>CM031234.1:597598542-598308542 GCA_018340775.1 Taxus wallichiana var. yunnanensis
TTCTTCTATAGCTTTCTTCCTACGTTACTTCTCCATAATTACCTTCGGGTAACTCTTTTCTTGCAACATTATATGGTGCGCTCCTCCTCTCGTTCACTCTTCTACATGTTCTCGCCTCCCATGAGACCTTCGACCATCCTCTTCCTTCTTTAGTGCACCTTGTTTCATGTGTACTCTAGCATGCTTCCTTTATTTTCTCTACAATGTTATCTTCAAAGCAACGCCTCATTGCAATGGTGCTCTCATCACTACGTTCATATCTTAGTGCTCTCCTTCCTCTTTTCCCACACCTCCTCTTATTCTTGTGTGCATCTTCCTTTTCTTGTGTAGGTTTTGTCTAAGTCTTAGGATGCCCCCGCATCATTAATAATATCAAATATTTCATTATATATGATTGGTAAAAGACATGTTCCCAACTAGGTTCTCAAATATAGGGATCCAATCTAAGACTAGACACATATTGTACATACAAAGGTTATCAAGGATCACTAAATTCATAAATATAGAGGATAGTAGCCCTATCCCTATGATAGTTATAGGTTTCCAATGCCTACAAATAAGATAAAGATAGGTATCTTGAAGCACTAGGATCCTTAAATAGAGGGAAAAAACCAAGGGGTAGATAAATCCAAGGAATGTTGTAATAATAAGACAATGAAATAAATAAAAGCATACATACATATATTATATTCTATAGAAATGAATGACCAAAAAGTGCATACATACAAAATAAGATACTAAAGAGAGTTATAAATACTTACATGTAGGTGTGTGTGACCGTTGATGCATAATCCTCTCGAGAAGATAATAGTACCAAGAGATAATCACTATAGGTGGAGAAGGGGAAATATCAACATGAATATCTAAAATCCTAACTCACTATGGTGACCCAAATGCAAAAGAGGCAAGATCTAAGACTCCAAAGTCAACCAACAAGTGTGAAATAGTGTCGAAAGAGTAAATATGCAAGTATTGTATGTAAGAAAGTAGTTGTAAAAGTAATGGTGTGGTCTTACTAATAATAAAATGGGGGTATATTTACCCAATGCTAGCTCCCATGGGTGATGGTGATGGATATTGAAAATCCAAAATATATGCCATTTAACATGGGCGATGGAATTATCCTTAGGGGAAACCCTAAAGTCAAAGGATGAAAAACATGAGGAACAGAGGCCAACAAATGTTTTCATGGAACCATTAATTGTAAAATTTTGAAGTCAAGAGTTGAAATTTTATTCTTGAAAGTCACCTTATCCCTTATGTAATTTCCATAGTTTGGGACTTAGTCATTTTTACTAAGTTTTTAGGTCTATCGAAAAATCTGACTCTTTATGAAACAAATGAAACAGTTCCCTCATTCCTTAAGTTATTTGATTGTGTGAATTTATCAATTGTGACATTTTATTTAGGTGTTATCTAATCAAAACAGCCACATGTGGATCCAACAAAACTATTCTCGAGTTTTTTATGTTCCTCGCATCCCGTGATTGTTGATTTTCATTGAGTCCGCATTCATTCAACTGAATCAGCCCCATGTAAACCCAATAGAATAGTTTCATTGTTACTCCAAATCCTTGCTTGACCTAGTAACTAAGCATTGAATTCTTGATGGAAAAGTTAGCCCCAATTGGAACTCATGGAACATTTTCATGGTTCTTCATCAACACCAATAAGCTGATGGGGAAATTTTAGTGGGTGTTATTTGGCTATTCAAACCTATATAAACCATGACCCATCCATTTCAAATTATCCATGAATCATGCCCACTAAGCTTTATTTTTTCCCCTGTGTTTTCACATGTCACATAGTTGTTGGTTGGTGCCCTGCATCATCATTCTCCACCCTAATTCAAAATTTCTTGTATCATTAGAACTATCTTTAGGAGCTCTTCATTTTCATCCACATGGTTAGTGTTTTAATTCCTTCTTTCCTTGGTTTAAATTATTTTTCCCTTTTTGAGATCTTAATTGGTATTTTGTTTCCAAAAATCCCTTTGTTTTCCTATCATTTTGATTATATATATCAAATTGAAGTTTCAATATGTTGTATATGAGCCAATATCTTCTCTAGAGATTAGTGTCCCTAAAATTAGGGACACTAATGTAAAACACTTGAACTTGAATGAATTATGAAGCTGAGTGGAGGAAGAAAAAAGGAATATTTTGGCTTAGCAAATTCTCAATAGTGGTTTTGCACACACATGTGGATTTCCTGATTTTATTTAGTGTGCTAACATAGTTTTGGCATGTGCTTCATGTTTTGATCCTCAAACTAAGGAGTTGAAAGATCCATACAACCAGTTATCTCTCAACCGGATGCCTATCATATCAACCTATCCCTCATAATCATTGTTGTTGTAGGTGTCAATATATTATCTCTTTAAACATCACAATAAGAATTCAATTTAACACCAAATAAATACCAAACCATGATTTCTAAGTCTTGGCTAAAACCTAAGAATAAATGACCCTCCAAATTTTCTAAGACTATATAGGAATGATTTCATTGAAGAATTATTTGATATCATTACTCTACTAGATAGATTAATGGGCCTTCTATCCACAAGGTAATTTCATGACTGGATGCGTATCTATATCAACCTAATACGAAAGGGAAAGCAAGATTTTATTTGGGGGAAATAATATGTGAAAAAATAACTGAACAAGTCACTCAAGTACATAACACTAAGTCATTTTATACAACTTTCTATTATGGGTACCATTTTATGATACATAATTTGGGTTGTCCTTTCAAATCAAGTAAGAAAAAACCTCTTTCAACCCATCTATGAATGTTACACCCACTTAACTCTAAACAACAGGTAAGATTCATTTCGAAGGGTAAATGATGCATTTACCATGTTCATAATCAGGTTATTAGAAGGATGCACCACCAACAAAATCAATTAGGAAGAAAAGAAGTTAATAACCAAGTTTGGCAGTTTCTTCATTCAATTCCAAATATTATCCTATATCAAAGTTGTAGGATTCAAGCAAACCCATATAAACTCTTAATTTATTGTAGTGATAATATCATCTTGATTATATTATGTAGATAGTTGTACATTCTTCACAGGGACTTGCAAAGATAAGAACATTTTAGGCATATAATTCCCCATGTCTCTAGGAAACTACATTTGTATATCAAGTATTGATGTTCAAAATTTTCAAAGAAGCGATTGTTCCATTCAATATGTATCATTTCCACAAGAGAACATCATTTGATAACAATAACTTCATCAATAACAATATTCAATTATCGGACTCATATTCTCAATGTTCCAACTAATGAAGACTACTAGGAATATTTTGATGATGATTTTGAATTCAGGATAATATTATTCGAGATGATGAATCTCCAATAAATTCATAATTTTCAGTTATATCATGTTCCTGAAGGTATGATTGATGATGGATTATACATGTATGAACTTGAATTCATAAATTCCATCCAACCTGCTCATCTTCCTATCATTGATTGGTCCCAAAAGGAAAAGGATAACATTGATGATATTACTACACCTATTCTCTTGAGAACCAAAAATTGGTTCGTGAAAAATTGAAAAATTCAATGCTTATGAGAAATCCATTATTTCACAACTACCTTCTTCCTCAACCCAAGTAGAAACCAACTACAAAATTATATGTGTATACTCTAATATCTTACCCTAAGATTGAAGCAATTGAAGTTGAGGAAGGAAAAGAGGAAAATTTTGAGGAAGGAGAAGTAGAGGGAGAAGAGGGGATAGAAGAATAAAAAAAATCTTAAGCCCCCATAGAAAACATAGTTGAAGGGGGTAGCTCAAGACAAAAACTCATTATAATAAGACCCAAAATTTCCCCACATGTATTAACTGATAAATATTCCTTTGTGGAAAACATTCCAACACCAGTGTATTCTCCTCCACCCCTCACTCTTAGTGTACATGTGGCCAGTTCATTGGCAGAAGATATTATTAGTACTTATTTCTCATGGGTCAACCAATGGTTTAGAAAAAAAAGGAATGCTCAATGTAGAATAATAGTTCATGATTATGATGTTATAGTTTCTCTCCTTGGGACTCCTACTCCTAAGAAATCTAGAAGAAATTCTCACCTTATTCTGACACCTCAAGACAACAGACTTGTTGAGATTCTAAAGCTAATAATTGATAAAAGTGAAAAAGAGATCACTGTAACAGATTATGATTTCACAAGTATATTACTTATAGAATCTACTCCCAAAGGAGATGTACATAACTTGAGAGAAATAATTTCTTAAGTTATTGAGAGAGTAGACAAGGGAAACAAACATAAGAAAATTTGGAATAACATGATCAAATCCTCTCATCTTATATCAAATCCTTTCTCTCTATATATCCCATTCCTCTTGCATCTCTCCCATCTTCCACCTCTGTGAGTGATGTTGATATCAAATTTGTTTCAAAGGTCCATAAGCACACTCTATGAGGTAAGGTCATTGAAGCATGGGTTGAGAAATTGTTAGTAAATGGGTTGAAATTCATTGATGAGGGATGCAAAATATATGAGAATCTAGTGGTTTCCTAGAAGCAAATAAATGTTGGAATTGAAGGCATTGAAAAAGAAGCCAAACAATGGGTTGATGTGATCCAATATTTGAGGATCATGGTTGTAATGGATGAAAAATTCCTTATGATTGAAATTATTTCCAATGATTCAAAGGATAATCTTTCTCAAACTTGGTCCCATGGCATAGGATGGAGTCTTAATATTTTAGAAAAATATTTAACTGATCTACAAAATTCCATTCAAAAGGGTGAGTCTCTAAACTCTAAAAAAATTGATCTTAAAGCCCTACACTATGACCTTTTTCAAGATAATTTCTCTCAATTGAATACAATGGATAAGGTTAAAGATCATTTTAATAAGTTGGTTAAAGAAGATTTGTTCAAGGCTAATGACTTCAACCACGAAAAAATGGACTAGTTATCTAAATTAGACAATATGGTGGTTGTGGTGGTTGAAGCCTCTAAGAATTTGGCTCAATTTGGTGGGACAAATACTAAAATTGAGAATGCTTTTAGAATTTGGATGAATAATTTGGCAATCACCATGATCCTAAGAGAATCATAAATTGTTTCTATGGTGATGAATTTTAGTATTTACGTACTCAATCTCAAAGTTCTAGCTTCCTCGCTTCCTTCTTAAGGACTTCGAAAAGGCTAATTGTTATATTTTTGTGTTCCACTTCTTTTTTCAAGTTGTTAAGAATATAAAAGTGACTTAATTAAGAAAAAGTGAACTTGTTAAATAACAATTAGTTATTTGAGGTAGTTACAACTCTTTTACATATAAAAGGTTATTTCCTTATTTGTAAGAAATAGTTGTTGGTTGATCTTTGTAAAGAAACAAGAAATATAGTATACGAAGAGATTTCCTTTCTTTCTCTCTTTCATTTCTTCCCACTTTTTATGTGTTACAACTAATTATAATAGAATCTAAAACTTTGAGTTCGTTATTTTCTTTTATGAGTTATTGAACTTTGAGTCAATATTTTATTTCTAGGAAACAATTTTCTGTTATATGATATTACACATTCATTAAGCTTTTGAAATGTATAAGCAAATTAAGATCTGTTATTTTTTCTTTCTTAAAATGATTTCACACCTCCCTCTTCTTACCAAACTATGATTCCTAGATCCAATTCTCTCCCTCTCTCTTCTTCTTGGTATTCTTTGGCACGTTTATACGGAGCAACCAATACTTGAAACAAAGATAGTATTACTTTAAATAATGTAAATATCTTCAGTTTCATCTTTTTTAAATAAGGAGCCTCCCCATCAAAGAGGAAGGAATTTTTCCCCTAAACTGTTGACAATTTTCCCTAGTTTAACTTACCTACCTCATATGTACCTATCGGTGTCACTTGGATTTCCTATGGTAGGCACAATAGCTATTTGGAACCCTATATAAGCAAGACTAAAAAGAAACACTATAAGATAATTGATAAAATAAGAAATAAATCACCTAGTTAGGAGGTCACCTGGGGATGATATCGAGCATCTAAATGACAAAATATGGGGATTTTTAGGGAAAGGTTGGTAGAGATAAGTGTAATATGTTGAAATGAGAGGCTTTCCGCCACGAGCATGGTACAATTTATGGAAATATTTTAGGTTTTATAGTATAAAAGATATGAAGGTTTCAATTTAGGAGGAAATCATGATGAAAAACATGTATAAGAATTTATATAAATAGTAAAGGGGGGAATTCACTTGCAACTTTGCCAATTTGAGATTAAGAGAAATGATCTCGATGTAACCCAAATTGAGCAATTTGATTGATGATGGGGAGAGTATGAGGTACCAATCGAGGTGGTTGTGACATATCACATATCGGGTGAATCCCATGCTCGGTGTTGTTTTTGAATTATGAATGGGTAGGTCAAAGAAAATTAGAAAAAGGATGTTGAGGTAAATTTAGCTAGTGAAATTTTCCCCAAGTATAGTTAAAATGTAGATCAAGTCAAGGTCTAGGTGATTTTGGGATCATTTTGGTTCTATAATTCATTAGGTTAGGTTTTTATAATTAATGTAAAGGTTTTTGTGGGACTATAAATGGAAGGGATTGGCAAGGATGGGATATCCCATCCCAAAAGGTCTAGTGGTGTGTGGTTGAGGGGGAATTCCACCATGGCTAATGGCATTCTTCTAATAGGGTCGATGGCATTGTGAGGTAGGAAAAATTACTTAAGGGATAATGGTGTTTTACCATTAGGGACAATGTAATAGGGGATTTAGAATTTTTATGTTTTTGAATGTAATTTAAGTTATTTTCATGATGGATTTGTATTGAGATCTAATGAGTACTTGTTTTTTATTTGTTACACGTACCATAGAGAATTCAACTTTGGAAATCCATAGATGTGGCATGGTTATTGAAACTATTGAGGGTTGTCTTCACATGACATTGCACAATTACAAGGACTCTAATTTAAAGGCATTATGCAAATGGTACAAGTACCACTAGAAGTGGACTTGATTCAAATATTCTTGAGCCATTAGGATTTTAGGTCCAAAACCTTCAAGTGGAGGGTCAATAAATAGATTATAGAGGTTGTAGTCATACTACAATATGTGCATTCCATTTTGGGACTATTGATTTAAGGAGTCTGCATGTTTTATGATGTGTTGATGGAAATAAGAGAGAGGAGAGAACTTGTATGATTGGCCACAAGAAGTGATGAGTAGCACTCAAGAAATTTGATGATTCGATTGAGTGTCATATATGTTGCAAAAATTATAGATATCTAGAAGGCTATCATTGGTAAGGCTATGGTATGAGTGTTTTGCCACAATGTGGATGGAGCAATACTAGTTTTTGTCCTAATGACTTGAAGGGATGCATTAGAGGTTGGATGAAGTTCAATTAGGGAATAGTTGCATGGATGCAACTAGTGTATGATTTATAAAATATTTGGGTTAGGCGCAAAGGGAACTAGGGATATTTATACTTTTACCATCCTAGATACATGAATGGTTCGGTATCACGCTTGCTCGGTAACATGAGATTCCCTAAGGATTCTACAATGGGAGAGAGACCCAACAGTAATTCCAATGGTTGGTTTCAAGATGTTTCCATATGTTAGATAAGATCAGGTAGTGCGGTATCCTTATAGAGGGGTGGATCGGTGTCCAAGCTAGCTAACTATACTATAGTGGTTGCAAAGGAGACATTGGAGATTGCGAGGTCATTATGTATGGTGGGTGGAGACACCCAATGGATAGAGTTCATTTTTATTTTGGGAATTTTTCTTATGTGGTGGTCATACCTCTCCTAGAGCATCAACAGATATATGCTAGAGAGAGTAGGAAGAGCATGACCAGTGGTAGGCATACAACCATTATGTCCATGTTGAGTGAGGCGAGCCCCATATTTGGGTGATTAGTAATAGCAAAAAAAAGGGAGTGGGAGGTGTATAATTACCTTAGGAAGTATATGTGAAGGACATATCCGAGAGATAGGATGTCATATAGGGGAGAGGGTAGTGAGGCCTCGGTGGTTTCACGGTAGGTGGTGGTTATATAGGCCTCGGAGGAGGATATTTTACAAATAAAAGTGCCTATATTGTGGAGTACATCACAAGGCGTCCAAGGAATAGGACAAAGGATCTAAGGAGATATCCCATGATATTATCACCCTAAATAGGTGGGAATACAGTTGGTGGGAGTCTACTCGGATATAAGGAGGCGGGGGTAGTATTGGGAGGCTAGGAAGATGGAGATATCATGGTGGAGTAGCCTAGTGAGTCGTAAGCCTTAGAGTCGATTATAGTATAGCATAGATTATGAGTTATTTAGATAAATGTTGAGTAGATATATAATATAATGTGTGGGTTATTTGTTTTGTAGACTATATTATTTATTAAACAAGGTGGATCTGAAAAATTTATTGATATGAAAATATGAAGATTACAGAATAATGGAGAGAGTTGTAATGTATATAGGCATTTAACATATTTTATCCAGTCCATGAAAAATGGATTGAATAATCTAAACTAAGCAATATGCGAAATAACATACTACCCTAATTTCTACTAGTAACTACTACCGGAGATATCCAAGTATACAAACAATAAAATTTTCCCACAAACATCCGGATGAGACCCTATCTCATAGTTAACTAACAACTAATGCTAACTAACACCTATTGACTTAATTTAAAGTAAAAAAGTAAATACTTTAACTTATTACAATTATTCAAATATCCACCGATGATTAATTATCCTAAGTTTTATTTCTAACATTCCCCCTTAATATAGCATGCTCTCAAGTGAACAAGAGAGAAATTTTCTAAAGCCCTCAATTTTTTCTCGATCAAGTGACTTTGTGAAGACTTCTACACGTTGCATATCTATTGGGTAATAATGGAGCTAAATGTTGCTGTTTTGAACATGTCCACAAATGAAATGTACCTACACCTTAATGTGTTTGGTGCACTCATGAAAAATTAAATTACTAACAAGTTTTACTACTCCTTCATTATCAACATGTAGGATAGTTATTATTTTCTATGGTATTCCTAATCCTTCAAGTACACGTCATAGCCATATTGCTTCGTAGAGACATCTCCACCTACAACATGATATTCTGATTTTTTGGAGGACCTTGAAACACAAGTCTTCTTCTTACTCCCCCATGATATCAATATAGATCTCAAAAAGAATAAAAATCATGAAGTGAATTTCATATCATCTATGTTTCATGCATGATCTAAATATGAATATCATTTCAAGAAGTTATTTCTCTTCTTCTATTCTAATCCATAGTCCATATTGCCTTTGATGTATCTCAAGTATCCTCTTTGTTTTTTTCCATTGAGAAACCCTTTGTTCTTGCATTAACCGTCAAAGATAGTTGATCGTATAGCTGATATCTAAACTAGTGTAAGTTAAGTAGATGAGATTCTCAATTAACTATCAATAGAGAGTTGCATTTACTTTTGTTGATGGATCTATTCAAGACATTTGAATTCTTCTCTCCATAGGTGTGGCACTTGGCTTACAATCCATCATATTAAAATTCTCGATTGTTTTCTTGGCGTATTTCAATTGTGATACAAAGATATGATTTTCTCTTTCCCAAAATTCAATTCCAAGACAATAATGTAGAAAGCCCAAGATTGGTCATGTCAAATGGTCGTGTTATATATTCTTTTACTAACTCAATCATCCTCACTAAACCTCCATGATGACTAGATCATCAACATATCTTGTAATGATCACTATCTCCTCCCTTGATTTTTGAGATAGATATTAGGATTTGTTGGAAATTCGGGACTCCGAGAATAGTGCTATGATTTAATAACAAAAAAATCATGCACACATGATCTAAACAATTCCCCAAAATCTATAGCAGTGGAATTATAAACTAGAATAATCCAAATCAAAAAAAGTACACACACATAACACAACATGTACCGTGGTTCACCCAATGTGGGCTACATCCACCAAAGATAGAGATCTCATATATATAATACAACAAGAGTACAAACCAACTCTTTAAATACAAGAGTACAATGCATCTCTCCAAGAGTATCTCCTCTCCTCCAGATCTCTAAATGGATCTCCATGAGTGCACTACAACTGTGCCTCCAAACACCACCAGCAGATCTCACATAACCAGGAACTACTACATCTCTGAACTACTACCAAGTTCTCTGTGGATTTGCAATCAAGACCTCTCACATGGGTCTACCATATGTGCAACTATAACTATGCACCAAGAAGTAAGTATGTCTCTCCATCACTTTGCATAACATGTGCAAACATGAAGACAACCTCCTCTACAATATCTAGATCTACATGGATCAACAATACAATATGATCTCATGGATCTATAATACAAGACTAGATCTACATAGATCTATAATACAAGATCTCACCAACATGTGGATCTACAAGAAGAAACTCTATGTGCTTTGCATACTATGCAAGCCATTACAATGAGACAATAACTATACAAATGAAATACAGTAGAATATGTTACCCTCTTCTCACCATTCAGATGTACCTGTTATTTCCTTCTGTCCATCTCCTTTCCATGGAGACTCTGTCTTCATGTAACCTATTCTTTCTTTCTCTTCTTCTTCTTCTTTTTCTTCATCCTCTCAATCTAGGAGAATTAAGGATCTAATTCAATCCTTCTCTTAATTCTCTTTCTAAACCCTAGCTTTTATGCTTATATAGTCATTTATAAACTTAGGGCACTTAGCCATGTAATTACATCCAATAAATCTACTTTAATGCTAAAAATAGATTTAATTCCCAAGAGTTAATTAAAACTTTCTCACACAAGTAACCAATGTTGGTTAACCCTGACCCGGCGCGGGTTACTTTTCTGACACTGACTATCGACGACTGGTTAGCCCCGACCGACGTGGGTTACTTTTCCCGACTGGACTAACCGACACCGGTTAGCCCGACCCGACGTGGGTTACTTTTCCCGACTGGGTGACCGATGATGACGCTTATCCCCGACCGATGCCACTTATCCCCGACCGACGCCGGTTATCCCCGACCCATGCCGGTTATCCCCGACCGATGCCGCTTATCCCCGATCGACGTCGATTATTGTCGAGAACCCGATGAATGTAAAACATGCAATCTTTGAAGTAATTCAGCTCCACAACCTAACGAGATTGTATGGACTCATATTAAATCATGTAGAATGAGATTCTCATCAATTTTTATGTACCATACCCTAGGAGACTGATTTACACCATATAGTAATTTTATGAGTTTACATACCTTTTCCTCTTTACCCGATATGACAAAACCTTCTCGTTGAGTCATGTAAACTTCTTCCCGTAAATCACTATTAAGAAAATCACTTTTCACATCCATTTGTTGTATTTTCCAACCAAAATGTGTAGCTCGAGAAAAAATTAACCTCAATGTTTTTATCTTAATTGTGGGAGAAAAAGTCTCCTCATACTCAATGCCTTCTTTTTGAGCATATCCCTTAGCAACTAGTCTAGCATTTTTTATCAATCTTGCCATCTACTTTTTACTTTGTTTTAAAGATCCATCTACATCCAATCATATTTTTTCCTAGTGGAAGATGTATAAGTTGTCATGTACTATTTTTCATAAGTGACTTATATTCTGCATCCATAGCATCTTTCCAAGGTTTGAACTGTACAACTTCTAAAACTATAGATGGCTTAGTAGTTTCAACAAATTTACTCATTAAAGGAAAATTGACCTCATTTCAAGCCATATTCCAAGTCATTGTTCCATTGGTAGATGTGTCGGGAAAATTATCCATTTTTTCCTCTCCAATTATACTTGTATACCATTTAGGAATACATTTAGTGGTTTCTGGGTGGTTGAATTTAACTATCTTCCCCATCATCATTTTCATTATCAAGGTGATTACCATCCTTTGTTTTCATTGTAGGGCTATTTTTTTCATCATGTGAGTGTATGGAAGGAGCATATTCTTATTTATTTTCAAAGAAGTCAACATCCCTACTATTGTATACCCTTCTCATTTTAGGATCCATAAGTTTGTACCCAAGTGTTTCATCATTATATCCCAAGAAGATAAGTTTTTCTTATTTCATATCAAGCTTAGTGGTTTGTTTTTAGGAATGTGAATACTAAATTTACATCCAAAACTCGAGGTGTGAAATAGATGGCTTATTCCCCTAAACATGATTCCTGTGGTGTTACTCATTCAAGAGCTTTAGTAGGAACTCTATTTATTAGATAGACAGTCCTTTTAGTTACTTTAGCCCAAAATGCTTTTGATAAACTCTGTATTTCCAATCATACATCGCACATATCCATGATAGTATGATTTTACCTTTCAACAACAATTTTGGTTGCGGTGTGTGAGGAGGATCCATTTGAGGATAAATGCCATGTGTTTCCAAAAATCGTTGAACTCATTGTTGGTGTATTCTCCCCTCGATCTGAGAAAAGTATTTTGATTTTCCTACCAAAATCTATTTCAACAAGGTCTTTGAACTTCTTGAAAGTTTAAAAACTTGGCCTTTTGTGCGAAGACAATATATCCACATTTTCCTTGAAAAACATTAACAAAGAGCGTGAAGTATTGAAACCAAGAGTGGCAAGGTCTCATTATTCTTCATAGATCGGTATGCACCAAGTCAATTTTTTCCTTAGCCCAAAATGTATGGTGTTTGAATGGTGATATATGTTGTTTTCCGCCAAACAATGCTAACATTTATATGTATCTTTTTTAGATTTGGAAAACCCCTAACCATGTTGTATCAATGAAGTGTGTCAAGATAGCAAAAACTCACATGTCCAAGTCTTCGATGCCATAGTTGAATTGATGATGTATCCTTGGCTACAAGTGCTTGATCATTTTTTTGAACAAAATCCAACTGAAACATTCTTCCCACATTCAAATATTTTGCAATAATTTTTTAGCTTTGTGACTTATCTCGAATTAGGCACATATTTTTACCGCCTTTACAATCAAAGTAAATTTTGAGATTTTGATCTAATAATTGAATCATAGATAACATATTTTTGGTTAAACTAGGGACACAAAGAATATCTGTGATTTTGAAATTATGTTTCCCAAGTGGTAGTGAAATGGAACCAATACCTTCAACATTATATGATGTATCATCACCAAAAGAGACATGATTTTTTGTGGGTGTGTTACTCATTATGAAGAACCAATCTTTCCTTCCTATCATGTGTCAAGTTACACCCGAGTCGACATACCAAATTTGATTTGTAGCATTTGACACTTCATTTGATCATACAGAATACAAGAAATCATCATCAAATTGATTTTCTTGTTTGGCTATATTACCTTTTTGAGTTGGTTTCTTTTTCAAATTTTGTTTATTTTCTTCATGTTTACTCTATTGTTGGCATAATTTTTATTATTGGTTATCACTCTTATTTCCACTAGATGATCCTTTTTGGAACATGTTGTACAAAAAAGCCTTTAACTCATGTCCTTTTTACCAAAAACAAGCCATTTTTGTTGGGATTTTTGGCCTTGTTGAGTATTGGCTTACTTTGGAGGTTGTTTAGTAGACTTGCCCTATTTTTTTCCTTTTAATTAGAAGCGTCTTCTCTTTAGTTTCACTAGTTAAGTGAATAATTTCCTCTTGTTGTAGCATATTCACTAATTGTTCAAAAGTTATTTTTTCACCAGTTATGTTTAACGTGGTCACAAAAATTCTATATGAAGGAGGAAGAGAACTCAACACTATAGGCACAAGTGATGTGTCAATCACACCTTCCAAAGCTTGAAGTGATGCATGCAAAGTTTCCACTCTTATAAAAACATTTCAACTTTCTTGGTTGGTTACATTTTCAAGTTCAATAGTTGACTCTGGAGATGAATTATTTTGTTCTTATTTTTCGACTCGTATGTTGTTTTCAACTTTTCCCAAGATTATTTTGTTATTGTGGCCTCACAAATATGAGGTTGTACCTCATCTAAAACACTAAACAATATTATTAACTTTGTTTTTTGATTTGCACAATCAAATGTAGTTTGTTGTGTAGCATCTCTTGTAGATATTGTTAATGTACCAGAAACTATGTGCCATAGATTTTCAAAATCAATTTGTGCATGAATTTTTATTTTCCACACTTTGTATAATTATCAAAACAAAAATTGGGAAAAAAATAATTTGGGTGTTGTAATTGCGGCCATTGTAAAAATTGATAAATAGTAGAAGAAAAAAAGTGAACACTTTTCCCCCTTGAAACATGTACAAACACCCCCCCTAAAATAATATTTTATTGATTTTGGGGTCACTTTTTCGGTTGTTTACAATATTTGGCACTATCAGTCGATTTACAATAATAAACAAAGTTGGATCTGTTGGCCAATTTTACAAATTTGCTAAAAATACCTATGTTTACACCTTATATCAACCTTTGAAAGAATTTTATAAAAATTTTGTCTACTACAATCTCCCTAAACTAGATTCATTATTTCCGTATTGAAATCTAGAATTTTTCAAAAAAAGTTTCACGTTTTTTCGTTAGACAGAAAATAAGTGATGGGGCTTTGAATAAAGGTTGCTCATAGTGAAAAAAAAGACTCTCCTGAGGAAATTTTCTTATTTCTTTTTTATCTCTTTTTTCTCTTTTCCTTTTAAAAAAATTCCTAGCGTTTCGAAACAAACGGGAAAAAAAATCTAAACAAGGTTTTTATAGCTAAATTTAGGGGGCGGTTTGGCTATAACTAGCCTACTTAATGAAGGTTTGACCTACTAAATTTAGCATTTTCCACTAAATTTTCCACCAAATTCAAACAAAAAAAAGATAATACAAAAAGAGGTATTGGGGAGGGTTTTAAACCCTTGACCTGCCCTTCTTAAAGTGTTGGCTCTAACCAATAAAGTGCCTAAAGTGCATATGTAATGAAATGGAATAGAAGGTATATAAACACGACTTTTGACTGTTTTTTCTTTAAACACAAACAAAGTTGATTACCTTTCAAAATGTGACTTGACATGTTTTTGGAGGTGTTGTGCATGTAATATTAGGTTTTGAAAGCCATTTATAGATCTTTGGCCACTTTTTTCTTAATACCATCATTTAATTTTTTTCTTATCATTTTTATGAGTTTTATAGGTCGCTTTGGTGGTGCAGTTGTTTAAAACTCGCCCACATCATAAATAGATCCTACCGTATCAAATAGATTCTTGCACATGGAATCTATAATAGAGGTCACCTTTTTCTTTGTTTGATCATTTGACAATGAAACACGTCCAAACATCTCACCCTCAAGTCACCCAAATAGAACTCAATTTAGGTTTTTAAATGATGACTCTCCCGATACGCAACCAACTCATTGAGGTAGGGAAATGGTGGATCAGCCCAACTCGGTGGGGACTCGCCATTATGTCTTTGAGAACTCGGCTGATAAAAATGTATGCAAAATAGCTTGGACAGAGGATGAAACAGAGCTACACAAAAATTACATAGTTGTGTGGGGAGCTTGAAAAGCTAGGGTCCCCACAAGATTTTTTTACTCTTTTTTTTTTAAATAGCTTCCAAATTTTAATTGCATGTGCACCAAATTTTAAAAATACCTACTAAATAGACCTCTAAATCTAGAGGTAAAATACCTATTTTTAATAAAATTAATTGTTACATAACAATGAACAATGTCACCTTTATAAATGAGTTGCATTCATGACTGCAATGGCATGTCATTGCGTTCTTCAACTGAAATTTTTTTCTTCTTGCTTCTACAATTTTGAAATCTAAAACTATTCTGCTACAACTCAACCTTGATTTGATATTTTCATTCGGGTAGAGGTTGTGAAATGGCTAGGGGCTTCATGGCTCCTCCTAGCACTCTTGTATTTTCTCCACATCTCCCTAAAGTTACTTGAAACTTCCTACACTCTCCTACATTAGAATGTGCTCTGATACCAAATATTATTGATTGAACAAGGTAGAGCATGAAATTTTTTTATATGAAGATTACAAAATAATGGAGAGAGATACAATGTATATATACATTGAACAACTTTCTTTCCAGTCCATGAAAAATGGATCGAATAATCTAACTAAGAAATATGCAAAAATAACATACTCCCCTATTTTCTACTAGTAACTACATGTCGGAGATATCCGGGTACTAACACAATAGAAGTTTCCCACAAACATAGGATGATACCCTATCTCATTTTTAACTAATAATTAATGAAAACTAGCATTTATTTACTTAAGTTAAAGTAAAAAATTAAATACTTTAACTTATTACATTTACTCAAATATCCACTAATGATGAACTATGTTAAGTTTTATTTCTAACAGATAGTACCAAAAATGAGTGGCACTCAATGATTAAGGGATCCCACCACAATATTTTAGATGGTGTTACGTACTGTGACTGATGAGATACAACTAAGATGGTAGATCTAGTGTTAGCGATAGTCAAAGACTTAGTGGGTGCATTTAGGCTCATATGAGAGGTGGCTCATGAGATTCGAGGCGTAGAGAGATGTTCTAGTATTGGAGAGTGTGTGTTATATGACATCTTTGGTGTAGAGTCTTCTGCAGGCATAGACAACGTTGGATTGAGAGTATGTAGCAAGACTATCTCGATGTACATGAGGGATTATGTCGGGTGATAAATGCATCCTACATCATGGCATTAGAGGTTTGTGTGACTAGAGTAGGGGAGAGGCTTCAGGATCATCCTAGATCCACATCCTTGGCATGATCCCTAAATGTTACTAGTCATGCATCATCATCTCAAAACATTTTTCGAACTCTATTTAAGGAGGGCATGCTTGAGCGATGGTTAATTGTATGAGATTACAAGATATATCATGATATATAAAATAATTAATTTTGATATATATATATATATATATATATATATATATATATATGAGGTGCCATTATTTTTCGATATATTGTGCATTGATGTTGATGTATGTTTACTTTTATGATTTCATTTTCTTATGTATAAACATTGATGTTTAGGATAATTAAATAATTACAGGTTTTAAGACCGATAAAGTAGGTATTGTGGATAAGAGAGAATAGGATGGGGACTAATGATAGGGCTATCCCAAGCGATCGAAAAAATACCCAAGCGGGAGAGGAGAGGAATGTGATGACCATATTATCCAAAATGGGAATCCATGGCCATATAAACCCAAGTGGGAGATAAATAGGAATTACCAAAGTATCCAAGATAGGAAGAAATGGTCATATAAACCAAAGTAGAAGATAGATCATAGTATATCAAGTAAGATAGTGTCTCAATGATGGCGTTTGAATGATTGGCATACATTCTTGATGATGTCACTTACGTCATGGTAGATTTTCTAGCGAGTATGAATCATGAGGTCCTTGAGGTTGTCTTGGATGATGTTAATACCTTGATGTACTTATGATCATGTAGAAAAGAATGAATGGTTGATCCTATCGGATATTTGTGTGAGGATGTCATGACATATATCATCAAGGGAGGAATGAGGGGGTAATTATGAGATCTCAAGGATAGAATAGAATGATGCAAAGAAGGTGATTAGGCTCGATGCTTAGGTGTATGAGGATAAGGTTCTCAAGCTCACCAATTATGAGATAAAACCTTACAAGTATCATATGTATGTGAGAAAAAACCATGATGAGAAAAAAGAGTGGTGTAGCAAAATAGGGTTGTAAGGCCTTAATTTTTTTGTCTTGTCTAACCTCCACCTCGATTTTCTTCATATGTCATCTATAGGCTCTACAATCAAAAACCTCATGTCCAGGAGCCACATGCCATTTGTAGTATGGATTATTCATGGGTGGGATAAGATCCATAATGGTAAGAAGATTTTTGTGATGTCATAAAAGTTATAGGTATAGAGGTATGTGAAGTATAGAGAGGTGAATGAGAGGAATAGTCATAAGAGGTGGTGTAGAATGGCTAACCAAAGGAGAAGATTGTGGCTCAAACATCATATCACTAATTAGGAAGTGCAGCTCATAATCTAATCCTTGGATTCAAAATCGAATAAAGATCATCATAATCCATGAGATCATATGCCTCTAAATCTAAGGCGGGATGTGCATATTTTGTGGATATGGTGATACTATTAATGTTATGACTAAATATACAGCGTAATGTGTTATGGTAACGAAGGATTTATGCATTCTTAGCTTGGGTGTAACCTACTAATAAGGAATCATCATGAGAATAACCATGATCATAATCCGATGTAGTAACCTTGAAAACACATGATTCAATAATAGTCTCACATTTGATGAGATGTTATACAAAAGGATGTTAAGTGTGAGTGATGGTGATGGGGACACAATTAGCATCCTTCTTGTGTGATCATGGTCGTAAGGAAAGAGTTAATTAGGAAATAAAGGTATTAGGAAGATCAGAGGTGTGAATTCAAAGGTTAATTTCATCAGGATCATCATTGTCGAATCAATAAGGTTGGGTGGATTATTTCCCACAACCTTACGATGACCATTATAACCATGAAGATAATCCATCGACTAGTTCGGTATTGATATTCCCAAAATGGGATGGTAGGAAGTTCATCGAGGGTAGGAATTTTGAATTTCCCAAATTGTTGAAATAGGTTAAAGCTCCAAGGATTGGTATCTCCTTATAGTTTATAGATAGCCCCCAAGTGTATGAACTTAACACATTAGCATGGGATGACATGATTGCATGCATACGACGAGTCTATAGTCTTCCTAAGAGGATATTATAAGCCAAGAGGAAGTTGAAGACCATGAATTTGACACAAAGCGTAGGAGGGGCATAATGATATGGAGACATGAAACCCATATGGGCCATATGTCTATGATCATATCCTTGACATGTACTCTGAGTGGATTTTAAGTTGTCTATAGAGTAACCAAGTGTCTTAATGAAGTCAAGATAGGTTACATAAATGCCAAAACCTTTGTCTGTGAGGGATATTTTAACCGTAGTGTGGCCAATTTGAACTAAGATAAAGAGGGGAGGGTCGTCAACATGAAATAGAATCTCATTGGGGATCAAGGAATCAAGAGGGAAGTGGATAGATGAATAACGATCGGTGGGCATGTATGTGGAAATGTATAACTCTTCGCAATATCATTATTCTCTCTTGAACCTAGTAGGGAAGTTTGCTTCCCTAAGGTAGGTGGAAAATAAATGTTCATAGAAAAGAGTACACACGTAATACACTCACGATGTTGGAGTGAGGTAGAGAGGATCTATAAGAATAAAATTCAGCTAGGGAGGAAATAAATTTATACGAGAGGATCCCACTCTTCAAGGTTGGGATATGCAGTTATATGAACCTAGGAAGGATCAGTCTAATCAAGATCTGAAGAAAAAGGGATATGAGAAGATTTTGGAAGAGGATTTTTAAATGCCATTTCTATGGGATTAGGCATGGTAGAAGTATTACCACTGGAGAAAATGGCATAGGAATTGGTAGGATCGAGGTATACATGACCGGACTGTAGGGATGTCTTCGCGAGGGATGATGATGTTTATATGGACTAAGGATTTGGGTATAGGGATTTTTTCATGAGGTTTTTGTGATGAATAGAGATATATGATCCTGTAGGAGTTAGCCTAAGATGAATGAGGATAATAGGGTTCAATAAAGGTGATGATGCACTTAAAATCATCCATATGAACTATGATTTTGGTTGATGCATTAGTAGAGGATATGAGATATCAACAACATTGGTATCTTCCTTATTGGCATGATTAATATTAGATTTTTATATTTAGAATGATCAAGAAGGGGTCATTGTATATTTTGAGACGCTCATTAACTTGATGAACCACTTCAATTTGATCGCTTTGGTGTGCTTTATCATGTGCCTTGATAACTCCATCTAACCTTTCCCATGTGATAGCTTCATGATAAAATTTATTACCAAGGATAAATATGTAGGCAAATGATCAAAGGGCATGATAATTATCATATGAATGGCCCCAATTAGTGTGTCACCAAGATAATTTACTTTCATCATGTCATTGAGGGGTGGGGTGAGAGGGTTCTACCACCATCGTAAATGGGTGCATTAGATGTCATCACATCTATTCCTTAGATAAATGTTGGTGAAATTTAGCATGGGAGGATCTAAAATGTGATTGGACACTAGATCGATCAATTTTATGGATGTCCCTATTAGAAGAAGTGCCTTGAAGAAGAGAATTTATGAATCCTTCATCGGTGGGATTCTTGTTTCTAGGATGTATGAGGAATTCGATGTTCTTAGGATTCTTCTGCTTTGAAGAAGGATTTTGACCTCTCTCATGATATAATCTTGTTGCTTGGCTTGTTTGAATTTTTATTCGAAATGGGTAGGGTAAATTTCTCCAACTTCATATTGAAGGTGAGGCTCAAGCTCTCTAAGGAATAGTCGGAACAAACTTCCATGAGGCATGTTATGTTTGACATTAGTGGACAAGGTTTTTCAATGTTTTATGAATTCTTGGGAAGATTCATCATCCATATTATTGCAATTGATGAAGGAATTAATGTTTTTTCAAAAAAATCATGATATTAGAATTCATTGGTGGCTAGTTACCAAACTTTCTATCTCAATGATGGAGTTAGCGGGGAGGGTGTGATACCAATCTAAGGCATATCCTATGAGATTCTTAGCTAGGATTTTGGAAGTGGCATAGGATTTATTATTAACCCAATATTTATATAGATTTCTAAAATCCCTTATATGGATATTGGATTCGGTATAACCATCGTAAGTGATGAAACAGGGAGAGACCTCGATGTCTATAAGAACGATGAAGGGAGATAGTGGTTCTCTTTGAATAACTTGATTGGTTTTATTATAAATGGGAGGTTGTGAAATGTGAATTCCATTAGGCCCAACCAAAAGTGGATGGGTATGACCTTTATTTTCCTTGCCCTAAGAGACTATTTGAGGTTAATTGATGATGGGTTAGGATGGTATGGAATTCTAGAAACTAATTTGTAGCCAAATTTTTTTGTTGACTTAGATGGTCATTGAGTTGCATGATGCGTTCAAAGAGAATTCGTGTTGGAAGGGATGGTGAATATTTTTAGTTGAATTAGGATTCTCTCCATCTGAAGGAGGCTCGAGATCTGTTAATATCAACATAAAATTTCAAAGAAAGATAGTCCTCAAGATGTTTGGATAGCATTTCAGGTGACTCTCCTATGCACTCAAGAAATTTTTGCATAAACTTTTACATAGTAAGGGTATAATCAAATTCGGGGTCATCTTCATATCCCCCTCTTCTTCGAGGATCAAATACATGGTTTCGATACAAGATATGGTATGTATCTTTCATGGTGGTCATTTTGGCTTCCTAGTATTGGCTCCTATGGAAAGGAAATTATCATAATGTGCAACTATCTTAGGAAGGTTATGATTATGAGATTTTTATGGTGAGATAAAGATGGATCAATTGAAGATGTAATAGAATCATTGAGCAAGTATTCCAAGGTGAAATGAAAATATGTAGAGGATACTTCTTTGGAGATTATTTTCAAAAAGAATCGGTCATGTGGTGAGCTTACACAAGGAGAGATGACATTTGGAAATGGAGATGTGACAAAAATGGAAGTTTCCAAATAGGATTGATCATGCAGGTAATCTGTACAAGGTTTGAGGGTGTCAGGAAGGGAAAATTTATGTTTACACTAGATTGACCATACAATAGGGTTCTTCAAAGGGGACAAAACCATTCATAACATCAAGAAAAATAAAGAGTGAACCTAACATAATTATAAGCATAGTAAGATTCACTTTGGGTTCACTAGATTGTATAATGGGTAAAATATAGGTTCCCATTTAGATTCTCAAATACAGTATCTAGTCTAATACCAACCACACCGTGTAAATACAAAGGTGCTCAAGTAGTGCTAAAGTCGTAAATCTAGAGGATAATAGCCCTATCCCTATGATATCTATAGTTTTTGGGGCCTAAAACTAATATACAAATAGGTATCATATTAGGATTCTAAAATAGAGGAAAATAATTGAGGGGTGGTGGATACATCCAAGGGGTGTAGTAATAATAATACAATGTAATAAACCAAAGAAAACATACATCTATTATACTTTATAACGTTGAATGACCAACAAAAACAAGCACATACATACAAAATAAGAGACTAAAGATGATTAGAAATACTTACATGTAGCGTGTGTCGATCAGTTGATGCATAATCCTCCCTATAGATAACAACACTAAGGGAGAATTGTTATGGGTGGAGAAAGAGAAAACACAAAATAATATCTCAAGTTATAACTCACTATAGTATCCCAAGTGAAAAAGAGGCAAGCTCTAAGACTCCAAATTCAGATAACAAGTGATAAATAGTGCGACAAAGAGTAAATATGCAAGTTTTTTCTATAAGCAAATAGTTATAAAATTGATTTTTTGTTAGTACTAACAAGAAAAAAGGGGTATATATATCCAACGTCATCACCCATGGGTGATGGCGTCGCCTTGGGAACCATAAGGTCAAAGGTTGAAAAAATAAAAGGATGATAAATTACAAATGTCCAAAGTGATTAAAAGCAAGGATAATAGTGCAAAATAAGAAGTAGGTAGATATAATGGTACAAGTGGACATATCAAATGAAATTACTTATATAGATTTGAATATTGGTAGCAAAATAACACAAATATATAAATAAATGATCATAATATGCAAGTATAATTACTTAACCACTCGAGGGGCCAACCCCAAACCATATACTACTCTTTAAATCATATATATACCCTACTATACTATGCAAAGCACTAAGTCCAACACACTAAGCATATCAAATCATAAATAAATAAGATATGACATGATTAAATATTATGTTATCCATAATTTGGATATCCATATCCCGATATATGACCTAGGGTTAATCACATAGCATGCCCCTTCCCTTCAAAGAAACATTTTCCCCAATGTTGGTAATCTATGGATGTTGTTTCTGGAATTCTTCATCTTCACATGTTGCATCTTTAATTTCCAAATTCATCCATTTGATCAAATACTTGGTGATAACCCTTTTCCTTAACTTATTATTCCATGTCTATAGGATTCTTTCAAGCTCTAATATGATGTTTCCTTCTTCATCAAAATGTGGTAACACTTGACCGAGAAAACACCTTCTACCCTATGACCTTCTTCAAATAAGAAACATGAAAAATTGGATGTATTTTAGTTGACTGAGGAAGCTCTAGTTTATATGCCACACTACCAATTTTTGTAACACTTGATAAGGGCCATTATTTAGGTGAAATATTGTTATCTATTTTCTTTTGTTTCAAATATAGTTTCTTATATGGTTGTAATCATATAAAAACAAAGTCTCCAACTTCAAAGATTCACTCACTGTGGTGTTGATCAGCTTATTGCTTCATGTGGTTTTGTGTCATTACCAAGTTCTCTTTAAGGCTAGAGAGAACCTCTTGTTGGTGTTAAATGTGATCTTCAAATTCTCTTACTTTAGGTTGGACCCTTAAGTTGGAAGTGAGGGATGGTGGATGGTAATCGTATAATGCCAAGAATGGGGAAATTTTAGATGAAGTATGAAATGAAGTGTTATACCATCATTCTACAAGTGGTAACCACTTAACCCATCTCTCCTTCTTATCTAAAGCAAAGCATCGTAGATACCCCTCCAAACATTTATTTATCTCCTCAATATCTCCATCAGATTAGGGATGATATGATGAACTATCAATTAAGTACCTAAACATGAGAACAAATCAGTCCAAAATTGCTAGTAAATATAGGATCACAATCGATCGGTGACTATAATCTTGGGTATTACAAGTAACTTCTAAATTATATCCATGACAAATATTACAACTATACTCATTGTAAATGGATGTGCCAATGCACAAAAAGGAGCATAATTGATTATTTTATCCACAACCACCATAATTAGACCTTTCCCTACATATTTCAACAATCCCGTGATGAAATCCATGGAAACCTCTATTTACCGCTCACTAGTAATAGATAGAGGCTAAAAAAAAGGCCTATCACTTAATAGTTCCACCTTTATTACGAGTTGTACACCAAGCATTCACCCACAAATTTCTAGGCGTAACCTTTCAACCCTTTATAGAATAAATTTTTCTTAATTTTTATAAGTTTTCAGAATCGAATGACCACCTATTGTAAGCGGTGAAAACTACATACAAAGTAAAATTAAATGAATAAACATAGAGAAACCATTAATTACATATTTCTTACAAACCTCAAGAATATTTTGAAGCACTTGGACTTGTAAAATATTAAGATTTGAATGATTATGGTGCTCTTGTTTATTTATATAAATGTGAGATGCAAACGCTACGAGCTTTGTAAAACACAAGGATGTGGGTGGAAAAATTGGTAGAAATTGGCTGTAATTTTCATAAGCTTCCAAGGATTCTCCAAGGAGGTTTGTAAAGGATATGGCATGCTTTTATAGTTGAGGGTGAGGCCATGGAATTTGGATCAAATTTTGACCGAGTTATAGGATCATGAATTCCTTTCCGAAATAGCAAGTAGGCGTGAGTCATGCAAATGTATCTTTAAAGGGAAATGAATATCCAGGTTGGCATAAGTTACATCTTGGAAGGTGGTTGCACATGTAATTCAATTGCCCCCACCTTTCTAGGATTCTAGAATTTGAGATGCCTAGAATAGGGAAGTGGAGTCCATTGGCATTTGAATAGAAAAATAGGCGTATTTCCTAGTTAACTAACTAATTTAGTTAGTTGCAAAATGCAAGATAATTAATTACCATTTATTGAATAAATTATAATTAACTTATCTAAGGTATCTTTGGAACAAATTTAATTAATCCCAAGGGTAGATGATTAATTAATTTTATTAATCAATCGTAAGGTAAGAGGAACCAAGATAAGATGGAAACAAGTATGTAATTTTGAAGTGTCTACATTTACCCCTCTTTAAAGTGTTATTACGAAGTAATAACATTTTAAAGATAGTAGACATACGTAGATTGGTGAGAGGAAGATATGAAAAGCAAGGTATATGTTTGGATTTCCCCGGTGAAGCATTTAGATGCTCAAGCGAGTAGGATGGTAAGGAAATCCCCTCAAGAAAGTGGGTGGCCAGCAACAAAGCAATGACAGGTCGCTTAATAGGAAGAAAGAAAGGATTTGGAAGGAGGATGGGAAGGAATTTTTCTTGTAGCATGAGCATCATTTAAAGATTAAAATTTAGAGAAACCTTATTTTGTTGCACAATAAAGTTATCAAAATGATTATGAAATAATTGTGATGTACAACCCGATATGTATAAATAAACACACACACACAAGAAAAAGATAAAAAGGAAAACAAACCCATTATACTCTGTAAAAATATGCACCATGGCTATGAATAAGCCAAGATGATAATATAATATGTGTAATTGGTCTAGAAAGTAACTATCAACAGGGCAACACAACCTTGAAAAAGAAGACAATTATTTATGCCCCTAATACGTGCCACAATGATAATTAAGCATATGTAAATGTCCCCAAGCACTAAACTTATGAAATGTGTGGGAATATGATCATACTAAATGGAAGAGTGATGCTTAGATACTCCAAAATATACTCTTTTTGGATTCATTTTGCAAATTGATCAGAGAGAAATTTCTCTAGGTGAAGTTATATCACGAAGGAAAAATAATTGTGTTAATTGCCCCAAGTAGAGTTAGTAATTATGCAAAGGGAAGTAAGAGGAGTTATGGTCGTAAGATTAGAATGATCACTAGGGTAGTAGATAAAAGTATTTACTTTATCAAGATTGTTAATTTTTTGAAATATTAATTTCATGGTTTTTCCAATTGTAGGATTTACTGTTTGGATGTCTTTTTGAATTTTTGAATTTTTGAATATATGATTTTTTTGAATTTTTGAATATATGATTTTTTATGGTTTTACAAATTTTTAGAAAATTTTGATGCAAAGAAGAGGAGTGGTGTGTTTGTTAAACTTGATTTATTATGGATAAATGATGTTGTTGAAAGTATAAAACAAGCATGTCAAATAAACCCAATATGAACAGGAAGGAACTAGACCAAAGTTATATGTGAACTAAGATGTGAATAATTTTACTACACTTGGTCTATAAAAACAAAGTACAAAAAAATAAACAAACTAACATACTAATAAAAGCATTGTCACAATGTTGAAAAACTGCAACATTATAACACAATTTGCAATAACGATGTCGAATGACACTCTTAATGTGTTCCACATTGAAGAATTAGACAATTATGAATGCCCCTGAGCGATAGCTTAGAACGTGAAAGGATTAGATCAAGATAAAGAGTGGAGTGATGCTTGGATACTCCAAAAGATACTCTTGTTGGATCCCATTGAAGTTTGATATGTATTGGATTAAAATTTGAAATCCAAATGTGCCCCAGGAAAATTTATATTGTGAAAGGGTAAACAATTGATTGGTTACCTCGAGCATAGATATACACCATGGGTAAGAAAATTGATTATCAGAAGATGATATATAATTATTATGAACTGTCAAATGGTGATATTGTTGAACCATGTTATTCAATTGTTGAGATTTTGTCAAACATTTTCTTAATGTTTTGTTTTTTGGTAGTTTTATGTTGTTTTTGGTTTTTGAACATATTTGAATGTTTTTAAGTTTCTTGAAACATATTTGAATATTTTTTAAACATATTTAAATGTTTTTGAAAAATTTGTGTACATGTTTAAATGTTTTTTATTTTAAATATATTTGAATTTTTTAGAGTTTTTTTAACATATTTGAATGTTTTTGTATTTTTAACTTGGTATAAGGGTACACACTTTGAACTCATGTTCAAAAAATTGTAAGCATTTCATTCCATTGGGAAAATGTAGATGATGTAATAATAGGTTGTCTCACTCCATTCGTGACTCCACACAACTAGGAAGATGTGAGGGCTCATCACCGAGAGCCAAGAAGGATGGGAAAACAAAGTGAATAGTGATATGAAAATGAAGATGATGGATGCCAAGACACAAGGTGTAACAATGGTCCATGTGAGAAAAATGTAACTCATATCTAGTTAAGATTACCCGATCGATTCCAAGATGATTTACTTTATAGGTTTTTACTAGACTTGGATCTATTGATGGTTTACTTGATTGAAAATACCGGGTTAAAGGAATTGTTCTCTCTTAACATAGGCAAGCTGCTTGGGATGTTTTTGATCAAGAAATTTGCCTCATATTTTTTAAATGATTTATTTTTATTTTATTTTTTTTGAATTTTTTGAAAGGGACCCCGTACATCTTTCCCCATGCCACCAATAAGAGACAAAACAAAATGTAGGTGAGTAAGGACATAGTCCTATATTCCCAATCTCATATTACTAGTAAGAAGTATGGGCTCGTCACCGAAGACTGCGAAAGGACGAAAGGTGTAATGGTTGATACACACACACACACACACACACACACACACACACACACACACACATATTATACTCATTTTTCCTTCTATGTCGATATTGTGCTTATTGGGAAGGAACATTCTACCCCCAAGTCTCGGATCGCATGCAACTAGTAGGATGCGAGGTTCAACACCCTAGACTAAGATGGAAGGTCAAAAAGTTCTGGGTAAAGAATTTAGTGTTTTCTATTAAAGAGAGAGCTTAATTGAAAGGAGTTACCATCAATCAAATTCTTGACAAAACTATAGGTAAAAATATTTAAAATGGTAGAAATCATAACAGGGATGAGACACGCAATGCCTAATGGGAACAAGGTTAACTTGTGTCATATAAGGTGAATAATGCAAAGATATGATAATGTTATGGTTAAAAAAACTTCTAATGAATGAAATAATTAAAATTGTTTGTTAAATTAGTTAGCCGTGCAAGTAGCCTCCTCTATTACGGAGAGAACAAGTGGAAAAAGATGGTTTTAGTTTTACATTTTTATGTCCAAATAGTTCTTTAACGAGGGGTTTGATATGGAGTTTTATTCTCTTTTTACATTTTTAATGTGTCTGAAATTTCTAATTGGGAGAGAGATCCATATCATTGAAATTTGAATGGTCCTGGATTATGAGACTTGCGCAGATTAGATCCAGAGTCAACGAAGTGAATCAAAAGATTCAAGGAGTCCTGATTTATGAGACTTAGGCAGATGAGGTCCAAATCAAAGGAGATAATCCTAATATTCGAGGAGTCCTGATTTATGAGACTTGGGAAGATGAGGTCTAAGTCAAAGGATATAATCCAAAGATTCGATAGGTCCTAAAGTATGAGACTTGGCGAAAAAGTTCCAAGTCAAAGGATAGAATCAAAATATGCAATAGATCTTTGAAGTATGAGACTTGGGAAGATGGATTATAAGTTAAAGGAGTATTTAGAAATATTTTCAATGTATCCATGATTTGATGATTCCTAATTTACGAGACTTGGGTGGATGAGGTCCAATTCAACAGAGTGAATCAAAATATTCAATAAGTCTTGAATTGTGAGACTTGGGTAGAAAATATCCAAGTCAACGGATGTATGGTTAGATAAATCTTCGATCAAATTAAAATACATTTGTGATGTTAGAGGAGGATTGTCAAAGTAGAGAATATTTTGAAATGTGTATCCACACGTGAGTGGAAAGATGCAAAGAAATAAGGATTGATCCCTAGATGTACATTTGATGCTCCTTATAGGCTATAGAGAGAAAAATTCAATCTTTCTCCATCGAGGCAATGGATTAATTGATTTGATGAAATAGTTACAATTAAAGCTTAAATAGGTTGTGTAAGGACATTTTGCTACGCCCTTAATTATATATCTTATATTAGATGTATATAGCCGACTTGTGGCTATCATAACTTCTTATCATTATATATCTCTTTCATATATGTTATATTATCATAAGTGGGTCAGCCTTGGTGTTGGCCATAGCATAGGAATAGTATATATAGGGGTTAGTAGGTAGTAGTTGATAATCATATTCAACATTTGAGTCTTATTGTTTGGTTTGGAGGTTTCCCCCTCGAAGTGGCTAAGCTATTCTACTTGCACATTGAGATAATTTATCTAAAATATTGTGTTCATTGGTGTTATATTTCTGCTAATAATCATATTTATACAAGTAATTCCATTACAAGTGGTATCAAAGCTTGATCTCGGTCAACACTGCATCAAACCCTAATTGTGAAGGTTCGTCCATATCTAAAACTCCGTAGCGAATTTTTTTGGATTTTTTTGTGGTGTAAATAAATCAGTCAAGTAATCTCCCCTCCAAATTTTAAGATTTTTTGACTTGGTTTTTGAAAACTTTATAGCGGTTTTATGTTTTTTTCATAATTTGGCTCCCTAGGGTGAAATTTTTAGAATTTTTAAAATTTATTTACATTTCTAGAAAGAGGATTAAATATTAGTTTGAGTTCGTTCTTTGAGATTTATAAAATTTTGCCTAATTCCTATTTAAATCACAAACCCTAAATTTCGACCTTGATCCTTAAATCCTACCATTTTGGGGCATCATGGTTGGGGCTTTGACAAGAGGAAAAAATAATCCCATCACTCCAGGTAAAACCCTTGATAAGGATGAGATAATATTTAAAGAGTTATAGTCATAAGGGGTATCTACATAGTCCTCAGGGTTAGGGTTTACTTCAACGGACCATAAGGTCAGCTATCTTGAGTTAGAGTTGTGAAACCTCAAGCATAGAGTGGCGAGTAAAGAAGATGTAGAAAATATTGGACAACGATTGGAGGATTTAATTAACCAATTTAGTTATAATATCATGGGTCATCATATCCTTTCTAATCAACCACAACTCAATCATACTCATAGTAACGAGGGTATATCTTCAAGTCAAAGTAATAGACAAACTAGTTAGGGTGGATTTACAAACATGACCAATCCAAATATAAATACTCTGCAAGCCAGTAACATGATTCCAAAAGTGGAAATGTGTAATTTTCATGGAAAGAATCCACTCAATTGGATTAACCAGATGGATAATTTCTTTGATCTTCATCATATTCCATTGGGACAAAAGGTTCCCATGACATCGTTGTATCTTAAACCTGACCAATTCATTTGGTATCGATGGTTATGTGCTCAAAGGAAAAAGAGTGGCCTCAATGTTACATTGATAGTCTTCACTGAAGAGTTTCAATTGCGCTATATTTCTAGTGTGTCATAGAATTATTTCAGCCAATTAGTAAAGCTAAGACAAATAGGAATAGTCAAAGATTACATCCATCAATTCAAAAACCTTTCCTTACGGGTGGAAAATATTCCTAAAGAGAATCTGAATGACTTATTTCTTGGGGGTCTTAAAGAACAAATTGAGACTGAGGTGTGTATGTTTAATCCTCATAAGGTTTCAAACTCTATGATCATGGCACGTAGGGTAGAGGAAAATTTTCTTTCAGTAGGAAACAAACTGTCAGTAATATCAAAGATCATAACACCTTTCCACCATCATTCCCTCAACCAGTTAGACTGACACCTCAAAAATTGAAGAAAATAGATCCAAAGGGTTATGTTTTAATTGTGACAACAAATTTGGACCAAGACATAAGTGTGCTGAAAAGAAGTTATTCTACATTGAGGGGCTTAGTGAAGAAGAAGAAAATGAAGAAGATGAAGAGGTAGAGCTAGAGGAGGAAATAGGAGATCCCCAACTAACAATATCATGTCATGTAATTTCTTGTATTAGCACTCCCCAAACTCTCAAAGTAGTTGGATTCTTAAAAAAACAAAGGGTAATAGTGTTTATTGATTTGGGAAGTACTCACAACTTCATCAATCATAAGTTGGTGGTACGCTTGAACTTCTTTGTTTATCCAACTCTAGAATGTCAAGTCATGATCACTGAAGGGAAAATAGTTAGTTGTTTAAGAAAATGCCATAACATTAATCTCACCATGGGATATTACTAGCTAACTAGCAATATGTATGTCATTACCATGGGAGGAGCAAACATTGTGTTAGGAGCTCAGTGGTTTACCACCTTGGGAACCATTGAAATGAATTTCCAAGAGTTTGTCATGCAATTTCAGTCGAAGGGATAACTTTTAAACTAAAATGACTAAGAGAAAAGTCCCCACAAATGGTAAGTTCTCATCAGATGCAAAAATTGCTTAGAAAAGGTGCAAAGGGGTTTGTGGCACAAATATTTTCATTGGAAGCACACCATTCCAATACATTTATACCCATGAGATATGAAAATAGTTATAAATGAACACTCAATGGTGTTTGAAGAAATGCCCAAGGGTTTGCCTCTAAAAAGAGACCATGACCATGCCATCCAGCTAGTACAAAGGATTTAACCACCCAACATCAGACCTTATAGGTACCCCTATATACAAAAGAGTGAGATTGAGAAGATAGTTCAAGAGATGTTAGAAGAATGACTTATTCATCATAGTCATAGTGCTTACTCTTCTCATGTAGTGATGGTACGAAAAAGATGAAAAATAGCACATGTGTCCAGATTCCATGGAACTCAATAAGTACATAGTTAAAGATAAGTTTCCTATTCTTGTAATTGATGATTTTCTAGATGAGTTGCATGGTGTTGTTTACTTTACAAAACTTGATCTTCATTCTGGATATCATCATATTAGAATCAGGCATGAAGATATTCATAAAACAGCCTTCAGGACACATGAGGGACACTATGAGTTCTTGGTAATGCCTTTTGGACTAACAAATGCACCCTCTACATTTCAAAGCTTGATGAATTCCATATTTAAGCCATTTCTTTGAAAGTTTGTTTTAGTTTTCTTTGATGATGTATTAATCTATAGTAAAACATGGGAGGAAAACCTGCATCATGTAAATAAGGTGTTGGAAACTCTTAAACAACATCAACTTTATGCAAAGCCTTCTAAGTGTTTTTCTATTGTCAAGGAGGTTTAATATTTGGGCCATATTTTCTCTTAGGAAGGTGTTAAAGTGGATCCTAACAAGATAAAATACATGCTTGAATGGAAGGTTTCCAAAACCCTAAAAAATCTCTGAGGATTTTTGGGGCTTACAGGTTATTATCGTAGATTTGTAATGAATTATGGTAGCATCACAGCACCACTCAAAACTTTATTGAAGAAGGACTCTTTCCATTAGAATGAGCAAGCTAATGTGGAATTTGAGAAGTTGAAGGAGGCCATGTGCACCACTCCAGTTCTAGCCACCCCAAATTTTTCCAAAACATTCATTGTTTAATGTGATGCTTCAGGGTATGGTATGGGGAAGTACTCATGCAAGAAGTTCGACCCATTTCCTTTGAGAGCTGCCGATTCAAAGGTAAGAATATATCTAAACCATTTTATGAGAAAGAAATGTTAGCAATACTTCATGCAGTGAAGTAATGGAGACCATATCTAATGGGAAGACATTTCAAAGTAAAGACAGATCATGATAGTTTGAAATAATTCTTAGAGCAATGTTTATCATCTGAAGAACAACATAAATGGGTCTCAAAAATGTTGGGGTATGATTTTGAGATAATATACAAGAAAGGGAAAGAGAATGTAGTTGTTGATGCTTTATCTCGGAAGGATGAATCTGTTGAGGCATTGTTGTGTGCCATATCTATATTATATGAGGATTGGATAGAGGATGCCAGGTCTGAATGGAAAAATGACCAGGTACACAAAATCTCATTCAGAATCTCCAACAAGATCCAAGCATGTCAAAAAAATTGTATGGAAAGGATATGATTTATGGTATAAAGATATATTATATCTATGTAAGAATTCAATCCTTAAAAATAGGGTTCTATCTGAGCTCCATGATTCTCCAGTAGGGGGAATTCTAGCTTCTTGAAGACTTATCATCAAATCAAGCATGATTTTTTCTAGGAAGGCTAAAGGGGATGTCCAAAAATTTGGTAGAATGCATGGTTTTTTAGCAAAATAAGGGCGAAACAATTATGTCCCCAGGTCTTTTACAACCTCTATCTATTCCTAGTCAAAGGTGGGAAGAGGTGCCCATCGACTTCATCATAGGATCACCTAAATCAAAAGTAAAAATGTAATCATGGTGGTGGTGGAAAAACTCACCAAATATGCCCATTTTTGTGCTTTATCACATCCATTTGTTACGAGTACAATAGCAACAACATTCAGGGATACAATTCAGAAGCTACATGGGACACCAAAGATTATAGTAAGTGACCGAGACCCTATCTTTACTAGTAATTTTTGGACTAACTTGTTCTCATGCTTGGGCACACAACTAGCTCGTAGTTCCTCTTATCATCCCCAGTCTGATGGGAAAATAGAGGTGGTAAACAAGTGCTTGGAGGGATATCTTCATTGTTTTACGTTAGATAAGAAAGCGAGATGGGTCCAATGGTTACCGCTGGTAGAATGGTGGTATAACACCTCCTTTCATACTTCATCTAAAATGTCTCCTTTCTTGGCATTATATGGGTACCATCCACCATCTATCACTTCATATTTGAGATTCCAACCAAGGGTTCAAGCAGTTGAAGAACATATTTAACACCAACAAGAGGTACTTTCTATTCTTAGGGATAATTTGGCCATGTCACAAAACCGCATGAAGTAGTAGGTAGACCAACATCGCAGTGAAAGAAATTTTGAATGAGATGATTGTTTTTTGTGTATTTATAACCATATAAGTAAATGTCCTTAAAACAACAGAAAAAGGATAACAAGATTTCACCTAAGTATTATGGCCCTTATCAAGTGTTGCATAAGATTGGCAATGTAGCATACAAACTGGAACTTCCTCCGGCTACTCGAATTCATCCAGTCTTCCATGTGTCTTTCCTAAAGAAGGTAATTGGACAAGCAATATCAACCCAGAATGTGTTACCTGAGCTTGATGAAGAGGGAAGAATCATCCTGGAACCAGATTGCATCCTTCATATATGCACTAAGCAATTGAGGACAAGGGTCATCACTGAGTATTTGATCAAGTGGAAAAATCTAGACAATAAAGACGTAACTTGGGAGGATGCGAACTCCATGCACCAAAGCATCCATATCTTCTCAACATTGGGGACAATGTGGCTTTGAAGGGGAGGGGCATGTTATGCCCTTAATCATATATCTTATATTGGATGTATATATCCGACTTGTGGCTATCATAACTTCTTATCATTATGTATCTATTTCATATATGTTATATTATCATAAGTGGGTCGGCCTTGGTGTTGGCCATAGCATAGGAATAATATATATAGGGGTTAGTAGGTAGTAGTTGATCATCATATTCAGCATTTGAGTCTTATTGTTTGGTTTGGAGGTTGCCCCCTCGAAGTGGCTAAGCTATTCTACTTTCACATTGAGATCATTTATCTGAAATATTGCGTTCATTGGTGTTATATTTCTGCTAATGATCAGATTTATACAAGTAATTCCATTACATATTCCTAGATATATGTACCTTGTAGAGTGCACGCATATGGATGTCTTGATACGTAGGAATCATCGTTGATGAGATGCCTACAAGATTGATCGTTTGAGGTATTATGGACACGAGAAGGTTGTGTTGTTGCAAGTGTCCAAACTTTTTGTGGTTTTATTTCTACAACAATACTAGAGATGTTAGGCATAGAATCCTAAATGGAAATTATAGAATCAAGCTCAGTGGTGCTTGATGGTGGACCCTCTTTTGTAGAGTCTACATGTATATCATTGATTGTAAAGGAGTCTTGAAGTTGTAAAATATTTTTGTCTTTTTATTTATGGTGGATTGGAGCACTCAAATTTATCACTGAAGTAAGTAGGGGCATCAAAGTTTATATTGAATCCCTTCTCATGGTCTGATAAGGGAATAGGGTCCCCCGAGTCATGAGAATTTCTTGGATGGCCTCATCATTCGAAAGAGGTCCATGAAGATGTCACATTTTTTATCAAGATGTATGATGAATGGGTAGATGATATAAAGGGTTGGAAATGATTCTTGAAAAGTTCAAGCTCTCATTTTATGTGTAAAGGTTGTTGTCCAAAACATGTTCAATGTCTGATTGAACTAACAAGAAAATTCATAGAAGAGATTGATATGTTCTAAGTTAGAGATACTTGACCTTTGTCCTCTTGATCTTGTTGAGTTGTATTATGTATAGGATTTGAGACAAAACTCAAATATTCATTATAATTTTTGCTAGTTGATGTGTATTTTGTTTTGATAGCTTCATCATCAATTTTTTATTTCAATGACTCCATTGTCAATTAAGTCTTTGACATAATGGCGGAGTCACACACATTTATCTGTAGAGTGGCCATTAATGCGATGAAAATCCCAATATGTATTGGGTTTGTACTAATATGGATTAGGTTATCCTTCGACAATTGGTTTTGTAATTGGATATTTCATCATTCTAGCCTTTACTAATTAATGAAAAACGCTAGATATACTTTCTCCGAGGGGTGTAAATTGACATGTAACTTTGCATGGAGTAGTTTCTTTTTTATTAGAGGTAAAAAAGTGTTGAGGGGACCCTACCCCATACAAAGTGTTACCAGTTCCTTACAAAGAGTCCAAGGGATTACCATTAAAGCCCAACCAAACACCCATAGCATCACAAAACAAACAACAAAGAGATACACCCATAAAGGAAAGTATCCAAACAAAGCAGAAAAAACAAAGAAACTAATGAAGAAGACATCATAGAACTAACAGTAGTAACCAGTATCCCATTTTCTTCATCACTCTTTTATCATGTCCCCCACTGAATACATCCATCCCATTCTTTGATAAGGGAGTCGATGGTAGCTTTCCAATACTTATAGTTAGGCTCAAGAATCTCCACTTTGGGGCCTTTTCCTTATTTTCTCTTTCCTTAGAAAGTTCCATAGAGTGAATCATCTCAGCTAATAGCTTGAGATGGTGGATGGTGCTTTTAACATTGAGGAGATGGACATCACGAATCTGGAAAACAACTTCTTTCATCTTCAGCATATCCTTTTCCATCTCCAGGCTTCTCTCATTTACATTCTTGAGTTGTTCACTAAGGACCAAAGAAGATAACTTTTCCACTTTATCAGTTAGTTCCTTCATATCCATGGAAACCATACTAATCTTATGTCTATTAATATTAGTATCAAGCCTGTAATGCTCAAATTTTTGCATAAAAGTATGAGACTTGATAGCAGAGTCCTGGACGGTAAAAATTTCGTTTGGGCAGTTTTAAGAGCATGCAGGCTCTCAATGGCCTCCTCTGAGTTCTTTGAACACTTATCTTATGAAGTGTCTAGAGCTTTCTTGCTCCCCATCTCCTCACTATTATCCCCTTCATCATCTTCCTTATCCTTACTGGAAACCAAAAATTCCAAGTTCCCTTCTTGGTTCTCACCCGAATCTAAGATAGTCTCCACTTCCTCAACCGTCTTAGGAACCTCCTCAGCCCTACTACATTTCTTGATGCCACCATGACTTAGGTTAGATTTGGTTCTTTTAGCCACTGGTTTTCCAAATAGGTCCTCATTAAAACTTTCCTCCTTGGGCACCGAACATTCAACGGCATAAGCCCCAAATTTATCATTTTCCTGAAAGGGAGTTCCCGATCTAAGAAGGGATTTGATGAGGCCTTGGTATAGAGGTAAGGGGAAGGTACCTTTCTCGACCATGACAATATATTTCACAAGGTAATTATACAGGAAGAAAGGGAAATTATAGGGCTTTGCATTACAGGACATGGTTCAACATAGGGAAGTGGTAACCATATATCACTTTATACCGCCCTTCTAAGGTAATGTAGGACATAAACAACTAAGAAATTTCATCAAAAGGATGGGGAAAATTTCCCCGAGCATAACCATTATGAAGAGAGACATGCACTCCCTTACCTTGCATAAAGCATTCAATCTCCATGATGTAGTCCGAATTAGGTTTGTAGATGCATCTGCCTTCCAGAGCTAAACCCGAGACTTTGGTAATAAGCTTTGGGGGAAAAAAGGATGGAGTAGTCTCTTCACTAAGTTATATAGTTGTAATTTTGGGTGATTGCTTACTAATTTGGGAAACCACACATGGGAGATTTGTTTTGTCATCTCAAAGGTAATTTCTTTGAGTAACTCTTAATTTGATGTCTTATGTGAATCCACAATTGTAATGAAAAATGGGGGAGAGAAAAGAAAGGTGCGATAGAAAAATCAACTCTTAGCAAAGTGGATGCTAAGATGGAAGAGGGAAAAGATTAGAATGCTCTAACCTAGAAAAATTAGTGCTAATATGGAGGATTTTACGACACTAAAATTTTCCTCCGTAATTTCAATTTCATTAATGTATGTATTAGGAATAGGATGTTGTTAAGTGTAATTAGTAGTAGCCTCGATAGAAGATAACGGCACCACGAGCGGTGCCGCCAATAATGTAGAGTGCGGTAATAGATCAAAGTACAATAGGAATATTGTAAAAAGTAAATATTTGTCGTAAGTGGTTCGGTAATGTTAAAATGTCAAAGTTGGGATAAGTAGAGAAGTAGGGTCTACATGATTAGGAATTAGAAATATTATATTGGTAATAAGGACAAGGAGTGAGGTCATAAATATTTTGTGTATTTTATTTGTAAAAAGTCTAAAAATGTGGAACCCATGTGAAATGATAAGGTTTATCTTATCTTAAAAGATAAGCTTACATGTACAGATAAGAGTTAAGGTATGGAATATGATTCGTCAGAGTGGATTTCTTATCCTATCTTAGAGATAAGATGGATAAGCCTGGAAGTTCTATAAATAAAGAGGCCACCCCCCTCATTTAGCATAGAAGGAAGTAGTGAGAATATTATATTAAGTGTGTAAAGGAAGCCATCAGTTTAAAGGTGTGTTGAAGAAGCCATTAAGAGGTGTAATTGTGAAGTTTCTCCCATAATATTGGTGGAAGGCAAGTGAAGTCAATAACACTTGAAGTACCTCATGGGTGAGATTGTAACAATTTCATGTTAATATTATAATTTACTTTGATATTTCAGATTTGTCATCATTCCGTCTTATCATAGTCGATGGTATTCTTGTGTTATGTTTGTTGTTTTGTTTCCAGATTACATCCACCAAACTAAAGGCTGTGCATTAGTAAATAATCATAGCACGAGGAGTTCCCGGTGAAGAATTATCATAGTGTCGGATTGGTGATAACATTTTGGTTCCGTTGTCGGGACCATTCCTCGTGGTGGATTGTTTGGAGAGATATTCCCACTTAGTCAAAAATCAATTGGAGGGTAACCTTGTTTTTACCGTGAATAGTAGTTACCATGGTAAAGTCATTTTTGCTGTGAATAGTATTTACCACAATAAAGTCACTTTTTACTTGTGAATAGTATTTACCGCAGTAACTTCACTTTTTACTGTGAATAGTGTTTACCACAGTAAAGTCAGTTTTTACCGCAGTAAGTCAAGTTTTACCATAGTTTACCATGGTCATTTCTATTTTCTATTATAGTGATTTTAATTATTGGTGCACATAAGTCTTGTTGATTGTACTTTTGGGTTGGTATTTCACTGTGGTTACTTTTGAAAATGGGGAAGATTCCTATTTTTTCAGCCCAATCTAATGAATATGCTTCCTCTTTCATTCAAGAGTTTAAATGATCTTGTATTTGTAATGGCCTTATAAGAAGGGAACAATGGACTGAATTTTTTCCTACCTTTTTGGATGGTTCAGCCCTTAGGTGGTTTGAAACACTAGGTGATAATGTGAAAAACTCATGGGATTTATTAACTAAAAGTTTTCTTGAAGAATTTGGTGAACAACAGAGATATGCAGATCTCATGATCAATATCACAAAGCTAACCCAAGGAGAGAAGGAGAAGATAAGGGATTATCATGCTCATGTTCTAGAGCTAAGGAGAAAGCTCGACGCCTAGATCCGGAAGGAAGGATTAGCGGATGGGTTGATGAATGGCGTGGATAATCTCCTATGTAAGCACTTCATTCTTGGGATGAAGCCGTAAAATCAAACAACGAGTGAAGTATGACCACCCAACTACCATTGAACAAGCAAAGGAGATTGCAAGAAGGCAAGAAGAAAGCATGGAAGAGGAGCCCAAAGAAATTGTTGCTAAAGTAGAACCTACACCAGCACCTTTGCTCCAGAATCCACAACCACTCTCGGTGAGCACAAATCTTTCTCCTAGTACATCTACTGAGTATGAAGATCTGCTCAAAAAGATGGGTCAGTTAACTATTAATCTTCTTCAAGGAAAAGAATTTAGTTCTCAGGGAGGAGATAGAGGTCCAAAAAGAAATATTTCTGAAGTTGTATGTTATGGTTGTTATAAAAAGGGTCATTATAAGTATAATTGTCCAGATAGAGCTTCTACATCTGGTAAAGGAGATAATGATAAAGGAAAAACACCTGTGAATTTTTTTGATGTAGTAGATAAGAGCAAAAATAATGAAGTAGATGTGTTTGTAACAAAAAGAAAGAAAGAAAAAGATAATCAAGATGGAAATGATCCTAAGAAGATGAAAGGAGAAACTAGTAAGAAACATAGGAGAAGAAAGTTGGGTGTGCAGGATTTTCTGATTTCACAGGGGCAAGGACCATACTCCATCTTGGAAGATCTGTCCAAAAGGCCTGCAAATATTACATATGGTCAACTCTTGGCTATGTCTTCTGAGAAGAGGCGGGAGCTGCGAAGTGGACTCAATGCTCGACGAAGGAAGGAGGTTGAGGTCCCTGTTTTGGAGGTAGAGGCGGATCCCTATGCTCCACAAGCTGAGGTATTATGTAATGGTATTTCAATTCATGATGTCTTAGTTGATGGAGGTGCAGTTAATGTAATGACTAAGTCTGTAATGAATATGTTGGGTTTAAAATTCATCGCCCTTCAACACTTATGTTAAGGTCATTAAATAAGGGAAAAACTAATCTAGAAGGTGTAGTTTCAAATGTGGTAATATCTCATTATGGGTGTTGTATGTATGGTATACTTTCGGGTGATGAAAAATAGAATCTTTGTTGCATACCTAATGTTGCTAGGAAGACCATGGCTAAGGAGAGTTCATGCAAGAAACTACCGTAATGAAGGCTTCATGACACTTGGACGTGGTAGAGAGGGTGAAGAAAAATGTGATCCCTCGACATCATAAGGCGAGAACACGTGGATTCAAGTGATGAAACCGATGATTAGACATCCTCTCGATTACTCTAGTACTAGTGAAGTGGACACCGAAGATGAAGAAAGTGAGGTTGATATTTCAGTCATGGATATCCTTCCAGTCCACACCGACTCATGACCCCATAAAACTATCTCGAAGAAGAAGTTGATGATCGTCTCCAACAAATAAAGATTGGTTATGTTGTGATGAAGAGTGAGAAGGAATCCTACCTCTAGCTCTTTCGAAGGAACATACACATATTCACTTTTGATTACAAGGAACTCCGTCAAGTAAGTTGGGTAGAACATTCTATTGAGCTGGTAGATGGTGCTAAACCTATAAAACAAATGCCATATAGAATGAATCCTAATTTTTCAAGACTCGTAAAAGAAGAAATATATAAGTTGTTTGATGTAGGATTCATTTTTTCATGGAGAATTCGAATGGGTTTCTCCCATTGTGATCTCAATAAAAAAGAATGGGAAGCTACGCATTTTTTTATTACAGAAGCTCAATAAGGCAACAAAGAAGGATCATTACCCTCTTCCATTCTCGATCGATCTTGGATGAAGTAGCTAGCCAGAGTGTTACAGCTTTTCTTGATGGATATAGCAGATACAACCAAGTCCGTATAGTGGACAAAGATCGGTGAAGACCACATTCACCACTCCTTGGGAACATTTGCTTATAGAGTTATGCCTTTTGGTTTGTGTAATGCTCCAAAGAACATTTCAGCGTTTGATGAATAGGGTGTTCAAACCCTACATTGGGACCTTCATCAGAGTATTTTTGGATGATTTTTACATCTATGGGAGCAAGTTTGACCACCTGCACTAGATGGAGACAACATTTCAAAGGTTAGATGAAGCACAAGCCTCACTAAACCCTATAAAGTGTGTATTTGGATGTTCTAAAGGTGTTTTGTTAGGGCATGTTATATCCAGAGATGGTATTGGTACTGATCCTGATAAAGTTTCAAAAATCAAAGATTTACCATTTCCTATGAATAGAAGTAAGTTGAGATCATTTTTAGGCCATGTGGGTTACTATAGAAGGTTCATCAAGAATTTCTCAAAGATTGCACCACTAACCCAGAGTTCTTGAAAAAGGATGTTACTTATGAACCGGGAAATAAGGCACATGAAGCTTTTGAACAATCAAGGAAGCCCCGGTGTCTTCACTGGTTTAAAGAATCCAGATTGGAGCAAGCCATTCATTGTGTACACTGATACCTCAAATGCAGCACTAGGAAGTACTTTGAGCCAAAAGAATGAAAATGGGAATGAACATCCAATTTACTTTGGGAGAAGCATAAAATGAGCGAGATTGATGTAAATTATACTCAGTAACTAAAAAAGAGGCTCTAGCTATTATTTTTGTTGTAAAGAAGTTTAGAAATTACTTGCTAGGGTAGAAATTTATAGTTGTAATGAGATCATCGTGGCTCTAAAATATATTGTCAATAAGCCTAACCCATCGGGAGGATAGCAAGATGGATAATTTTGCTACAAGAATTTGAATTTGATATTATAGATAGGCCGGAAAGAAGCATGTCAATGCGAGATGCACTCTCTCGAGCCTATGATGGTTTAGGATCATCTTGTGATGATGATGATTTCCCGATGCGAAGATTGTTATCCTGACACAATCCCTAGTGAATACATAGATATTTGGAATTATCTGAATGAATTCAAGTTTCCTGATGGTGCCAATGCAAAGACTAAGAGAAAGATTACTCAAACCAATCGTCCATATGCTATTCTGCATGGAGTATTATTTCGAATAGGACCTGATGGATAGTACAAGAGGGCAGTTGGACGTGATCAAGGGAAGGAACTGCTAGAAGAATTCCACAATGGTACATGTGGAGGGCACTTCTCTGGACAACTTACAACAAGAAGGATCTTGGATGCAGGTTATCACTGGCCCACTCTTTTTAAAGATTGTTATAATTATTGTAAGACATGTGATATTTGTCAAACACATGGTAACCGTAAGACTTCATTAGCTCCATTATGCCCTATTCTTCCACTTGGTCCCTTTGAAAAGTGGGGAATAGACATTGTAGGTCCACTTCCAACTACCTCATACCAAAATAAGTATATTGTAGTTGCCACAGATTATTTAACCAAGTGGGTTGAAGCTAGGCCATTGAAAACAACTTCCATGGATGAAGTGGCAAGGTTCATATATGAACGCATTGTCACTAGATTTGGTTGTCCATTAGAAATTGTAACAGATCAAGGAAGCCACTTCATTAATGAGGTAGTAGAAGCCCTAGTCAATAAATTTTCTATTAAGCACAGGAAGGCAACAACATACAAGCCAAGCACAAATGGATAGGTGGAACGAACAAATTTTGTGTTATGTCAAATTCTAGCAAAAGATGCAGCCTTACAGGTACATAAGTGGGATAAAAGGATTCATACAAAGATTGTGGGCATATAGGGCAACATCAAAGTCAGCAACAGGATACTCCCCATTTCAGTTGGCCTATGGCATTGATCTAGTTCTTCCTATTGAGTTTGATATTCCCACTGTGAGAGTTATGAAAAATGAAAGGATGGATGAAATTGATTCAGTAAAAGAAAGGTTGGTACATCTTCATTTGCTAGAGGAAATGAGGGAAATAGCAAAGGATACAAGCCATAAGAGGAAAATAAAGTAGAAGGAATAGTTTGATCAAAAGATCCGTTGGTCTCCATTTCATGTGAATGACTTGGTTCTAGTGTATGATTCCGATACAAAAAAAGAAGACAGAGAAAAATTCTTCCAAAATGGATGGGGCCCTACAAAATAGCAGCTGTGCATGAAAATGGTACGTACCGACTGGAGGAATTGGATGGCACTCCCATTATGAAATGGGTCAACCACGACAAGTTGAAGATTTTCCAAGCACCAGAATAGTCTACTCTGAGGATGGAGTAGAAGTTAGGAAGGGGGAAGATGTCGACACTAAAATTTTCCTCCGTAATTTCTATTTCATTAATGTATGTATTAGGAATAGGATGTTGTTAAGTGTAATTAGTAGTAGCCTCTGATAGAAGATAACGGTGCACAAGATCGATGGGTGCACGCCAATAATGTAGAGTACGGTAACAGTCAAAGTACAATAGGAATGTTGTAAAAAGTAAATATTTGTCGTAAGTGGTTCGGTAATGTTAAAATGTCAAAGTTGGGATAAGTAGAGAAGTAGGGTCCACATGATTAGGAATTAGAAATATTATATTGGTAATAAGGATAAGGAGTGAGGTCATAAATATTTTGTGTATTTTATTTGTAAAAAGTCTAAAAATGTGGAACCCATGTGAAATGATAAGGTTTATCTTATCTTAAAAGATAAGCTTACATGTACATATAAGAGTTAAGGTATGAAATATGATTCGTAAGAGTGGATTTCTTATCCTATCTTAAAGATAAGATGGATAAGCCCGAAGTTCTATAAATAAAGAGGCCACCCCCTCATTTAGCATAGAAGGAAGTAGTGAGAAATATTGTATGAAGTGTGTAAAGGAAGCCATCGGTTTAAAGGTGTGTTGAAGAATCCATTAAGAGGTGTAATTGTAAAGTTTCTCCCATAGTATTGGTGGAAGGCAAGTGAAGTCAATAACACTTGAAGTACCTCATGGGTGAGATTGTAACAATTTCATATTAATATTATAATTTACTTTGATATTTCAGATTTGTCATAATTATGTCTTATCATAGTCGATGGCATTCTTGTGTTATGTTTGTTGTTTTGTTTCCAGACTAAGGTAAGATAGGAAGAAACTCGAGATGAGAAAAAAAACAAAGATAGAAATTTGGTAATTTTGAAAAAAATGTGGATGGAAAGTTCAAAAAGAGAGGACAAAAATTCCAAAGAAAAGATGCAAGATCCAAATAAAGTAGACAAAAGAAAGATCCAAATAAAGAATATTTGGAAGGGGGTGAAAAGAAATGACGAAAAATCCAAATAAGGGGTATATAGATTTCAAGAAGAGATAAAAGAGAGGAACCAAATAAAGAATAGTTGGAGATCATGAAGAAAGATGATGATCAATCCAAATAAAGGATATTTTTAAAGTTTGAAAAGAATGAAAAAATGATTCCAAACGAAGGAAATTTGTAAAGGATGGAAAATATACAAAATATCCAAAAGAAGGTTTTGAAAAGTTTGAAAGAGAGATGAAGCAAGATCCAAACGAAATATATTTGGAATGGATCGAAAAGATACAAAATTGGGGAATGAATGAAAGAGTGTGGACACAAAATTTACTAACATGAAAAAAATAAGGTATTTTTATGGAAGTTGGGCCTCTACCTTAGATTGTCTTAGACAATGTGTGGCTTCCTAAAATAAGTTCTCTCCCTAGGTGTCAGCAAAGATATCCAACCGAGCGGGGTACTATTGCTAGTTTTTAGCTTTACTTTACCCCCTGATATTATAATCCATATTTTACTCCACTCAAAGGATCAAGATGGGGTCACCACTTTGGATACTCGTCACTCTAATTTCTCACAAATGTGTACTTGTAGACATAGAATTATGCACTTTAGACATTATTTATCCCGGTCTTATACTACTATTTAGAAGGTTCTCAAGTGAATAAAGTACTAATTAATGCCACCTTTTGGCCATCTTTATTTCATAGTTCCCGTGTATTTTCCAGCACTTATCCATCTATTTCACAGCTTCCCCATCATTCTAGCCCAAAATCGAGGCACGCCAACCTCTTACTAGGGCCCCAGGAACCCCTGTCCCACTGGGTGCCCCGATCTATGCACATCCTTTTTCGCTTCTTTTTGGGGCCTTTCTAGCCATTTTTCATCCTTATCCTTTTCCCAGTCGACCTTTTCGAGATTAATTACAAAATTAAGCTTAAGAGCCCTATAAATATAAAGTTATAAGACCATAATGAGGGTCCTAACATCACACACTACTATCACTCCATCTAGAGTTACATCCATTGCATCACTTGCATCCACATAGTTCCATGCATCAAGGCTAGGAGATCTGCATCACACACACTGCATAGGGGAGGTATTATATTATATTCCATGCACACATAATATTTACATTTTCTATAGTTACTATTGCTCGCTACTTCACAAAGTGTGATTAGCACGAGAGCACCTAGGGCACAACATGCACACACTCACCTTTGGGTCCGAAATGTAGTGCAACACTCAGTGATAAGACCACTAGTTTGGTGGTTGAGGTTAGTCCGACCCATTCATTTGTATCTTTATTTTTCTAGGGTTTGATACTTCCTTTTGCATTGCAGTCATTTTACAGCTCATCTGGTGAATCCAATGCAACAAACAGGAAGCATTTGGAGACACCTTGTGATCATACCGAAATTAGTTTTTGAGAATTTACAAATTTTAGAGCACCCAGACTACAAACCAGGGGCACCTCGGGGTGCCCCATTACCCTCCCAGCACACCTCGGTAATTTCAAATCATCTGGATCTGGTCTTTCATTGGGTACCTAAGTGATCGTATGCACTTCCAAATTTTATTTCCGGATCTCATGACACCGTGCATAGTCCCCTTCAATCAATTAATCCATTTCTCTTCCTTTTCTTGCATACTTAGGGTTTTGTTTCATTTAGAATAATTAATTATACTCATTCCATATTATTCTAGCTCTATTTATACATCATTTTAGTCATCCTAATTAGATTAACATTAATACCCCTAATATCGCATTTATGTTTTATTTTTTTAGTCATTTTGGTGAACTCGACATCTCTTTATAGCACCTTCTAGGGTTTTACATTTGCACCTCCCATCATGGGTAAACGTCATAGAAAGTCTTCTTCCTCTAATTCTTCAGCTACTCTATAATTTGATAGTTGTGGTCATGCTTTCATCGACACTCCTACTGCTACTTCTGGTTATAGCCCTTGTCCTTCTTTCATTCAACTTCCATCTTCTGGAATGGATCCTCGTGTCATTGAAGATGTTGTTACCACTTATTTATGCACCATTAATCCTGCAGCCCTAGCTCAACTTGTAGCAAAAGTCCAAGCTCTCCCTCCTGAGGACATAAATGACTCTAGTACTATATTACCTCTCCCTACATCTCCTTCTTCTCCACCCATGATTGGTTCTCAACCTCAAGAAACTCCCCATGACCTACTTCCTACCATCTACATGGTTGATATGGTCCCTTCTACTTCACCACTTACTCCTATTGTTACCAATGCTCTGATACCATCTACCACGCCTACTCTACAATACTTGGTTGTTTTTCCTATTCCTCCCTTGTCCCCTTTTCTCTATGAGATGCCATTTTCAGCCACTATTCGCATGTTTAGCACTGTCTCTTCCCCACCATCCATTACTACTACCATTATCGTGTCATACCAGGGACCTTTACCGACTCTAGATATTGTACCATTTTCTCCACCATCATCCGCCTCCTTAACATGTCCACCATTCACTTGCACTCTCTTCATAAATAATTATTATTGGGAACACATCATGTACAACCATTGTATGTTCACATGATGGTCTCCTTCAACTTGGTTTTTACTTTAATGACCTTCATACTCCTTTATGCGATCCACATTTGTATCATGGTTATGTCATTCTCACTTTGTCACCTATGGCCCACGTGTTTTCCACCTTTTTGTCCATCTCACGCATTATCCTACTTCTTCCACTCACACTTGGTCATTCTTGGTTAGATTATATTGAGGCACACTTGATCCTAATCATGTTGATATCACATTCCCCATGCCATTTGGCACATACTCATTTGTAGTAGTTATTTTCTTTGTTATACACCCAACTTCACTATTTGGTATGCTCAAGGATGTCCATTACCTCCCTTTATAGATGAACAATACACCATGGTCATGTACATCTTACGCATTCATGGTTATTTGGACAACCAAACACACACCCTTATAAAATTTCTCGCGTTATCTAATATGATTTCGATACTACTCCTGATGATAATTTAGACGACCTTGTTCCTCCACTTCCTTTTTGTGTTAACACGGATCCACCACTATCTCCATTATGCTCTATATCCACCATTGTTGGTGATTACTCTCACCTTTGCAATCCTCCATCTAACACACACCTATTGGAGGCTATACAAGTGCTACAAGTTCAGTACAAGTCCGTGGAAACCATAATTACATCTCTCCATGTTGAGATTGAGAAACTTAAGGGTGCCTCTACCTCGCATGCTCCTACTACTCCTACAGCTCTTGTGCATCCACATCCCCTACCAGTCCCCTCACTGATCCACCAACTTATACCATTACCTCCACCTCTTATCTTTCCTTACAATGCTACGCCACAGACATTTGTGGCCACCTTATTCATCACCAACTCATTTCTCTACCATCTAATCATCACTACCCTCCTTCTCAACTAATACAATATCGTGATCAACCATTTTTCCACTACCATTAGATTCGAGGGCATCATACCAACTCATGTCACGCTTTGAGCCATATTATTCATGATCTCCAACAACTAGGCCTCCTCTCATTTGCTACACCACCGCCTCCTATTATCTGCTCCACCCGTCTTGACTCATCTCGACTCGTGTATCACGTAAGCATTATTAATGACCCATCTCAATAGCACCCTTTCCTTTGTCATTCACCATATTGACCTTCATCTTTCACTTATCCTTCACATACCCATAGCTTTCACTCACCAAACCAAATTTATCTACTATATCCCCACTCGTGGATCGTGGTCCTACACTTTCATCATCCCTGATACTCGTCGACGGACCTCCGTCCCTTGACCTTATTGGTTGACTCCTCCTTCATGCTCACTTGGGGGGCATAGCCACTACACACTCCCCCCTTCCTCACATTAGCATAGCTACATCTCTAATCTTTGCATTCTCATCCATTCATTTCTTCGCATATCGATATATTCCTCACACATGCAAAAACCTCGTTACTGATGATGCACTCTTGTGCTTCAGTTCACACTAGACTGTTGAGGGATTACCATTACACTAAACCCCACACACTACACTCTAGGTTCTACACATTTACATTCTATCATCATTTCTATACATAGCCTACATCTTACATTATCTTATACATCCCTCATCTCTTAGTCATTTATACATCATTTATCTTATACATACTACACTAGTTGTCATCTCATATGCGTCTAGTTTTGCATCTTGTTCTTACATTCTATATTTATGCTAGGTCACATTATATATGGATCTAGTTTTCCATCCCATCACTATATATTCTATCTACACCTACATCCACATCTTACATCATCTACATACCCTACATTTCCTACATTGTATGCTTTACATCGTGCATCTATCCATCATATACATTCTACTTATTACACTAGCTTCCATTATATATGGGTCTAGTTTCATCTATCATCCTTACATATTCTATTTATATATACACCTATTAGTGCATTCCATACATTACACATGTTACACATTCTACATTACATTGCCCACAATGCGCATTTACATCCCATATTCATCACTTGGTTGTTTACACTATGTTTTCTTCTACGCACTGCACTCATCACCCTATGGTGCACTCTAGTTCATCAGTCCATACTCGAATTTGAGGGTTTACCAATCAAATGGACCTTACATTCACCAATGCGACATTTTCCTCATCCAACATTTCCCGCGTTAGTGACATACACCTTAGGTTAAATTGTCACCCCTTTTATCATCTTATAGTGGTATACGCTTTAGGCTAAATCACCACCCCCATTATTATCTTGTAGTGGCATACACCTTAGGGTACATCACCACTCCCTTCTTATTCATCTTATAGTGACATATGCTTTAGGATAAATCATCACCCATCTTTATCCTTTCATCTTATAGTGATATACGCTTAGGGATAAATCATCACTCACACATCCCACAAGTCGTGGTATACGCTTAGGCTATAGGGTCCACACATATCTTTCCATCTGTCTCCTCACCATCCACTCATTCTATAGTGATATACGCTTAGGGCTAAATCATCACTCCTCCATTCAACAAGTCATGGTATATGCTTCGGCTATAGGGTCCATACACATCTCATCCCCATACACCCATTATATAGTGATATACGCTTAGGGATAAATCATCACTCCTCCATTCAACAAGTTGTGATATATGCTTCGGCTATAGGGTTCACGCACATCTTCTCCCCATGTCACATTTTCATCACCACTACACTTACACACTCATCATAGTGCGTTAGATACAACCAACATTACTCGACCATTTCTCAATGGTGCACTCTCGGTTATAGTTCATTCCTTACTGTTGAGGGGGAAAAAATGAACCTCACTACATACACTTCTATCCACTCAAGGGGGGCACATTGTTCCTATCATTCCATCTTGCATTCTATTTCATCCATCCACAGCATATTACATTGTCTTGGGGGCATTTACTCTTCCTTACTCATGTTTTACATGTTCACTTTACTACATATGTTAGCTTGATTTCTTATATGTCATTATCATACACACATGCGCATTCATGCCTTTGTTTAGTGTGATCACGTAGATACATTACTCTACACGCGGCATGGATGCTTTCCTTCTACCCTTTCTATATTGGTCATTGGGGCATCTACCTTTGTCTTATCTAGGTGTTATTGTTCCATTTTGTACTTAGCATCTTATACTACTTGCTCACACACGTTTTTGACATATTGGTTATCACTCTAACATGCTAACAAGTGTTCCATGTGCAACACTTGTTTTGCAGGATTACATGTTTCCATGACTACTTTTTTGTTTCTACTTGTCTGCATTGTTTTCCATTGTATGCGAGGATTTTCCCTTTTCTTGTGTGCACACTTGTTTATTGTTTATGGCCATGATGGCCTTGCATGTCTTGCGACATCATGAGTGATGTCCCATGTTTGAAACCTGCTTTGTGTGGTCTACTTGTTTTCTTGTGTGTTTACACTACTGTGTTTGGTAGTTTCTACATTGTCTGTGTATTTTCCACTTATTGCATGCATGTGTTTTGGACTAACACTTGTTTTGGCTATCCATCCCCTTTTGTGTGCATCTTGGTATCTACCAAGTGTTTCCCTTTCCCCTACAGGGTAGAGTTCTACAAGTCAGAGTGCGGTTGGTCCTCTTTTAGGGCCACATTCTCCTTTCAGTGATGTTGCATGCATCCGCAAAGAGGGGGCATCATTGAGATTTTTCTACCACACGGAGTATTTACACTAGCTCACACACAACAGAGTGATTTCTAACTAGCTTACGAACTCCATACACAACGGCCTCAACAGTACATGATGTCCTTCGGTAATTCTATGGTGCGATTCTAGGCATAGGGGTTACAGTGGGTGTGGCTCTCTACACTTCTCCATCCAGAGGCATCGGATTGTTAAAAAAATAGGATAGTGTAGACATCTCTTCACACATTTTAGCGAATCGGTTAAAGTTGGAGGACACAATGCATTTCCTCCCTTTACTTCTTCAGCAGGAGGCATGAGATTGTCCAAAAACTCGCGACAAGACAGATATCCTTCTACACCATTTTTCTCGACATGGATCAGGTGCACATGTTCCATTTACATTTTTTCCAGTGTATTTTACATTTTCATACTTTACACATTTCCATATACATGCGTATTTTATACAACTTTTTTACATACATATTTTTCTACTTGATCATTTTATCCTTGTAGGTCCGGTCATATGAGAAACAAGAAGTCAAATTGGGGGCAACAACGACGACAACAATGATGACAATACATCGCTACAGAATTTTCCTTTACTAACCATGCAAGTACACTACACATAACAACATCTACACACGTGTTCCTCCCTAGGTTCACTCTCATCACTTTTTATGTGCATTTTTCATTTTTAAAATCCATGCTCCTCCACACTTGAGTCTAGTCCCAATCTGGGTGCCCCGATCTATGCACATCCTTTTCCACTTCTTTCTAGCCATGTTTCATCCTTATCCTTTTCCTAGTCAGCCTTATCGAGATTAATTATGAAATTAAGCTTGAGAGCCCTATAAATATAAAGTTATAAGACCATAATGAGGGTCCTAGCATCACACACTACTACTAATCCATCTAGAGTTGCATCCATTGCATCACTTGCATCCACATAGTGTCATGTATCAAGGATAGGATATTTGCATCACACACACTACATAGAGGAAGGGATTCTATTATATTCCATGCACCTGTGCTATTTACATTTTCTATAGATATTATTGCTTGCTACTTCAAAAAGTGCGACTAGCATGAGAGCACCTAGGGCACGACGTGCACACACTCACCAGAACTACATTTGGTTCCTAAATGTAGTACAACGCTCAATGATAAAATTGCTAGTTTGGTGACCGAGGTTTGTTCAACCCATTTATTTGCATATTTTATTTTTCTAGGGTTTGATACTTCCTTTTGCATTGTATGTCATTTTACAACTCATTCGGTGAATCCATCATGAGGACAGAAGCATTTGGAGACACCTTACGATCATACCAAAATTAGTTTCTAAGCATTTACAGATATCAGAGCACCCAAACTACGGACAGTGGCACCCCAAAGGCCCTCCCGTGCACCTTAGTCGAGTTCATATCATCTGGATCTTATCTTTGCAGGGTCCCTGAGTGATCGTCTGCACTTCCAAATTTTATTTCCAGATTTGCGACACTGTGCAAAGAATCTCTTCAAATCCGCTAAGCCATTTCTCTTCCTTCTCTTGCATACTTATGGTTTTTTTTTCATTTAGAATAATAGATTATACTGCTCCATATTATTCTAGCTCCATTTTTACAGTGTTTCAGTCCTCCTAATTATATTAACATTAATACCCCTAATACCCCATTTAGGTTTTATTTTTGTTAATTAGTACTAGTTAGTTGGGTGGGGGTACCCATTTTTTCATCCAATTCACTCAAAACGCCGACTACTTTTGGGTTCCTGTGGTACTCCTCACAATGATTTTCTCGACCTTGGCCATCCACTTCTCACGCTTATACTTGAAAGAAGGGAATAATCCCAACTCCAAAAAATTTAATAAAGTTAATTTTATAAAAATTAAAAAAAGTTGATAAAGGGGTTTGCTTGAATCGATCTATGACAAACACTGTGGTTATTAGTTTAATTTTTTTAATGTCCTTCCTTAGATATGGTCCTGCAAAAAATAGTTATAAAGTTTTCATGCGGTGAAAACAACAATGAAAAACATGCAAAACAAGAAAATAAATGCGTCTTTTTTATTTTCGAGATCACTTGTATAAGTGCAAGAAAAGAGCATACGTGTGGTTTATTGTGACTATCCTCACAAAAATAAAAAAATAAAAAGTAAGAAAAAAACCTCCAAAAATTATCATTTATATTGCACAAGTGTTAAACATTTACAAAATTTCCCTAAAAAGCAAATGTGATTGGACAAAAACGTCCTATAACCTTGCATAGAAAAGTTTGATAGTTAGTATATTTTAATGAAAAAATAAATACAAGTTCTTAATGTTAAAAGGACATAATTAACTAAAAATAAACTGATGTGAAAATGAAGATGGTGGATGCCAAGATACAAGGTGTAACAATGGTCCATGTGATAAAAAAGTAACTCATATCTAGTCAATATTGCATGACCGATTCCAAGATTATTTCACTTTATAGGTTTTTAATAGACTTAGATCTATTGAAGACCTACTAATTGATAAAATCTGGTTGAAGGATTTTTACTGCCTTAACATAAGAAATGTCTTGAGATGTTTTTGAATCAGATTTGCTAAACGATTTTTTTATTTTATTTTTTTATTTTTATTTTTTGAAAGGGACCCCTACATCTTGCACCATGCCACCAATAAAAGACAAAATTTAGGAGAGTGAGGACATCTTGCTCTATTCCCAATCTCATACTACTAGTAATAAGTATGGGCTCATCACCGAAGACTATGAAGGATGAAGGGTGTAATGGTTTATATATATATATATATAGAGAGAGAGAGAGAGAGTATTTCATAATGAGTTTTCCTTATATGTTGATATTGTGCTTGTTGGGAAGGAACATTCTCGCCTTCAAGTCTCAACCGCTAATTTAATCTAAATTGGATTAAAAATTTATTCAAAGTAATTGTTGTAACTAATGATATACAAGTGATAGATTACAGAAGTAACAAGCAATAAGCATGCAATAATATGAAAACCCTAAGAAAATGAGAAGGAAAAGTGACTTAGTTGATTTTGCGTGATCTAGGAGTGATATAGATTGAGTATCTATTAGAATAGGTTGGAGACATCGTTGTAAAGGCTCGACGAAGATTCAGAAGTATAGAAATATCTAGGAAAAAATGTCCATAGGAGGATAGTAGTAGTAGGCGCTAGTGTCCAATATGGGTGCCGGTGTACGCTTAGATGCTCGTGTTCAATTTTTGGGTCGAAGTTCTTCACTTTAATATTTTTTATTTCTCTAACTTCGTTGTTAGGTTTATGTTCGCACCTATAACTCGTAAAAAAAATTCTACCAGCACATATCCACAAACCATATCAAATATAAAAAAATGTAAAATGTGGACTCGTAGACTAACTTTGGTGGTCACCTAAAGAGTGAACTTACAACCGAGCGTTGCACTACATCTCATACTCCATGTAGTTTTGTGTGTATGTGTATGTGTATGTGTATGTAATTATGCCCTAGGTTTCCCTTGTGCAAGTTGCACTATGATATTGGGATAGATCTAGATTACTCCAAGTATGAAAATGTGTGAGATGGAATAAAATGAACTTACCATCCTATGTTATTTGTGTAGATTGATGTAGCCACTTGTCCTCTTGTATGGATGTGCTAGATGAATTCATTTGAAATGTTCACGTGCATTGATGCAAACTTAGGTGGTGATAGATGCTTCTTATAGTGTTTACCCCCGATTTATAAGAAGTAATTAAGTATATATATGGTTCCCTTGTTTAAATTTCGTAATTAAAACCGAAATGCCCCAAAGTACTAAAATATGACTAAAAAGTAAAAGATACCCAAAAGGGTAAGAAAAGGATAGAGAGGTCCAGGAGTGCCCGGGAGGGACAGGAGCGCTTGGGCGCTTCTATCCTAACTAGGTGCTAGTGTCTGAGGACATAAATGATAAATCAATCAAGTTATGGAAAAATTGTGAGGTGTGTTAGACCAAAGTGAAAATGCAAGAGATAAAACGAAAATTCCAAAAGGAGATGTCAACCACTACTTTTCTTTCTAAGGAATCATGTATACATTAGTATGCTTTAGGACCTAGAAATATACCCAAGTGCATAGATTTTGTGTCTACATTTTACCCCACTTTATGTTGTTGAGTCAATACTCAATATAAGATGTGTACCATGTAATCATGTAGAGAAGAGTGTATCCAATAGCGTACTGAGTGGACAAGTGAAGTGTGAAGTGATCATAATGTGAAGCATGAAAACTAGGAAAGGGAGTATACGCTAGGGGTGAAGTGTATGCATAGTAGTGTGTTGTTGGATATTTTGATTGTTGATGTGAGCTACTTTTTGTTGCGTACAAGGATAGACTAGTAAAAGAAGAGTGAGAAAGTAGTCAAAATCCTGTATGTGAGAAATTAGAGTAATGTATGTAAAAGTAAGTGAAAAGTGTGTAAAGAAAAGAGTGCATCTGATGTGTAAGAGAGTATGAGATAGAAAATTGTCATGTTGTGCTTTGGATATGTTGGGGATTTGAATGTCTTGCCACTAAGGATGAGGTTTTTAGGTGATCTCATGCTAAGAGTGAGTTTTTTAGGCGATCTCGCACCAAGATCGAGTTTTTTAGGAAATCTCACACCAAGATCGAGTTTTTTGAGCGATCTCACAGCAAGAGAAGATTGTTGGAGAGAGAGGTTTTTTTTCTCTCCTTCCATGACACTTCCCAAATAAACACCATTGCATATGGAACATCCCCAATTTTTAACATTTTGTAACTTTTTGTAACCTATTGTAACCTTTTGTAATTGATTGAATGTATTTTGTAACTAGAGAATCAGTATTGAAAATGTTGTAAATTGTATCGCATCTTGAGAAACTAACTATGTTTTACACCAGAAACAAGCACCCATCGCTACTATCCAAGATTGGGTGCTAGTATCTACTCTATTTTTGGGTCCAAGTTTGATTCTGGACCAATCTGTAATTGTGTTTCTATGCCAACTTTGTACCGCATTGTGTTGTTCTAGAGCTATGAGCTATTGTAAGGGTGATTTTTTCACCCAATAGATGTCCCCTCATTTAGGGTACATGCGATTACTATAGGATAATCCAGTCCAAAGGAGAGGACCCGATACTAATATGCATATCTAAGAGTGGATACCTACAAGGGGTAGGGGATGTGCATGGTAAAACTAAGGCACATGCAAACAAGATACGCTAGTAACAAGTGTTAGTAAAAAAATACTAGCATGCAATAGAAGATAGTATAATAAGCAAGCATGAAGATAAGAGATACCGCAAAAGGTGGATTGTATACATGGGACATCGCTCACAATTTCACAAGCAATTAGGGTCGAATCTGCCATAAGAAAACAATGATCAAGCAAGACATACAAAGATAATCCACAAATAATAGTAATGAAGAAGTGACAAATAACCATGGTTGTTTATAATCTTACAAGGTAAAGTCTACACATGAAGCACCCATTAGCAAGTTAGAAAAATAAATAGTATGTTAAAGCATGTATAGATCAACAAAAATAAGAGATAGTGACTAGAACTAGTAAGTAATGTAACAATATGACCTATGATGTGTAGAGTATGAGAGTAGTAAAGGTAGATGCCCCAAGAGCCTTAGGGAGACTAGTAAAGAGTTGTTTCAAGCATCATGCATCGTGTGTGAATCTGTAAAAGTCTTGCATTCACCTCAAGATACCAAGTGAACGCGCATGTGTGTATAGAGAAAGATAATGACATACTAAGTATCCAACTAGCATAGAAACAAAGTGTAACATGTAAATAGGATAAGATAGCTAGAGTATGTACAACCAAGATGTGTAGATGTTGTGTGATTGTGATGGTGTGCTGCGATATGTAAAATGTGTAGATGAGAGGAGCCGCGTTGCCCCCAAAGCAGATGTGCGTGAGATGTGAGGCTTATTTAGGAATGCTCCCCAACAAGAAGTATGAACCATAGAACAAGAGTGTGTCATCAGGAAATGAAGGTGATGTATGTGATTGAGAGTAGATTCTAGAAAAGATGTATCATGAAGCATGAAGCATAAAATGTAGAAAAAGTAGATGATGGAAGGTTCATTTAAGAATTTCCCCCTCAACATTCAAGTATGAACCGTGGAACTAGAGTGTGTCATTGCGTAATGATGGTGATGTATGTGATTCGGTGTAGATACTAGGAAAGATTTATCATGAAGTACGAGCATGAAGTGTGGTAGATAAGTTATGAGTAGACAATAGAGATAGTTAAGAGTGATAGAGTGAGGGGAGAGTGCAATACCCCCAAGTTTGGGAGTGATGAAGATTTATCTCGATGATGCGATATAAACCATGTCGTGGTAGCAAATGTTGAAATGGGTCATGAGTATCAAGTATTGGTGTTAAAAGGATCAAATCCTCTAAGGTAAGATGTATCAATGAGAACAGTAGAAAACGTTTATGGTAAGGGGTGGAATGGTCATAATTCCCATGTATTCGAATAGAGCATCACCAAGAAGGAATGTATTCAATTCAAGACAAGTTGGAGAAGCACGATCACCAATAGGTTCGGGGTATGTTGAACTAGTGTAAACCTCGGGAGAATATGTGGTGGGAATAAAAGGATCGGGATGGAGAAAAATGATGTCGAGTTTAGTGGATTGTGTGGAAATAGAAAGAGGCTCTATGACTCCATTTCCATTTTTTCCTAGTTTGGTGCCAGTGAAACCATAACGAAGCATATACTGATACCCAAGACCATACTTTGTGAAATTAGGAGAAGATTTCGAAGAAGTGGGGCTTTTAGATGAATGATCAATAATGTTGCAAAAGGAAAATGGGGAGGGAACTGCTAAGGCCTCATAGACCACACCCTAGTACAGGAATTTAATACATATGTGAAGGGTTAAAGGGACCCCATGCATGGTATGGATCCAATTTCATCCGAGAAGAATATTATAATTAATATTATTATGAATTGCATGAATAGGGCATGCAAAGTGCTTGGCCCAATAATAATGGGAAGTGTGATTGTACCTAATATCTTTTTAGGAATATTATCAAAGTCACAAATACAAATAGATGAGGGTGTTAAGGATGCTTCGAAAAGGCCAAGTTGTTGAAGGAATGGTAGATTACAAATGTTAAGGTCAGATCCATTATCAACTAAAGCTCGTTTAACCCCTATATTATGGATGCAAACTTGAATATAAAGGGGTGGATCATTATCTAAAATGGATTGAGAGGAAATTTATAATTCTCAGTAATGAATCTATGATAGACATATTTAGGAGAAGTGTTAGGATGAATGTAAGTGTTAGAAAAAAATATTTTATTTTGTGCTCACATTGAGGATTGGCCTGCAAGAAAGTGGGGAGAGAGAGACACTCATGTTGGTAAAAATGGAAGGATCCAAGGGTATTTATGGTTACAAGAAAGATGGAGATAATATGAAAAATAAGGATCCGAGTGTTTGATCATGAGTTGGGGTTCACCAAATGATTTAATCTAAATTGGATTAAACTGTTATTCGAGTAACTATTGTAACTAATGATATACAAGTGATAGACTATAGTAAGGAACAAGCAATAAGCATGTAATAATTTGAAAATCCCAAGTGAATGAGAGGGAAAAGTAACTTAGTTGATTTTGTGCGATCCAAGAGTGATCTATACTGAGTATCTACTGTAATAGGTTGAGACAATGTTGTAAAGGCTTGACAAAGATTCGTAGTACAAAAATATGCAGGGGAAAAAAATTACGCATGAGGACAATATCAACGACGCTAGTGTCTGATTTGGGTGTTAGTGTCTTCTTAGATTCTTAGGTTCTGAATTTTTTGGGGTCAAAAGGTCTTTGCTCCAATATTTATTTTGTTGCTCTGACTTCATTTTTATGGTTTTGATTGCACATGTAACCAAAAAACAAATTTTCACCTACACATGTTCGAAACCAAATCAATTCTAATAAAAATATGCAAATTGTGGAGTTAGAATGACCTTGATGGTCACCTCAAGAGTGAACTTACAACCGATTGATGTACTATCTATCGACTCCAAGTAGTTTTTGTATGTGTGTGTGTAATTATGCCCTAGGTTACCCTTGTGCAAGTTGTACTATGATAACAGGCTAGATCTAGATTTCTCCAAATATGTAAATGTGTGATATGGAATAAAATGAACTTCCCTCTTGTGTTGTGTATGCAGAGTGATGCAGCTCTTTGTCCCTCAGATGGATGTGCTAGATGAATTCCTTTGAAATACTCTTATGCCATGATGCAAGCTTGGGTGGTGATAGATAATGCTTATAGTGCCTAGCCCCCTAATTTAGAAGAAGTAACTAAGTATATATATGATTCCCTCGTTTGAATTACGTAATTGAAAACAAAAAGGCCAACCCAAAGTACTAAAAGACGACTAAGAAGTAAAATATACCCAAAACGGTAAGAAAATGATAGAGAGGGTTAGGAACACCCAGGAGGGACAAGAGCACCTAGGTGCTTTTTTCCTAAACAGTGCTAGTGTCTAAGGCCATAAATGTTAAATCAATCGAATTCTAGAAAAGTTATGATGTGTAAGACTAGTTAGAATGTAAGAGATAAAGAAAAAATGCCAAAAGGAGTTATCAACCACTAGTTTTCTTGCTTAGGAATCATGTATACATTTGTATGCTTTAGGACCTAGAAATGTACCCAAGTGCATAGATTTTGTGTCTACATGCGCATACGACTAGTAGGACACAAGGGTTCAACATCAGACCGAGATGGACAAATCGAAAAGTTACGAGTAAATAAGTTAGTGCTTTCTATTAAAGATAGAGCTTAATTGAAAGGGGGAGTTTCCATCGCATAAGCTCCTTAACAAAACCATAGGTAAAAATATCTAAAATGGTACAAACCATAACAGGATGAGACACATAGTGCCCAATAGGAACAAGATTAACTTGTGTCATAAAGGTGACTAATGGGAAGATATGATAATGTTATGATTAATATATCTACCAATGAATGGAACGACTAAAATTATTTATTAAATGAGTTTACGTAAGCAATGAAAACTACGCACAAAGCAGAAGTAAGAAAATAAACATAGAGAAAACCTCAATTACTTTCTTGTAGACCTGAAAAGACATGTGAATAACTTGGACTTGTAAAATATTAAGATTTGAATGATATTGGGTGCTCTTGATTATTTCTCCAAATGTGGGATGAAAATGCTATGAGCTTTGTAAAACATGAGGATGCGGGTGGAAAATTTAGCAGAAGTTGGTTGTAATTTGCATAAGCTTCCAAGGATCCTCGAGGGAGGTTTGCAAAGTATGTGGCCTATTTTATATAGCTGAGGGTGAGGCCATGGAATTTGGATTAGAGTTTGAATGAGTTCTAGGATCATGAATGTCTTTCCTGAAATAGCAAGTAGACTTAGTTTGTGCAAATGCAACTTTGAAGGGGCAATGATTATTTGGTTAGCGAAGGTTAAATGCAGGAAGGTGGTTGCACATGTAATTAAATTTCCCCACTTTTGTATAATTCTATAAGTTGAGTTGACCGGAATATGGAAGTGGAGTCCAAGTGGCGGTGACTAGAAATAGGTGTATTTCCTAATTAAGTAACTAATTTAATTAGTTACAAAGTGCAAGACAATTAAGTAACCATTTATTTAATAAATGATAATTAACTTTGCTAAAGTATGTTAGGAACTAATTTAATTAATCCCAAGGTGTGGGTGGATGATTAATCAATCATAAGGGGATATGAACTAAGATAATATGGAAACAAGTATGTTATTTTGAGGTGTCTATGCCCACTAGAGAAGCATGGAGATTTGAGAGAGCCTGAATTTTAAAGGTAGATTTTTTACATAAATACAGTCAATCCTTGTGCCACAATGCATCCCTCTTCTATAATTTTTTTTCTAAAATTCTCAGATCTTGTTGGAGATTTTATATGAGATTTTGGGTCTCTATGCCATTATGCTAATTTGATCTTTCCTCATCTACCAATCTACTTGTAATATGGAAATTGCATATAACAATGCCTATGTGGACTTTTCTCTCCTAGATAGTGCATCAGCTACCACATTTTATTTTATTTTATTGTAAATAATCTCAAATTCATATCCCATCATCTTAGTGACTCATTTTTGTTGTTCTTTAGATGATAGTATTTTCTCTAAGAAGTGTTTAAATTTTTCATGATCTATCTTTACCTTAAAGTGATGACCCATGAGATGCAGTCTCTATTGTTTGACTACATGAAGAATAGCCATCATTTCCTTCTCATAAATTGGTTTTGATAGGTTCTTACCTTTGAGTTGATGAATCTTAAATGCAATGGGGTGTCCCTCTTACATAATTATTACACTTATGCCACATCTTAAAGCATCACATTCAATAATGAAGGTTTTGAAGAAAGATGGGATAGATAGAAATGGAGTGGTACACATAGCCTTCTTCATTAATTCAAATGCATAGGTTGTTTCTACATTCCAATGAAAAGAGTCTTTCTTCAATAACTTTGTGAGTGGTGCTACAATTGTACCATAATTCTTCACAAATTTGTGATAAGAACTCATAATTGCTAAGAATACCCTAAGGTTTTTTAGGGATTTATGAATATGCCAATCCACCATGGCTTGGATCTTATGAGGATCCACTTTTACACCTTCATGAGACACAATATGACACAATTATTCTACCTCCCTTACCCCAAATGAAAACTTGGAGGGCTTGACATAAAGGTGTTATTGTTCAATATTGTCCAATACCTTATTGACATGATGTAAATGTTTCTCCCAAGTCTTATTGTAGATTAATATATCATCAAAGCATACCAAGAAAAACTTCCTCAAAAATGGCCAAAATATTGAATTCATCAAACTCTAGAAAGTAGATGGTGCATTTGTAAGGCCAAAAGGCATTACTAGAAATTCATAGTGGCCTTCATGTGTCCTAAATGTTGTTTTATGAATATCTTCATCATGAATTCTGATTTGATGGTATCCTGATCGAAAATCTAATTTTGTAAAATAAACAACACCATGTAATTCATCTAACAAATCTTCAATGATAGGAATAGGATACTTATCTTTCATTGTGTATTTGTTGAGCTCCATGTAGTCTGGACACATGCACCAACATTCATCCTTCTTTCTTACCATCACCAATAGAGAAGAGTAAGCACTTTGACTATGGAAAATAATATATGCTTCCAACATCTCATGTACCATATTTTCAATCTCACTCTTATGTAGATAAGGGTACCTATAAGGTTGAATGTTGGGTGGTTGGCTTCCTAGTACTAACTGAATAGCATGATCATGATCTCTTTTGGGAGGTAACCCTTTCAACATATCCCCAAAAAAATTGAGTGCTTATTAATAATTTCTTGTAAATTTGATGGTATAGTTCCTTTTGATGGTTGAGCTTCTAGTGAAAATAGTTGTGTCACAAACCCATCAACACCCTTCTTAAGCAGCTTCTACATTTGATGAGAGCTTATTAAATGTGGAGATTTTTTTGCATCCCTCACAACTCAAAATTCCTCCCTTCAGAATGGAACCACATGAATAAATCCTAGAATTTCATCTCAATAGTTCCCAATATAGTAATCCATTGGACCCCTAACACAATGTCTTCACCCCCATTGAAATGGCATACATGGGACCTTCTAGTAGGTAATCTCCCATGGATAGCTTAATCTTATGGAATTTTCTTAAACAATTAACTTTACCACCATGACCTAAAACTCTAGGGTTGGATAAACAAAGCAATTTAAGTGCAAATCCAACTTATGATTGATGAATTTGTGAGTACTTCCAAAGTTAATCAATATTTCTAACCTTTGTTTCTTCACAAACCTAACTATCTTAAGGGTTTTAGGGGCACTAATGCCGAAATTGTATGGAAATATATGGTTGGTTGAGATTCCTTAGTGAAAATTCCAGAACCTCTTTCTCTTCACTAGATTCTTCATCCCCTTCTTCTTCCTCATTTGGTCCCTCAATGTAGAATAATTTCTTCTCAACACATTTATGTCATTTACTCCATTTAATGTCACAATTATAACATAGACCTTTTACTCATTTATCTTCAATTTTTTGTGGAGTCAACCGGGTAGGTTGAGGGAATGATGGTACTGAGGTGTTACGATCTCTAATGTTAGTGAATTTATTCCTCTTCATGGAAATAAATTTTTCCTCTTCCCTATGTGCCATGATAATAGAATCATAAATAGTGAGTGGATCAAAACATTTGTACCTCATGTTGGATGTGATCCTTGAGACTTCCCAGAATAGATCATTCGATTTTCATCTATAATTGTATCCACACACAATGACAAGCTCTAGAATTTTTGAATATAATCCTTTACTGACCTTGATTTCCGTAGATTTTCTAATTAGATAAATTAGTTCTTGACCACACTACTACTATAGTGCATTTGCAACTCCAAAAAAACTAACTAGGTTACATTAAAAGCCTTCTTCTTTTGAGTGCACAACCAATGATACCAAGTGAATTATTTTGGTTCTAGATACAAGGATTCCATTACCACCTTCTAGCCTCTTGAGACTTGATGCACATAAAAAAACTCCATTTGGTTAATCCAAGTGATTGAATCATTCCCATTGAACTTTGGCATTTCCACTTTTGGAATAATGTTACATCATTGGCTAGAAGATCCCCTAGGTTATGCGAAGGATCCTCCTTGGTTGGTGTGAATTGGATCTAGGTGCACATTACTTGAGAAACCCACATGACTTGAATGGTAATTCATGTCATTCTTCATGCTTGAAAGAGTTCCCATCATCCCATCCCTCGTTGATTCAAACCCTAGTTGCATTTTATCCTTCATTGCTTAAATACCTTGGTTGAGGGTACCTTGATGGTTACCTCCCAGTGCTTAAAGGTTATCTTCCATTTTACCTTCAAAGTTTTGAAAATCATGGGGTAGTTGTTCTTATTCACCATATTATTAACATTTTCTTGAATTTGGTTTAATACCTTTGATACTCCGTAAGATAGAATCCAACTCCATATCTTCCTTATTTAAATTCATTCCTAGAATGGTTTAACCATTCTCTTAACCTCTAGTCGATCTTCTTGTCATGATTTAGGGTTTGGGTCTTGTGATACAAGGATTAGGGTAGTAATTTAGGGTTTGGGGTTTCATATGGTTATTGGTTGAATAGAGAGAAACATCGAGAACAAGGTCTAGATAAATTTTGGAAGGATTTTTGAAAATATAAGAACCTTAGAAAAATTCCAAAAATAACAAGTTATGGAGTAAATTTATTAAAATCCCTAAAATGGATATAACATGTGCAAAATAAGTCAATTGATATTGAAATTTGGGGAGCAACTTACTTGACTAGTTTCTCCACTTTAGTTAAAAATTGGAAGAAAAAAAAATTGCCACTATTTTGGAGATATAGTCGAATCTTCAAAGTTAGGATTTTGATCCAATTTTGGCTAGATCATTGCTCTAATACTGCTTGTAATAACTTATTTAGATAGATCTAAATATCTCGCAGCAATACAACACCAAAGAATATCAGATATAGATAAATAATCACAATATGTAAGTATAACGGCTTAGCGAGAGATCGATCGATTGTGAAGAACTCCTTTTTGTCTAGGAAGGACTACTCGCAAGTAAGAATACAAGACCACCAGATTTTAGTTAGACAATAAATGAGGGAACCGCCTGGGCCCAGTGAAATATTGACTTCCTTTCAAGGTGGTCGGTTCTCTCTTAATACGAATTAACACAAATTATAACAAAGAAGTTATTGCAAAAATACGGCCAGCCTCTTAATACAATACAATTTAATTACCTCGTTAAAAATTACAATTTAGAGGAAAGGCTGGGTTTTTTGGTTTGAGTCATAGTGATCGATGTCGGTCACACCGTACAACCGATCAGGTTTTACACCGGTATTTATTCCGATAACCGATACCGATAGGGGCAATGATTTAGGGGCTTTCAATGAAGGAAAGCTATAAGGTGGTTATGGTGTTTATAAGGTTGGTAAATGATTAGGGATAGGCAATAGGGTGATGGAGAAGACTCAGAGAGTGTGGGGGTTGTTCTTGGGGCAATGTAAGGGTAGAGGAATGACAGTTAGATGTAGGGTGCTACCGGGTAGTAGATCTAGGAGTGAACTTATAATTACTATGATTCAGAAGTTCAAGAAATGTTATTTAAAAATGTACAAGACACTACTTACTAGTTCCTGATGAAGATACAGGTCCAAGGATTGTGATGACGAAGGCAGGGCTCAGGTGGGATGATCTGACAATCAAAAATGAGCTATCTTCTCTCCCAATGCTTAGATGAGTGTCACTGTGCTCTAGTTCCTCAGTTGCAGTCTTGGGCTCGATGTCCTTCTCTGCAAACTCTTCTCTTTTCTTCACTTGTCTCTCTCTTGCCAAGTGAATTCCGGATCTTTCAAATGAATTCCGATCCTTTGTTTTTGGTTGGGGGAGGTCATTTACAGGGAACCGATGGCGGTTACGTAACCGATGGCGCATGGTCGAGTAGGAACCGATGTCGGTTAAGTCAAAGTGGGCTATTTTTAGTAAAATAGCCAACTTTCCCTCCTTTTCTCCCGAGGGATTAGTCAGTGGGCTTGGTCAAGTCATTATTAGGTTGGTTTTGGTGCGGGTGAGAAGTAATTAGTCATGGGTGTGGATGTAGACCAAGTTATAGGTCTTAATTAGGTTAGTTTAGGTTAGGGCTAGGTCATGATGAGGTGGCGAAATGAGGTGGCAGTTTGAGATGTGGATTTATTAATTATAAGGTAATTAATAAATAATTGTGTAAGGTTTAAGTGGTGAGGTTAGTTGCGAAATGAGATGCGGGGCACAGGTGTCGTAAGACACAAATTTGGTGTCTACATTAGCCCTCTTGTTGTCATGTAGCTTGTCTTGTAGAAGCCACCGACAATTAATAAGAAGTGATTGCCCCAGCTTAAGGGTATAGGTAATCCCCCAAATCTATCACGATTGAGGCGACGTGAAATCAGTGGATAGGGTTGATAAAGGGTAAATGGTGTTGAGATGATGGTAAGATGGTGGGGTAAGTTCAAGGAAGCAGACGCACGCTGAAATGCAAAGAGTGCGACCAGTGGTACATGATTCAAGAGCAAACAAGCAATTCATAGGCAAAGGTCGATAGTTTATCCAAACAAGGGTGATATAATCCTCGTATCCAAGGCATAGAAGTAGCTCCAGGGGGATATAACGGTAAGGTACAAGAACGTTTAGGCATGTTCAACAAGACTAAATGGTTGGTTTGGTTGAGATAAACGTCACGGTCCTCGGCCAGGCAAAGTTGGTCACCCGATCAATTCAAGTATCCTAATCATGCTAAAACACGAACAGTGAGCTCGATCAACAAAAAGCTACATGATGGGTGGATAAAATCGTAATTTACGGGTCTTGGTGAGGTACTTAATCGGTGCGCGCTCGGGTCGGGCCGATTGATTAGAGTGAGGGCCTCGGGTCGGGCCCGATTGGTCGGGTGGGCCTTGGGTCGGGCCGATTGATTGTGGTGGCCTGGCGGCCGATGGGTCGGTCGGCCTGGGTCGGCCTTGGTTGGGCGCGCCTCGGGTCGGGCCTCGATTGATGGGTCGCGCCGTCGGGTCGGGCCTGGTTGGTTGGTCGCGCCTTGGGTCGGGCCTCGATTGGTCGCGCCTGGTTACGCCTCGCCTGGGTCGGCCCTGAATTGGTTGGTCGCGCCTGGGTCGGTCCAAGCCTGATTGCCGGTCGGGCGCTGGTCAGGTCGCCAAATGGGTCGCCGATGGTCATGGAATCCGTGGGGCCAAAAGAATACCTTCATCTACGCCAAGGTCGGGATGACCGGATTGGTTGAAGATGTGTTTAGAATTTTGGGCCCCAATCATTGAGCAGTCAAAATAAGGCTAGTTAGGGCTTCGCCGGGTAGGTGGCCTGAAGGCTAACGGTGAAAGTGGTTCAGATTTGGTTGAGATTTTAGGTGAAGAAAGAGGGTTTGACATTTACTTATGGTATAATGTTTGCAAGACACCCCGAGGCAACAAGGTCAAGGGTATGGGTATTAATGATAATGGGCTATGCATTACCAAGGGCTGATGGGGAAGATTTCCAAAAGCATTGATGTGTATTATTTGGGAAATGATAGAAAGGAGCGTGACTTTCACATGGGCACCCGCATATCCGCGGAGCTATACAGGGGTTTATGGGCCTCAGTGAAATCACAGATGACACTGATTGTGCATACTTATTACATTGTTGGGCCTATGAGCACATTGTGTGTGTGACCAATAGGCCACCAATCCAGAAAGAGAGACAGAGAGTGCAGAGGTCGGGATTCGAGACGATGGGTCCAGATAGAACAAGAGGCGAGATCCCAGGCCGTGACAGATGACATCGAGTATTATAGGCAGGTGTGGGAGATGGTGATGATTGCAGATATCCGTTGGAGGCCTTACGGAACTATATGGTGACAGAGAACATAGCTGAGGATTTGAGGGGTGTAGAGCGATTGAGGTGGATCGCGGGGCACAGGCCAGGTGAGTACGAGAGGATTCCTCTAGATCGCGTGCGGCGACAATTTGGATTTGTTCAGGATATACCCATGGCTTATAGACCATACATGAGGATCGACGCCGAGGCATCATTCTCACCTCCCCGGCCGACACCTCCAGAAGGACCAGAAGAGATAGCAGCCGATCGCAGGGTAATGGATGCAGGAGCGACAGAGGCTTATAGATTATGGTGGGTAGCAGAGCTGCGAGGTTCACGTGAGAGGGCCGATCATCCTAACATAGCTGTGATTACAAAGAGAGAGATCACCTACAGGGTTTAGTGCACCAGCTTCAAACGCGGTGAATGAGACAACGGATTGTTAGCGGTTATGGAGTCACGAGTGGAGAGACTAGAGGCAAGATTCCTCCACGCGAGAGGGCGTATTCATATGTTACAGGAGAGATTGGCAGATCAGTGGGAGGAACCAATAGCAGTGGCACCTTTGAGGATGGAGAGGCCAGTGAGCGGCGTCGACGATCACGATCATCACCTAGTTCGGGATGAGGCGCAAGGGTCTAAGTGAATTTCATAGGTATAAGAATAAATAAGGATGCCGACTGCAACGCGATGATGATAGAGAAGATGTATTTGTTTAACATCTAAATAAAACTGAATATGTATGTTGATTTGAGTTATGATAATAATAAGAATGGTTGTGTTTTGAATGTTTGTTTTGAAAAAGGATAAAGATGAATGTTATCAAATAGAAATACACAAAAATATTTATATTTACAACACATGATAGGTTATGGTAGGGGATGGTCGAGCTAACCTCGGGGAGACCCCATGTCTCCTAAGTGCTGCCTACATAGCCCATCGCACAAAGCAAGGAGGGGCCCTCGATCGATGTAGTTCTCCTCTTAGACCAGGAGAGGTGAATTCAGTGCATTTGGTCATGGTTAGGCAATTTGTTGGTTGGTAAAAATATTGATATTGGTAGGGTAATGTTGTTGGTGTTGGTAAGGTATTGGCGATGTTGGTGTAGGTATAGGTGAAGTGAAAGTTAGCTTACCCAAGTAGTAGGGAACCGTGTCCTGATTAAGGTCAACACATAATCCTAGATTCGAGTAAAAGAGGCAAAAGTGTCCCGTAGTTGAAAAGAGCTAAACAAACCACATATTAACGTAGGATGAGCTTGAATCCCTAGTACCTCGTGATATGTGAGAAGTCGATAGGTGAAAAGAGTTGTATAATCACAATATATCGATATACGTCACGTCCCTTGAGTTTTGTTGCTTTGACGAATGGTGAGGTGAGGTGGCTGGTAGAGCTAGGGCAGAGAATTTGTTATAAGGTGATTATGCTGACAAAAGAGAACCAAACCTAAATAGACAAGTCCATGACTCAAAAGTGCTTTTGAATACTGCTTTTATTTTTCTGGATATAGACTGATCGATGCGGAAGTCTACATGGGATATGTATTTTGTTGTTCTTGAGGTCTTCACGAAGCTGAGCAATGCGAGAAGCTTCTGATAGAGGCTGACTTTGTATAGCTGTCCTTCAAGGGAGCAGTCTATTTATAGTAGCAGATGCATGGCTTTTGTGTATAGCTGTCCTTCGGGGGAGCAGTCTATTTATAATAGCAGATGTGGCTTTGCACATAGCTATCCTTCGAGGGAGCAGTCTATGTATAACTTAGAGGTCTAGATGTCCATTTGGCATGAAGCATCTAGTTTTGTAGGAAGTTTGACTCAAGAATATCCCATAAGTGTATAATTGAGAACATGTTATTTTGATACTTTTAAGTCATGGACCAGACTAAAAAGGGGAAGGCATCTTTAAGAGGAGGTGATGACCAAACCACGTGAGCTTGATTCTATTTTGAGATGCATGAAACAAAGTGTATGAGGTGGTAAATGAGCTCAAGGGACGAGCGCAAGGTAGATAAGAAGTGATATAACACTAAATTCAACAGTAGAATGGCCGAAGATGCAAGGCATTAAGGGGTTCAGGCTCAAGTTTACCATTAAGCTGAAGCTAAACGGTAAGTGCCTGATCCGTAAGTGTGAGTGATAATGTAAGGCCCAATCCAATTAGGAGCAAATTTTCCACGTTTGCTCTTTTCTAGTTTGGTTACATGTTGATTCTCTTTGAGGACAAGATCACCAACCTTAAAGGTACGCTCATGAAGTCGCTTATCATAAGCACGCTTGATGCGCTTTTGATAGATTTGAAGGTGGTCAAGAGCTGTAAGACGACGCTCGTCAAGAAGCTCCAATTGGGCTAACCGCTCTTGGCGGAAATCATCATTGGTGAGAATATCCTGAAGAGATATTCTTAGGGAGGGTATTTGTATTTCGAGAGGCAAGACAGCCTCGGTACCATATACCAAAGAAAATGGGGTGGCATTAGTGGAGGTACGAATGCTAGTCCGATAAGCCCAAAGGGCAAAGGGGATGTGATCAGGCCAATTTTTTCCAGAATCGTTAACGACTTTCATGAGAATTTTGGTCAGGGTTTTGTTAGAAGATTCAGCTTGACCATTTTCTTGTGGATAGTAAGGTGATGAGAAACTAAGTTTGATACTAAAGTTGTCACAAAGGTCTTCAGAATAACTTATTTTTGAAAGATTTCCATTATCTCGTTATCGTGCATGAGGAACACCAAAACGACAGATAATGTGATGGTTGATGAACTCTACAATTTTTTTCTTTTTTGGTTGAAATGAGTGGAATGGCCTCCACCCATTTAGTGTAATATTCGGTCACTGATTATCCAACGGTGACGCTTGTGAAGAGGGCGGGTGAATCTCACCAATAAGGTCTAAACCCCATCATGAGAAAGGCCAAAGATCTCGCGCGACCTGTAGCGGATGGCTAGGAGTATGTCAAGGTTGGCATGTTGTTGTTGACACATAATACAACGCTTAACATATTCAGTAGCAAGCTATTATTAAGAGTAGGCCAATAATAGCCTAGGCGAAGGATCCGTTTGGCCACGGCAAGGCCACTAAAATGTCCACCACAAATGCCGTCATGGACTTGTTGGATGATATAGGTGACCTCCGCGCCGGTTAGACATCGAAGGAGGATGCCATCAAAGCCACGTTTATAGAGGAGTCCCCCCATGACGACGTAACGAGAAACACTTTTAAGAAAAGCACGTTTTCCATTACTCGTAAGGTCAGATGGGAGAACAGAGGTTGTAAGGTAATTGTGAAATTGGTGATACCAAGTATCCTGCGAATCAACGGATACATTATTTATCATACCAACATCCGGGGCTGAGTAAGATGGGGCAAAGAGTTGTTGGACCAAGACAAATATGTCAGAGTCAGTTGGTGAGGCAGGAATTTGCGAGGCTAAGCAAGCCATAGTATCCGCAAATTTATTAGTTGAGCGGGGAATGGTTTGGATAGAATAATGAGTAAATAAGGTCAAAAGTGAATCCACGTAATGTTTGTACTTTTGAAGTTCCTCATTTTTACATTGGTAGATGCCCGTAACTTGATTGACGACCAGTTGAGAGTCACCGAAAATGTTAATAGATTTTACACCTAAGTGTAACGCAACCTGGAGACCCAAAACAAGGGCCTCGTATTCCGTTGTATTATTAGTGCAGGGGAAATCGAGCCGGAATGAAAGAGGCATAGGTTCAAATCCAGAGGAATGAGAACAACGCCGGCCCCTCCGCCGCGCTGGCATTTGGATCCATCGAAGAAGAGGGTCATTGGATACGACTCCTCACTGAGTGAAAGAGTGGCAATGAGTTCGTCAGGGAAAGTAAAATTGGTAAATTGGTTCCCTAGGTAAAGGGGCTTCCGCGAGTTGGTCTCATGATAGTTTGTCCTTTGATTGATTTCTGGTGTACAAACTCAAGGTCGAGGTCGGCGAGGAGCATAAGCCATCGGCGATGCGTGGTTTAGATGAGGTTTGGCATATATATAATGGATGGGGTCCGCTGGGTGATGACAAAAGTTTTGTGATTCAGAGGTAGTGTCGAGTTTGGTGGCCACGAATGATAGGCTAGGCACAACTTTTCTACATGTGTATACCTAGTCTCGTAATCCACCGTAGAGTACGACTTATGTAATAAACGGCTTGTTCTCGATGCTCGAGTCACGATGTGCGAGCATGGCTCCTACAACATGGTCGGTGGTGGAAGGTAAAGGTAGAAAGGGCGATCGTCCCGAGGTGGGATAAGCACGGGTGGTGCAAGAGATAGGCTTTAAGAGCCTCAAAGGCTTGGTGGCACTCTTCGCCCATTGAAAGACAATGTCCTTTTTAAGGAGATGATGGAAAGGTTGACATCGATCCGAGAGTCAGTGAGATGAAACGCCGATAGATTGAGTTTTCCCCGCAAACTACGCAATTGTTTGAGGTTAGTGGGTGGGGGCATTTCTAGGATAGCTTTGACTTTTTAGCTGGATCGACCTCGATGCCACGCAAAGAGACAATAAAACCAAGGAGTTTTCCAAAGGACACCAAAGACACATTTCTTTGGTCAAGACGAACACAAATATTGTAACAGTGATCGAAAATAATGGTTAAAACATCGAGATGTTCACTGCGATGTTTAGATTTTCCAAGAAGATCATCGACATAATCCTCAAGGATAGTGTGCATAATGTCATGAAAAATGTAAGTCATAGCCCGCTGATAGGTCACACCAGCATTCTTAAGGCCAAACGGCATGACACGATAGCAGAAGGTTCCCCAAGGAGTTATGAAGGTGGTTTTATGTTGATCGGCCGGGCTACCAAAATTTGATTGTATCCCGAGAAGCCATCCATGAGGGAAAGCATCTCATGGCCCACAGTGAGATCAACAAGTTGATCAATACTTGGTAGGGGGAAGTCATCCTTTGGGCAAGCGAGGTTAAGGTCCCAGAAATCCGTACATATCCGAAGTCCCCCCGTTGCTTTAGTAATAGGTACGATGTTAGAAATCCATTGAGGATAATCAATAGGTAAGATGAAGGAAACAGAAAGGAGTCATTGAAGCTCTTCTTTGACCAAGAGGGCAATGCGTGGATGCATTTTTCTCAGTTTTTGTTTAACTAGTTTGGAATCGGGTTTCAGGGTAATGTTATGGACAACAATGTCAGGATCAATTCCTGGCATGTCAGCGTAGGACCAAGCAAAAGCTTGGTTATGGGAACGGAGGAAGGTAGTGAAGGCAGTTTGTTCTGATGCGTTAAGAGATTGTCCGATCTTCACAATGTGAGGATCATCCTCTGTGTGGATGTTGATTTCTATAGTCGACTCATTCAACATGGTTTGAGTGTCAGATGGTAAGGCGCGTTGAATATAAGAGTCATCCGCACCAAGGTAAGTGAGGATGGAGTCGCATCCCGCACTCAACAACATTAATCAAGGCGAGTCCTCTTCGATCATGTCCGGATACGTAAGGAGAGAAGATGGGTCTTCATTATCACGCGATAAGTGAGAGGACCCAGGAAGATAGCGTTTATGAAAAAAAAAAGTTAGGAGGGATAGATTCAGGGTCTATCGACTCTGTGGGTGATGATGACAAAATGGGTGATGATGGTTCGGAAGGGGTGACTTCGTCATCTTCCTAGATACAATGGATAGGCGGTGTCTTCGGTGTAGGTGGTTCAGAGAATCCAAGACCACGACGATCTTTGTGTTTGCATGTAGTTACAGGAATGATCGTATGTCGGCCTTGTTCATAAAGACCAAACCGAAGCCCTTCCAAGCACAACACGTCAGGAAGGTGAGGGAAAAACGATGATTAGTTAGATATTGAAAATCAGATTGGAAGGGAACCACACCAAGGGGAGGTTCAGGGGTGACAGAGGATGTATCGACACCCCCATACGTTAGGTTGGTGCGGCAATTAGGTGGTCCGTAGGAGATTACTTCCCCCACACGACGGTCGTAGGTAGGATGCGCATGTAACTGTCCGTACTCCTGTGGGGTATGGAAAGTGCTAACGTTATATAGGTGATACTCCCCCAGCGTAAGGCGTTGAAAAACATCTACCAAGGGATCTGAGGTCGGGATGTTGTCCGTGGGGAAGGAAGTGGTATTTGCGGCGGCGGTTTCATTGTCAAGGTGTAGGTGGGTTGAGAGATGGATGGTCGAGGTGTGGTCAAGTAGATGGTCAGGTGATGAATGGGTGTCTTGACTGTACAAGCACATCATTAGGGTGATATAACATATTGCAGGTTTTGAAGGGGGAGCGCTCAGCTTTTACTTGCAGTAGGACTTCCCTCATACTCAAATTTTATGCATCTATGTAAGGTGGAGGGAACGCATCCCATAGCCCGATCCAAGGGCGGCCTAACAACATGTTGTATCGAATTCTCCTCAAGGACATAGAAGAGTTCGGTAAAGTACGTGGCCCTACACGAATGTTAAGGATCACGGTGCCTAAGGTAGAAGTAATAAGATCATCAAATGAACGCAACATGGTGGGGTTGGGCACACATGCAAATGAAGGGATATTCATTTGTTGGAAGGCTTTGAAGAGATGATGTTTAGGCTAGGACCCCCATCAATCATAACACGACGTACTCGGATGTCCCAGACGTAAGCTGAGATGAAAAGAGCGGGGTCAGGATCTTCTGCACCAAAGTCAACAATTTCGTCTTCGGAGAAACTGACAGCAGCGGCTTGCTGAGAGACAGAAGTGGTTAGGGAGATAGGTTGTTTGGTGAGAGAAGCAACGTGATTGGGTGTTAAAATGGAGGCAACGGGCAAGGTTTCGTTAGGTAGACCTCTATCCCTCGGAGGATTTCAATGAGAGCTTGTCGATGAGATTCGAGGTTTGAATGAGATCATACAAAGGTCATTTTTACAGTGATCGTGGTGAAGTCGTTTGATCATGGTACGGTGGGCAACTCCATCAGAGACGGGGTAGACAGGTCCATGAATAACCACTTTAGGTGGTGGTGTGATCGGGATGGCGGACGAGAAAGAGAGGCCGCAGGTGTGCTTTCTTTAGCTTTCCCATTGGTTTTCTGCCCTCGAGTAGCAATGCTAATCATGTTGATCTCGTGAACACGAGAGGAGGAAGATGGTAGGGATAAGTCATTGTCTTCGAGAGGTGGGGTTGCAATAATGATATTTCTCGTGAGGTGGGGACAAAGTATAGGAGAGGGATCAAGCTAAAGGTTTCTCCCTTCGTAAGTTGTCTTTCTTAACCTTTCTATCCGAGAGAGGTGACTGACGAAGGATGGCTTTCAAAGTTTTGCATCCCTCTACATCATGTCCTGGTGTGCGGTGGTAAGCGCAGATTTTAGACTCATCATAACCTATAGGTCGAGGTTTAGATGGATCATAGGGTCTAAGTGGGGGTAGGGAAATGGTCGCATTCTCCACCAACATATCAAGGATCTTGGCGTAAGATCCTTTGAGCGGTCAAAGTCAGAGGAAGATGAGGCTATTGATTGGGTGGGTTTTGGTAATGTTTGGGTATGGTTGGTTCGCACGGGTGGTGGTTTAGACAAGGGGTTTTGATAATTGATTTAACTAAACGTGGCTTCTTCGCAGTAAAGTTATGTTTAGTTGGTTAGATGATGAGGCCACGATGACGTGGTGGCAGAAACAACCACGAGAAAGAGGAGTGACAAAAACAAATCCTTTGATGATGGAGTTTGTTTAAGGTTGATAGGTGGACAGATACTTGGGGTGACGGTGTTGATACACCCATGGATCTCTGTATGGGTGTAGAAGGTGTAGGTCGTTTTAAAGAAAACGCAGGAGGTATGATGTATTGAGGCAAGGTGGAGGGGTGAGGTCCCAATATAGAAGGTAGGTGTGATGGCGAGGGTTTTAGTTGTGACAGAGGCATAGATTGGACTTGAGGGGATTGGGTTTGTCTCCTAGGTGGATGGACGGCTTTATTTTTGGATAAATCTAACCGTTTAGGTGGGTGTGTTAGGCTGGGTATTGGTGAAGTCCCAAGCGTAGGGGAAGGTGTGGTTAAGTTAATAGAGGTGGATGAGGTATTCAGTAGAGATGAGGGGGGTGAAGATGAGGACATAGGCATTTTGAGCTTTTGTAAATACCTCAGGTATATGGTAGAGGTGTCTGGATCGGTCATCTGCATTTGAGTAGAGCATGGTGTACTCAAACGCTCCCATAGGACTCGTCTATCTTCTGAGGGATGACAATCTTCACGTGTGAATAGGAACTTTTGTATGGAAGAGAGGTGGGTTGTGATTCCGGTCCACTGTGGGTGTGATACAGGGGGTAAATGAGGCACTGTATCAATGGGCGTTAAGAGGTCAACCGGTCACTGAAAAGATTTAGGCGATGAAGAACTAATAGGTAGGAGGGCATGTTTGAGGGGATCCGTCATGATTAAAGAATTTGGTGATGTCGGTTCGAGGGGTTTCTCTTCTAAGGATGACAGAAAAAGTGGCGAGCCTTCTTCTTTTATAGCAAGAGTGACGGAAGGAGATGTTTGGGAAATAGATAAGTTAGATAACATCCGCTCACAATCTTGCAGGGATGTGGTGTAAGAAGACTCATTCGTGAGAAGAGAACTCTGGGCGGTTAATTCCTTTATGGGTAAAGGAATGGCAAGATTATCATTTTGTCTTGATGGGGGTGAAGGGGGTTCGATCCTTGCGTTAGTAAAGAGGCTTGATTCAGAATTTCCTCGATAGAAGCTTTTGGTTGGGAGTCGAAAACTACATGGATTTCATGAACACTCTCCTCGGCTAAGATATCTTGGTTTATGTTACTATTAGAAGAGTGGTTTGGGAATGGTTTGTTGAAGATTTTCAAATTTCAGTTAGCAGGGGCATTAGGATTATCGAGGGTTATATCCCCTGCATCAACCATTTCCTGCACTATGTTTTTCAACATCTTACAGTTTTCGTGACTGTGTCCCTTCACGCGGTGGAAGTTACAGAAGTCATTTTCTTTGTACCAAGAAGGTATAGCGACGGGTGGAATCAAACCCGGAGTGAGGTTTAACAGGAGGTAAGGTGATAGCTCCCGCTTTGAGCAATTTTTCCAAGATGACACCATAAGTTTCTCCCAAGGGAGTGTAATTGATGGGCTCGGCTTTATACTTATAGGTGGTTTTTGGGGGTATTAGATGGTGCTTGGGATTTGACCATCACCGCGTACAACTCTCCTTTTGATTTCAAGCAATCGATGCGAGAATCGGGTGTGTTGGGTTTGTTGGTGGAGTCTTGGGTTCAGAAATTAGGGTTTTTGTTGCGCAACCGCAATTTCTCTTCCTCTAAGGCTCGAATCTCTAGTTTCCAAGCCATAGTAAAGGCCTCATCAAAGGTGTGGAAAGTTTGAATTTGGAGGGTAGGAGAAATGTGCTTAGCACAAGCCCGCGTAAAGAGTTCGATAAGTTCGGCCTGAGGCAAGGCATAAGTAAGTTGGTTGATAAGGCCCCGCCATCGTCCAACGAAATCTGCGATAGATTCATCTTCAAATTGTCGATGGCATAGAGGTTGGTGATGGATACTTTCTTGGCAATATTAATGGAGAAATGATCCAAGAAAGATTGGGCTAATTGGTTAAAAGAGAAGATTGAGTGCTGGGTTAAAGCACTGTACCACTCCAAGGTGGGTCCTGATAAGGACATGGGAAAGGTGCGGAGTAGTAAGGCATCGTCATGAGCAATCGATAGCAGCATGTCTAAATGATCGCAAGTGTTGTTGAGGATCCTCCTTACTATTAAAACGAGTAAATTTTGGTAATTCCCATTGAGGAGGATATGAATGAAGGGGGACAGAAGGATGAATAGGCTCCCGACAAACTTGCTCATATGTCAGGGTGCTACGGCTTCCTGAAATAGAAGCCTCCAGATTTTGCATCTTGTCCATCATTTGTTTGATTAAATCAGTGGTTGGGTGAGATGATGGTGCGGTTGTTGTAAACGGAGGAGGATTGGGCCAAGAGCCACCACTAGACAATGGTGGGGTTAAATGTTGATAAGGTATTGAGGATGAATATGTTGAGGCGACCGAATAGGGATGTCCTATATAAGATGTTGAAGCCACCGGATAAGTGTGTGGAAATGAAAAGGTGGGCGGAGCTTGAGAAGGAAAGCTCATGTGGATAGGTGGCAGAGAGCAAGTTATGAAAGGGGCAAATCAGAGAGAGAGAGGTAGGAGGAGTCGGCAGGTAATGATATGTGGGGCCCTGATTAACCAAAGGAAAGCCAATCATGCCGTATGAACCTCCGGCCACCGAGTCGGGAGACGGGGCTAAGGATGAAGAAGGTAAGGCGGAGTTATTAGGTGGGGAAGGAGCTAAGTGAGCAGCTATACTAATAGGCATACCAACAAGGAGTTGACCATCGGGTGTACGGTCAGGGGTATGAGACAAATAGTACTATACAACGCTAGGATTAGCATCCAAAAATTTCACAAATTCCTTATCTCCTACAGGGATTTTGGGAACCTCACTGGTGTCCGTAGGATTCCCCATAGGATGTGAAGGGGGTGATTCAGGAAAAGGCACGGAACAGGCATGTGAAACCATGGTTGTGGCTTGTTTCCGAGTGATAACAACCATGGACAAGAGTACACAACAGGGATTCAATCTATCAGGAACAAAAACAGCCACAAGATGTTGGAATTGGTAGGTTGCTGGTTTGTTTGAAATCAGAAAGAAAGTAAATGATATCGGTCGTAACCGATGTCGGCCGATCGAGCCGACGCTTGGCCGGTCGTTAACCGATGCTCGTAGAATAGACCGTGTAAGAAGTCAGTAAGAAGTTGCTGATTTGGGGTTAACGATGCTTAGTATACCTACCAAACTGTTCTGAAGTGATCACTGAAACAGTGTATGACAGAGAAACAAAACTAAAAACAAGCAAGATGCACAAGCAAATCAAGAGACTAACCCTAGGATTAGTTTTAATTATTGTGGGCTTATGCCTTAGACGCAAGATGATGTCAATCCTAAACAAAAGACCTAAGGGAGATGTCAAGTTTGTTTTGGCTTATAAGGTTACCTCAATCAAAGCGAGGAATACCACCGTGGAAAAGGGGGATGTTTGAGTCAGTTGTTGATTATGATGTGATTTGGGATGTGTTGTGCAGTGAAAGTAAGATTAATTTCTTGTCAATACCGTGGATATCACCCCCACGTGTACGACCTGTTACTTAATCTACGTTCACTAGAATTGAAAACAACAAGCAAGAATGTGATGCACGTGTTTTAAACCCAAATCAAAATGATATTCGATGAAGCAAAGAAGATGACTTTCACTAATGCAAAGATGAGGAAGAAAGACAAATTCTTTTACCAAAATAACAAAATATCTTGTGAATATTTAGAAGAAAAAAATAGCAAGTGTGCTCCCTATATGAAAGCAAGCAAGAAAGAAAGAAACCCAAGAAAGGGTCCCACCGGGCGTGCCAAAATGTTTCACACAGAATGTTTCCATTCTTAGAATAGAGGTGCTTCTATCCTTTCATTCTCTTGAGAAATAGATAAGGGTTAGGGCTAGGAGGAATACCTGTTGAATGTTGGGAGGGTGCGCGCGTACCGTAGAGAGAGATCGATCGATCATAAGAACTCCTTTTGTCTAGGAAGGACTACCCGCAAGTAAGAATACAAGACCACCAGATTTTAGTTAGACAATAAATGAGGGAACCGCCTGGGCCCAGAAATATTAGACTTCCTTTCAAGGTGGTCAGCCTCTTTAATACGAATTAACACAAATTCTAACAAAGAAGTTATTGCAAAATTACACTTTAATTACCTTGTTAAAAAGCAATAGAAGAAAGGCTGGTTTTGGTTTGAGTCACAGTGACCGATGCCGGTCACTGTATAACCGATCATGGTTTTACACCGGCATCGGGTTGGCATTATAACCGATACCGTAGGGGGGTGATTTAGGGCTTTCAATGAAGGAAAGCTATAAGGCGGTGGTATGGTGTTTATAAGGTTGGTAAATGATTAGGGATAGGCAATAGGGTGATGGAGAAGACTCAGAGAGTGTGGGGGCTGTTCTTGGGGCAATGTAAGGGTAGAGGAATGACAGTTAGATGTAGGGTGCTGCCGGTAGTAGATCTAGGAGTGAACTTATAATTACTATGATTCAGAAGTTCAAGAAATGTTATTTAAAAACGTACAAGACACTACTTACTAGTTCCTGATGAAGATACAGGTCCAAGGATTGTGATGACGAAGGCAGGGCTCAGGTGGGATGATCTGACAATCAAAAATGAGCTATCTTCTCTCCCAATGCTTGATGAGTGTCACTGTGCTCTAGTTCCTCGCTGCAGCCTGGGCTCGATGTCCTTCTCTCGCAAACTCTTCTCTTTTCTTCACTTGTCTCTGCTCTAGCCAAGTGAATTCCATCTTTCAAATGAATTCCGATCCTTTGTTTTTGGTTGGGGGAGGTCATTTACAGGGAACCGATGGCGGTTACGTAACCGATGGCGGTCGAGTAGGAACCGATGTCGGTTAAGTCAAAGTGGGCTATTTTTAGTAAAATAGCCAACTTTCCCTCCTTTTCTCCCGAGGGATTAGTTGTGGGCTTGGTCAAGTCATTATTAGGTGTGGGTGAGGTTTAGTCATGGGTGTGGATGTAGACCAAGTTATAGGTCTTAATTAGAGTTTAGGGTTAGTAGGTCATTAGTCATGGGTGTGGATGTGGACCATTAATTATAGGTCTTAATTAGGTTAGTTTAGGTGGTGAGGTTAGGGCTAGAGATCATGATGAGGTGGCTAAATGAGGGTGTAAGGGGAAGAAACGAGGCATTTAGAGATGGCTAATAATGACATTCTAAAATGATTTTTTCTAGCCCACATGACCAATATCATACCCCAAACCCGAAAGGCACCCGCTCAAGGAAAATGCATCAATAAATAATAAAAGAAATGGTTAAAGTGTCAAAATACGGTATACACCCTACCTCCATGGACACATGCATCACTCCATTTTAATAATATTTTCATAAATTACAACATATCCCTACCTATATTAATATGGGAACCTGTTTCAACAAATACATCATTTGGCATTAGGTAACATTCTAGCTACAACATTTCACTTCTCACTACAATAAAGTACAATTATACATCTTTTATCCCTTAGATATGGTATTTCCAATTCTAAATCTAACATGGGGCATCTATGGTAGCCTAATTTTAGTTTGAGGCACTTGAGAACATAAAATTTGGCACCATTTAGGAATTAAAAATAGTGACACATATTTTTCACCTTTTTGATGTTCATTTCCCCTTCCAATTAGCATTTGAGTCACCTTTGTCACCTCTTTCTATGAATTCTACACACTTTAAGATCATTTTCAATTTTCATAGGATCATCAATACCCCTATGTAGACATTTCTCCATTTTCAATTCCTTGATTTTTGACCCCTAGGTTAGGGTTAACACCCTTACCAGGGTTCATTTTAAGACCCCCTCCGAAAAATTATAATAAAATGGTTGGCAAATCTCTGAAATGGACTTTCAAAACGATGGAAAATCTGCAAAAAATTGATTCACGGAAAAGGCAATTTGGTAGGGTGTTTTTTCATATGGTTTCGTATAGTTGGATGGGTGTTGGAAGGACATCTTTTTGTCGTTGTATGAAATTCATGTTGGTCAATTGTCCAACCTACATTAGAAGGTTTTCTAACGTGCTCATTGGACGAAATCCATTGGTTGTCCATCCAACCTTGTTGGTCTGCCATCCAACCTGTGTTGGACGCATCCCTATTGGTTGGCCATCTAACCCGTATTGGACGGTTGTCTAGCCTATGCATTAGATGAAATCCATTGGCCATGCGTCGCCCAACCTTGTTGGTCTCGTCATCCGACCTATGTTGATGCATCCTCGGTTAGTTAAATCGCCTAACCCGCATTGGATGGTCGCACCTATGCATTAGACGGAATCTATTGGTCGTCGTCCAACCTTATTGGTTTGTCGTTCGAATTGTGTTGGAAAATTGTCCCGATAAATTTGAACGGTCGTCCATCCCGTGTATGTTGTGATGTTAAGACGGTTGTCTCTTCAGAAATAGATAGTCATCTCCCTTAGAAACAGACATATAAAATGTGGCTTTCGGGTCTTGCCCTCAAACCCCATAAGGGGGTACCCCGAGCAATGTATTATACCTTGGTGAATATTTACACATTTTGATTAGAAACGTTGGTGAAATACATGCATAAGTTCATTTTTAACTATAAATAGTAGGTGAAATGACCCATACAAATGACTTGTCATCGTCGAAATTTTAGGTGAACTAGCTAGCAACCGATTGCTAAAAATTCACCATTTCCAATTTCCAAAATCCCTAATATTCATGAGTTTACGAAAATTTGCCACTAAAATTTCCCTTGACCCTCACAAATTTTTGGTACCAAACGTGACCATCCTTATCAAATCTATCTTATCCATGTGCAACATTTGATTTTTCAAATTGGACACTTTTATCGAGTTGGCCTAGAGTTATTTTTTGGTCAACTTACACGAGAATCATTGAATAACTCGTGTATCCGTAAAATGTTAGAGTTCATTTAGACACTAAGACACATTGGAGATCACTACAAACAAAGGTTATACACATCATAAATATTCTAAGACCATTCCATGGGCTAAATTCGTATATGAAGTACATACAAAATCTAAATTACATGTTGTCAAGTATCTTGTGCTAAGCGTATGGTCACTTTAGTTTCATATTAATTTTGTAGTTGTATTGATTGAGCATATAGGATCATGAATGAAGCACAAAATTTTCACTAATATTGGGAGAGCTACATGATTCTTTATCTTTAATATGTAGTGTAATATTTCACACAACTAAGTATGGGAGAATGGTCCAAACCTAGTTTGGGGCTTACCTTCCTATGTTGTTTTGATGATTGTTGAGGTTTGAATAAAGGAGAAACCAATTTTCTAACATCACATCACATTGTATATTTGTTGAGTCGGATTTCAACAAAGTAGAGAAACGTTAATGCACACCAGAAAAATCATATGAATTTGATCAATGCAAAGCAATTTCAACACCCTTAAGCATGTTTAAGTCCACCATGATTCTCATTGTCAAACCCAACCCCCAAGTAGCATTTTACGGTGATCAAATTTTGTAGATTTGTTTTTTGGGACATTGTTATTATGTTCCAAGATTCAAATTAGTCAAAGACAATCATCTAGTTAGCAAAAACCAAATTGGATAATTCCTTGTTCATACTCTAGCATTCCCTTACAATTATAAATATTTAGACTACCCCTTTATTGTCATGATTCAAGTTCAAATTATTGTTTTCACTATTTATTATTAAGATCTAAATTATACATCATTTTAACATGCTTTAGGTATTTAGATTCAAAATAGAGAAAGTATTTATAAGTTTTCACTATGTCATACTACGTCTTATAATGTTTTTGCTTGACTATACTATGTGATATTGTGTGTTTAGTTTTATGCTTCATATTATGCATATTAATATTTTTTACTACTAGTGCTCGACTTGTCAGTGAGACATATAATGCATCTATTGGGGAACCTATTATAATATATTTCATTGTTGTATCTTTCTTGCCACTAGTCATTATCTCTAGTTAAATTTTCACAACGACACTTCATATGTTATTAACGGCCAATCTATGCTTCTACTTTGGATTACATGTTATATATTATGAATAGATTATGACATTTTTAACATATCTCGACCATGTTTGTGTGTGTGTGTTTTACACAATTATCTTAATTTTGATTTATATACAATTTACACATGGTGCACACACTTTATTTTGAGATAAATGATATACATACACATCTTTTATTTAAAAGGGGGCTATAGAGTTGGATATTTAAAGAGATTTGAAGGGTTCTAGATAAAGTATATACTTCTATTCAATATTAGAGAGATCACATTCAGTGTGTCGAGGCATTTTCACATGGTTCACAGAGAGATCACATTCATTGTTTGATACTTTTTCATATGGTTTGAAGATAGTGCATTCAATTTTTAGAGACATTTCACATAGCTATAGAGAGATTGTGTTTAGTTCTTCAAATATCATATTCATTGTCAAAGATAGTATATTAACATTTTTATCAATTTATCATATTTTGGAATGTTAGGACAACATACATTTACACTTTAGGGTGCTTCCCCTATAACATGAACCCATTTTTGACTCTTGGAAATTATTTCAATTTTGGCAACATTTTGAAAATTTAGACCATGGCACATATTTATCTTTTAAAACACATTTCCCCCTTCTAGTTACTTTCACATCACCTTAGTCACCTCTATCTACCAAATTTACACAATTGGGATCATTTCCAATTTCCCTAAGATCTACATAAACTTCTCCATTTTTAGTTCCTTCAATTTTCATCCTTGGGTCAAATTCGACACCCTTAGATAGGTTCAACACCGAACATGTCCATCCTTTTTAACACGTCCTCTCTATGTGCAACAAACAATTTTTCAAATTGGGCACTTTCATCAAGTTGACCTAGACATAATTTATGGTTCAACTTGTGCATAAAAACAAAAAATCTTGTATATAAACAATATCCTTATAGGTTATTTATCATCCATGACACTAAAGAGGATGAGTCACACATCTTGGAGGTCATTACACACAATGGTTATTAATGTCATAAATCTTCCAAGAGCAATTTATGATCGAATTCTAATCAAAAGTGCATCCTAATCCAAAGTTGCATTCTGCCAAGTGTCTTGTGCCAAGAGAAGCATTCATATAGTTGCATTGATTTGAATCTAGGACTATTTATTTATCATATGGGTTCAAATAGTGATGCACAAACACTTCGATCACATGGGAAGAACTACAAAGGTTGTAATCCTTGGTATCTAGTGTAACACTTTCACACGATAAGGTGTGGAATGTCAATATATATTTAGCCTAAGACTCATCTTACTTTGTTGTTTATGTTTTTTAGGGTTTTGGCGAATGAGAAGCATATTCAAGAGCATTACATCACCAAAAAAGTTAGCCAAATTCCAAAAAAGTAGGGACAAGTGAGCGCAACTAAAAAATTGGGGATCTCTTCTACAAAAATGACAAGTTCTGCACCGAACTTGACCACCCATCAAACCTAACCTAGATAGTTTTTCAAGTGATCAAATTTGTAGATCATTTTTTTGATTGTCCTCTCATCCCAATTCAATCAAAACAATTATATAACTATTGTGACCAATCCTCTAATGGAAAACGATTCGAATGATGATTGAAAGTAAAATCAAGTATAAGGCTAAAAACAAGGAAAGCGGACAAATGGACAAGGAAGCTTTAAACCAAAACATTCAACAATAGATCATTGCATCATTCTCAAGTATCTAATTGACAATGTGTAGGACAACAAAGGAGGATTCTTGTGTCACTTCGTTGACTTCAAGAAATAATTTGACACAGTTCCTAGAAACAAGTTGTAGGGAAAGATAAAACAACTTGGAGTTCCAAAAGAATACAAGGCAATAGTCTAGCTCTAAGATTGGGTTAGGGAAAGTTCACAACACATACAGAATTATCATAATGTTCCAACAACATATGAATTAAACAAGGATGTCCATTACACCCACTCTATTTAGCATTTATATAACAAACTAGAAGAATGGATAAATAGATTAGGGGTGGAAAATTCCATGTAGCTAGTTATGTGATAAAACTCACGTATACATATGATATGATTGAATCGCAACATCAACCCAAAGCTTAAGATATTATTTGAAAACCTTTGAGCTCTTTCATGCAAAGAGTTTGGGATGAAATTCAATACCAAAAAAAAGCTGTGATTTTAATTTTCTCACGTTGAATAAATAATAAGCATATAAGATTCATATTTGAGGGGAACCCACTCAAGATAGTCTCATAATACACTTAGGGATTGATTTCACTAACAAGCCCATCAACCCAAAGCTTAAGAAACTGCTTGGAAGCATTAGAGATCTTTTACAAATAATTACGGATGCAAATCAACACCAACAAGACTAATATTTTAATCTTCTTATACCGAAAAGATAAGAAGTATACAAAATTCATATTTGTTGTCACTTACCCAAAAATTTGTAATTTTTGTCGAGTGACTCCTATGCCCAATTTGTTTTCCTTTGTGAAGTTCTGAGGAATGGAAAAAATCAAAATGGTTAGTCATTTTTTAGGTTTTTGGGTCAATTCCAGTGTATTGTGGTGATTTCGGGTTATGGAGGAAGAGGAGGAACAAGTTCCTCCGGCTCCCCGTTCCCTACATTTGTGCCTCATTTACTATGTGGATAGTTCAGATATTTGAGGTACTTATGACCCTTGTTCAAGTCAAACCTTGTGTTCCCTGAAAACCTATTTTGTTTGCATTAGCTATGGTATGCTTTGTATTTCGGGTATTTCAGATGATTTTGGAACTCATGACCCATGTACCATCTAGGCCTTCGTTCTCTGCAGCCCCTTGTCTCTACATTTGCCTCTCATCCACAAGCCTTACCTTCTTTTCACGCGGGTCTCCTTTGAGTTGCAGGAATTTCAAATAAATCAAGCCCTCTCACCCTTGTTCCTCCCGGCCTCTTGTTCCCAGTAAACCCGCATCTACCGCATTTAGTGACTTTGTTCGCATTGTGGGTGTTTTGGGAGTTTTTGGCACACAAGCCCCATGTTCCTCGAGCCTTTGTTTCTCTCGAAAAACTCGTCATGTTGCAATATATGGGATAGTGATAAAAATGTGCTTTGAACCCCTATGTTCCCCACATTTCATTGTAACCCTCAAATTGGTCATTTTATCGAGTTGTTGTCAATCGGAAAGCTATAAAAGGGGTAAAAGTAATTCATTTTCATCATTCTAAGTCGTGAAATATATTGTGCACTACCATTTTCTTACTCCCGTGCCTTGAGGACGTTTCGGTCAAATTTTGATCATTTTCCAACCATTTTCAAAAATTCAAATTGTATTGGGATCTTTGAAAAAGCATCGTTCTTCTGTATTAAAGGTAAGTCATTTCATAACTCCCTAGTCTTGTTCAATCAAATTGAGTTTTGTGTTTCAATATTTCGTAAAGCCATTGTTGAAGCCATGTTTTTCTAAGTTTCTCTCCTCATCTTTCCACCATGAAGTTCTAATATGGGGGTATAAACACATTTCTTCCTTGGAAACCTTTGTGCCTAACATTGGGGATAGTGACATTAGGCATATGAATCTTGATGACTTTTGGGCTTGTACCTGCGAAGTTACCTCTACGATCATGGCCCAATGTATTAAAGACAACAGAATTGCTTATTATGTTGGCTTCCCTCTCTATGTTCAATTTACGATATCCTCCTAGCATGTGCCTCTTGTTTTGATCCTGAAACTAAAGAAATTAAAGACCCTCAAAGCCAAGTCATAACTAAGCTTGATGTCAGTTGCATAAATGCAGCCTAAGAATCCCTGTGTTTGAAGATTCAAATACCCTAACCAAGGCCCAAGCTTAGAACCTTTTTGAGCAAAATGAAGATTGATATAGGGCAATAATTATTAAGTCATCGCTCAAAGCTCAAAAGAGAGGAACTTCCAAGTTTCCTAAGTTCCTATATAGGTCAGATTTCAAGGAAGAATTGTCTGATATGATCACCTTGTTAGCAAGATTGATGGGCCTACCTTCCACCAATGAATTCCATTTTTGGATGTGTGTATACATCAACATCATTTGTGAGGGAAAGCAGAGCCTAAACTGGGAGAAATAATTTGTGAGAATATAAGTGAACAAGCAGGTGAATGAATGTGCAAAGAAGATGGAACCTTTCACATGACCTCCTACCTTATGTATGCAATTGTAGCCTATAGAGTGTGGGTAGGGTTGTCTGATAAGTATTATCCACATCTCACTTTTAAGAATAGAAAAATCCATCATATGAGGGTTAATGATGTTTTCACCATGTACATAGTCAGGCTCCTGGAAGGAAATACAGCTGAAAGAGTGTTTGCAGAAGCAAAACAATTAATTTCTACATATGGCAACCTCTTTATTTAATTCAGGAAGTTTTCCTATATTAGATTAGCATGTTTTGAAGGTTCACTTAACAAGCTTCCCATGTATTGTAATGATAAGTTGGTTCTTGTGGAAGTCTGCAGACAATTGGACATGTAGAGATAAGAAGATCACATGCATCCAATTTCCTATCTCCCGGGAAATTATACCTGCAGGATTGCCTTAGATGCTCAAAATGTAGAAAGAACAATTTCTGAATTCAAATTTCACTCATATCACAGAAGATATTCTTTTGATATAAAAGATTTTATCTCCAATCATTTAAGAATGTCTTATTACCATGTGTCTGCTCTTAAAGATTATTGGGAAGATTGTTCAGATGAATATGAAGTGGGAAGAAGATATTTTGGCAGACTTTCTTTACAATATATCAAATGTTTTAAGGTATATCAAGTCCTAGAGGATTTGGAGGATGAAAATGAGGATTTGTACTCTGTTGAGTACATCAAAACTATCCAACATATGCCCCTCCTTACCATTGATTGGTCCCAAAAGGAGAGGGATGATCTCTTTGAAATAATCAATCCAATTTTGGTAAGAACAAAAAATTGGTTCAATAAGAAGATGAGGGCATACAATCAAAATGTGAAACAATCCTCCTCCCAAGAGGCTTCTTCATCACACAAGGAGGTTTCCATTCCTCCTCCAAAGGTTCAAGCCCAATCAACTCCTTCCTCCTCACCTTTGGACTCGGTACCAAGGTGTGTGCAAAGAAAGACAAGGCCAATGAGATAGAGAAAATTGAATAAACTCCTGAGAAACAGGTGGAAGAGGAGAAAATTCAAAATTAATAGAAGAAGTTTCCCCTACTCCTGAACAAGTGTCACAACCATTAGGAGAATAAATGAAAACAACTGAGGAGGGAAAAGATGATATAGAAAAGGCCAATGCAAAGCAATAAATGAATGAATCAAGAGAAGGACCTGAGGAACAAAGAATGATCAAGAGAAAAGTGGTAATGAGGAAGAAAGTGAAGAAGAGGAAGAGGAGGAAGATGATGTGAAGATCATAGATCCAAACACTGGGAAAGTAAGTGTCTCAAGACCTAAATTACCAATCAAAAAAGCATCTTCCTCCACTGTTGAAGTACCTACTATGAAAGTTCCTACTACTCAGCCTCTTGGTCCTCCTAGTGTTCTGGCATTAGCACCACCTCCTCCTCCATCTTCAAGTGATTCTTTCACATGGGTTCAACCCATGATTGATAGTAAGAAAAGGAATTTTCTTCCAAGATAGTTGCTCCTGGTTTTGATGTTGTGGTTGCTTTGCTTGGCACAACCCCAACTCCTCCACCAAAGAAGGCCAAGACAACCTCCCGATTGGTTTTTAATTCAAAGGGACAACAATTTTTGAAATTGCAAAACCAAGGGGAGAGAAAGATGAAAAGGATATCACTCTTGCAGACCTAGAGCTGACTAGAATTCCACTTGGTGAATCTACTCCTTGAAGGGGAGGTTCAGAATTTGAAGGAGACTATTTCAAGGTAATTGAAAGAGTTGAGAAAGACAAACAAACACATGAGTAATTAGAAGAACAAGTTCAAGTTCTTTCCAACTTTATTAAGTCTTTTCTTTCAAGTGATAAATTTCTTGATCCAACTCCTCTCTCCTCAATGCCTCCTCCAACCATTCTTTCTGAGGAAGATGTTAAGGCCATCAAGGAAATTCATAAGCATGCTTCATATGGTAGGGCTGCTTTGAGGCATTGGTTGAAGGATTGCTAATCTCTAGTCTGAATTTCATTGATGAGGCATATAAAGTATATGATAACATCTCTGCAGCTCAAGATCAGTTCAATTTAGCTATCAAGGGAGTGGAGAAGGAACTCAAGATATGGTTGGAGAATCATGAGCACCACGGATGAGAAGATTCTTCTTTCCCATAAAATTTTCGATGATTCCAAGAGCAACCTATCCAAGAAGTGGGTTTTTAGCATTGAGTGGAAAATTGATGTCTTGAAGAAGTAGCCACTTGAATTAAAGAATATGGTGCATAAAGGAGAGTCTTTAAAATCTAAGATATTTACCGACTTGCAAGGCCCTTAGATGCAATTCTACAATGACAATTTTGCATAGAGGCATTCAGTTGATGAAGTGAAGGCCAAGTTCACTACACTAATCAAAGAAGATTTGTTGAGGACTGACACATGTAAACAAGGAGAAGATGGAGGAGATCACTAAGCTACATAACGTTGTTGTGGAAGCCACTAAGGGCTTGTTACAAAATGGAGGAATTACAAGGGAAATGGAGTATTCTCTAGGTAGTTGGTTAGTTGCCATGGAAAACACAACCATTCCAAAGGAGATGGAGATTTCAGATGTTGTTGCTAAGTTCAGAGTTCGTGTGCTCAAAGTGAAGATCCCAGTTGTGCCACTCTCAAATGTTCCTTCTTCTAGTACTTAGTCATTTTCTAGCTTGTTATATTTTGGAGTTAGCTTTATCATTTTGAAAATTAAAATTGTAAATAAAGCTAGCTTATGTAATTGATTAATTAAGTGTTATCACTTAATTAAAAGATAATTAGTTAGAAAGTTGGTTATAACCACCCTCGGTGTATATAAGGCTTCTTTCTTATTGTAAAATTGTTGGATTTTGCTATTTTTGGAATGTAAGCAATACATAACCCTTCATATCAATACGTAAAGAATATTTCTCTCCCTCTTATCTGTCTTCTCTCTGTTTCTCTTTCCCAAAATTGTGAATGTGAATTCTAGTATATTTGAATCTTGAAACTATGTGTTCAATCCATTGATTATAGTGTGAGGAACTTTGTGTCGGTTGCATTTATATTTCATGGATTTTCAAATATATTAATTCATATGTTCTTAAAATCTCATGCATGCATCGGTAGGATATGATTTTGCAGTCTTTATGTCTGAATATGTTGCCTTCTTCACTTCTTGCCTTACAATAGTGAGTAATCTTGCGTAACCAAGAAGAATACTTGTGTTCTTGACTGATGGATTAGATTGAACTTTGTGTCCCCGATTGTTTCTTCCTCTCGAAATGTGTCTCCTTTTCATCATCTCGTATTGAAAATATCATGATATGGATGCATTCTTTACACCAAAATCCTCATTGAAAAAGTTAGAGTGTATATTTGTAAATAATTTGATTCCTAGGTTTTGGTGAATAAGGGAACCTTCGCACAAAGAGGAGGGATGTTGTCCCCCTAAACTGTTGATTGTGTCTAAAGATGAAATTTCCAACCAACAATATCTAAGGGGAACTCACTCAAGATAGTCTCAAATTACACTTAGGGCTTGGTTTCATTGAGAAGCTCATATGGGAATCATGCATAATGAAGAGAATCCAAGGAGGTTAAAGATTACTACTCTCTTGAAAACATGTGCAAAGATGTTAATTTGTGGGATTGGAGGACCACCAAGGTCTTGTTTGGGTTTAGTAGTGCCGTGGTGCTCTACGTGTGTGAATTCATGGGTAGTAGTACATTGGCTCTAAAGTAAAGACAAATTGAGAGAATTTAAAAGTGTTCAATCAAAAGAAACTTTGAGATTAAAGTGTCGGTTCCATATGAAATACACTTAGCATAAACAAGTACTATGTGCAAGAGAAGTAACTATGGTGTCTCTTACAATAATTGAATAAAATAAAGAATATGGAGGATAGGTGGCTAAAAGAGGTAATATGGTAATAGTTGAAAAAAGAAAGAGAACATTGATGAAACAAAACAATTGTGGATAAAAATTTGGAGCATCAACATACATGAATGTCCAAATACCAATCAAGATATCAAAAATATGACGGAAAATATTAAAATAAGCATATGCCTAAAGCAACATAGAAGGAAAAAGCAATGCTAATGACCAAGTTTGAACCTCACCTATGAAAAGGGTTGATGAACTTACATAGGGGCAAAACTAGCGCAGGGGTCCCTAGTCTAATTAGGGTTTCTAACGTGAATGCATGGCCAACACCTTGTTATAGAGTTACACAACGGACTACACAAACAAACCGCATATTTCTATTAATTAGAAAAGCCTTGACATCATCTATAAGTGTATCTTCATCTATGTAGCTTACAAACTCTCTCTTGGAGCTTTAAAAACTACTTCCTAAGTACCTATCCTAAATTAGTCTACCTTCCTATGTTGCTTCTTCCTCACAAGCACCTTCTCGGCTCTCAACCAACTAGCCTCTCGCTCTCCCAAATAACCTCTAATAGCCACAAAATGGCGAATCAACCTTTTTATAGCCATGTGTTCCCACTCATCTCTCCATTCGAAATCCTCCTTTGGGTAGGCTAGTTTATTCTAGAAACTTCCTATTTTTTTGCTCAAATTCAAATTCAAATTGAGTTCATTTAATGCTCTGAGCTACTTTGCCATCTAGATCTTTTCATGGTTGTGCCACATCAAGTCTGGTCATTGGGATAAATTGATCGTCGAGTCCTCATTGGCCACCATGTCAAGTACTTTTCTTCTTTTGATGCCATCGGTCGTTACTCTCGACGTGTCCTCAAACCGCCAAGTCATTCATACACTCCTTTCTCGCAAGCCTTTTTTGCACCTCTTTCTCGCCCTTCAACACACTGATAGTCTCTAGATGTACCTTCACCAAAATCTTGTGCACCACCATGCTTCCTAGCCTCGTCAAACATATTGTGTGTTGCTTCACAACCTTACACCATTGCACAATCAACGGTCTTCCTATGCTCCAAAATATTATTGTGCGATCATTTAGCACTATTCTTTTGTGTAATGTTTCCTCCACTTTCTCCGCAAAAACTCCTACATGCATCGCCAAATCTCTCGCACACTATTGCAAGCCCTTTTCTATTGTGCAATCCACATGCAATGCGCTCTTCCTTGTTAACCATTGCAGAAAAACCTCTACGCACTCTCGCCATACTTCTATATTGTGCTTCCTTACACTTTCCATCCTAGCGTACATCCACGCTTAGCCAAAAATTGTGCAGGATTGCCTTGAATCTTGGATACTCTTGCATTAGACACCTAAGGTACTTAAAACTTGAGTTCCAACTCAAGTGGGTGGTAGTACCACCCTTCAGACTATTAGAGTTAATAATCTCAGCTTCTTTGTCCAATGGGCCAATTTTCAACCCCTTTGCTTCTTCCTTCTCCTCCTCCAATCCTTTGTCACAATCCTATTATGACTCTTCCACACTGTTTTGTGCATGCTTTTGAGCTTCCACTCGTCGTAGTCCAACCACCTCCTCCCAATGTTTCTCTTTTTTTCTTCCTTTGTGAGTTTTTTTCTCACCTTTGTCCGTCCACCTTCACCTAATGCCTTCTTGGTTTATCTTCTTTCGCACCCATACCAACACTAGGCTTCCACCTTCTATGTTTCCATTCCTCACACACCTATTCACCTCTATGCTCTTTACTTTCACACCCTTATCTTTCTCATGGGCTCTTCCTACACATCTCCTATGGCTTCTTTTCACCCTCCCGTTGCAACCTCTCTATGATGCTTTCTATACCTTGGTGGACTTGGATCCACCACAGGACTATTCACCTCCAAGGTTGTCTTTTCTTCTCTCTTATGGGTCGTCATCCTTTGCACATATGCAATTCTATGCATCATCTGTCTTTATGCCAATTATGCATGTGTGGGTTCTTCTCTCATCCTTCCTTCTTTTGACCCATGTTAGGCCATAATCCATCCACCTCCACCCAACTCGTCTATTCATCTCTTTATAGTCTGCGATATTAGGCCTCAATCTACTTGTTCACAAATTCCTCATTCCGTCCTCTTCATGGATTTTCAGCAATCTTAATTTTCTAGTGCGCCCTATCCTTTGTGTATTCTCCTTTATGCCTCCTTCTCTAGCTATGTGCTTGCTTCTCCTTCACGTGTTCATCCTCTCGTGACTACGGGTCTTCTTTCTCTCCTTCCTTTCTTAGGAAGCTCCGTCCCACTGTGTGCACTCTCCTTGGCGGTTTCCTCTTTGCCTTCTCTCTTGAGATCTACTTGGATCTCTTTTCCCTCTATCTCTCTATTTGCGCTATCTTCATTGCACATTTTTGCAACCTCCTTCATTAGCTACTCTTCTTCTATTTCCTTCAAGGAAACCCCATCTTTGTTGCGCTCTTCATTACTCACACACTCCTCTTCATGCTCCTCTTTGAGATCTCCGCAGATCTCTCCCTTCTCTAGTGCTCCCTCCTTAACATGCACTTCCACAGTCTTCCCCCACAAACCGCTTCTTCTTTTTTTTTTTCCTTCAGGGCAACTTCTTCTCTTCTCTACTTATTTTGGAAATGGGTTGGCATTGCCATGCAAACCCTCATCTATGCACTCCTCTTCTCCGGTAGGAGCTTCTACTTTCATGCACTCTTAAATTGCACACTCATTTATGTATTGGGACTTACAGTGTGTGATCTTCCTCATCCAAACCCACGAAATCTCCTTATCATCCCATGGAATTTTCATACTTACAACCACTCTTGCTCCATCACCTCCAAAGAACATTAGGTCATCCTTAGTGTGCTCATGGCCTACAATGACCATCTTCTCGCCATCTCCTTTCTCCTTTGTTGCATTATCGCATGCACCGTCATCGTGAGTAAAATGCACTCTCTAACATTTCCATTGCGTTGTCATCCTATATGTCATGCATTCCTAGGTGATTCCATTTTCTCCTTCACCCTTTGCTCAACTCCCGAGTTGGCGATCTCCATGTTCCTCTGCGCAATGCCTTGATATGTTTCTACACTCGCTCGGCCTTCATCTCCTTTACGCACCACCGGTGGCTTTGTGCCCCACACCTTCTTCTCTTAATGGTAACAGGATCAAACGTCTTACCATCTTTGCACATTATCACGGTGTTTATTCTTCCATTATATAGCATCGTTCTATCAATATTGACATGGCCTCCCAACAAAGCATGATGATGACAACACACGAGTTGAGACGACTCGGGGCCATTTGCAAAGTTCACCACAAAGCAGAAAATTGACTCTAACACGACACTATTCTTGTTATAACCAAGGCCTTATGACATTTACAATCGGTTTCCCTCCATTAGGGTTGTCACAAAACTTGTAGCATACTTGGGATATATAAGGGGTGGTGTCTTATGGACTACCTCAAGCCGCTTTTCTTCATAGGATCAACAATGGCTCGATCTCTCTTTCAAGATTCACCAAGCTCCTAAATGAGATGTTGGGTAAGCTTTTATAGATTTGTCTTCCCACCCATTTGGATTTGAATTCCTTTTAGAATCCTCTCCTAAGCCCGCTCAATCTTGAAATTGAATTATTGTGCATTAATGTCATCCAACAACCTTAATCTAGTAGTTGAATAAATTCATCTGGAAAGCTCTGCATCCTTAGCTGAGTTGGTGGTTCTAGCCTCACCTACCACCTTGTCATTTTCTATCTCTAGCTCCATTTTCTTGTGTAATTTGTCATGCGAACTATGGATGAATTCGTGCACCTCTTGTTTGCTCTATTGCATGATCCTAAAAGCCACTTCTTAGTCCAAAAAAATTTTGCATACTCACGCGGGCCTTATACTTTCGATGTACACCACCTTTCGAACTCTTTGCAATTCTTAATATTGTGCAAAACCTTCATGCATTGTAGCGCAATATTTTGTCATGCCTTTTCCTTTGACCGATCTCACCATTCTTTTGTGCACTCCAACATTTGATTAAAACCTCAAAATGCATGCAAATATTTGATTCTCCCATGATGTTTCGCATCACATGACAAGCATCCATTGGTAGGATGTCGCATATCACTTGATCGATAAATCTCATGATCTTCATCTCTACCTCACATTACTCTTGCACAATGCCTTCTTGACCTTCCACCAAGTCATCAGATATGGGTTGGGATGCCTACTACGTTGCAATCCCAACCTCCACACCATTTTCTCTTTCACCGAATTATCGATGCTCCCACTATCGACTACCACCAAGGAACATTCGCCCATTGGTCTTGCACCTTGTGTGGAATATATGTCGCCTCCTTTCTCACGACTTCATCTTCACAATTACAACACCTTTCCTTCTCTTGGGAAATCTTCACATTAATGTGCCTTCTATTTCTCCTCGTGTGCATTCTTTGTACATTTGCAAGCAATTCTACACCATTTGTGAGATATTCGATCACTCAATACCCTCTTTCTTCACACACACAACATCCATCGAATAGTAAACGTCAATCTCTCCTCACAAAGAGACTCCTCACTTGGCTTTCTTTCCTCTATGCACTTTGGATGCACAATCTTCGTGAAATCCTCCTTGTTGCATTATCAACTCTTCGCCGAGTCTTCTCTCCTCTTGTGCACTCTACGTGTGTCTCACATTCTCGTATTGTTGAGTCCTCCATGGCTTTCTTGTGCATTTTCTTTGTGCGCCATCTATGCTCCCTCATTGTTACTCTAAACGTCATGAGCTACAAAACCTCTTCAACGGTCTTCTTCCATGTCGTACAGTCTGGTCCTTACACCCTTTAGCTCCTTCATGATTTCTTCCAACATTCTCATCATTGTTGTGTCTACTTCACCTCCTCTGGGTGACATCTTGTCTCCTTGTACAAGAAACTTCTAACTCCTTTAACCGTTGTACTTAGGGATTCTATACTCACTTGTGTTCTCCACGCACATGCTCTCACGGTGGAGAACACGACATATGTCGATTGCCTCACGATCGGCACTCTATTAGCCTTCTCTTCCCTTCTAGCCTTATCTCACTCTCAAGATCAGAGCATGTTCTAATACAACTTGGCGTGGGGGACGGGGGGCTGGTCGATCGGGGTTCCTAACAAGAAAGCTTGGCCAATACCTGCTTTCTGAGTTACACAAAGGACTACACAAACAAACCGCACATTTCTATCAATAAAAAAATCCTTAATGACATCTACAAGTATATGCTCAACTATGGAGCTTTACTGGACTTGGTGTACTTCCTAAATACCTATCCTAGACTAGTTTTACCTTCCTCGGCCACTTCCGCCTCGAAATGACTTCTCAACTCTCAACCAAATAGCCTCTCGCTCTCTAGCTAATCTTTAGCAGCCCCAAAATGGTGAACTAGACCTTCTTTTATAGTCGTGTGTTCCCACGCATCTCTCCATTTGAAATCCTCTTTTGGGTAGGCTAGTTTCTTCTAGACGCTCCCTCTTTTGTTGCTCAAATTCAAATTCAAACAAAGTTCATTTAGTACTATGAGCTACTATGTTATCAAAACATTTTCATGCTTGTGCCATGTCAAATCTAGTAATTGGGATAAAGTGACCATTTAGTCCTCATCAACCACCTTGTCGGTACTTGTCTTCCTTTGATGCCATCTGTCACTAGTCTTGACATGCCCTGCCAATTACCAAGTCATTTGTGCACTCCTTTCTCACAAACCTTTTCTACACCTATTTCTTGCCCTTCCATGCACTCATAGTCTTTAATCGTACCTTCACCAAAATTGTTGTGCACCACCAAGTTTCCTATCCTCATCAAAACATAATGTGTGTCGCTTCGTAACCTTACACTAATGCACAATCATCGGTCTTCTTGCACTCCAAAACACTACCACGCAATCATTGTGTACCATTCTTCTACATGTTGCTTTCTCCGCAAACTCCTATGTGCCTTAGCTTACTTTGTGCATTATCAAACCTCTACACACTATTACACGCCCCTTTCTATTGCACAATCCACTCACAATGCAATCTTCCTTACTAACCATTGCATAAAACCTTTGTTCACTCTCACGTAATCACCAAACTTATATGTTTTTTTTCCCCAAGAACTCTTGCGTAATCACCGGACTTATATGTTGTGCTTTCTTGTTTCCCTCATTATGCTTCCCATCCTTGCAAACATCCCCACTTAGCAAACAATTGTGTAAGAATGCCTTGAACCTTGGACGCTCCAATATCAAAAACCCAAATGGAAAATGAAGGTGCTCAAAGCTTAAGAGCCGAGATCACACCAACATAGATGCAAGATGGATAGGTGGAAGATCCTAAAAGAAAAGTTAAAAGAGAGAATGTCTTTTCTGCACAATGGATGGGGTCAAGATGTAACAACACTTCATCATGGAATATTTTGCATATGACAACATCCGAGTTAGCTACCTAGAGAGCCTATAGAAGACATTTATCTCCACCATATTCAAAGAAGAAAACATTGAAAAAAACTCCTTATCAAACCATGTAGCATGAGAACGAACCTTAGAGTCACAACTTTAGCATATATTTGAATTAGGGTCCAACTACGTAAATCTTGTCCTTTCGGCAATGTCTTGCTCTATTGGTTATGTTTTTGTTCTTGTGGTCGCATAGACTATATTGGTCTAATGGGCATTAATAAATCTATATCTCATCTACAAAGAATACACATTTCTTTTAATGATTTTATATTTCAATTTAAAAATTAAATTTCAAAATCTTTTATTTTTTATAAATTTCAATAAAATAAAAATTTAAGCCAACTGTGGAAATGAATACCAATCAAATCATAATCATATTACCTAACTGGCTTTAGTTGTTTCTGGAGCAGCGTCATTGGAGAATTTCTACTACTCCTATACTCCTCGGTTCTCTTTTTCCACTTCCATAAAAGTACATAAAGGATCTTATACATCGAAATATCTTTTATAATATTTTCTCACATTACATGGTGATCTACATTTGCTTGGAAGTTGCATAAGTGTTCATATCAGGACATTTTCCAGACAAATTTGGCCTAAAGACAATTAAAGTCATCTCATCTCTCATCATATATAGTATATACCCATTCTCATCAACTACTCATTCACTTCACTATACTTGTAAACTATGAACGGATCATGCAGAGCATGGATTTGGCTAAAGTTTTCCCTTTATGAAGTAAGGAGCTCAGAGCATACTGTCCTGAACTTGAACTCAAAATTTTAAATAGATAAAATGGAATTTATGCTCTAGCTGTGACACATCTCATGGAACCAAAACTCCCTTACAAGCACCTCCACACTTGTAAACCAATTCAACTACCTTTATGGTTGACTTACATCCTTCAACACAATTATATGGAGAAAACGATCATACGAAAAGTGGAGGAAAGATCATGGACAAGCGACGTTGTTACTGAAAATATAGGTTGTAATCTCAAATACTTCACCTTGGCCTGAAAGCACTTGCACATATAGATCCACAATTCCCTACAACCATTGCCAACTACAATCTGCAAATAGTATATGTATGGAATGGCCAGATATTAAATTTTTAAAAAGTTAACAGTAAAATGGTAATCCTTGCGACACTACTGTTTCTGCAGACTTTATGAATCTGAAACGGGCCTGAAGACATATTCCTGATACCCTTGAATAAGGTGCAAAGTAAAAAATAGGCCACCTAAAGAAATATCAAAATGTCGGTGAGAAAACTCAAAAATCTGATGAAATTACCTAGTTTTTATATACTAATTAATGACTGCATGAAAGTCGTATTAATTTAAGGTCCACTGTAAACCAACTGCTTTCCATTCTCATCCATTTAAGAGAGTGCTTGTGAAATATGGAACAGGTTATAAATAGAAACATAACCTGCACTTGAGAACTGGCTATGTCAAGAGATGATTTAAATGTCAGTCAGTAACGGACATCTTATCTCTAAGATACCCATTTGCTAATCCAATCCAACTAATTTATAGACTTCTTGAAATATTATATGTCAAGCTGATAGAAATTTAGATGTAATTTTAGTATTGAATACTTTCCATTCTCCAACTATTTTAGAATCTTCTTAAAGGGTTGCAATAGAATCAACCGTCAATCAAACTTAGTAATTACAAATTAACCTTTTCAAATTAGTTGATGCTCAAAAAAATCACTGGGAAAAACTCTATTAAAATTTGAAGTGGAGGATCATGATAAGGCTACTAAGTTATGAACTGAGGCATGCCAACCAGAATAACGAGTTCCTGTAGAAAATAAGGATGCATATAGGAAACCCATTCTTCAGGCATAATGATGCAAAGCCCTGTATACACAGTAATCTCTGATGGACTTTAAAGTTAAAAATGAGATGACATGCCAGCTGAGAAAAAACTTAGGGAAATGAATGCTAGAATGCCTACCAGTTGCATCATATAATTCACCTTGTAAGACACCATATGATCAAGTCCAAGATTCTAATAAGGTTATTCTAAAACATTTTCTACAATATTAAGAAGATAATTATTTGCATTCCAGATCTTCATGATCAAGGCATATAAACTTTCCACTGATCACAGAGTTTTATTGTTGAAACAATTTACATACGAAGAAAATGTCTCCAGAAGATGAGGAAGAATGAAATATCATCACTGCCCATCATTTGGTTCTGCATGGGTGGCAGCATTTAACACACTTGAAACTACAACATCCTACGCAAGAACATTTACCACAAGATGAACTAGGAATTTTACAAAGCGGTTTGCATGGCAGTTTGCATGACAATTTCTGACAAGAACACCTCCAACTTTTGAAGAAGTTACAAGAGCAACAAGAAGCTTCTTGCTGAACTGAACGCTCCTTACAACAACAGCACCATGCTAAAGTAGATTGACCTTTTATGCTGCTAGAAAAAACAAACAAATTAATGCTCCATGTAGCAGCATGACAAAAGTGGGTGCCCTTCAGGGAAATAAACAAACAAAAATGGTAGCAAGTTTAAGATTAACTGTTAATCGCCACCTGAGCAATGAGAAGTATCTTACGTTATGCATGATGGTTGGTAGGTGGCTAGATAAACCTTGTGAGAAGTTTACAGAAAGCTTATAAATAAGAAGATATGACCATTTGGCTTTGCGAAATAAATGAAAGGCGCAATATCTTGTTGATAAATACAGTAAATAATCAAATCCAGAAGATTCGTGTCTCGGTTAATATGCCCATGTTCTAGTAGCTTCATCAAATGCTATATTTCAATTATCTGCTTGAGACAGATTCTAGAAATAAATGTCACTTTCAGAGGAATGAAATTAGAAAGAAACATCCCTCAATATGAAAAACCAACCCAGCATGCAGCTAAATATTTTCGAACTACACCTCCATAAATTAAATTATGAATGGTAGATTTCATATTTAAAAAAGAGTTAATTTGCCTACTTAAGGTTGTCGTTCACAGCTCTGCTTAAAGCTATTTAGACAAAACAAACAAATTAATGCTCCATGTAGCAGCATGACAAAAGTGGGTGCCCTTCAGGGAAATAAACAAACAAAAATGGTAGCAAGTTTAAGATTAACTGTTAATCGGCCACCTGAGCAATGAGAAGTATCTTATGTTACGCATGATGGATAGTTGGTAGGTGGCTAGATAAACCTTGTGAGAAGTTTACAGAAAGCTTATAAATAAGAAGATATGACCATTTGGCTTTGCGAAATAAATGAAAGGCACAGTATCTTGTTGATAAATACAGTAAATAATCAAATCCAGAAGATTTGTGTCTCAGTTAATATGCCCATGTTCTAGTAGCTTCATCAAATGCTATATTTCAATTATCTGCTTGAGACAGATTCTAGAAATAAATTTCACTTTCAGAGGAATGAAATTAGAAAGAAACATCCCTCAATATGAAAAACCAACCCAGTATGCAGCTAAATATTTTTGAACTACGCCTCCATAAATTAAATTATGAATGGTAGATTTCATATTTAAAAAGAGTTAATTTGCCTACTTAAGGTTGTCGTTCACAGCTCTGCTTAAAGCTATTTAGATAGCCCGTGGTGCATGGGCCAGTTAACATCCAACAAGGGATTGGGTAAAAATTATGGAACCTTTTGAGTTAAACAACCTGAATAAAGCAAAAATAATTTAAAACTCAAATTTAAATGTGCACAAAGTAGGGCCAAACAAGCCCTTTGAATTAAGTGGTCATGAGCATAAAACTCAGAATGACATCTCATGATAAAACTATCACCATCAGGAGTTGGCTAGAATCATACAGTTTTCGCTAGACAACTTTGACATCCTCGAGCAATATATTACTCAACCAACGCATACATAGGATATCAATAAAAGGTTGCCTTAATGCCTTATATTTGCATGTGAACACTTTACTTGAATTAGGATGATATGCATAATCATTATCATCTGGTTAGCATTGTTTTTACCTAAGTAGCCGATACGTTTTGGATACGGGTACGGGTATGGAGTATCCGATACGCGGATACGGCAAAAAAAAATTGGCCCCGGATATGGCATTGGATACGGCCGTACAAAAAATATATAAAAATTAAAAATATATAAATTCCAGCCTGCTAAATAGGAATTAACCACATATTATGCATATGAAAAACAAAACAAGCTAAATAACCACAACAAACTACTCATAAATTCATAATTTCATTTGTCCCTACCATATCTAGTTGAGGTGTTTATTACATTTATGATTTATCTCATACATGCTATTTTTATCCATGTTTATGATGGCTTGTATTTGGTACCTTCTGTAGAATAATGCTGCTGCGAAAACTGTAATTTCTGTTGTAATGATATATTAAATTTAAACTAGAAAAAAAAATTATTAAAAAAATACAGTTTTGGGACTGGAAACGCCGTGGAAACAGCCAGGCAGGTCTGGGTACGGCCGGGTACATCTGCAGACATACCCGGCCGTACCCAGACCTCCCTGGCCGTACCTTGGCCGTTTCCAGGCACGTAACCGAATCGTACCCGTGCACCGGGTGCGTTTATACCAGTACCAGGTGCCCTACAGGTGCTGTTTTGGTAACTTAGCATTTTACATCTAGAAATATGTTATCAGTAAACCCATAAGGTTCAACGAGAGCTTAATCAATGAAAGAAGTCCAATGCAGTTCACAGAGCTTTCATCACAGCGAAAAATCAATCTCATTATAAAGTGCAATCTTGTAAAACTTTAAGAGATCTTGGACCTGATATGTCTAATGAATATGGAGTCAGAAGTACATTTCACATTAGATTTGATAATGTCATAAACATCGATGCAGAGCATAAAGATGCAATATTATCCCAAACACTATTAGGTGTGGCAGACACCATACCCTCATGACAAAAGTTCTAAAGATCTGAAAATAAATGAAATAGATTGTTGCCATATCTTCCCCATAAATGGATGGCTGTAGGAGAATAGTAAGCCAATCAATAAAAGAGATGGCATAGTTAAAATAAAAAATTAATCACTTAAGGCTCTGGTGTATAAAGCATCGTGGGCCTGATATATCTAAGGAATGTGGAGTGAAAAAGCATTTCACATTAGATATAATAACCATCATAAACACCAAAATGCAAAGCATAAAGATGCAATATTATCCCAAACACTATTATGTGTGCCAGACATCATACCCTCAAAAGGAATCGTCTAAGGATGTGAAAATGAATGAAATAGCTTTCTGCCATAACATCATTTATGAAGGACTAGGTAGCCGGTACGTGCCCTGCAGGGCATGGGTACGGGTATGGTACGTACCCGGTATGTGGTATGGGTACGGTACGCCTTGGGTACGGACAGGGTACGGCCAGCAGTACCCGGATACGTCCTGGGTACTTCTCAGGAAGTACCCAGACGTACCCGGGTACTGTTGGACGTACCCTGGCCGTACCCCAGGCGTACCCAGGGCGTACCCACCAGTAAAAACAACAATTTTTTTATTTTTTTGTTTTTTATTTTTAACTTTTTTGTAAAAAAAAAAAAACTATTTTTTGGGGGTCAATAAAGGTCAATAGATGCGATTACGTAAATGATTCAACTGTGGTAAAACTTCACAGAAGTACCTAAAACAATGGCTGAAACTGCAACAGTTGAGATGCGTTTGGGTAATGTAGGATCAAAAAACACAGTGGCAGCATCTCCACTAGCAAGTAAGACTAATGCAGGAATAATAAGAGAAACCCCAAAGGAATCTGAACTGCCAGATTTGAAGGGAGCTGGTAATAGCCAGAATTCCAGTCCAGTTATGTGATTTGTTATTATTTATGTTAATAATTGGACATTGTAACATTTGGAGTTTGAACAATGTACTTGTTCGAAGTTCAATCAATGAATATCATGACAAAATGCATTGAATTATTAATACATTATTTGGCTATTTCACTTAATTATTAATTTGTTTACTCTATTCATGTATAAGGCTGAATTTTTGCTTATTTGGCTATATTTTTAATATTTTATATGTATATTGTACTGCCGTACCCAAGTGCCATACCCAGGCCCCCAAAAATTTGTCGTACCAGCATACCAGATCCCCGTACCCGTACCCGCACCGTACCCCGTACCGGCTACCTAGATGAAGGACAACATGAGCCTAGTTAACTAAGGATTCTGCTAAAAAGAAATGAACATGTTAGAAAATGTGAACAGACACAGAATGAAGAGGAATTGGACTGCATACCAAATGAATGTGTCCCATTCATTTTATTATGTTGGGAGTAGTTACAATGTAGTTGGAATAGTTCTGAGACAATTCATAACTGATTACAGTTAGAGAACTACCAACTAACATGTATGTGTATAAATATATTCATTATATTCAATACCCAATGACTAAACTGGAAACAACTCCAAGTTTGTCCCGAAATTTTACAAACAAGATGGGACCAAGAGGTTTAGTCATTAGATCTGCAGGCTGCTCCTTAGAAGGACAGAAGTGAAGAGAGATATCACCAGAATCAACCAACTGTTGAATATAGTGATGATGAATCTCAATGTGCTTGGTGTAAGCATGATATATTGGATTCTTTACCATCTTCAATACACCTTGATTGTCACAAAAATGGAAAGTGGAGTAGGTGTAGCTTGGGAAAGTTGAAGATCAATCAAAATCCGGCGTAGCCAAACTACTTCACAACACTGGCAACTGCTTTGTATTCTGCTTCAGTGGAAGATATAGCTACAGTGGGCTGAAGCTTACTCTGCCATCAAACAATCCCTGAACCAAAAGAAAATATGTAACCGGTGGTAGACCTATGAGTATCCACTGTTCTGCCCCAATCAGAGTCTGTATAACCGATAAATCGGAATTCAGTGGCTAACTGATATAGAAGCCTTGTTTGGTTTAAACAAACATCGAATGACATTAACAATCAGACAAAGACAAGTATTCATTACAAGCTAAGTCACCACATTCAAATTCATATTCGAATTCGTGGAGGTTTAAATCAACTAACCCACATTTTTAAAAAAATTAACATTTTATATAAATCATTTGTAAACATATCAAAACCACATTAAAATAAAAACATTAAACTAAATTATTAAAATAAGAAAATATAAAATAAAATTATAAAACATTAAAATAAATTATAATAAAGAAATTATAAAAAACTATTAAATTATTATTTAAATTAAATACCATAATCTATTAAACAATGTTATTAAAAAACGTTTTTTAAAGTTATTAAAAACAAAATAAAGTCTTAATAGAAAAATAAATAAGATGAAAATGTTTATTTGAGTCCAGTGTGAATGGTTGCATCCTGCAAGTAGGGTTTTCCGTCAACATTTCTATTGGTGAACAGGGAATAAACCAGGGTTTTCCGTCACCATTTATAACTGCGAACAGGGAATAAACCAGGGTTTTTCGTCGCCATATCTAATAGCAATTCAGCCACCAATCTTGCCCTGCTCCATTGCCCTTCATCCCCACCCAGAAAATATGACAAGCAAGCAGGTCGCGAATAGGGCACAGATTCAAATTGCGAATCTAGACGAATTTCATTCGCGATTTTCACATTCGACGATTTTCGATTTTTCCCCAAAAAACCCACCGAATGCGGTGACGGAGATTACAAGAGCTAGAAATCTAGTTGAATGGGCTTAAAACTTAATACCATAATTAGACCAAGCATTGTGAACCACTCGGTGCTTGATGATTCTACAGAACCTTTGGCTGAGGACACTCATGACTAGTTGAAGCTTTTTTTGTAACTCCTTTTATTCCCTTCAAGATGGATTTTAGCTCTTACCTACTAGAGTTTTGGGCATACATCTTTCTTCATAAACCCATGGGTTTAATTTTATCTCCATATGCAGCGGTTTTGTTCTTTTCTTTTCCTTTCAGAGGATGCTTTTATGGCACCCCTTGCATGTATTTTCTCTGACCAATCGTACTTTTCTTTTCCAATGACCAACTTTGTTCATTTGTGAACATTAACATAATTTAATTTTTCGTTTCTTAATCATGAGAGAGATCAAGGTGTCATTTTCCATTCTTATGATGGCTGAATCATAAACTAAATGTATTCACAAAGTTCCTATTACCTAACATTTTGTGTCAATGATGCGCAATATAGGAGAGTAGATTGAACTCATCAGTGCAGAGGTAGAACTTATCTTAATAATTATGATAAATCTAAGATCTCATGCTGTATGAATCATGATGGATCATCCTTGATCCTATTCAAAACAGAATAATGGCTAATTCTTACTTTTAAGCTCCAAAGGAAGTAAGAAAGCAGACAGCAGAGTTTTCTCAGTTCAACCCAAATTATAGGCTCGATCTAATGGATACTTCAGAGATTCTGTTCATGAACTTTCGCTGACAACAATGAGAATAATCTTGCCATTCTAAACATGCAAGCACAGTTGAACGGCATTGACAGTAGAATTAAGTTGTCTATTTTGTGTCTTAGTGAAAGGAAATTGGGTATAAATTTGAGTAGGATACTAGTTATAACTTATAAGTAACTTAAATATTGGTTAAGAATTCACAGCTTGCAATAGTATCAGTGTCATGAGGACAGTCTGGAATCTAGTTTAGCTCAATGTTACCACTAGCAATTGCACGAGTTGCAAACTACGCCGAAAGGGATGCCAATGTAAAGCTAGTTTGGAAAATTCATTTTGATGTGATAGCGGGTGTGTAATGTATTTGTTAACATTATTTTGTTTTGTATGTTGCGATGGAGATGGTTGAAGAGTGATGCATTGAGAAGAATGTGTAAGACAAAATTGTCTAAAATGTGAACAGTGTGGCCGAGGGCTCCCTTAACTAATAAGTTTGCATATGCAATTAATTGCATACTGTATGCACATTAACTACTATAGCATCAAAGGTATCCAATGTTATATTCCTATATTTGAGAACACCTCTAATGTAACATTGTTCGCCTCATTATGAATCATGATCACATAACTGTTTTAATATTAAATGCCCGTGCATAGGACATGAAAGATCATGTGTTATCAACTTCTACCCGTTCATACTTTTAAGCAAATGGAAATTATTACAATGTTTCCATCTCTTTTAAAATATTAAGAAAAGTACAGAATATAAGTATGTATGTAGCTGCACATAACCTTCAGTATAACCATTCCAGAAGAGCAACGACAAACAATGTTCCCGATTCTTTGTTGAGATGACTTTAAATCTCTAACATGATATTGAATCGTCTAACTGCATCTCTACTGTTAATTTCAACCTCAAGCTTCAGAAGTAGGTGACATTTACAAAACATTGACTTCCTGAAGCAAAAGGGTCTAAAAGGAGAAACTCCCTTTTTCGAACCTTACTCAATTCTTGGCCATTTTGGGAGTCCCTGAAGTTGTATTTTCCCAGTAGCTTGCTCTCAAAGTTGCAGCCAGTATTAGATGATTTTGCAATACCATTCCTCACAAACTTCTAAGCAGCAGGAGAAAGTGTCCCTGATGGAGTCAGTACATGAGGCGGCTTTTGGTAAATCCATTAAGGTTTAAATTTGACAGCTGTTTCCATGTTTTTCATGTTTTTTTACTGTAAAATACTTGCAAAATTTATACATCAGCATATCTTCCAACTTGTAGATTTAAAATACAACTGTCACTTTTATTAGATTATATAGTGAAAATTTGAATGTCATTTTTATATCCATAAACAGATTATATTGATAGGCTTAACACTATATTGAAAACTGTTTTAAATTAATGAATTGTTACTTTTCTTTTTTTTCAGAATTGCAATTGCTACTGGAAAATTTAAAGGGCAACATTGAAAAGGTACCGTCACTAATAATTTGTTTGACAGCCACAAGTGGTCGTCAAATTCAAACCCTGCACTCACCAACGTCTATGAAATGCCAATGAATATAATTTTCCTATAAAACGCCATACCGCCAGCCACCCTCATTTTTAGCAGAAATACAAGCTTAAGGGAAGGGGTGCCTCAGCTGTCCTAAAGCAAAATGCTACAAGCAGGGTCCACACATTACTTTATACACTTTTATGTGACAAGCCCACAAAATCCACATCTTGAAACACCTTTGCCACATAAACAAACAATAAGATTTTCAGATGTCTAATACATATTTTGTCCCTTCTCTTGTGGGAGAAGACAAACATTAATCCACCGGAAGTGATAATTTTCCCTTCAAACACAAAAACGATGCATTCAAGGTGATAATATCGGTGTTTTTAAGCAACATTTAAAAGAGGCCGCGCTGTTTGTAATTACATATGCACATTAGATCCAAATTAAGAAGATGGCATTGAGATTGATTCCAAATTTTCTGTGCAGTGTGATCCCCAAAACGCTTTCTTGGCTGGAACTTGCGGGGCACATGCAGGTCACCACCTAGATAGAACTCCATGATCAGACACAAAAACTGGGACATGTCCAGATGGGCATAGAGCATGGGAAGAAAGGGATGGTCCTCTCTACGTCTCCACTCTAAGCACCTTATTACAACTAGATGACCCCTTCTTATCCATGATCTTCCACGCAAAACAACCACCACTTCCCTTGAGCTTTGCCAAGTACACACTCCCAAAATTTCCTCACCCAATCCAGTGCATAATCCTGAAATTCGAAAGGCCCATTAGGGCAGGTGACTTGAGGCTCTGAATGGCGTCCCAACTGGCATCATTATTGGCCTTGTGCAGCTTGTTGCACCCAGGCGTGGACACACGCATTGCCTCTCCTGTGCAGCATGGCATGTCACAGCTGCTATTGTTGTTGGAAGAATCGTAACTAATGCTCTGTAGGTCAATGTCAATAAAATACTCCGTCAGGTTGCCTGAGTCTGCACTGGTCTGGCTGCTCCTGCACTCCAATACGGTCATGGAGGAGGCAATCTCCCCTCAGACATCCCTGTTGAATCCCAACGCGACATTTGAAACCCCTGCAAACCTTCATATCTATCTCTACCTTTTGCAAGGGGACTCGATCTTGGATCTCAATCAGCCTTCACCCCACAAATATCATCACCCTTGTGTTATATTTTATTCTAAGATTGTCATTCAAATATCATTACCCTTGTGTTATATTTTATTCTAAGATTGTCATTTATTTGTTGGTAACCCAAGGGAAATCTGACTCAACTCCCTTCAGTAGAAAATGTTGAATATATAGGGTAAGCATTTTTTTATCCGAGTTATGATATGAATATGATTGCGAAAAATGATATCCACTCACTAAATTCCCTCCAAAAATTCTAATAGATAAACATTCGAGATATTTTTGCCATGCAATTAATTATATTCCTGTAGGAGCGGCCACCAATGGAATAGAGGAAAAATCTACCTATAAATAAATGCAATGAAAGTGAAACTCTAATTCATTTTATCATGCAGTCAGTGGTGGAAGACAACAACTCTTCAATAAGTACGGTCGCCATCTGGTTTGGAAGTCTCATTCGAATCAATTTGTTACAGGAATAAGTTGAATATTTTATAAGAAAATACACGTTTCTGCTTGCTTGAAAGTTTTTGATTGGGGATATTACTATGCCCAGAAAGCATCTGGCAGTTATGGAAAGATAGCGGAATAGTGTTGCCAAAAAAGCTTGACATTTTTCGGTAAAGACTCACAATAAGACACCTCTGGCGTAAAAAACCAGCGTTATGTGGGGACACGTCCCCTAGATTTTGGTGACATTCCAAACGTTTCAAGGACTTGAGGACTTGGAGGGGCACCCCTATTTTTAAAATTTAAATAAAAAAATCTAATGTTTTTACTTTTAGAAGGTTGTTATTTTTAACAAAAACAGTGAATTCTAATCTCAAAAGTACCTAATACACATTAAATACAATTTAAATCCCTGAATTTCATTGAATAAAGTTAAAATATTTAATATTCATTTTTATATTTTATTTTAATAACTGTCCCCAAAATTGGAAAAACATTGCCGTCCTGAAAACCTTGTCCCTCCATCCCCCTGTCCCCCACTCCAGAGACTTAGGTAACTACGTAAAAAACATGAAAGACAATTAACACAGGGTCTTACAACTCTTAATGAGAAAGAATAGGGGGCAAACTACTAAAAAATATAAACCAAGCAAAAATCTAAAAAATTAAGGGAAATGGAAAAAGCTGCAAAAGACGGATGAATTTAAGAAGCTAATCAGAAAATGTTTTTATCCTATTTGTTATGAAGAGGAACAATCTATAAGATGGTAATATTTTAAGCAAAGGCATGGACAAAGTGTGGAGTATATTGCCGAAATTTGGAAGAAAACTTTCCAAATGGTAAAGGACATACTTGATGAAGTACTTTGGGAGAATTTCACAGCCATCTAAGGAGACCAATGTTGATGGCCAAATTTAAAAATATAGAGGAAGCATGTGCACAAGCACATTACCTTGAGATGGACAAGATGGAGGGTCCATCAACCTCTTTAAACACTTAAAATCATAAAATTGGTTTCAATCCCAAGGGTAAAGGTAAATGGAAAGGTAAGCACAGTGCTACTACTCTTGCAAAGAAAGAAACTAAAAATCATTGTGGGCATTGTGATGTAAATGGTCATATTGATGAAAAATATTGAAAGCTTCATCTAGAATTACATCCTAGGAAATGCAATAAGAAGGTCATATCTTGCTTTGTTGAAGGGAAGGAAATAGGAAGCACCTCTAATGTGGATGGGATGAGATAGTATTGCTTGTACTTCCATTCAAAAAGAGATACGTTTGAGTAGTAATGTGGTCATGAATAGTTGTGAACTCACCAAACTCTTTCATATCAAGATTCAAATAAAGAAGACAAAAGTTGGCTATCTTTATTACTCTTGTATATAAGCAAATCTGATTTCTTAAGTTGGTAAATAAGCTTGGCTTGATTGCAAATGATCATCCTCACCCCTACTCACCAGGTTGGATGAGACAAGGAATAGAAATATAAGTTACCAAACAATGCAAAAAAATTGGGATAAATGAACATTTTCTTGATGAGATTGTGGTAAATGTGTGTGGCTGTATTATTTGGCATCCCATATATATTATAAAAGAGATTCCATCTTCAGGAGAAGAACCAATAAATACTGCTTGATCAAGGAAGAAGAGTGATGAGGTTGTGGTAGATGTTGTGCCCCTTGATGTGTGTGGGTGTAGTATTTGGCATCCCATATACACTATAAAAGAGATTCCATCTTCATGACAATAGTCAATAAATACTATTTGACCAAGGACGAAGAAAGCTTCATCATCAATGCATGGTAACACAAATCTAAGCTCTCCTTGGTAAGTGCTGATCAAACCAAAAAGTTGATTAATGCAATGGAAATTTTGCTTTCTTTTGAAAGATAAGCAAGACAATGAGGTTTTTGAATATAAGGCTTCTTCTAACATGTCTACATACAAAGAACAAAATCAAATGGAAGAATTGTTGCAAACTTCAAGGAACATTTAAAAGAGCCCAAAGGTGTGCCACACAAGAGAGCGGCAGAGTATGAGATCCAGTTGCTACCAAATTTCCATACCAGTTTCTATTGACAATCACTTAAGAGGAAAATGAGGTAAAGAAACAACTTCAAACTTTTTCATATCGGGTGTAATATGTCCTAACACTTCTCCATGTGGTTCTCCTATTGTTACAGAGTCTAAAAATATGGTTCATGGAGAATGTGTATTGATTATAGAGTCTTGAATAAGATAACCATCAAGAACATTCACCCTCTTACGCTGATTGGTGACTTGTTGCATCAACTTTAGCATGACAAGTGTAGACACCAAATTTTTGTACAAGCCTTGTTATCACAATGTTATTAGCGTGACTTTGTGCATATGGATCTTCACTTCAGATTAGCCTCTTATTAGTGTATTTTCTCTTGTTTTCGCCTATTTTCCTCTGTGTGGCCATGTACTTCTCTTTTCTTTTGTTTTCTCTATCCTCTATATTTTTGTGACCCTCGGGTTTGTTCCTAACTTCCTCCATTTTTGTCATTTACCCACTAACAACGCCTCGTTAATGGTCGAGGAGCATACATATGATTCGGTGACAAATGAACTATTGAGCATGTGAGGAAACATCGATTGATCACAAGCAACATCTCGTAGTCTCAAGATGCTCATGCCTCGAGTGAAGGAGTAAAGCGAGAACTCATGTGTAGCTCATGATCCTCAAGAAGAGTTGAGCAAACAAAAATAGGAGCTCTGTCATCAAGTGATCCCATAGAAGATTTATTCCCGCTTTATAACCAATGTTGTGGCGTGAAGTCCAGTTGATAGGTTGACGGGAAAAACAATGCCTTGAAGATGTCTACCAACACCTCCGCGAAGATAACCCAAGGAGAAAAGTGTGCAAGAACCAAAAGCAATAGTGTGTTTCTCAAAGAGCCGGGAAAATACGAAGGAGCAGAGGTGGTATTGGCTAGATTTTCTCGCATAGCATCAAACCTAGGCAAATCATGAGATAAATCTCCCTCATTTAACCGGTGAGGCTCCCGTGTCGATTTGTCAATATAAATGTGTTTTTTATCTATCGGGGTTTTACTTTAACCACTTAGTTCATGAACCATAACTAAGAAGTTCTCATGCAAGTAGTAAGCATTGTTTAAGAAAGGAAAATTATAGAAGAAGAAAGTAAAGGTATTACAGAGAAGAAATGAGAAAGATGTGCATCCCAATTAGTAGATAGCGAGAGCTAATTGCATGCACATAGAAGAAACTTAATAGATTTGAACACACGAATTATAAAGCAAAGGCTCTAGATCCGGATCTAAAATAACACAAAGTTTACTTAAAAGATCTAAGATTTAAAAGCAAGAAACACAAGACGCCGTGACACAAAGTTCTCCTAAACACTCGCTTCTTTGTATTCCTCTCAACAAGTGGCTCTCGGGGTTCAAAGACAAAGTCTAGAACACAGATTGCTGCTACTGAAATTCCGATTCCTCATTAACCCGAGGTTCTTCTCCTACTTATAGAATGTAGGAGGGAAAGTACAAATAGAAGACTCAAACTGAACTAAAGTATGAACAACAAGTAAAGATGACATTTGGCAATCATCCTCAACTAACTTCTTCTTAAGTGACACACGTATCACTTAACTAATAGAATGGTTCCACATGACTTCAAGTAATGGTCAGAAAACCAATAACTTAGAAGTTTTACAATTTCATCCGGAACCTAGAAAATAGAAGAAGAAGGAATAGAAGAAGTCATGCCAACCGTAATGTTTACATCTTCTTCTTGTTCTCGATATCTCGATATACTTGTCGAACATATAATTCAAAGATCCTTCCATCTGCTTTTAGCCACTTTTCCTTCTCTGCATCCCGAATCGCAAAGAACCCTTCATTCAACACTTTGCTGCATGCTTCCACCTCTTCCAAACTCGGCCCGAATCTCGCAATGTCTGCCTGCAGCGCCACCAATCTACTGATAGAATTCATCGTGAAAGGCTTGGTAGCTTTATCAATTCTCTTTTGCACCATCAGAAGAGAACCTTCCAGGGAATCATGCACTTCGTTAGAAACAATCCGCACGTATGAAGTAACACCTCCATCCACTCTTTCCTCAGTGAAAGAAATGATACTGTCTGGTAAATCTGATGTTCTACTCTCAAGCACCTGCATCCTTTTCAGCAAAACTCTGCAGATCTCCAAACGGAAAGATACTGCAAACTCTAGCTGCTTCCCCTTCTCGACTGATCCATCCGGTACAATTTGTTCTGCAACCAATACATCTCCCGGCAGCTTGTTGATCTCGGCCAAAATACTCAGGTTACTCTCTGCAACTGTATTCATGCCTTCTATGCTTTCCATCGATTGCTTTCGTTGATTTCTTTGCATCTTTCATAACCTTTAGGCGGTCAGGCACTTCCCAAGTTAGACAGAGCTTGACGAATAATCGGTCCTTCCATTCGTCAATAGCCTTTACTTGATTGCTCGCATCTTCCATTTCCTGCATAAGATGATCACTCACCTGCTCTGAAATGGGCTGAATGGAAGGTTTAGCAACCTTGGCTATGATCTCACATAATTGAGATATTTGCTTCTGCAGCTCTTCTTTCTCCGCCTTTTCACTGTCTAGCCTAAGGAACAAAGCATCCAGCAACGTTTGCGTGTCCTGCTTCAATCCTTCAGTGGTAGCTTGACCGAGTGGTATTTTGGTCACCGTCACATCTTCTGCCATGAGCTCCTCTTCTATCTTTCCTTCCGCCGGAATTGATATCTCAGCAAACTTCTCTCCCGAATCTTTGATGATCAACCTAGAAGTTGCTTTAGCAACTTTAGGCCTTCTGTCTCTTCTGCTCAGATCCTGAAGTAGCTGCAAGTCATGCTCCTCTAAGTTCATCTCTACTCTTGCTTCCGGAACCAACTGCAAAGCTAACCATCCCGAGAAGTTATTTCTCGGGGAGTAAGAAGTCACTGAGTGCACTACCATCTCCCGCTCTGCATCCTCTCCGTCAGAAAGTGCCACAGTGTCATGGCTGCCATCTTCTGAAACATCCAAGGACAAAGCTCTTTCGAACTCCGTCATCTGCAGCTTCAACATCTCCTCTGGAACGGGTGCTGAACGAAGTGGCTGCGGAGAGAAAACGAATGTCGCCGGTTTCAATGAAGGCATGGAAGCATCCTGCTGCTGCGGTGCAATAGTTGGTGATCCTCTGGGTACTGGAGAAGTCGGAGTCAAAGCTATGGTCGTAGAAGTGGTCTTCTCTTTCTCTTGAGATCTTCTGTGTACTTTCAACTTCTCGGACCTTCTGCTGCTTTCTCCTTCATGCTTTCGTTTGAGGGAATCTCCTGCGCCGAAGTTGCCCGTGATTTGATTCATCAATACTTCATCAAGGCAGTATCCCTTCGTTAGCAGCCAGCTCGAAGTATTCACCAACACTTGCTTTGCTTGATAGCCTTTCTGAAATCTTTCTTTCTAACCTCATACTCACTTCTACACTTCATCCAGAAATCTTCTAACGAAGGCACATGTGCGTACTCCTGGGAGATTGTCTTCCTGGCTACTCCAAATGGATCGAAGTTAAGCCGTGCAGGGAAGAACTCTTGCTCATACTCGGATAACATTTGCGCTTCCATCCCTCGAGCTCTGTGAATGCCGATGCAACTGTAATATCCACGTTGATTGAAAAGAAGCCCGTAGACTTGTGCCGTTTCAACTGAAGGTCGTGTAACTCTACGAGTTGCTGCTCGCTCACTCCGGCGATCACTCTATCACTGGATACCCGGCATCTTTATAGGTTCTCCAAAAAGCCCGTAACCCTGAGGTATGTGAAATCTGCAAACTGGATGAATAAACTGCCAATCTTGGACACTGCTTCCCACGCTTCCTTGCTTACCCTGTGAGTCTTCAAGTCTTTGTCTAGCCTGCAGATGAAATCGTAGAAGAAGTCATCGTTGATCACTTTGAAGTCCTTCTCGCATGCAGGTACAGTAAGCTGTGGGTAGCACTCGAAAATGGGGTCCTCGAGAGAACACCACATCTATCCACTTGGAAAAACACCTGTGAAGTCAGCAGATATACCAAGTCGAAGTCATCTTGAAGCTGAAAGTACGCTTCACGTTCCGAAGTTGCTCACCGATGTTGCTGCTAATAATTTCCGACCAATTGATTATAGAATCAACCTTGTTGATTTCAATGGTCCTGATGAAAGCATACATCCATGTACGGAAAGTGTAGGCATTCGCTTCTCCATTCATCCTGCATAGCAATTTGACGACATCATCTGCTTCCTGCACCAAATTGGACCGTGGAAGAGTTCTCGGGAACTTTGAAGGGGATCTAGGCTTCTTCATGAACCGGCTGTTCATTATGCTCACGCAATCAGCTCTATGTTTCTCCCATCTACTGTCAGCATCCTGAATGCTAATAGAAGTCACCACCTTTCGCACTGGAATCTTTAGACAATAATTGATGAATTCCGCATCCAAACGAATTATTGTCTTTCCCGCAACATCACGCACTGATCTGGATGAAGGATGATAAGATCTAGCACACTCCATCACAAACTCTGGCAATTGGGCTGTACATGGGAAAGCTGCAGCTCGGATAATTCCGCTACTTTTGACCGCGCGCATGAGTGAAGTCTTTCCAACTCTGGATCTATCAATCAAATCAGAAAGAGTTTCTGGGCCTAAATCGTGTCTCCTATGTCTGAAAGTTTGGAAGCAATGCATGAATCCATCGTGCTCTCTTTTTCATCTCCTTTCGCCATGGCTTTATCTATCTTTGTCTGAATAATTTTTTTTTCTAACTTGGCCGGATTTCTTCAATACCGTGCGTATCTAGACAATTCTTCAAATTCGAGGATATTTGCAATGTATTGGACATTGATAAAAACTCCTTTTCTTTTGTAAAGCACCTGTAATGAATTCCTGCAATTTATTCAGACAAAAATGGCCACCGGAGCATGAATAGTGAATTTAAATTATAAAAATCTGCACTTTTCAAGCCTGCTGCCCCAAAAATTGGTGTTTAATTTGCACATAAAGAGAGCATGAATCCTTTCAATCAACACCTGAGCTCCTGTAACACCTGTGAAAACAACTATGCAGACGAAGATCAACCTTCTCCAAAGCATGCGCCAAATCTGGAAGCTTTTAGCCTTGTTAGCACTTTGTCTGAACAAAATCCTTCCTCTAATGGGGGCGCACTTTTCCTCCTAGCTGCAATTCTTTACCTGTGAATTAAATTATTCACCCATATGGCTGCCCATGCTTATATAACCTTCACAATTCTATAATTAATAATTGCCCTAACAATTAAAGGCAATTAATTAATTAAAAATCATGCTTTTCTCTTTTAAAAATAGCATGTTTAAGGACAGCCATCCAATAAATTAAATTAATCCAATTTAATCCTTCACACAGCACTTCACTCAAGCCCCACAGTGTGCTTTGACCATAGCCACTGAAAATAGAAATTAATTTAATGTTTTAATGCTTCAAAAAACATTAAATAATGCCCAAATGGGGCGCACTTTTTGAGAGGAAGGGGGCAGCCACTAAATAAATTAAATTTAATTAATTTAATTCCTTTCTTTTATTCCACCTTTGACTTGTTGACCTCCTCCAAGCTTGGGCGCACTTTTTTGCACATGTAATTCTATTTTTAAGAATTTTTTGATAACGGGATGCTTTACCCTGCCAGGCAGGCACCAAAACCCCGTGATCCACTTAAGTGATTTTTATAACACGGGAAAAAGTACCCTGCCAGGCAGGTATAAAATTCCCACCCTGCCTGCGGCTTATATTTTTCCCATCGCAGCTTAAATCCTTTGTTTTCCAAAAATGCGCCCATCCCCGCAGGGGCTTTTCTGTGCACGACTTCGCTTTTTCCCAGTGATCCAGACCTCCGATGGCGACTTCCTCCGGGCACAATGTGCGTATATGTTTTCTAGCCGCTCCAGGCCAAAAATCGGGCTTACCCGGCAAAGGAGTTGTTCCAGAGAAATTTTACAGAAAACAGAACAGGACACCACAAAAACACGAAAAATTGCCAAAAGTTACAAATAAAGCCCAAAACTTAAAATAAGTTAAAATCCTTCTGGTACATAGGAATAATAACATATTCGCTTATAATGGAGTTAAAACAGAGCGCAAATAGCCTCATACGGGGCTCAAAATAATTAAATACAAATTTCCCGGAGACAAATCCCGACTTGACGAATAAAACAATTTTGGGCATCCGGGTATTTGGCGAAAAAGGCTAATATGGCTCTTTAGGATTATTTTGACGCACACAGAACTTTCGTGCAATAAAAACAACAAACGACCCACTATTTTAAAAGTACGAAATTTTTTTGGATTGGGTAGTCACAGCATTTCGGGTGAAATCGAGTGACACCAGTGGGATTAGTCAAATGTGCAGCAGCAAGGGCAACATGCACAGAATATGAATGTGCAACAGAATGAGCAATCGAAAGAGGAGAAAAGGCTGTTATAAGAGGTCCGACTAGCACAATGGGAAGCTCGGGATCTAGCAAGTGTGAATCTAAAAGCACATCAAGTGGATGCATATCAGATTTGGGAATAGAAGCATCAGAAGCTGCAGGTTCAAGTTTTGCAAGTGGACTAGAAGCATGGATATTCAGGTCCACTTGGTTAGGATGTTGCATGCTAGCAAGTTTTCGCTGCAGGGAGTGAATTAGATCATCCTTTCCATGGATAAGGGAGCACAAAAATGGGTTGTGCTCCTGCAATTTCCTGTTATCTTCCTGCAAAATTAGAATGAAAGCAATAATAGAATGCAAAAACCGGAAGAAAGAAGATGTTTTTACCTACAAAGGTGTCTAACCTTGTGTTAGATCGGCCTCACCCTCCTGTCTTTGACACACGAGAGAATAAGTGTTGTTAAGGAGAAATTGCACCCTGGATGTACTTTACAAGGGTTCGGGAACAAGGGTCTAGGAGTGGCAGTCCCCGGAGGGGTCAAGGGGCAGCACCCCAGGCACACTCCCTATCGAAATATGGGGCAGGGTTAATGGGCGGTGGCCCCTATGCCAAACACAATTTGGAAGGGCAGCGGCCTTTGAAATGGCCCAAAACTCTCTCTATTTTTGTGAAATTCCCCTTTTCTAAATTTTTCTCTTCAATTTGATTTTCTTTTATGTTCCAAAATTTGATTTTTAAAGAAAAATAGAAGGGACAAGAGTATTGAATCCTGACCGCTCTAAGTGGGAAACGCTGTACCGTAAGTAGAATAACCATACAAGATACTCATAATTTTAAATATGCATTAGACCAAACTTTGTTTTAACTCTTCATAATCTGCGAACCCCCTTACAAACTTGCAAGGTATTTGTAGCAAAAGAAAGGTTTGCTTCATGCAACAAGAATTTGTTGCATGAACAATCACAAAAATATGGGAACAACCTAAATTAGTGCACCATTCAAATTGTACGTGCACACACCAAGTTGTTACTCCAACAAATAATTAACCACTCCCTAATTCAAGCTTACCTCCTTTGTGAGTGTGAACATGGCTAACACCAAGTTGGTGCTAGAATAGCCTGAACCGCCAGCCAGTGTGAACACGCACACTCTAACACACTTTTGATTTCAGCTTTGACCACATTGACTCAACTTGAGCCATTTGTCCATTAGGCATATGGTGAAGAGTATGATAATGATGCCGACGTTGGAGAGATATATCAGCTCTTGCATGGAACAAAGAGTGCATATTTTGAGCACAGAGATCACTGTCATCTCCAACAGTTTGCTCCACAAGTTGATAAAGCTTTGTGATCTAGAAATGGAAGAATTCAGCTAATGTGGGAGGCTGATACTTCAAAAGTTGTTGGTAACTTTCATATAGCAAAGACTTTGGCACATTTACAAAGGTATGCGTATCGGCCAAAAATGCAAGATGATCCTGCTAAATACACAAGGGGTTGTATTTTGTGTAGCACAAGTAACAACGCTGGGGTTGTATAAGGCTATAAGCCACTACCAGGTCCTTCTAGACCATGGGAAAACATTTTCATAGATTTTGTGGGAGGCTTGGCCGTGTCAAATTAAGTTCTGTGATTATTTGTTTGTCATTGTACACTTGTTGATCAAAATATGCATATTCATTCCATCGAACAAAACTCTTAAGGGACGTGCAGCAACAAATTCATTTTTCACTAGAATTTTGATTCACTTTGCCTTGCCTAGTTTCATTGTTTATGATAGGCATGCAAAGTTCTTAGGCAGAATTTGAACTGCTTTATGTGAAACAATGGATACAAGATTGAAGAGGTCAGCTGCTTTTCATCCATAGAAAGGTGGCTAAACCAAAGCAGTCAACAAGAAATTGATACAGCTCTCAAGAGGGTATAATAGGAAACATCCTAAGACTTTGGATGAAAATTGGGCATATATTCAACACTCACACAACAGGGCAATTTAATCTTGTACGAATAAGTCTCTTTTTGAAACATGTTTTGGTTACCTCCTAATCCATTTCATGTTCCAGTAGAACAGAAAACAAGAAAGCAAGAAGAATTTGATTCATAATTGCAAAGAGTTGTATGATTCATTGACAAGATAAGAAAAATTCATTATGAAGTCAAGAGAAGTTGAAGAAGTATCAAGCAAAGTATAAGAACATTATAAACATAGAATTGGGCACAAGTTCCAAGTTGGAGACAAGGTATCGCTTTACTCAAGAGAAGAAAGACTCCAAGGCCAAGGCAAGAAACTAAAACCACTTAGGCATGGTTTATTTGAGATTATTGGGCAAGTGGGCACTAATGCAAGGTATATTCAGTTGCAAATATTGAGAATTTACATCTTTTTTGAGCCTTCTATGACAGATGATGGAGGAGGAAAATGTTACATTCCATCGAAGACTTTGCACAAAATGCTCAAGAAGAGCTAGACAAAGATGATGTTCTGCAGAAGAAGGTAAGGATAACAAGGAGGGGAGCAAGAAAATTGGATCAAAGGGCTGATTCGAAGCAAGGCCAAGTGGCATTCCAAAGTCAAAGGGAATTTTTTTCTCACCATATGAGTCCTTCGGCTTTTGAAGACTAAAACCTTCCAATTGGGGAGGTGTGATCTGAATTGGATCATGAAGAATGTTGCAGTTCGATTTGATTAAGATAATTACACCAACTCCATGGTTTGAAGTAATTCAAGGCATGCTCAAACTCGCATGATGGGAATAGGACAAATAAAAGTGGAGAATATGAACAAAATTGGAAGAAAGATGCAAAAATGCCTCAAGATGATCCGAATGTCTTGGGACCCACAATACATGCAAAATCAATTTGCAATAATGTATTCAGCAAGTGCCGAATACGAAAATATATTTGTAACATGCCAGATTCGTCTGATGCAAAAGGGATTAAACAGGCCGATTCAGCAGACGTCAAATTTGTTCTCATATAAGACAAAACAAAATCCCAAGCATCCAAACGGAGGCCAAAACGCTTTCCCCTCCCATCTCTATGTGGGAAATGGCATCTAGAGTTTCTATCCATTCAATTGCTCACATAATTGTATACATATGCCCCTTGGGGTCGTGTATTCTTTATTTTGGAGTTGTAGCATGTATGTACAAATGATTAGAGTGGTGAAGCACGTTATTTGAACAAGTTTTTGAGGAAGGTAAGCTTATAGAGCATTGTAGAAGTGCTGAAAAAGTCCCAGTGTTCTTGGAGGATCCATTGGAGCAATTGACTTGCAAATCTTTCTTGTTGATAATGGCGATGAGGAGGCACAACCCCAACCTTCTGAAGTTTTCCAATATTTTCCTAGATAAACTCTTCTGTCAATTCTCCTTTTTGTTTAAGTCAATTACTTGTATTATTTTCATTCTATGCACTTACTTCACAAATTTCAGCACTTAAGGCATCACAATTCTAAGGATTAGTCTATTTTTAAGCAAAGTACTTAAAGGACAGAAAGTTAAATCTGTTATATCAAATTTCTAGCATGCTAAGTTTCGTATTGGTGTACTAGGAATAGAATATCTATCCTAATCACAATCAAGCTGACACTTGACCACTTATATGCTAATATTTTCTTTAGACATATAGGTTTCCCTTAAGCAATATAAAACGTGTTCCCATGTCAACCTCAATAAAACAGACAGCGGAATTTATTTATTCGAGATGATGGAGGGTGTTGACCAACATTTGCATCTGACTCAAGATTTTTATCTTCGTAGACATATCCTAACCAGGTCATGATGGATAAAGTGAGAACTTCCTGGCATCTAGGTTGCGTGATTGTCTAACAGTCATTTTGGCTTGTCAATGCACTTAGTTTTTTATCAACATATGCTTCAAACTCGATGCGGAAATAATTCAAATATAGAGTTGGATGGCTTACAATCTGCCATCTAACTGAATTCAAATATTGAGTTAGGGGACTTCAAATTGGAAAATGGGCTAGAGATCGAGAGTGCTATTTGGTTGAAATATCCAGCATTAATACAGAAGCATGGAATCGGTGCACACATAAGTGATCTGAATATGAGGCAAAAACAAACAAAGAGTTGGATAGTTTAACTAGTCAAGTAAGTAGCAGGGCAGCCTCCGAGATTATTGCCAGGCTGGATAGGTTCTATGGTTCCTCTGACGTATATCAGTAATCTACCATATGTAATCATCAATCAATATTCACATGTCTTGATCTCTGCTTTTATGGGTCCATATGCTGCCGTTCCTAGCTATATGTCAGAGCCATTGACCTACTTTATTTGTTGGTGGAAATTATTAATAAAATCAAATTTCTAAAAATATTATCAAGCTTGATGTTTCTCGTTTAGCTTCAGAGGGCTGTAGGAGAGCTTTTATTATGACTCGCAGTTTATATGGGAAAAATATGGTAAGAAGGGGTGAATTTTATGGTTAGTATGGTCTAGCCAGAGATAAGGGTTGTCTCTGCCCCAGCCTCCAGCTATGCTTTCTTCTTTGTCATTCCAAGAGCTTGGTAATCCATTACACTTGGATGAGGTAAGTGATTATATTTTGGAGATAAAGAATAGTAAATCAGCAGGTCAAGATGATCCGTGTGCAGCCATGCAGGCGCACACATTTCTCCTTTGCCCTCCTACACAGCTTGCACACTTCCCACTTTGGAGTTCACTCTTGCACTGGTCTTGTGCTTGCCAGCGGCCCGTGCAGAATTTTCACTATTGCGTGCACCTCACAGCACTCAACTCACAATTCTCTTGGTCGAATTGAGCATACTCGCAATCTCGCACAAAAATTACACATGCACAAGTCTTGCAGCCTTGTCGTGCTTTCTCGTAGTACCGTGCAGACTTTGCACGCTGCAGAAAGCCTCGCAGGCTCCAACACCCATCAGCATCGTTGCACCTACACCCAAAGCTTGCCTCACCTTTCAGTATTGCACCACCTTTGCAGCACCACTTGTATAATTCCACGCATTGTGTGTAACGGAATCCTTTCAACATCCACGTGGAGACTCTTGGTTTTGCATGGCTTACCAAGTGGCACCTTCCCAGTTCTGCAGCATATCAAAGAATCCCCTTGCATAATTGTTGGAGCTAGAAGTGCAAGCACCGCACACATCAAAAGGAAGTTCAACCATCATGCATGTAAGATGGAACAACTTGTAACTGTCCCCTTCATGATCACATATTGTTGTAACTTCCCTCCTAGCATTGTTGTATAAATGTGTAACATGCACACTTGCCTAAGGGTTGGTCATCTGTTGGTTACCCTTAAGAGTCGAACCATATAGTAGGAATACTTCCATGCTCAATGCATCCCGTAATTCTTGCACTATTTTGAATTTCAGTCATGTCTAGGCAAATTAGTCAGGAAGCATTCCCATGCCGTTCACAAGAGCTTGCTCTCTTAGCCTTACTATAGTATTGTACACCTATGTACTTATTCCCTATTCACCATTAATGAATAGAAGTTACATTTCCTACAAATAAGACTTCTACTACATCATTGTGTGTTTGGTTCATTGCCGCTCAATAGCCTGCATACACTCTTATAATCCTTGTAACTCTTGCTAGCCCAGATTGTTCCCCGCACATGGTCTTGTGCTCCGTGGTGTGGATCATTGGTATTAGATTAGAGCTCTTGCCTAAAGCACAACAAGAGAGAGAAGGAAAAAAGTCTCTTATATTCCCACCAACCAGGAAGAACGTCATAGCAAGAGTAGGATGGTTGACATCCAAAAGCAACCTTTGGTAAGTCCCAAACATACAAAAGTTTATTAAGGACTCCTTATCGCACCGAACTCTTTGGCAAGTTCTGTGAGTTGATGGTTTAGCTCAATCTGATGGGAATGTCCTCTTTCTCCTAGTTGTCTCACACGTAGTTTCAACATCACACGCCTTTCAAGGTCCAAATGAATCTCAACATTCTAGTGTTCGAAGGCGAGATTGACGCCACACCACCGCATAAGTGGCTTCACCAACTTAAGGCCTATTTATCCATCAAAACTTCACTAACCAGAGAAGCCCACCTTCACAACATATCAAGATGTCCAATTCGGTCACGTTGGTGGGAAACATTTAGTGCACAACATGACTTTCTAACCCATTCGAACTTGGGATGATTTTGTCAATGTTATGCAGAGTACTACCCCCTTAAACATTCTGAGGATGAATACATGACGCTCCAGCAGTTGGGATAGCACAAAAGCAACCAAAGAGAAGATTACGCCAATGTGTTCCATGACTACGCTTTCGCACTTGTGCGGGGACCTCGCAAAGTAACATATGGTGTTGAAGTACATCAGTGACTTTCACCTTATATGCGCACCGAGATGGATTTCTTGACTTCCAACTCTTTGGGTGAAGCATATCGCAACGCCACAAAGATTGAGGTCGAGGCCAAGATGAAGCAAAGTGCTTCACATCATCATCCAAGTGCGTGCACAAGATTTTTCCGCACACAATGCACCATCTCAAGCCCCTCCGTAAAACAAGCAAAACACTTTGCACAAAATTGAGCAAGCTAGGAAGGTTGCGAAACAAACCTGAAAGGCTCCATCACATGCATACCCACGAGAAACCCACAACAATTTTGAATTTTGCATGCAACAAACACTACTTGCAAAGTCTACATCAAGTCCTGCACAAATGAAATTGATCCAGATAGTTCTTGAATGAGCATTAGTGCCAATGTCACCAATGCTTCAAGGAATGTGAGCATCTCTTCCAAAAGTAATTTTGGGTCAAAAGACAACCTTTCCATGTCATCATCAACAATGGGAATCAAAAGAACATTCTCTCAAGATGCAATGCAATGCCTTGCACTTCCTACTTCTGCACATCCCCACCCATACTTGCTTGGAAGGCTCCAGTCAAGAAAGAGTATACACATCCAAAGAATAAGGTACTTTCAATTATAAATTCAAGCCAATGGAGGATAGTGTCACTTGTGACATTACACCTCTGAGGTCTGACGACGTACTATTGGGAAGACCCTACTTGTACAAGTGTGATGCTACTTATCATATGAGGCCACATAGATGGATCTGTTCATGTCAAAGACTAGTTTTTCAATGTCTTTGAGTCATCACCAACGACCAAGATCACTTTGGTCTCTGCCAAACAATGCCAAAAACTAGTCTTACACACAGTGGTTCATGTTTCTCATGATCCGCCCAAAGACACCTACACAAGAGAGGAAGGAGGCATCGGTAGTGTGCACCGTGCAAAATCCTCGTAATAAGCATAGCTCAAAGCAAGACTCAAGCAACACAAGGAAGTCTTCACATAACCAAAGGGCCTTCCAATGCACTGCACAATAAATCACTACATAGATTTGGTTCTTGGATCCCCTCTTTCAAACAACCCATCGCACCACGCATCATTTTAAGTGAACGATGACGTTTGGCACCAAATACAAGAACTCCTCAATCGGGCAAGATCATGCCTAGCTCTTCCCCTTGTGGGAGTCTAATAGTCCTCGCACCCAAGAAATATGGGACATGGTGACTTTCAGCATGAGTATTGATAACCTAACAAGATCACGGTGAAGAATCAATACCCACTATTATGCATTGACGACCTATTAGACCAGCTTTGAGGTGCACAATGCTTCACAAAGATCAACTCAAGTCGCCGCCATCCGAAAAATAACTTTCAAGACACATGAAAGATTGTACGAATGGTTGGTTATGCCTTTCAGCTTGACCAATGCACCAACAACATTCATGGTCTTAATGAATGATCTACTCGAGCCCTTCCTCAACGCCTTCATCGCCTACTTGAGATCCAATGTTTGCTTACTCCACACAATCTCAAAGAATTGAGGAGTTATATTGCTTCACAAATTTCTACCACGGGCTCGCCCTGGTTTCCTGCACATATCATGGCCCTCAACCAAGTAAAGCGTGCAAAAGACATCTAAGAAAACTAGGTCGCAATCGATCAAATCCAAAATTAAAGTTGTGGATTGGATTTAATAAGTCTATGCGGCTCAAAAAAAACAAAATTTAGCTAAGTATTGAGATAATTAAGTCAATCGAACTTTTAGATTTTCCAAGCGATTTTGCAAGATAACTACGAATTGCTTCGAATCTCCGGTTCCAAAATACAAAGACCCTTTGATTTCAAAGTTTGGGAGGTTTGGTGCAATTTCACAAATCAATTGCAAATTGCACATAAATGACTCCCAGCATCATGATTCCCCACCAAAGTCTTGAGCAGGGGATTTTGACGATTTGTGCAAACCAAAGTTCCATTGAAGTCTTTGACGAGTTTTGAGGTGCAAAAATGAAAGATCCCCAACAGTCTCCCTTATACTCCAATGAATTTTAAATCAAATAAAAACAGCAAATGCAGATTTATGGATGTTATGGCAATTACCCTAATGCAGATCTGAATTTATTTGAGAAAATGCGACTAGGGTTTAAGATAGATCTTAATGCAAATGACACCCAAAAGTAATATTTTTGATTTCAAATGATTACCCAAATATTTAGAGACTGAACCATGCAAGAAACTGAATTTATTGCAGCCAAAACAACCCAGAAAATCAGATCTGAAGTCTGCTAATATTCTGCCTGAAACCCTCAAAATATACTTCAGAAAATGATGAAAATACAGCGATTTGGTTTACAGTATTATGGAGAATATTTGACAAATATTTTTGGAGGAAAATACCTCTGAAATCGCTGCCAAACTGCCCACAATAGATCGACCCAACTGCTGATCAAAAACCACTGAAAATACCTTCAAACCTCTTCACAAACACTGCTGAAATGAACCTGGAAATCTGATTAACAACGCTGGAAATTTCTGAGTGAAATCCCCTCTCAATCCCTTGGGGTTTTCGTCCACAAGAGATGAAATCCACAAGGGTTTTCGTCCTTGGAATCTCTGATAAAAGCAAGAGCTCTTAACAATGCAAAAAGCTGATAATAAAAATCTGGAATGCTTCTAAGCAAGTCGACTTGCCCATATAAAGGCAAAACAGCCCAACCACCACCTCTAAACCAGCCAATCGCATTTTTCCTTTTCCCTATGCTGGTCGCATTTTTCCCTATGGGCTTGATGTCACATTTTCCAACTTATGACTCCCATAAGCAAGTCGCACTTTTCCTCCTTTAATACAATTAATTTTAATTGTATTTTGACATTGACAATTTTAATTTATTAATAAGCTTTATTATTTATTATATGTGCAACTTATAATGTTATTTTAAAAACATTAGCACAATATAATAAAATAATAAAAACTTAGTCACCCTAGAAACCTCCTTTGGCCGTCGGGTAGACAAAAAGGGCCAAAGGTCTTCGCCAAGCTCATTCGGAAAGAGGGGACATTACAGTCCTCCTTCCCCGGAGTTGCTTGCCCACAAGCAACTGCAGTAATGCAGGATGCTGAAGAATAGACTCACCCTCCCAAGTAGCATCCTCCAAAGGTAAGTCTTTCCAACGAACTAGATATCCCTCCAATCTAGAAGCTCCTCAGGGACCAAATCCAATCTTCCCTCATCATCCAAGGGTGGTAACTCTACTGAAGAAGTCACATGCTGCCCCAATGCCTTCTTTAAGCAAGACACATGAAAAACATTGTGTATCTTACTTTCAGAAGGTAACTCCAACTCATATGCTACCTGTCCAACTCTCCTCACCACCCTGTATGGACCATAGAAACGAGGCTTAAGCTTCTCTGCTCCACTCTTCTTAAGAGTACTTTGTCTGTAAGGCTGGAGTCGTAAAAAGACCATATCTCCCACCTCAAATGATCGCTCAATCCTGTGCCTGTCTGCATACACCTTCTGCTGATTTTGGGCTCTGCTGCATATTATCCTTAAGGGTCTTAAGGATATCCTGGCTGTCCTGTAAGCACTCTCGAGCCTTAGGAGCTCTACTATCTCCAAACGCCATATCCACGAAGGATCTCGCGTCATAACCATACAAAGCTCGGAAAGGGGTCATACTGATGGACATATGGTACGTAGTATTGTAACAATACTCGCACAAATAAAGCTGCTTAACCCATGCCCTCTGCTGTCCTGAAACATAGTTGCGTAGGTACCCCTCAATCCACTTATTCACAATCTTTGTCTGCCCATCAGTCTGCGGATGATAGCTAGTGCTTGGAGTCAACTCAGTGCCTGCCAACCTAAAGAGTTCCTGCCAAAATGTGCTCATAAACCTGTTGTCCCTATCGCTGACAATATTCTTCGGGAGCCCATGCAACCTGAATACCTCCCTAAAAAATAAATCAGCCACCTGTGGTGCCTTAAAACTCGTGGGAATGGCAAAGAAATGCCCATACTTAGTCAACCTGTCAACTATCGCATAAATGCGATCATAGCCCTGCACAACTGGTAGTCCTGTAATGAAATCCATAGATATACTCTCCCACCTCTGCTCTGGAATAGGTAAGGGCTGTAATAAACCTGCAGGGAAAGTATGCTCGGACTTGTTTTGCTAACAAGTCACACACTCTTGAATATACTGTAGAACATCCTCCTTGAGACCCTTCCAAGAGAATCTCTCTCTAACCTGCCTGTATGTCTTGAAATAACCTGGATGTCCTGCTAATGGTGCATCATGGAGTGCATGTAGAATCTTTCCCTTAAGCTTAGATTCAGGTACCAAATAAATTCTACCCTTATAATAAATCAAATCAGAAATTACCTGGTAGCGCTCATCCTGAATTTTGCCATCCATGATCTCACATGCCAAGGTGTTCTTTGAATACTCGACCACCAATTGAGACTTCCAATCTGCAGAAATCTCACTCACGGAATATAGGACAGCAATATGGGGTCTCCTCGAAAGTGCATCAGCCACAACATTCTTCTTCCCTTTGACATACTCGATGTCAAAATCATATGCCTGGATCCTGCTGACCCACTTCTGCTGCCTCTCATTGAGTTCCTTCTGTTCCAAGAAGTACCTCAAGCTGTTATGGTCGGTTCTTACTACGAACTTCCCTCCCACCAAATACTGCCTAAACTTCGCCAATGCATGCATGATGGCGAGCATCTCTTTGTCATAGGTGGAATACAACCTCTTGTTCTCCCTCAACTTCCTACTCTCGTAGGCAATGGGATGACGGTCCTACATCAAAACTACATCAATACACGAGCCCAAGCATCACACTCCAAAATGAACAACTTAGAGAAATCCGGAAGAGCAAGGACTGGACATGTGCTCATCACTACCTTAAGCTTATCAAATATCATCTGTGCCTCATCTGTCCATCTGAATGCCCCCTTCCTTGTGAGATCTGTCAATGGTGCAGCAATATTTGAATAACCTCTCACAAATCTCCGATAATATCCGCATAGCCCTAGGAATCCCACAACTCTGATATGTTCCTAGGTGAAGGCCAATCCTGCATAGCCTGTATCTTTTCCTGATGGACCTTGACCCCATTGGCCCCAATGACATGCCCAAGATACAATATCTCAGTAAGTCCAAACTCGCATTTGGACATCTTAGCAAATAGAGACTGAACCTCCATAATGCCAAGTACCTCATCTAAATGCCTCAAATGATCCTCCCATGTCCTGTTGTAGATCAAGATATCATCAAAGAAAACTAGCACGAACTTCCTCAACTGCTTGTTGAAGAGATGGTTCATGCATGACTGGAAAGTGGCAGGTGCATTAGTGAGACCAAATGGCATCACCAAGAACTCATAATGCCCGTAGTGACATCTGAATGTTGTCTTGAGGATGTCCTCCTCTCGAACACGAATCTGATGGTATCCTGATCGAAGATCAATCTTCGAAAAGTAAATGGCCCCATGCAATTCATCCAAAAGCTCATCAATACGAGGGATGGGATACCTGTTCTTGATTGTCTTCTTGTTGAGGGCCCGGTAGTCAATACACATCCTCATCGTCCCGTCCTTCTTCACCAACACCACCGAAGAAGCAAATGGGCTAGAACTAGGACGGATATGCCCCATATCAAGAAGCTCCCTGATGGTCCTCTCTATCTCATCCTTAAATTTCTTAGGATGACGATAAGGTGTAGTGATCACTGGCTTGGCACCCTCCAACTCTATAACATGCTCAAACCCTCTGTCTGGTGGTCTACCTGGAGGAATGTCACCAAAAACCTGCCCATGCCTATCCACTATGGTCTGAATATCTGTATGCAACTGTTGTCCACCATCTGAAGAAGATTTGGATGAAATGAAGCATTGGGCTGCCCATGCAACCTCTCCATGACTGATGATAGACTCCATCCGATGTGCTGAAACAACTCTAGGCCCACCATCTGAAAGAGCTCGTAGCACAATCTTCTTCCCATCTGTCATAAACTCCAGCTCCATCCGTCTGAAATCCTGCACATATCTCCCAAGAGACTGAAGCCACTGAATCCCCAAAACTACATCTATCTCTCCAAGTCCAACTATGTAAAAATCATCTGTCAATGTGTAGTCCCCTAGCTGGATACTAAGCTGTGAAATCCATCTAGTGCAGCTCAGAGCAAAGCCATCTGCCACTCGTACACTGAATCCTTCAAACTCCTCAACCTGTAAACCCCGCTTCATCACAAATCCTTCATCAAGGAAATTGTGTGTAGCGCCACTATCAATCAGGCAGACAACTCGCTGCCCCTTAAGTACTCCTTTCAAACGAAAGGGGTGGTACCTAGGGACTCCAGAAAGTGAAGCAATAGTACCTGAGCCTGATGTCTCTCCCTCTCCAAGCTCTAACTGGGGCTGCTCCTCATGTGCACCGTGATCATCATCACTTTGTCCTCTGTATCTGTATCTGGTTGAGACTCTGCCTCTATATCTGAAATGACCTCAATAAGATGCACCTTGCCTTTCCCAAGGCAGTTGTGTCCAGGCTCCCAGTGGTCCTTGCAATGAAAACAAAGTTTCTTCCTCCTCAACTCATTCTCGAGTCTCCTGATCCATCCTAGGAGGGGGAACACTCTTCTGCTGAGTAGTGGAATGTTGAAACGGTTTGGAGCTTGTGAAGGGCTTCTTACTAGGCTGGTAAGAAGTGGGAGATGTCTCCAAATCTAATGTTGTCTGAATAGCATCGTGTAATGTACTAGGCCTAAGGGCCTTGACCAACCCTCTTAATCTGTCATGCAGACCCTCAATGAAAAGCATTACCACACATCTCTCGGGCATCTCTGGTACCATTACTGCAATCCGCTGAAATTCGTTGATGTAAGAATCAACGTGCCCACTCTGTCGTAGTTGTGCCAAATCCTGTAATAAAGTTCCACATCTTTGCGATCAAATCTGGCAATCAACTTCTCACTAAACTCCCTATATGACCACAGTAGGTCATGTCTCTGTGTGATAAGCCCATGGTGCCACCAATCATATGCCACTCCCTCCAAGTGTAGAGTAGCAAACTGAATAGCCTCCTGTTCCTGCATAGGTTTGAGAGTGAGGTATGTATCAAGCTTGTGAATCCATGCCCTGGCACTAATCTTTCCACTGCCATCAAAAGTGGAAAGGGTCACCTTGCTGGTAACCTGCTTCAATTCTCTGTTTTGTTGGGCCCTAGGTCTCTGCGCTTGTCTAGCTCTCAAGCTTTCTCTTTTCTGAATACAATACTGGTGAAGGGGAAAGGCATTCCGTACCTCTTCCGGTAATGCTCTCCACTCATCATGAGCTACCATCACATTATCCTGAAAAACTGTGTCCTCAAGTGGGTCCTCAACTAATGGTGGCTCCTCCCTCTGTAGGAATCTAGGCTGCATAGGTCTATCCGCAGTCCTCGTGGATCTCCTCTCCTCTGTATGTCTCCTATCACGTGGAGGGGAACCTCTTACGCTACCCACCTCTGTAGGTGCCCTGTTGTGCCTTCCGTGGCTACTGGCTATGGATGCAGATCTTTCCCTTCTGTCATGCCTATTTCTTGTCCTATCCATAGTCGATTCTCCATCAGTTGTCTCATGGTCTGAATCATTTCCTGATGGGAATCGATCATACCGCTGAAAAGAACATCTGGGTCAACTCGCTCACGTCGTGGAGTGTGTGATCCCTCTCTCCTGGCCATGATTTCAGAACTATTCTCTGTATCCAAATCGGCTAGAATGCGAGCCTGCCTCCTTGTATGATACCTGTGTGGCCCAACTTCTCTAGGCTGCATCAAACAACCCTCCAGGTGGGAGAATCGTTGCTCTGATACCACTGAAAGATCCCCAATGGGTCTCCCTTATACTCCAATGAATTTTAAATCAAATAAAAACAGCAAATGCAGATTTATGGATGTTATGGCAATTACCCTAATGCAGATCTGAATTTATTTGAGAAAATGCGACTAGGGTTTAAGATAGATCTTAATGCAAATGACACCCAAAAGTAATATTTTTGATTTCAAATGATTACCCAAATATTTAGAGACTGAACCATGCAAGAAACTGAATTTATTGCAGCCAAAACAACCCAGAAAATCAGATCTGAAGTCTGCTAATATTCTGCTGAAACCCTCAAAATATACTTCAGAAAATGTTGAAAAAATACAGCGATTTGGTTACAGGTATTATGGAGAATATTTGTCAAATATTTTTGTGGATAAATACCTCTGGAATCGCTGCCAAACTGCCTGACAATAGGTCGACCCAACTGCTGATTAAAAACCACCGAAAACACCTTCAAACCTCTTCACAAACACTGCTGAAATGAATCCTGAAAATCTGATTAACCACACTGGAAATTTCTGAGTGAAATCCCCTCTCAATCCCTTGGGGTTTTCGTCCACAAGAGATGAAATCCACAAAGGTTTTCATCTCTCGATAAAAGCAAGAGCTCTTAACAATGCAAAAAGCTGATAATAAAAATCTGGCATGCTTCTAAGCAAGTCGACTTGCCCATATAAAGGCAAAACAGCCCAACCACCACCTCTCAACCAGCCAATCGCATTTTTCCTTTTCCCTATGCTGGTCACATTTTTCCCTATGGGCTTGATGTCACATTTTCCAACTTATGACTCCCATAAGCAAGTCGCACTTTTCCTCCTTTAATACAATTAATTTTAATTGTAACATCCCCATTTTAAAACACCAGAACAAGGGAATTTTTTTTTTTTTTTAAAAATAACGTTCTCTGTTATGAATTATAAAATTCAAACACACGTTCGAGATTTAGTAATTGTTCTCTGCCCAAACCACACAGTTTGGATCATACAATTTCTTTTAAAAACGAATGTTCCCTGTTCACATATTTACAATATGGAACACACATTCAATGCCATTCAATCTCATAACAGATTCTATATGCTGCTGTAAATGACTCGATGAACTGCCGATCTTCCATTTTCATGGCTCGGAGTTTCAACGATCCTTCATTTCATGACTCGGCAACAACCGATCCTTCATGTACATGACTCGGCAACAACCGATCCTTCATGTCTGTTTATGCATAGTATATTTTATATACTTGTTCTCATAACCTTCCCCGGTTATCGAAGTGATCCATTTAAGAAGCCTATCTGAATATCTGTTACTGATATTCATCTGACATCCTGCATCTTAAATTAAGTGATAAGGACAACGAACCAAAATTGCGATACTTTGGCCAAAGATTTTCACATGCTTTGCATGATCATATTCCTGAATGTGATACACATCTACGGAATACGTCCTTCACTTCACTTCACCTGTTATCTAGAATGGTCTTTCCTGGTTCCTACCAGTCCTCATTGTTTAAGTTCCGTTTTAAACTTTCGATACCAGCCAGTAATATGAGCGGGTATAGGAAGGCACTCCTGGTAACTAAAGATACGCAGACATACGGTGTCGTTACCCCACGACTCCGTGTGTCTGATTACCTTTAGTATTCCTGAGTCACTCCGTATACCGATCATACCCTATCCCCACCCCGGCCTAAGATCTACACATTCACCTATATGTATTCTAAATGTTTTAATTCGGGAGGGCATTGCGATATGTCAGTTCGACAATGTGTCGTCATGAAGACCCCGTCTTCATGAAGACACCTTGCTGTAGCTGGCGTATACCAATGTCCTGCAGAATTCTCCCAACGAGAATACACATCCTGCTCAAGTGACTTAGCCACGAGTTAATAGTTTAAGCAATTTTCAACATCCACGCTGATCCCTTGATCCTCGTTTCCGTTGCAGTTGTATATAACTAAGAAGGACTAAACTGTCCTTTAGTTCGTTATGTATCGTCTCCTTCGTACCGAAGGGTTACATTTCCTTACTTGGTCCATTTCTTAATCATTAGATTAAGCATTCCGTACCGACGGACATAATAAGTTTACCTACTAAACTTAACCAAGATGTTTCCAACTGCAACTTATTTCAGAATATTAACTTATTAGACGTCATTCAAACGAGGTCTAATCCTTGAGAAATGAATTCATTTATTTCCCTTCAACATTATATAGTTAAGGATCATTAGTTATGAACATATGCATCCAATAACCTTTATTCTGAATTTTATCAAACGGGATCATTAATGAGGTTCGAAAACGAAGTTCGAATACTCCCAATTTAAATTGATATTCCTTAGCTCCTAAGCTAATCCTGAATACCCTCTGATTATAAAATCATATTCTTCTTAATCCTTTTTAATGTCAATTCATAATTCATCTTTACCCAAGTATGAATTAATTGCATTGTTCAACTTAAAGGTTGTATTTAAGTAAGAATAGATATCAGTTTCAATTCAGCATCCATCCGAGGATTATGAAACGATTCCAAATCAAGAATTAACACCTTATTCCCAATTTATATAACAATATCAAACTGATATAATTATTGAAAATATCACACTTGTAACTGTATTCAATATTTCAAGTCATAATTTGTACATTTGCCAATCCAACTGATTGGGTATAACTTATACAAAGCCTCCATACAACTCATGGACAGAAGAATATATTTTCTTCGTTCACAATTCCTCAAAGAGGAATAAAAGCAACAGTTACAATTTAATTTACATTTAATCAAGAGACATCAGAAAACAGCCAAGTCTTCATTCTAATCAAATTTCATCTGCAAAATGAATTGCACGGGTCAGTTCAATGAACTGAGCACATTAAGCACTTATCCTTAAAATAAGATGCTTCAACTAACTGTTTCAATAAAAGAACCCTGCTTTTATGAAACAACAGCAAAACATCAATCTCGAAAAGCACAAAAGAGAGATCAGCATACCCACTAATTCATCAAAATATCATCACAACCAGCCAAGGGACTGCTGTCCCGTTTTCACATAATCATTGCAAGTATCAATTTACAGTATTTGCAAAGTTAGGAATACAAGTAGCTTGCTGCCTACATAGCATACAGTTATCTTTTCCACGCCTTTCATTAATAACAATTGCAAGGAATGAAACTAACTGAAAATAAATCCATTACTTTCCTTTCCGTTCATGAAGCATGTTAATTTTAAGGCATTCAAGTACAACAAGAAAGCGAACAGCAATGCATATAGTAGCTCCCATCTAAGCACTATAAAATTCATCATTCACGAATTCCAGATTTCCAACTAAATGAAAGAAGAAAGATCATTTTTCTAAAACATTCATTCATATCTCCATTTCTTCCCACATGACTGTCCTAACAGTGGAATCCAAACGAAAATCAATTCCAGATAACAGTTCAGAGTGAAACTTACAAAATCCACTCGGAATTCACTTTCTGGCAGTGAGAATAGTTTCATTTATAAACAGCTTTAAAATGAAATCAAGAAGAATTCATCATCCATATCCATATTTTTTTTGAATCAGGCTCATATAAAGATCCGAAACAGATTAGTACAACATTCGGTACATCCGAGATCAAAATATAAGGTTACATACCATATATTTGTCATAATAAAGAAAATCGTATTTCTTTCGCTGCATACTAAACAGAAACAGTATTTCAATCATGCAATCACTTAATCACATAATGATCTAATTCTTAGTAACGTACCCCGTTCAGAATAACATTTATTCATTACTGTTACCTACAGCAATCCATTTTTCTCATGACGATGAATTTCATCAGGTTAGAACAGCAGGCAGAAAACAAAGAATTCATTCTCTTTTCATTTCACTATGAAACACCATTTGCTCAAACGAAATCGAACACCTAATCCGTGTTCATCTCAAACAAGACAGCTTATTATAAGGATTACAGAACAGTCGTTCGTATTGAAAACAACTCTAAGCCTGTACCGTTCAATCCAATATCACAAACAACTCATATTCACTGTCCATACTTTTATAAGAGCAAACCCGAACCAGGTGTTAATTGCATGAGCTCAGTAAAGCTAGAGTAAACTCAAAAAACAAATTAGATCCCAAAATTTTTTTCCATTTATTTCCACAAAGATCAAATCAAGTTCGCACTTTCCAGATAGTTCAACCAGAATGACAAACCTCAACCTTAAAACGCAATGAAATCCATTTTTCTATTATAGTAAATAGAAATATAACCATTCTTTGCATAAAATTCAACCAAGTGGAAACTGTGTCAGCAGTCCATATAAGAAGGCCAAACAGCATTTATATATCACAGTGAAATCACCTTACTCTTTCAACAAGGAGAAACGAATTCCAGAGATAACTTTAAGAAGGAAAACAGTTATCTTTTACCCTATTTCACGAATACCCAATACGTAATCGCTTAGTTCCTACTCAAGAAAAGGTACAGAAATGATATTATTGATTATACTCCCTATGGTTCGAGTTCAATTACTCATAGTAAACTCGAATGCCACTTCCATCCAAAACCCAAACAATACAAGAAGAAGGAGCTACTTTCTTTAAAGAAAAATCTATAAGAACTACTTCGTCAATCATTATTCTCTTCCTTTCCGTTTGTTAACAATAAACGGTTGTTCAAAAGTGGAAACAACTCATAAAAAGAAAGTTTACAGTCACAATATATATATACATATATATATTCAACAAATTTTCCATTACTGTCAAACGTCCAGCACACGGGAAGATACATCATTCAAGAATTACAAGACAATAAAACTCAGCAGCTAAAACAATATTTCCATATTGTTTCCAAAATGACAGCAAGATTCAATGAAACCCATTTCATAGAAATATATATATGCGGCTGTTTCTCCACTTGTCTCCTTTTGTTTTCATGCAAGATCAGTTCCTCATATAACAGCAAGAAAAGATTGCAATTAAAGAAACAATTTCCCATAAAGGCGATTGCACAGCCTATTCCATTTTCGAACAACACGAATAGTGAAAGGAATATCCACATTTCAAACCATTTATACAGTCTACCATCAATACTGAAAATCATTTCCAACATGATTCGAGCAAGAACAGATCAAGGCCGAGCAACCAGAAGCAAACCTTCTTATCATTTTCCAAAGAAAAGAAGCAAGAACCAACAAAAATCCATTTCCAAATCAACTCAACAACAATCATGCAATCCCAACCCAAGAGCAGGGTTGTTTTAATGAAACATTTAATCAAAGCAAAGATTTTAAAGAGAAGGGCTTAACATGCCTGAGATATCTTTTTCAGAGCTCGAAGAAAACGTTGTTTGCCGCGTTTTTCTTCCACAACGGCAACACAATATTCCCAGCACTCCCTTCCTTCTTCTGGCTTTTCCACAGCCTCAAAACTTCCAAGAAAATGCCAAATGCAAGAGCTGGTTCGACTGAACCAGACCAAAGAAACCAAATGCAGAGCAACTTCGGCCAAACCAAATCGAAACAATGAAAGATCAAATTCCCTCATGCTGTTTCCAAGGCGAGCTGGTCGCGAGGACCAAAAACTATTAATGCATTAAAGGCTTTGCCTTTTTCCTTACTTTCTGCGCCACCGCCACTTGAGTTGGCGAATTCCTAATTTCAAAATTTCCAAGCAAAACTGAACTTGGCTCCATTCCTAAATGGATGCCTCTAGTTCCTTACCTGTCCCGCCAAAAATGGCGCTGTCCACGTAGGGGCGGTTTAATAAATGCTAATGAATACTCCCCTCCATCCTTATCCTCTCCTTCCAAGGGTCTGCGCGCCCTTTTTAGATTAGGATTAGTTTAGGTGGCATGTGTGTTCAACCTAGGCCTTAGTTTAGTCTTAGGTTTTTATTTTCCCCTTTTTTTTTTTTTTTTTTTTTCTTTTATTTAAAAATCCATTTAGGATTAATAATGTAGGATGCATGTTAGGACTTAGGATTAGTTTAGGTTTAATCCACACTAACCACTAACACTAACAATTTCCATCCCGCCCCTACTAACATCCATGTTAACACAAAGCAGGGCGTTCCGTCCTTCCGATTACATGCCAAGGCCACCCGTGTCCAGGCGTTTCTCGCCCCACAAGGTCCCGACTTCGACAGTACAGGGTTCAAGAATCGAACCCCTGTCGTTGGCATCTACGTGCTAGCTATTCACACCTGTAATCAGGCGCTGCACGCTCATAATAATCCTAGTCCATTTCAAGTGTGAATCAACATAGAAACACAAGAGGACCTCAGCATACTTGAATCAATGGAATTGATTCTGGGTATGCTGTCAATCAGCACAAGAGCAAGCAATTATACGACAATCTGTCGCCACATCAGCAAGCACACAAGTACAATATTTGCTGTTCCATGCAATAAATCACAATATGCAAGAATCCAAATTAGCAACACATTCTCTTAAGATCAAAACATATCTTAACATGTTTGCTTCCATTCCAAGAGCTATAACAGTATGTAAAACATTCACCAAGTTAACATACAAAATCAGAGTGTTACATTAATTGTATTTTGACATTGACAATTTTAATTTATTAATAAGCTTTATTATTTATTATATGTGCAACTTAAAATGTTATTTTAAAAACATTAGCACAATATAATAAAATAATAAAAACTTAGTCACCCTAGAAACCTCCTTTGGCCGTCGGGTAGACAAAAGGGCCAAAGGTCTTCCCCAAGCTCATTTGGAAAGAGGGGACATTACAAAAAAACTCAAAACTCCGATTAAGTCTTCAACAAATTTTTGTGGTGTAAAAAACAACTCAAAACTCCAATCAAGACTTTGACAGAGTATTGAGGTGCAAAAACAACTCAAAACTTTGATCAAGTCTTCAACGGAGTTTTGAGGTTTAAAAACAAATCACAATCTCTGATAAAATCTTTAGCGGAGTTTTAGGATCAAAAACAACTCAAAACTTCGATCAAGTCTTCACCAAAGTTTTGTCTTGTGCAAAAATAACTCAAAATTCGATCAAATCTACAATGGAATTTTGAGGTGTAAAAATGACTCAAAACTCCGATCAAGTCTTGAGCATCCCAAAGTTCCACTAAAGTCTTCATTGAGGTCTCTAGCTTCTCAAAGCAAGTCAAACTTACGCTTAAGTATTTGGCGTACATTTTAGGTGTAAAAATAGCTTTGAATTCTTGAATCCGAGATGCAAATGTTTGCCTTGGAGATGGAAAAAATTAATATGTTCCAAAGGCCACCCCCAAACCCCTACTCTCGAAACCAAAAAGGAAAAATATAATTACTAAGGGGACCCCACCGATATAAAAGGTTAAATTTGAAGGATCGATTCGAAAGAAGATGTGTCGGGGAAAATCCCAAATTCGTAATTGTATATTGTCAAAGTCAATTTTGTAGTTTCTAGGTTGTGCACTTTTGTGTTTATTGATAAGATCTTTACATATAATAAACGAATAATTAGAACCTTGTGCAAAACATAATGAAGATCAACACAATGCAAGAGATACTCGTGGACCAAGATGCCTTAATATTCAATATATTCAAAAATAAAATAATACCCTTAAGGTAGGGCAACACCATACAATACTTCTTAAGGAATAACTCCACGATCTCCCGATAGGAGAATTTCACGTTGAGGGGGTCACCTCCAATATCCTTCTATCAAGTAGAAGACTCAACTCATACATGACATAAGCATACATTACTCTTATTGGGTGGGTAACACCTTATCCCAATGTAGGTTGACTCATTACCCAATATAATAATCCCTATGTGACCCATATATTATAAATATATTACTAGCTAAGGAGAATGTGTGCCACATGTCTGCATCTCCATCAACCCATATACAATATAATATCATATCCCAAGGTACATAACATTCCCTCCCTCCTTGACATGTTTCGTCCCGAAACATGAAAGAAACCATGTAATGAGTGTGCTTAAATCATTGCCAATTATCACCATGCTCGATCATCCAACCACCCATATGTGATCTTAGTGGGTGATACATATCTAAACTTGGTTCCATAATCTACTACACTACTCTGATTCCATCCATATCCATAGTTGGTCCTCTTTGGCTTCCATGTAAAGCCATACTAAGTATTCTTGCAATTTCCTTGTCACATAATTATTGCTCCAATCGTCCATGTATAACCATAGTGATTGTTCATCCATGGCTAGTATATCCATATTGGTTGTTGCTATGATGTTCCCTATTATGCCTTCATGATTGTTGCCTCTCACAATGATTCGGGTATCTATATGCATGACCTTAGGATTCACATCTTTTTCTTCTACTTTCTTTTCCTCTTCCACCTTTTCAACTTCTAGTGCCTTTCTCTCTAGAGTAGATGAATTGTTCTTGTCATCTTTTTCTCAAATGCTAATTCTTCTAAGTCTTCTTGATTCTCTTCTTCACTATCTTCAAATTCATCCTCATTCTCAACATTGACCTTTCTTTCTTTTTCATAAGTGTGATATCTTACAAGGTGACCTTCTTTCTCTTGTACCAAAGCTTCATGAATTTCTTTTGCACATCAATGTTAATTGTTCCCAATATCTCTAACCAAGGATATCCAAGAACAATATCCAAACCATAAATATTTGAATGCAAACCATATTTGTCCAAGAGCTTCAAATCTTCAAAAACTTGAATATGTTTACCATCCACATGAGCTTCCTTTATATTCTTTGCTTGAACATGTAGATGTTGAGCTACATCCATGTTGATGAAGTTATACTTGTTCTAGGGCTTATGGAAAAAATTACCTTTTTCCTTTGAATGTGCCCTTCAAATTGAAGTATTGAAGCTTCCTTCTTTGGAGATGCACTCTCTAAACTCTTATCTTGATCCGTTGCCCCTCCTACATCATCCATAGCCTCTTCATCGTCATCATTGTCTTCTTCTTCTTCTTCGTCTTCTTCTTTGTCTTTTTCTTTTTCCTTATCCACGACATCATTATTTTCTTCCTTTTCTTCTTCTTTTCTGTCCCATCTAGCCAAAAAAACTATTCCATTTCCTCCCAAGACCAATCCGACCTCTCATGTTTAAACCGAGAGCACCACATTCGCGTTGGACCATCAAGCCAAAGATGAAAAAGAAACCATGACAATTTATTTGAAAAATATTTTTCCTTAAATTGGATCCACCATTCTCTAACATTAATCTCACCATCTCCATAGATTGCATCCCTATGATGCACACAATTTAGAGTTTCGAGAACAAACACCTTTGACTAAACTTTGAACCTCCAATTTCGGAAAAATGTCAGTCTCAAATAGAACATACAGAAAATAGACCCAAATTTAATTTTTGAGAGCATTTCGAAAATGTAAAAAAATTGAAAAATTTTGAAAATTTCCAAGGTACATAATTCTTGTAGGCTGTAAAAATTGCACATCATTTTTGAAGTTTCTATTTTTAGAATATTGGCTTAGTCAATCTTACATGAAATTGGAAAATAGGAGCTTTTTCCTCTACATATGTAGTTGTAAATCGTTTCAGGACTTTCACAACAGCTGGAGAATTTCACTTAGAGGAACTATTTTGAGAGACTTCCAGGGGGATTTCTTCAAGAAGATTTGGATAGACTTTGTGTTATCCAGGATATTGTAAAAGAACATTTTCACATTTCTTGAGGGGATTCAAATTGTTAAAGACTTGGAGAGATTTTGTGTTGTCCATAATTTTGTAAAATATCATCTTTGAGAAGATAACAATGTATGAAACTTTGTATTGATCCTTATGAAGGAATAAAAGGAGATTTGCTGAACTTTGTGTCATGATATCTTTGGTGATAGCATAAGTTCTTATGTCATATGTTTGTCCTTCATTGTTCTTTTCATCCATGTAGAATCCCAATCAGAAGTATTTCTAATATTAAATTATCTCCTTATAAACTAGAACAAGCTTTGAGCTTACTTATTTGAAATGCAAGTTCTCCTCTTCTCTCTCTCTCTCTCATTTTTCCATTCCTTTCTTTACAGGGGTAAAATCCCAAACACAAAAGTTAATGTAGATATTGTACATATTCTTTCTTGTTTGGTTTTGACTTTCAAAAGGGCATCTCCCTCACAATATAGAGGAAGGACTTTGTAATACATTGTTGTCAAAGTACTATATTTTTCCTACGACAAAATATTTTGCCAACAAAATAAAAGTTATACGCTATTGTGCAAGTAGTTAAGCAATGGCACCACTACATCTTGGGTAAGGAGACAGTTATTCATTTTGATCATAAGCCACTTCGTTTCTGCAAATGCAAAACAAGATGGAGAACGCACAACACATGAAGTGGATGACTTACCTTCAATAGTTCCATCTCGTGATAAAGCATAAGAAGAGAAAGGATAACACAATAGAAAAGTTCCTTAGCCGACTACTGGTGCATGTGATCATCAAAGTGTCAGACACACCCAACCACAACTTTTCAAATTAGGTATCTCTCTACTAAGCTGATAAGAACTTTGCAGATGCCTATACCGCCCTTCCACAAGGTGATCAAGTTCAGGAGTTCTACCTAGATGACAATCTTTTCTACAAACTTAGCCATGTCTGTGTTGCTGATGGCATACCTTGCCAAAGACTCATTTGTGAGGCACACTACACCAGGAGATGGGGACACTTTGGCATTACAAAGACTCTAACCGCATTGCATTCACATTTTGCTAGGTTGCACATGCACATAGACGAGGGACACCACATCAAGTCTTGCATTCCTTGTTACATCTCCAAGCCCACGAGCAAAAAATGGGACTCTACACACCTCTATCAATTTTGTCCAAAACATGGAAATCCATTAACATAGATTACATGACCGGACTACCTAGAACATGGTGCGGAAACATGCAAAGGTGCTTGTTGTAGTGGATAGGTTTTCAAAGATGGCCATCATGGTTCCTTGCGAGAAAAACATTGCCGCATGCTTAGCACTACTCATGAATTCTTGACCATTTTAAGGGTTCACTTTGGACTCCCAACATCCATCATATCCAACCAAGATCCTCATTTTGTTGGTCATTTATAGTAAACATTGTGGGATTTAATGGGCATGCAACTTGATCGATCGATGACATTTCATCCTCAAATAAATGGACAAACAGAAGTTGTCAATCGCACTCTAGTTCATCTTCTACGTATGTACAATCATATGCATGCTCACACTTGAGATGATAACTTGCTTTACATCCAACATGCCTACAACAAAGCTATTCATAGTTCTACTAGGCACAATCCATTCCAGACATGTTTTGGTTTGTAACCAACACCACCTCTAAACATCTCTTATCACACACTAGCAAGACATTGAGTTGTGCACATAGGAAAAGGAAGCGACAAAGCACAAAAATTCATGCAACACATGCAATCGGTTCATCAACAATTTCAACAGATTCTCTCACACTTCCAACAAAAGTACAACGACAACACACATCACACACCTCATGCATTCCGAGTTGGTGATAAGGTATGGTTGCATCTTCAGAAGGAATGCTTCAAAGGTCCACACCAAAAGATCCAACCTCTCGCACTATGGTCCTTACACCATTTTGCGCCCATCTAGTGAAAACGCATTTGTTTTGTATTTTCCTTGTGACTTGAGCATGCCCCCAATATTCAATGTGAACCTTCTCAAACCTTTACTTCCCCCATTTGCACCACATAGATAAAGATCAGATTATCGAGTGACGAACACACCCACCCACCGAGGCACGCGTGAACTTTTCAAAGCGATCAAGGTTGGGAAATATGTTGATTAAGTTTAGTCTTACAACCTTCAACAACTTCAAGTGCGCTTTCCACACTCAACACGACACTGAATGGGGACAATTTCTCTTCGAGAAAGAGTGAATGATCTGTACATAGTCACACAAGTGCGCACACTTCTCCTATGTGCCCCTTTTCGCATTTTCTCGTTGTACTTACACAAACTTTGCATCCTGCACAAAGCCTCATAACATCCATCTAAGTCTTTACGCCAGCACCCAAAGCTTGCCTCACCTTTTAGTCTTACACCACCTTTGCAGCACATACTTATTCAGTTCCCGCATTGCACGTAACAACATCCTTTAGCATCCAATCAGAGCCTCCCACTTTTTGCGTGGCTTGCCACGTGGCACCTTCCCAATTTTGTGGCATCTACCTACATAACCGTCGGATCTAGAAGCACAACTGAGACACGCACATCCGAAGGAATTTCAACCAACACACATGGAAGATTGAATGACTTGTAACCAGCCCCTTCATGATTGCATATTGTTGTAACTTTCCTCCTGTCATTGTTGTATCAATATGTAAAACTCACATCTTCTTAAGGGTTGGTCATTTGTTAGTTAACCTTAAGAGTTGAACCAAATAGTAGGAATACTTGCATGCTCAATGCATCTTATAATTCTCACATTATTATGTATGTTCATTCTAATCTATGTAAGTCAGTTAAAAGTATTCCTCTGCTGATCACAAGAGATTACTCTCTTTGTCAAGCCACTTTTGATCAGTGTTCCCTAGACACTATTTGATAGCTATGTTTTCCTCTCAAGGCACTTGTTTGTTGATACTCAATACTATAGAGTAGTATCTGATTTTGATGTTTTCCTTATCACGATACATATCATGTATGGATTATGTTGTGTCATATTTTGTTATTGGATCAAAGTGATATAGACTATGGTTGCTCAGATTATACTGCTTCCTATGTTCCTTTTAGTATGAGATTTTATCAGATATTATTAGATGACCTTCTTGCTTATTAGCATATGGATGATGGTGATTGTACTTTGATGTGTAGCTTAGTAATGAAATATGATGCACCATGGATTATGATAGACATATATTGAGTAACTGATTTTGATTGTGTTTTTATTAAAATAAATACCATATGATGTCACATTTATTCAAATGTTTATTGCAATGATGTTACTTCATTTAGACATAGATGACAATGTGTATTGATGATGGTTGTGTTCTTAGGAGATGAATGTGTTACAACGCATGTTAATTATGATTTGATTTTCAACGATAATATTACATGGACATATATAACACTTGACCTGAGTGTGCAGGGATTTGGTATTTGGTACGCTTCTAGCATCCACAAATGGGAGAGGCAAGGACCGATCCATCAGAAGAACCATTCTTAACCGATAGGTCCTAGGAGCTGTCGGCTTGTGGTGTTCGTTGAGCCTTGGTGGTTTTTCCCCCTTCATACTTGTTTCACCTTGAAAGTGGCCTAATGTTTATCACTATTTTGTATGACCTTATGTTATGTTGTTGGTATGTATTCTAACCTTGTCACCTTTCCAAATTTACAGTTTCAGATTTCTGTTTAAGGGCAAAATATGAGTTTGGTTTGGGGCAAGAAACCTATGTTTCTCACCCCCAAACTTAGCCCTAACCCTTACCCATAGGATAGGCTCCTTTTTGGAGGCTCATTACACTCTTGGGCCAAGCAAAACATGAGGTGGAACTCCTACTTTGTTCTAAATTTAAATCTTGCATTTATGTTTGCATGGAATGTTTGATGTGATGATGCATTGTGAAATCAACCCCTTGGAGAATGCATATTTTGGGTTTGTAAACAAACATGTTTTATTAGTTTTAGAATGTGCAATCATTCTGTGTTTTGAAATGGGGAATTTGACTTGGGTTTTGTATATTTTTTTGTTGGAGGGTGAGGTGGCAATAGGTTGTGTTGAGTAGGCAGCCTAGTGGACTATTGTGGTCGATTTCTTTTTTTTGGTGAAGGCCTATTAATGAAAATTCTGATTTGGGAAAGGGGTTATGCCATTTTGAAAATTTGGGGAGAGCTGGAAAAATTATGGATAGTGGAGAGTAAGGGTTGGTTGTTGTTTTGGACTGGAAATTGAGACTTGGAAATGGGCAGTAGGAGGTAGGTTTTGTTTTTAGTAAATGTTCCTACTGTTTTGTAGAATCCCCTCTTGTGAGGATATTCCAAATGTTGTGATTTGCATGTTCTCTTGAGTTGTGTTAAGATTTGTGAGACAAATGCAAATGTTAGAATGTGCTTATAGTTGTAATGTCCCTGTGTGTATGGGGGAATGATGTAGGGACTCATGGTTGTGTTTCATGGTGGATAAGGAGGAAATTTTAGAATTGTTGCAAAGAAATTATACATAACAAAAGAAGAAAATCTACCCCAATGAGTATTCCACTACCTCACAGGAGGAGTGGATGTAGGGACTCATGTGGGGCAGAATTTAGTTTATCACCTTGTGGTATTCCATTTACCGATATCTATGTAGGGACAGAAGGGTTAGATGTCTTGGGTATTCATCCCCTTATGCAAACCTGTTTCTTATCTGCAGTGTCTTTTGTTTGGAAAAAAACTAAAATTTTGCCTTTTGTTAGTTGTTGTCCAAGCAATCTGTTATGTTAATTTTGCCTAAATGTGGTGTTGTGTCAACCTATAGTTTAGACATTTTTATTTAGCTGAAAAATTGAGTGATTCTTCTCTTGGGTTGGGGATTCTATGCGTCAATATAGATGTGATCATTCCTGTACTAAAAGGCTGGGAGGTGAATGTTGTTGCCTTCCCGCTTGTGGATGTTTGGTTGCATTTGTATGCATACTAAACTAGCTAAGCTAATTGAAAGAAACTAACACCAAGTAGTCTCAATAACAAAGTTAATCTAATAAGAACATCATGATAAAAGCTTAAAGGAAATAGCTACTCTAATGCATAAACATGAATGAAACATCTAATGCTAAACCATTCCTACTCTTGTAATGTATGATTGTTATTAAGTATGAGCCTATTTAGATCATAAGAAATCAAATTGTATGTTTGTCTCCAAAGTGAGGAAAGGATCTCACCAAGAAATGGCTACAAGGCCATGCTTGGATCTTCCTTACTACTCAACTATGAGAGAATGGATGCAAAGATGAAGAAGCTATTCCAACAATGGAGAATGCTCTTATCAATATGCCTATAGTAATCACTAGCAAAAGTGTGGTGTAAGGTGTGAAGGAAGGTAGTAGGTTCTTTATATAGCTTTCCAATTTGGGAGAAGCTAAAAACCTAGTGAATGTGGGATAAAGGATAAAGTAGAATTAGAAGGGATAAGCATGATTAGAGGGATTAATTAGTAATTAGCAACTCATGGGAGGTTGAGATGATTTAAAAGGGGGATTTAATTAATAAGAACGTTTACTAATTAAATACAAGGTTAAAAAGGCTTAATTAACTAATAATAGTTAATTAATTAATTGAAGAGGATTATAACTAACGAAGTGTCGTTAATTGGCATCCGGAATGGGGTAAAGGCTAGTTAATTAACGAAGTGTCGTTAATTGACCGAAATAGAGGGGAATATTAGTTAATTAGCGGAAAATCACTAGTTATAACGAAATGACGGAAAGAGGGTAATTAGTACAATTTTAGTAATAAAACTGCGTAGGCGGATTTTAGGTGTCTCTGACATTATTGCAAGGTTAAATGAAGAAATTGCTGGGAATTGGAGGTCAGTTGCAGTTGTACAAAAATTATGACAGCAGTACATACTATTGTGTAAACATGTAACCAAGTATGGATGTGAATGTAGTTGCGTTCTAGATGGCAACAATTGTTGTTAGTGTAAAGCCAATGTTTTGTGTATGTACGAATGAAGCAAACATAAATGCGAGCCTGTATTTAGCCATTGTTGTTGATTTGTAAAGTTATTGTACTTTGAAATTAAAGAGAAAATGTTGAGTTATTTAGAGCAGAATTCCAAGGTGAATGTTTTTACAACTCCAAGGAATAGCAATTGATTTGTTATCCTGCAATGAAACTTGCATTTACAAGAGGTGTAGAAGTTGTGTGTGTGTGTGTGTGTGTGTGTGTGTGTGTGTGTGTGTGTGTGAATGCATATATATATATATATATATATATGTATGTATGTATGTATTGCAGGATACTTGGCTATGCTGCAATGTATGCACTTATACCATTTAATTATTGAACTAGTAAACCATAAACAACTATACAAATAGAGTTTCTGTTTTGAACTGAATCATAGACAAAAAAGAAATGAAATCACTCTTTCATTCCTATAGAGTTTTTTTCCCCATTCATTTTATATGCAAATGGAAACTAAGAGAACAAATAAATGTGTGTGTGTGTATGTTTTTTTTTAATTTCTATATTTATATATGTTATGCTTTGAAAACCAATTTAAAAAAAAAACATTATACATTCCTTAGCCTATGTTCTAATAAGAAGAACGTTTGTAATAAGAAGGTTTGTTTGAATTTGGGGGATGGCATGGTTGTGCCATCCCCAATGCAACATTAGTAGCGGCCTTAGTCACTGCATTGGAATTTGTGTTTGAATTTGTGGAGCATAAAATCGTATTAAATTCGTTGCTAAAAAAATTGAGATAAAATTCATGATTAAATTCGACTAAGAAAATTACACTTGTAATTTCACATTTCAAGTTTTTGTAATATAATATAATTAAAACTAAACTAAATTATCATAATTATAAACTAAAATATGATAGGATGAAATTTTAAACTAAACTAAACTAAATTATTATAACTTAATATTATGTATTTAAAATTTTATAATTAAAAAATAGACTTAAAATAAAAAGTGTGTGTGAGTGTATAATTTCTTAAAAGTAAATGTTGAAGTTTTATTAAACCTAAAACACACACACACACACACATAAAACTAAAGAATGGAAGTCGCAAGTGAAGACTTGACTTCCCTGTAGTGACTAGCGGCAGTTCGGGCTAAGAGTTGGGGCAACAGGGGCTCGAGATGGGTGTTCGACTCACTCTAGATATACACCAGTTACCATGTAGGTGGCAGGAACACTCCAGAATTGGTATTGTACGTAGTCATTGTATTATGTATATACTAGACTCCATTTACCTCACATGCGCACACAACACTAACTGCTCACAGTCTCACACTGGCATTCAACATGGCAGATTTGTGGCGCATAATGAGTCCAATAAAAGGCAATAGGGCACTTTGCTGCAGACGTGAAACCCTAGTACGAATTTTAAACAAAAATTTTAATGTCATTCACCCTTCGACTTCGTGATTTAATACTCACAAACAAATTCGCGAATCTAGGCGAATTTAAAAACTGTTAAATAGATTCAGCGAATTTCAAACTTTGTAGTTCAAATTCGCCAAATGCGGTGATTGAGGTGGCTGCACAGCCATGCCTTCCCCCTCCTTGTATTACATGGTTGGTGTGGGGTTTGAATCGCCACCTCTAATGCCTTGCCATGGCTAAACTCGACATGTCGCCCCCTTACTATTAAACATATGGGGGACAGCATAGCTATGCCACCCCTAATGTTTATTTTAAAAAAGTATAGCACAAGGGTCAGCCCAGCTGGTCTGACCAACCCCTTACCTTAAACATTTGGGGGACAGCTTGGTTGTGCCATCCCAATAAAGCATTGGGGGTGGCACAACCATTTCCCCCCTTAATATTAAACATATGGGGGCAGCATGGTTGTGCCATCCCCAATGAAGCATTGGTGGCGACACATCCATGTCGCCCTCCTCCTTGTATTACACAATTAGGGTGGGGTTTGAATCCCTACCCTTAATGACTCTTTGTGGCTTGAAAGCCATTAAACTCGCCCTATGGGCCGTTAAAAAATGCAGGACTGTACTCTTTATATAAAAAATTAAACTTGATATATATACTATTATACACACACAGATGTGTGTGTGTACAGCCTCTTTGTCTAAACCATAAATAAACTCCATGGATGAATTCAAAACCAATGATATAGAAACAATATAACCAAATTCATTTTGAGATTAAAACTAAAATAAATAATTTGGAATAAACATAAATTAAATGAAATAAATTTCCTTCAACCTGCAACAAAGACAACTATGCTTTTAAATCTGAAAATGGAGAACAAGTAGATCTCTAAATCAGTCCACTATTTGGGTAAGAGTATTCCCTATCTCCTCAAAAAAAATTCTCCATGAGAGCTTGCCTCTCCATCTTCTCCTCCACCTTGGCCAAACCTGCAAATGAGAGTAATGGAGGCAAAAATGTCTCTTTGTATTCCCTCATAGAGAAATTTGGGCAAACATGGATTGCCCTAAGATCCAATGGCCTAGATCATTTTGATCTAATGACCATGATATAATCTACATTAGGATGGTTAATCACTTAAAGAAACCCTAATCCAGATTACTTTTAATTAGTTTGATTTATAAATATATTATGAAGTTGTTTGGTGTGTGATTAATTATTATTTTCTTTTAGTTCGTGTTGTAATTAATTTAATTGCAAGTTTGGTACCCCATGGTGTGATATATAAATAATTGTCTAATTTTAACTTAAGAGGTATTATTAATTTATTTTAAAATTGTGGTGTCCGTGGAATAAAGTGAAGTGAATCGGGATTTTATTGACCCTTGCAATATTAGTATACCACCTTATGATCATTGTCATTAATATTATCATTATTTATCATAATAGAGGAAGTGGGCCAAGTTGTGCAACGTAAAATAAATAGGGTTTTAATAAACAAAACTTAATCCTTGTTTTATCATTTACGTCATCATAATTAAATTGTTTTATAAACGATTTATATAACGATTATATTATGTTTAAATAATTATTATTATTATCTGATCACCAATGTTGTGTGACCTGGCCATTACTTGTTGATTTATATTCTTACAAAAAAATTACGCCAAAATTTTGCGGGCGTCACACTCTTAGCCTCACTGCAATATTGTACACCTTTGTACTTATTCCTTATTCGCCAATAATGAGTAGAAGTTGCATTTCCTACAAATAAGACTTCAGATGCATCATTGTGTGTTTGGTTCACTGCCATTTAATAACCCATGTGCACCCTTATAATCATTGCAGCTAGTGCTAGCACAAGATTGTACCCTACAAATGGTCCTGGGCTCCATCGTGCGGATTAAAATATGGGCCTGCCTTATGTAAAACATCATCAGTGCAGTATTTTTAATATTAGTGAAGATGCCTTATAGAATCTTTTGAAGGGCAAACTACTGCAGATATTATTAAACTCCTTAAGGACTCTAATAGAAATAGAGAGGTTGGTACCTGAATACCTTTTAGAAAAATATGGTATATAATGTTATTACTAAGGTGCTAGCCAAAAGATTAAAAAGGAACTGTTAGAATTGCAACGAACAAACAAATAACCTTTGTTAGAGGTAAATTAATTCCATAAAACCTTATCGCTACATCAGAAATCATTGAACAGGCCTACAAATTAGTATAAAGGGCATTTTTCTTTAAGAATAATTTCGATAAGCATGTAATAGGATCGATTTAATTAGAGTATTAAGTTTTTGTAGAATTTAACTGGTCTGTTTAAGTCATCTCAAGATGACCTACATGGGTAGTGATTATAGTAATGACATTTTTCCTCATGTATTTTATTGGAATAATCACAAGGCAAGGGAACCCACATAGAACGCAAGCACCATACGCATTTACTATAGAGAACCCCAATGTTGGAAAACTGCCCCAAATGAAAAGTAAATGTAATTGCCCTCTAGCTGACCTTGATTGGATGCACCTCTTTGGGCTTCTCACTCTCTGCCTGACCTTGATTAGATGCACCTCTTTGGGCTTCCCACCCTCTAGCTGAGCTACTCACCACCAAAATGATCCAATGCACCAACCAGCTAGATCCGCCCAAGATTGCTACTCAAAGTCAATACTCGATGAATCTTAACAGACTGAAACAAGCGCTAGTTGAGTTTCCACAAGCCTGGTAAGTCCAAAGAGGATAGTTTCCAAGCAAGGGTATAAGGTCAAAAGGGATAAAATTAAAAACTCATTCTAAATCCCTTTTCAATCTGTTTTTCCTAAGGGGTGATTACTTTATACAAGAAAAGAGTAGGAGCCTAATGACAGCGAGTTTCGACAAGTTCCTCAACAAACAAACAAAATAGAAGTGTTTCTTTGGTTGGTCCAAAATCAAACTGGATCATCAAGATAGAGGATAGAAACATGGCCCATTAACTTATGAATCTTGGATTCCATAGACCTAAGTTTTGAAGTTTATAGACTAAATTATACAAAATTTATGTCTGTTCAATTATTTGCATGCATTTGAGTCTTGACTATTCGGTATTTAGTTTCATGTGATCTTATGTCTAATCTAACATCCCTGGTGTGTTCTTCACTAAACAAATCCCTAATTTTTTATTTTAGATTGTGAATAATATATGCAATTAAAAAAAATGCAAAAATTTTGTCAAGTAGCATGTTGACTCTTACCCTTTGGCTTGCAAAATCATTATCAAGTCAGAGTAATGTGAGTCTTAGATGTGAAACTTTGATGACAAGCATACACGCATGTCACTCATTGCAAAGGCCCTACTAAAAGACGTGTCTACATACAACTATTAACGCCTACAATATTATGAAAGTGCAATAATAAATACAATGGTAAGGGGATTATGAGTATTGGAAAGTGAATGCACATTATCCAATATTGAAAAAAATGCAAAACATGGCAGCAGCAACATATGAGAAGATATGCAAGAGCATTTATTTAAAAATCATAGGAATACATTCAGAAGACAGGAAGCAAAAGAATTACTCCAAAATCTTCAAGCGGCAAAATGACTTTCGAACTTCTCCATTCCTGTTCACAAAGCAACTAAACCATTAATAACATACACAAGAAGAAAAGAGTTATGTGCACATTTTGTTTGTACAAAAATCAGATTCAGCACAGGGTTCCCAAGTTGAAGGGACATACAATCGAAGTAAAGGATCTGGGTGTGTATCAACAAATTCCTCAACCCTGCCAAAATATAGAAGTGTGCTTCTTATGACATTAAATCATACCATAAATACGAAAATTTATTGGCACTTCATAGAAAGCTTTATATTTATTAATTTAAAACTTTTATGAAGCTTTTACTAAACAGATTTCTCAACAATCACCTCATAATGAATCAAGAATAGATAAAGAAAAAACTAAAAAACACGAACAAATATATCCAACTTACTCTTTGCAGCATTTGGAAGCTTGGGGAATACCTTCAAGTGACCTCAACTCTTCCTGTTCGAAACAAAACTAATTTTTGCTTAAGAACCTGTTCATTTTTGTGAATAAACTATCTCCTACATCACGTCTTCTATTCATGGAAGTCTTAATAGTTAGCCACCATTCAAATCCTAGATTAAATACATAATACAGTCAGACAAAATCTTATGGACAACAGATTTGCATGAAACAACTATGTCTCTGAAATTGGAATTTGCTTATAACTGACAATACAGCATAGTCTTATTACAGAAATCAGATATTACATTAATGATAATTCAGGGTGCTGTGTAATATCAACATCCTCCCCGGTGTCAGCTGTTGCCAATAATGATCTTTGAGCATGCAGGAGGTAAATTCAATGACTTGTTTAATCACATGCATTATCCTTCTCTGTGCAACAATTATATGACCATCGTTGTGTGCAATACAGATTCTCTAGCTGTCAAGAAGGAACCAATACTTTTCCATCTTTCTTACAATAGGAAAAGAAAAAGAAAACAAGGAAAAACCATAATTAGACCATACAGAAGTATATTACCACCTAAGAAAGGTAAAGAGGAATGCTAATCACGTAATGAAATTAGGAATTTGGGACAACCACGATAAATAGTGCATTTGGAATGGGTCCTTTGATTCCTGTAAGTAAAAGAAGTAAATGGATTATTCAAAAGCTGGCTTAATTCCTGAAAGATTGTACGAAGGTGTTTTCATGGCAAGAGAGAATATGACAGACAAGACATGGAGAGAGATGTATGATGGAAAAGAAAAAAAAGGTTTCATCTAATCCTCTTCTAAATACTCTTCAAAACCTGCAAAGCAAACACTCCCATGCTTAGAAGTCCCTATGCATATAGCAGTATGTAGGTAACGTGACAAGCATGAACTGCAACAACATGAAAGCTGTCATCATTTTGATTAGATTGCAGGATCCAGATGTGATAAGATCTCACAGTCACAACTACATATAGAATGTAGTTTGTAAGGAGATAATATTTGATTTTTAGTAATGACATGGCATGCTTGCATTCAGTAATATGTTGGCAGCTAGATATTGGAGAGCAAAGCTTTAGTACCATATAAATAATGAGATCCAGTTTAGTGTTGTAGTATCAGTTTAACACTCCATTTCAAGGAACGGTCTAGTATGGGAGATTTAAGCATCCTTTGAAATAGAGGTCACAAGTTCAAATCTTGCAGGGGGTAGGGTATGTACGCCTCGTATTTGAAGCACAGTTAGGTGCCTCCTGCGTACTAGGAGTACGAGGTAGTCCCATATGCCATATGCCGCCTGTAGACCCAAAAACAGGTTGCCTGGCATCATGGACTATAAAACAATTATTATTATTATTATTATTATATTGAGAAAGGAATAGTCATGAGAAGATTATTTTGTACGTTCTTTGACCTTAAGTGCTAGGACCTTTGGCTTTCTTATCTTCTTTTTCTAGATTGAATTTTGCTGTCCCATGTTTCATACAGAACAATGATATTATGTGTGTTCCTTGTCATTTCTTTTTATCTGCCCTTTAAGAATTAAGGAATCAAAAATTTACCCTGAAATTGTTTTTTATCAGAAAGAATTAAAACCCTTAGGCTTTATCCAATTCTTACTTTTGTATGACGTTATAATTGTCTCATCTACAAAAATATAATCCTTACAAGTATTTGTTCCAAATACATATACAGTCTCCAGAAAATTTATAAATACCTTAGCCCCAACACAAGGCAAGATAATCAGTTCCACATAGTTTTAAAATCTCTAAAGCCACATGAAACAGTTTTGCTATTAAAGACCTTGAAAATATAATGATCCAAGCATACATTGCCAATAATCTTCTCTACAACAATGATTGCATTTTATGTGAAAGCTAGAAGACATGTTTTTACTGCAATAGAGACCATAGCAATTGAAAATTCAAATCAGCACGTTATCACAACAAAAATGCAAGAATGGGCCTGTGAAAGTTAGAAGTATATAGAATTTTATTTTTATGCTTTGCAAAAGTAGAATGCACTACAATAGTCTGATCTCAATCAGGGATCCATGTAAAAGATTTCACTAGAAGCAAGAAAAATATTGAATAATCCCCATGTTTTCTGGGGTCTTTGGTGGGAAAGGAATCTGCGAATTGTTCAAGGAAAAAAGAAAACTGTTTCTAGAGTTGCCTTTAGGAATGTGAACTGCATTAAAGAGAACTTTTTGGTGAATAAAGATTGGAAAAAAGTAAAAGTTGCAGAGGAAGAAGGTAAAATAGCAGCTAATTGGAATTTGTCTTTTAAGAGCCAGTTGGCTATTGATGCTAAAAAGGCAGATAGAAGTCTTGTTGGATGGATAACTCCTCCAGTTGGCTGGGCCAAACTCAACTTTGATGGTGCTTCTAACGGCAACCCCTGGAAGGCGTCAGGAGGAGTGATCCATAATTGTCATGGTAACTCTTTGACGGCTTGAGTTGGGAATCTGGGTACTTGAACAAATCATTTTGCAAAAGCTAAAGCTGCTCTATGGGGTATGCAGTTGGCAAATCAAATGTCCATTCCACTACTTATAATAGAAGGAGATTCTCTCATTATTATAAATTGTCTGACAAAGAAGAATTCTATGAAAACATTATGGATGATGCTCTATCTATATCTTAAACCTTTCAAGAGATCAAAATTAGCCATGTCTATAGAGAAGAAAATGAGGTGGCTGACTGGTTTGCTAATAGGGGATTTCCAATACTAATTTTGAAAATTGGGGAACCCCAATGATATTCCTAATGATGGTCATCAGATTATTAATGGAAAAATCAATTCATAAATTTAAGCTTAGGTCTATGATAGGAGTGATAGCTACAACAAATAATAATATTACCCTACATGTGAAGATCTTTATTCACATTAGAAGCTCCAATTTTAACAAATCTAATGGAAGGAATGGCAATGATAGTTATGATTACAATTTCATGTCTCCCGGATTTGGGAATAAAGGATCGATGGTCAAGCATGGGAGTCAGGGCTGCATTCATTATTTCCCTCACTTAAACCTTTTACCGACTTTCACCATCTCTCAGGTCTTCATTGGTGGCAAGGTTTAGCTTGTTTGCATATTCAATCAGTGTTAGAGTCCTACAACTTTTTCTCTGGTTTACAGTCAGCTCAAACACAGTTTGGAAAATGGGTGGGGATAGATGTAGGGTTGAACCCCTGGCTGTTAAAACAGCTAAGAAGAAACATAACATCTGGAAGATTTTACAGCAGGGTAGTCTTACCCCATGGAAAGGCTTGCTAGGTATGATCCACACATCTCCATGGAAATTGTAAAATCTTGGAATGTCAGAAAAGTCTATGTTAGAGGAGTCTCCTTTGAGGTGGTAGGGGATAGTATGACTTCTGAGGGCATCAAATATCTTAGACTGGTGATACTAGTTCGGATTCAGATTGGCAATCATTCAAGACTGACACTATTCCTTCTAACAATGAGGTGTATGAGACTCTAAACGGGATTCGGAAGACAAGAGACCTGTCCATAATCACTGGGAAAATGACATTGAGGAGGATAAAGTTCAAGGGAAAGAGCAACAAAATGCTAATATTGATGAGATATTCCAGGATCAATAAATGCTTTGCAAATTGACTTGGATATCCACAAAGAGATTATTGGTATGATTATGAAGAATGTGGAGAGAATGGAAATGAATCTCAGTCAAGGTCAGGTTCAGGCTAGTGTTGGTGACTTTGCAAAGGTCGGCATTCTGGGAAACAGGGTAACCCTTCTGAAGGAGAAGAATGGCAAATTGGAAGAAGATAACAAACGCCTTAAAGAGACTGTGAAGAAGATAGTGAATCTGAGCAGAGTCACTATTAAAAATTGTACTACCCGTATTCACATGCTCCAAGAGATGTCCAAGAAAAAAACTAAAGTGCAAGGGGAGGAACCAGAGTCAGTAGAAGGATCAAATCTCTGAAGCAAAGCAAGAAGTCTGGAGGCAAGGAGGAGCACGGGAATATGCCCGAGGACTTCCTTAGTTTCATTGCTCAAGAATGGGAGGCCATGAAGGCCCTTGGTGACTTGGCTGAATGAAGTTGGACTCTGTGCTGCTATCTTGTTGTTGGGATGTTGTTTGTTTGCTGTAATCTCTAGTTGTGTTTTGTTTGCTATACTTTGTTTTTGGGCATGATCTTCAGCCCTTGTTTCTTTTTTTTTACTTCTTTGAGCGTTCAAGGTTTCTATCTTTTTGGTTTGATATGTAAATACTAGAAGGGTCGGGACCCTTTCAAAAAAACCTATTATCTATAATCGAAAAAAGTAGTGAATAAATTTACACTAATGAGCTACTTTGTTGAGAAATATTATGCCCAACGAAACATACAAAGAGAATCCAAACAGAAAGCTATGTCAAATTGCTCATTTCAAATATTTCTGTAAGGTAAAAAGGAGAATACATCGCAGAGTAAGACCATAGATACTATCTAAGAATGCTAGCATATAGCAATACACCAATGCAGCCATGTAGAGATTCTAATTTGCAACTGCATTTTGTTACATCTCCTGTACAGGTGTTGGGAAATCATAATGTTAAAGATGCTAGACGAAGTGGATCATGTCTCATTTATCAATTCCATTTGTTAATTGGAGCTCCCAAAAGATCTCCTCCAAGGGCATCCAAATCATAATCTCAAACCTGGTGGACAAGTTAAGCTATGTCTTGTCTATGAAATCCAATTTCCTATCAGAGCCATTGAGATTCAAGAATAGACATACAAGTACCAAAACCAACATCTCGCAAAACTGTGCACGGTGCAGCTAAAGTAAAACTGGAACTATTACCATGTTCGAAGGTGCAGACCTATTAGGCTTGTATGATTATCTTATGCAAATTGATATTAAGGGAAAAAAAAGTGGATGTTTAACGTCGAACATCAAGCTTTGACAAACAAAAGCAGAAAATTGAAACCCATGCCAAGAACAATAATGAGTTCTATCAGAGCTAAAAACACCACACGATTTTAGCATTCCCTGAAATCATCCAAACAAGAAAATAAAAAATCCCAGAAACCAAAACCAAAAATGGGGAGAAAAAATATTGAAAATATGTATTTTGGGTTGAATGAAGTATGAAGGAAAAATAAATGGGGATGTGTGCAGCATGCAGGACAACTTTTTTTTTTAAATGTAATCTGAAGTACAAATAGTTGGGATGTAATATCCAGGAGAGACAGTTTGCAAAAGAAAGAAACCTATAGCAGTAAAGATGCTTACTTCTAGCAATGAAATTTCTTTGTCCAAATGATTCAATTCCGCCTGTTTTCTGTACTTTCCATGAATATCTGGATGCCGGGGTGGGGTTTTGGGCTTGGGCAAAGGCAAAGGCTGTCCCCTTCTGGACGTAGAAGCTATCTCCACATCACCACCCCTCTCACCTCCTGCCTGCATTTTCTTCCACTGCTATACAGATGAACCTCTGTACCCAACCCAAAAAAACTTCTACAAGGGGACCTGAAACTTGTCAAGTAACAGTTAATTCCAGAGTCTACATTGAAAGCAGGTTCCACCACGTTATGTAATCAGTTATGGGCACAACTGTACAGAAAAGTACTCGTATGCCAAGGTGTCCCGAGCTAAAAATTAAAAATAGTGATGAAGACAAGTCCCTGCAAGGATGACAGGATTCCCAGGCAAGTGGAGACGAGACAGTCTAGTCAGTATGCAATGCTTGTTACACATTTCTCCATTTGAGTGAGTTGTAATCGGTCGGTACCCAAACATTTGGTTGAGGTTGTTTTCACAATAGACTCGACACCAACCTGAAATTTTGCGAATCCGAGGCTCAATCACGAAAATTTTAGGTCAATATTATGCCGGTATAGATTTTTTTTGTTTAAGGTTTGGAGATGGGTTTATACAAGCAAGTAGCTGAGGCAGAGTGAGAGAGAGAAACCGGGATTATGTAATTATAGATGTAATGGCAGAGGACAGAGGGCAGTGGGGTGTAACGGTGTACAACCATTGGCAACACGTGAGGTGGGAACATATAAAATATATATCCAATTTACTGTGATCTTTTGTCCCTCGCTACCTAACATTACAAAAGCTAGCATTCCTTAACTTTCATTAGGTTTTTTCAAGTTTTTCCAAATTTGGTTGGGTTTTCATGTACGATGTTCATATGTGATGTTTCCGCTTTAGGTATATCATTAACAAAGGGAATCATTATGCATCTTTCTTTTGTCTTTTGAGTGAGAAATTAAATGGTTTAATTAGTGGGACTGTTAATTGTGCTTTTTGTTTTGTTTTGTTTTTTTAAGTTTCGTGATTTTTTTATAGGAAGTAGTTTTTTTTTTTTTTTTTTTTTTTTTTTTGTTGATTTGAGTTATCATTATTTCAAATTTTGTTAATATTTTCCCTTCAAATAGTTGTGGAGTTCACTTTTAATGTTTCCACATATTCGATATATATGTATGTATATTGAGGACATTCGAAAATGAAGTGTTCCTCTGTTTTGATTGTTTCTATAGAACAAAAAACATAAACCCTCGTGTGAAGTAACAAAAGTGTTATTGGTAATTACCAATCATATCTAGGGGATTAAAAAATTTATGAGCTTTATTTTTAATAGGAAAATGATTAACTTGTATGTGGCATAAATGACTACCAATCGCACATAAGTTGCAAAGTAAATGGTAGAAAGGGATGTCAATGTTTAATTCTCTTTAAATAAGAACATGCTAATAATTAAATTTCCTTAACCTCTTATAGGGCTCAATTTTACTTATAAATATGTTGTCTAGCTAGGCTCAACAATGGACCTCCCTTAATTTATACATAAACACTTATAAATATACCCCTCTATTTTTTATATTGTTATTTATTGTATTATATAGACATCTTTTGTTTTAACATGGTTACAACATCTCTTAAATGTTTATTGAGCTAAGTATATGAAGGGAGCCTACGAGACTTCAAACAAGAGGGGTAGTTTTATTTTAAGTTGAAAGATAAAAACTCTTGCATTTCTCTAGAGTTTCATCCTCTTTGAATGTTATAGTTTAAATTTAAATAGGGAAAAAAGTGATAGGTTCTCCAAAAGCCTTTTTTCTTACTCTTACTCTTAAATTTTGGTACTAATTTTTTTATTTTTAAGGAATGATAGTTTAGTTTTGTACTAATTTTGTATTTAAAGAGGAATATTTTTCTTTCAAAATTGAAAGAGAAACTCTCTTTACACTTATGGAGTGCCAATTAACACAATTACAAATTCTCGTATTTTGAGATAGGCATATTTATCTATTTAAAGAGAGGATTCTTTAAATTGAAGGATAAACATTTCACTCTAGAATTTTGTAGCAATAATAATAAACCTTCTTCTATAGTAATAATAATAAATATTCTTCTATAACAATGATAATAAACCTTCTTAGGCTTGATGAAAAGAATGAATAACAATCATTATGGAATTTTTGTGACTAGAACTCAACATTGTCCATTCGTTCGTAGTTATGTGACTAAAATTCATCTTTGTCCCTTTTTCTAAGCTATGGGATTAGATCTCATTCTTGTCCCTTTTTCCAAATTCTCCTTTTTATCTCTAAGAATATTTATAGTTTAACGGTTAGTGTGTCTTGAAAATACTTTAAGTGTCATTAACATTCTTGAACAAAAATCACAACTACCTAATTAAAGAGGCATAAAATCACCATAAAATGATGCAAAATGCTTTGCCTCCCAAAATTTACAACACAACATTTTCCTTAAGAATTAAGTCTCTAACATGAAGATGTAATTTCTTGATATACATCAGTAGACACTTAAATTTGGTAATTTGCACTTTAGCAACCTTGACTTGATTACGCACTCTTGTTATGACAAAACACAACTTCTCCTTTCTCGCTTAGCACTTCCCGAGGTCTATTGTTTAGCTTGTTTATCCTTGCACATTGACATGTCGACAAACTCTGAGAACACAATGCATAAAATCTATAGAGAAACATTAACTCATTAACTCCAAACTTCATTTGGCATATTCCCTACTCCTAGTCGATCGTACATGTTTTCCAAAAGAACTTTCAAAATCAAATCTTTCTTTGGGTCTTATACTTCCTTTGGGTTGGCCTTTCTTAGATAAATCATCTATGGAACCCTATATAAGCAAGTAAACACTACCTCATTTGCTAACCTAGAACTCCTAAGGTAATGCACTAAAACACTCACTTTTTACACTTGCAAAAGGCATCCTAAGCTCCTAAATCTTGGAATTACATATCTACAATCATTAAGGAAGTACTCACATCAGATTTAAAGCTCAAAACTAGACCGGGAAGACATCTATCTCTTCTACCAAAGATTCAAACATCCTCTCTCTAATTGTTTTAGCAAGAGCCAAGTCAAAACAAGCATGGTCAAAGCAAAGTGCCAAATTTGATTGATCTATCTAGATATCACATGTTAGGTGGAGAATGACGTGAAGATTGAGGCCTCTTTAGAGTAGTGCCAAAATTGGTGGTGCATAGAGGTTCCCACAACTCATCCATGGCTAGGGTTTGAGATGATTATTAGTTCACACACAAAGCTTCATTGCATGTGTGATAGCTAGGGTTTGATAGTGACAGACAAATCCAATAAGTTGAACAACCCAGAAATTGTAGAAGTTATCTCGGAGGAAGTATAAGACCTTAAATAAGGTCATAGACTATACAAGATGGTCCCGATCGTATTGTAGGGTCATGACCCAAGAAAATTTCCATTTCCAAATCAATTTGAGAAAGTTTCCTAGATTCATCTCTCCCGGCTTTCTATAGTCATTAAATCATGCACTTACTATGTACATCTAGCCTCTAAATACTTCATTTATATGCATGATTCCTAAGAAAGAAAACTAGTCATTAACAAAACTTATTTTGCTTTGACATTGTTTTACCTTTCTTATCTTTATTGATTGTTGTTTATAAACTTACACCTAATAGTTTTACATACTAGCCGACGTCATTCTCACTCTCCGATTTCACTATTTTACCTTTTGAGCACCCCGTATGGAATCTGTCCATTAGGACGACGAGTGCCTAGGTGTTAATATCCCCTCAGGCGCTTCTGTCCACTTAATCTCTTTTTCTAATTTTTCGGATGTTACTTCTTTCTTGTCTTTGTTTATCACCCTAAGTTGTCCTTTCACTTGTTAATGACGTAACTTAAGTAAAGGAATCATATATATATACATGACTTATTTAACTCTATTAGGGAGGAAAGTATTTCAAGAGACGCGTACTATTACAAGGAGCTAATATTTTCTATCTACTACATCAAGGACTACATTTTGGGACTTCATACGTCACCGCATGCGGGAGGGTCTATTCTAAGTTCCAAACCACACATTTTGCATTAGGAAAAAGTATTTGTAGCTTGTTATTCTTTGTGTCACTGTCACTAGGGCATCCTAGCTCAATGGACACTATTCTAATCATACACACATTAGAACTACATTGAGTCTGAAATTTAGTGTAGTGCTCGGTTATAATCACATTGGAGTGACCATCGAGGTCACTCCAACTCATGCATATGCATATTTTATTCATCTAATGTGCGCTTGAGTATTATGCAAGTAGCTAGTGTTTCTTTTTCATGTACAAGTGTGACTGATAATACTTGTAGCGAACTTGACGTGACCTACAACGAAAAATAAGTGACACAGAAAGAGCCAGGACTAGATCTATTCTGCAGACACCATCACCCAGAAAAAATAATAGCACCCAGATGGCCATGTCTCGTTTTGAGCTCTCCTGACTCTGAGATCGTCACATTATAGAATTAGAGACAAATTTGACACATTCTAGAATACACCCTTGTACATCAATATCCAACCCATAATCGAGTTCAAACCTACGGAGGTAAGTTGAGTCATTATGTAAATCATATCTATCATGTTTGCTTATATTTCTATAGCTAGATATTGCTTGAATATTGTTATATTTATCTTATCAATAGTGTCCTTACATAGATTTAAATTTCATTAAATCAATTTCTATGTTGTACATTCTCATATCTATATAGAAATAAGTTTTGGTAAGTTAAGTGCATCTATACTTCTATTCCATACTTTCAAACTTGCATGTTAGGTTTATTGTGTTACAATATTTCTTATCTAATTTGAGTTGTAAATATAATTAGTTCTTATATTGTTATATCTTTCTTAAATTAATAATCAACTCTTATATATCATACACCTAATTAAATCAACCTAGATATTTAATTTAGGGTTAAACATTTTGGTGAACCCACTTTTGATCAAATCCTTAACCTAATCTAGGATCTATTCCATATATATTAGTCCTACTAATCTCAAAACCCAACTATAATAGGGTTCCACATTTACATTGTATATTCAGCCCTAAATCTAATTTGCACAAATTTTCTTAGGGTTTCATGGTTGTTTACGCCGTTTAGGTCACTTTCTAGGGCTTTTAATTGCCAAATCATATTTTGTTCCATATCTCAAGAATAATGACTCTATTTTAAATATTAAACGAAAACCTCTTTTTGTTTCCCTAATTTTTAGCACACTTTTTGGAAATTCAAAATTAGTAATTTTAATAATTATGGCATAATTAGAAAAATATTAGAAAAATCCTCGGAGGTTTTTATTGTAAACAATCATATTAAAATATATATCTTTTTGTTTTGTAAAATTCAAATTTTATTTCGAGATATGGTTGTTTTATTCATTTGACGATAATCACTTTTTGGTCAAAGATCACTTTTGGGTCTTATCCCCATGGTCTCTTAATTGTCGGCCCTCCATATGCTGATCCTTATCCTTTTCTATCTAGTTGGATTTTTATCTATCATTTTTTTATATTATCATGGCTCATGCTACAAATTCTCAAGTCTCCTTGTATGATTTTCTTCAACGTCATTGCACATGTAGAAATACTCTCATGAAAATAACACAAGAAGTAATGATCCCTGATAATATAACACCTTCCCATGTGAATTCAATTTTGAGTCATATTTCAAATCCTTCTATTAATAATGATGACATGTTCCATAAGACTATCTTGGAGTCTATTCAAGCTTTACACTATGTTTTTCAAGAGAAATTTCAAACTATGAATACCAAGATCACGTATCTCAAGTGTGAGATACCACATCTAAGGGATTCTTATAATGACCTTCTCCATCATATCTCTACACATCATGATCAATCTAGTTCTAATCCCACTGATAAGCAATGTTATACACACATCATGCATGATACATGTGCCCATATAAGTGAATTCAAAGTCCTACAATAAAAAACTCCTCTCCAGTTTGCATGAATGCTACACAACATGATATTCTATCTAAGCTATTCAATAATCAGTTAATCCCTTCTTACCTAGTCATTATTACCCTCACTATTGGTTCACAAAATTCAAAGGTTAACCATTTTACAATTATCATGGAATTAATGGACATCATGACAATGATTACTATGCTTTACAACGAAAAATCCAACAACTTGAGCATAAGGTATTTATTTCATTTTCTACACAACATTCTACTACACATTCATATCAAGTTTACAAATCTAAATGGGTTCCTAAATCTGATCCATCTATGTCTAGTGAACATAATGTAATATTAAATGATGCAACTTCTCCAATAATACAAGAGCCACCTATTCAATAAGAGAATAAGAATGACATACCTCCTTTGGAAGAACCAACCTTTGTAGCATAATTACATCCTAATATTTTTCACCCTATGATGGAATTATTAACAATCATGAATGCACAATTACACACCACATCAGAATATCTAAAGCATGTTCAACCCCAATCCAGGGGCAACATGAAAATGGATTCTATAAATATCTCTACTCCTTCACAACAACTTGAGATAGATTTTGATCCACCTATCAATATTGATTGCAACAACAATAAAAATGATTATATCTATTACTAGCATGACAACATCTATTATGGATTATCACAAAACAAGTATCAATGACTTACCCAATGAATTGTGGATCTCTACAAGTATGGGAAACTAGAGGCTAAATCCTAAGTATGCATCTAAAATGTCATATGGGGGTAACATACACAGTAGTGCCTATAAACACCCTCATGAACATTTACATAGTATTGAGCCTATTAGTAAAACACGTGACACTATTTCCTTTGAATTATTACAAATTTTTCAACATTTAGCTAAAGAGCATAAAGATACACAAATGGCAAAATATTGTACCCCAAGTGAGCCTTCTACAGATGTCTCTACTTCTCCATAACATACATAGAGGAACTTTACATGACTACCTTTTGCTCCACACATTATACTTTCACAATTACTTGAGTCTAATTTTATGCCTCCGCCTCCATCATTTGAGGTTGATGCAAGCAAGACTCAATGTGTGAGGTTTGATGCTAATGCTTATTGTGACTATCATGGATGCATTGGGCACCTTAATCGATCAATGTGATAAGCTTCAACATGTTATACAAGATCTTATTGATACAAATATAATTGAATGGGATGAGCCCACTTTGAAACTTATGTAACCATTGCTCCACCTCATCTGAATTCTATCCTTGGATAGATCTCTTTCCACCCACACTTTTTGTACATAACTATGCATTGTGATAATACAAAAACATTCAAATATTTGCACGAATCTAAAATCGGGACTGTGCATATTACTTGAGTTGTTATCACTTCACATTATACATGTTATTCATCATTTTGGTTTGATAGATAACATGTTTTATTTATTTATACACATGCATTCATTGGGTATATTGAGTTGGATGCAGATACAAAAATTGATACATGTTTATGAGTATTCTAGTCTCCTTACATTCTTATGATTTTGGGTAAATCCCTTTGTTGATGCACATAACAAGCACACCAAGAAGGGAAATGATAGTCTCTTACATACTACTCATTTTAGAACCACAACTTGTGTGATTCAGCATGAGTTGCATGGTATTGGTTATTTAGACCAACAAGAAGGGTTTTTTTATTTATAGTCCTTCTAACACCACTCTTGCAATTATTCACTTGATTTATCTTTGAAACCTTCATAAATTAACCTAAATCTAACCTAATATAAGAGGGTATTACAAAAAAAAACACAAAAGGGGGAAAGAAGGGCAAGGAGAAAAGAAATCTACAAAAACATGTAAATACAACTCTTGAGTGCTTGATGGAAATAGCATTACTTTCCCATTCAAACCAAAGGCATAAAATTTAGTTGTTCAGGTCAAATATCTATGGTTGTAGTGCAATAATTATAAGGGATTAGTGTTAGACAACCTGCAGATCAAAAATCACCATGTCAATTGCCAAAGCACATCTAAATGGTTCATTTAACTTACAAAATTTGCAAAATGATTAAAACCTAAACTAGCGCATGCACAATCTATACAAATCATGAAATAAAATCATATAAATGATATCTCAAACACTTGGAATCAGTAAAAACACATTGCAACAGAGGTGGGAAATGAATATCATGGTCCACAAAGCTTGCATGAATGAGTATTTTACATTGGCTTGCATTATTTTCCAAATAAATCATCCCCTTTTTTAGAATGGGAGAAGACATACTTATACAATTTTGGGGCCTCACTTTGCCACCCATTTCAAGCAATGATTACAAAAGATCAAGGAATATTATAACAATTGGCCATTCAAGAAATATCCTAACTGATTCAAATGCAAAAATGTCATGAAAATGAAAATCCTCATTATATTACTGAGAGGTTTTGCCCAAATGACAAAAGAGAAACTTATTGGTCACATCGTTTCAAAAGATGGGATCAATATTGATCTAGAAATATTGTAATTAATTCAAAAGATGTCTCTTCCAACCAATAAGAAAGGTGCTCATTCTTTCTTTGGTAAGACTAACTTCCTCTTATGGTTCATCTTGGACTTTGTTGAGTTAACTCTGACATATAGTTGAAATGATGAAGGGAAATTAATATTTTCATTGGAATTATGAGGGAAGAAAGATTTGAATGAAATAAAAGAAGTAATTACAAAGACTCATGTTCTTGTCATCCGCAATTTGACAAATATTTTATCATTTATTGTTATGCATCTAAACACACTCTTTTTACTATTCTAGTCCATAAAAACATGGAAGAAGTTAAAGCACCTATTGCTTTCATGAGTTATGTCTTACAACCTCACAAGATAAAGTATTCCGAAATGGAAAAACAAACCTTTGTTTTAGTTAAAGTAGTAAAAAAATTCAGGTTTTATATTCTCAACTCTCACTCTACCATTTTTGTCCCTAATCTCATTGTTAAATACATCCTAACACAAAAATGTTTGGTTCCAAAAGAGGCAATTGGATTATCAAAGTCCATGAATATGATATTGACATTAAACCCACCAAACTTGTATGAGGAAGGGGTGTGTTCCAGTTGATAGTAGAAGATGTAAGTGAAGATGCACGAATGATAGACATATTGATAAGCCAATTATTTGTTTCTTAGCTCTATAGATGAGTGGTATTGGAATATTGCTTGAATTATCTCACGTATGGTGAATTTCCTTCACATATCGATGCTAAAGAAAATAGGTTAGTCAAACTCAGAGCAACAAAGTATGTATTATGGGATAACTCTCTTTTCAGAAAAGGATTGATGGTCATTTTCTAAGGTGTGTGGATAGAGAACAATAAAAGAGACTGTTGAAGGCTTATTGTGATCAAACATGTGGTTGGCATTTCTCTTCTCTTGTGACTACTTATAAGATTCTTTGTGGGGGTTACTATTGGCCAACACTTTTTAATGATGCAACCAAATGGGTTTCCAAGAGTGAGGCATGTCAGACATTTGTTGAAAGGCCCAAATTAGCGACTTTACCTCTAAAACCTATTGTAATTGAAGAGCCATTCCAATAGTGGGGACTTGAATTTATCGATATTATTAATCCAAATTCCAGGTGCAAGCACACTCACTTTTTGACAATAACATACTATTTTATAAAGTGGGAGAAACAATTCATGTGAAGAGAACAACTTCAAAGTTGTCTATGATTTCATCAAGGAGAACATCTTAGCTCATTTTGGAGTGTGTCAGAAGATTCTAATAGATAATGCTCCAAACTTCTCAACTTAAAAATTAATTGACTTTTGTTATCGATATGGCATTTCTCTTTCCCACTCTTCTAATTATTATCTACATAAAAATGGATAAGCAGAGTCAACTAATAAGAATTTGGTGACCATAGTAAGGAAGTTAGTTGATGAATCATAAAGGATTGACACAAGACGTTGTATGATGCCTTATGGGTTGATCATATAACACCTAAAAGAGCTATTAACATGCCCCCATTTCATTTGGTATATGGAATGGATGTGTAATTTCAAATAACACTTAAACTTCCTACCTTGCATCTTGCCAAAACCATTAAAAATGGTCAATTCAAGGATGCATTCAAAAAATTATCATGTATTTGCAAAAAAATGAAGAAGAAAGTGTATAGGTAGTGGACTATATTTGAACTCATTAATAGAAAGTAAAGCAGATATTTGATAAGAAGACCAGGTCTCATGATTTATAAGTTGGATATCTCGTTCCGATTTAGGATAAGATAAGGGATCCTCACGAAGCCATGGTAATTTTGATTCCCTCTAGCTTGGTCCTTTTCAAATCCAACACTTATATGGTGAAAATACATATTACCTAGCCTATATGGATGGGAGTCTCATCCCATTTCCATATAGCAGAAATATCTCGAGTTGTATAAGTGTTGAGTGGGTGTTTCTCCCTTGTATATAAGTTTTTTTGGATTTGTTTTGGTTGTGTGTTTGTTTGTCTTTCCCTTGTTCTGGTTCTATTTTGTATATTCTTTTATATTTTTCTCAATGGTAAGGAACTGGTCTAATAAACCTTAAAATTCTAGATTTCAAAATTTTGTCTTGTTTGTACTTTGTTCCATCCAATTCAAGCCCCAGAAAGAGCTAGTTGTTGTCATAGACCAATTAAAAATGTGAAAAAGTTGAAATTTTTAAGTCATGGGTAAGTCCTTTGAATTTTGGTCATCATTGTCCTTTGTGTTAGATCGGTGTTAAAAATGGAGAGAGAAAATAGTTAGCCATTTTCTATGTTTATTGGGACAAAATATGAAAATGGGATCTTTGAGGAACATGAGGAATAATTACTTTATTCTTCATATTCCTCGAACTCTCGCCATCTCTGCACCATTGTTTTAAATCAAGTAAATCAAAGTTTATAAGAACCTCAAGCACCTATTCCATGGTTCATTTTATTCGTCGCATGTCCAACTTGTCCAATTCCAAGGTTCACTTTAAGAAGCCTCTAGGAAAAAAGGAGGTGGAAAATCCCCGACGAATATTCCTTTGGCCGCATTTGCCACAAAGGAAAATTTTCGTAGGTTTCTACATGAAATATTCACTGGAAATTTTAAGAGAGCAAGTGCAAAAGGAGCGCAATGTTAGCAAGAAGTTTTTTTGACGCTTTATCAAGAACCTTTCTTTCACGCAACAAAATTGGCAAGGGAAATTTTACAGATAACCATACCGAAATTTTGTTCCGATCCCTCGTTAGGGACTCCTTGCGTTCGGAATGTTGCAAAATCCCTTCCCGGGAAATCTGGTTTTTCGAACTTAGTCGTTTTTTGGTCTTTTTGGCCGGGCGCATAGAATGACTATGCAACATCAACTTTTGATGCGCCCCCTTTAAAACCTTTGGCGCATGTTTTCTTGTGTCGCAGGTGTTTTGTGTGCGCTCTTCTGTTAAGGCTTCCTCACGCGCGCCGAGGCGCATGCGCCTTCCTCACCGATGATCATTTGTTGCGCTTTTTTTGTGCGCCAAAGCGCACATTTTCTCTCTGTCAACACCACTTCCGGCACCATAGGCTCATATATCTTCATGTTGACAAGTCTTTCGGTGCGCCAAAGGGCGCATGTTTTCTCATGTCGACAAATTTCATTTGGTGCACCCTTTTAAAAAGTTGGTGGCGCATTTATCACGCCTCGCTTATATATAGCGCGTCTCATACGCTCATTGTCACCGATGCAAAACACGTGATTTTTCTCTCGAGCTTGTCGCACCACCCGCCCGCTTTCGAATCTGATTGTGGACCCTTTTGTGCATTTCTTCGTTATAAAATCCGGGTAAGAGGTCCTCTTTCTTTTGTGCTTTTGTGTTTGTGGTTTTTGGCTGTTTGTGGGTGATTTGGATTGAAAAGAATAAAATTCATGATTTTGATTTTCCCCCCTGCTGTCCTTCCACATTTCTTCCTCCTCTTTCTAGATCTGCTGGTAGAGGAAGCTCTGTCCTAAAAAAATGATGGTTTGAAACCCTTTTGGTTTAAAGTCCTTTCATCCCACAATGAACCTTTAAAGAAAGAGAGCTTAGCCATATGCGGAAACCCTCTGAAGAATTAAAGCCTTGAAAAGGAACCCGCATTTTCTTTTCTCTTTGGCGCATTGGCACACCATGCATTATCAAAAACAGTCGCGCCCTTGGCGCACCTGTCACCCCCGTTACATCATGAAAAGCCGCGCCAATGGCGCACTTCTCTCGCTTGCTGCAAATGCTTTCCATGCGCCCTCTTAGCGCATCAAACTTGGATGCAACATTGCTTATTCCTCGCGCCTCTTTCGCGCACCCAACGATCCGTGTAACAAGGCAACACTTTTCCCATGCGCCAAGTTCAAAGCTATACAAGGCGCAGGCGCGTTCCTCATCGCAGCAACATCATGTTGTGCAAACCCTCCATGCGCCGCGCCAAAAGCCCATTTAAAAACTTTATATGCTAAAAGCATATATTACACAAACTCTATATGCACCGCACGCACAAAATTCTATGCAACATGAAAGATACATGCGCCACAGGCGCATCCTGTTCCCTTGCAACACCCTTTTCCTATGCGCGCCTTACCTATTTAGCTCTGCAATCTGTAATATATCCCGCCATGTGCCCCGAGGCCTCAAAATTGCTAACTCTTTCTTCTGTCAGCATTTCAATGGAAAATCAAGCAACTGACACGACTTTCTTCGATTGGGTTTCACGTCTTATTCTTGCAGATCAGCAATTAAACTCGAAGAACATATGTCAACATCAAGCAAGAGGCCTACCAAATCCAAAGGCAAGGCCAAGCTCACAGAGGAAGAAATGAAATATAAGTATCGTGAGGGCCGAGGTCACTTTTGACGCAGAGTCCATCAATAACCTCCGGCTCGTCGGGATTTCATCGAGTTCCTCATGAAGCGAGAAAAGAGTATTCCAAACTCCCGAGAAGCTCATGATGAGAAGGAGACTTGCGAGGCGATCAATGAGCGACACAAGGATCCTTCCCAGGATCAACTAGGGCCCATGATCAGCAAGTTCATGGAATACCGCGCTCAATTCCACATCTCGTCACCTGAGCAAAGCAAAAGCAGGCTACTCCCTTTCGGCCGCAGGATGACGATGATGAATAGTGGCTTCTTCTTCTTCTCTCTCTTCTTCGACTTTCTTTTTGTAAATATCTGAAGTATGTTGGCACAAATGATGACATCATCCATGTTGCACCATGAGATGATGTCATCCATCAAGTTGTCAAAAGTCAACATGACTTTAAGATATTTTGTATCTCCTTGTAGATATTTTGTAAATATCTTTGTAAATAGGTGGTTGGCTCCTTTTTGCCTTCTTTCTCTCCTTCTTCTATAAATACCCCAATACTTGTTGTGGTGTGCATGAGTGAATATCTTTCAGATGAAAAATAGAAGTAAGGAGAAAAGACTTTGAGCTTTTTGTAACAGAAAGAATTATTAATACAATATTTAGACTTTGTGCTGAATACATGTGTTATTTGCATTGGATCTTTCTTACGTTAGATCTGTGTGTTTGTTCTGTTGAATTTACTTCTGTTTTATTGTCATTTATTCATCAGTATTGCTTTGCTCGTTTATGTAAGTAGGTTTGGCTCTATTTACTACCAATCCCAAAACATAAACCCTCTGACCTTTCTGCTTTGGAATTCATTTCTTTTCTCCCTTCGGACCTGCTCTTCCTTCATCCTCTCTTTCATTCCTTTCTTTTCGCAGTCGGAAACATCCTACTGGGATGAGATCCCAAACCCCCGAAGGCGAATATTGTGAGACTCGCATGATTCCCGCCGGTAGAATAGCAATAAACCGGGCCGCTTTGTTGACTCAAAGAGGGGCTATGCCCCGCACACCGTTGGCTCGTTTATCCATAGATCTCGCCTGCCGATGATTTTTCTGACCAACAGCTTTTGGTGACTCACTGGGATCGAATGATCTATCAGATCTATGATGGTGGTAGGATAGAAAATCAGAGAAATCAGAAAAATCACTGCCTGTTTGCAAACTTGAACTTTTTGTTAAAAATCCAAAATTTTGCAAAGATGCTCCGAATTGAAAATTTTCTTCTGAGATCCATAGATCTGGCCTAGCTGAAGATCTTTAGTTCGCTGAGTTTTTATAAAGACCTGTATTTTTCCGTAGATCTAAGTTTTTGACTGTTTATCAAAAAATTTCAAACTCTTTGAAAAAGTCAAATTTAGATCCGAAAATCAGCTTGCTAATCTTCACTGTCATTTTATCCTCACTATTATTTGTCATTAACCGCACAATCGGTTTTTAGAAGAGGATAGTTTTTAAATATTTAAAAAGTACATGCTGCTGGTTTTTGTCAGAAAAGCCAGAAAATCAGCAAGTACAACCAAAAATAAATTTTAAATCTGCACCACAACGTTCCAGATCTGGAAGGTACGCTGGCAGGTGAGCCATTTACGCGTGGCAGGCGAGCTCGTGGAGAAGTCGATCCTACTTTCGATCGGCTTCAAAGGCACAATTTCAGTGTAGCACCGGCGCTTTTCATCACTAAGTTCAGCTGATCGGTCAACCAGAAGCGCCTCACCCCCACATAAGAGCCGGTTTTCACAAGGAGCCTCTACATCCCTTTGCAGTGCTTTATTGCTCAGTGGAACCACACTCCCAGCCCACATTCTTTTTCCAGCTGTCCAGATGGCGGTGCCATGGGGAAATGCTATGGGTCCTCTCGCATTACCACATCCTGTTCACGCGCTCCCTCACGGAAACCGAAAGAATTTTCCCAAATTCGACGGGAGCGGAAACCAAAGCACGGATTCACACATATCTGCATTCATCATGTCGTGCAGTATCTTGGATGTAACTCATGAGGATGTGTCGGTTCACCTTTTTCTGGAAACTCTACAAGGACCTGCAGCTGAATGGTTTCAGCATTTGCCGGCCGGATCTATTACCAGTTGGGCCACCTTGTGGGATGCTTTTGAAGATAGGTACAAGCCTTCAGAAGATGCATTTGCATTATTATCACAGATCACTCACCTGAAGAAGGAGGCCAATGAGACCATGCGCGATTTTATCGCCAGGTTCAATGCATTAATCAACCGTGTCCCTGTTGCCATGCTTCCAACACCGAAAATCAGAAGTGTTTCTTCGTGAATGCCATGAGCTCAAAAGTAAGTTTCTTACTCCTGCAAGAGTGAGTGGCTACCTTGATTCTCGCCCAGGCCGCTGCCATTCGAATAGAAGATAATTTGATAATATCTGGCGAATTGAAAAAGGAATCATCCAAGCCTAAATCTTCGGACCCTTCTCCCACTACTTCGTCTGATCCGGTATTTCAAAAGATGGCGAACGACTTACTTGCATTAAAGAAGCAGTTGGCCCAAGCTTCTCCCAGTTCCTCATACCGGATATTCCACGGAGGAACTTCATTTCCAACAATGTTCCTCAAAGGCCGCGCTTACCCGCAATCGCCTCCGCTGGCATGGCGCTGAGGCTCCTCCGGTCAACGCTCTAGCCGAAATCGAAGAAGAGGAACAAGATTATGAAGAACCTTCGTCTCAAGGCAAAGATGATCAAGACGTCGGTGAGCCGACTGCGACTCTACTATCGGGTATATGGAATTTGATGAGGAAGAATCTGATGAAGAAGAGGGTACCCAGGGCTATGCAAGCGGACAATCATATGTTGTTTTTACCCGCTCGCAAGGAAAAGAAGCAGAGGTCGCTGCCCATGTGCAGAAGGAGAAGGTCGTGTCAAACGCGCCTCCAACCATTGCTAAAAGAGGTAATCCTCTTCCTACTCAACTCCCTGTTAAGTCTTTTACAAGGAAATCTTTTCCCCCCATCTCTCCTCCAAATCAGCCCTCTCATATTCCTATCAAGACCAGTAATCCTACTCCACCATCACGAAGTGAGGGACTCATTCCTTCACCAACGCAACCCTTGGCCGCATTTGATATCATAGATCATGCTAAAAAGACCAAGATCCAAATGTCTGAAGCCGAGTACCTTCAGTCAAATCCCGAACAACTTGTAAGATTGACTAAGTATATTCAAAGTCAAGCTATTATATCTAATCAGGTTTCCCCAAAAGGAATCCTTTCCACTCCTCCTGAATCCCACATAAATGTTGCCTCAACATCTGCATCAGGCAAGATAGAACCTTTCTATCTCTCCCTCCTAATCAATGGTCACAAGTTGAGTAACTGCATAATTGATTCCGGAGCTTCTGATAACGTCATGCCGGCAAAAGTCACCCATGCTTTGGGCCTCACCCTTACCAAGCCTTTTGGCAGATGTTATTCCTTGAAACCAAGCAGGTTCCGTTGATTGGTCAAATCAAAGACGCGCAGTTTGCATTTGTGGCATTCCCAGAGAAAAGAGTAAAGATGACCGTCCTCGTTGCCGACATTCCAGCAGCCTACGGAATTTTGCTGGGGAGAAGCTTTTGCAGCGAAGTTGGTGGAGAGATTCATATGGACTGGTCTAAGGCTAGAATCCCCGTCAAAGGTGTAATGCAGACCTTGGAGCCAGAATCACAAAAGAAGTACTTGGTTACTAGCTCTGAGGACCCCAAAGCTCAAATTCTTTTTGAATCATCAGGAATGGGGAACTATTTCTTGTCTACCGAGTCTGACAAAATGGTTGTTCTCGCTCAAGAAGAAGATCTTAATAAGATCTGGACTTTGCAGTTTGATGGCAGCTGCGCAACCAGTGGATGTGGCGCCGAGCCATGCTAATATCTCCCGAAGAGGAGATTATTCCTCTCTCTTTCAAGTTGCAGTTTTTTAATACGAATAACACTGCTGAGTATGAATCTTTGTTACTCGGCATGCAGGCAGCAAGAGAGAGAGGGATCAAAAATCTGAGAGTACAAGGTGATGCAGAGCTAGTCGTGAATCAAGTTAGGAGGATATATCAAGTGAAGAATGAGAGGCTCAGGCACTACCGTAATGCAGTATGGGACAGCATTGAAGAGTTTGATGCTTTTTCAATTGAATCCATTCCAAGAGCTCAAAATGACATGGCCGATTCATTGGTTGTTTCAGCATCCCTCATGCTCCCTCACCCAGGTTTGAAAACAAACAAATACACCATTGAGGTGGTTTTCCGCCCGAGCGTGCCAGACAATTCTCAACATTGGCAAATATTCAACGATGACAATCAACTTATTGCCTTTCTAGAGAAGGCGGAAAATTTTAAAGAATTGCACTTTGAAGGATCTACTTCCACTGTGCCGTGAATCACCACCAATCAAGACAATGAATCCAAGGGAACGACGGCATATGTCACCAAAGGAAATAAAATTCCAAAGGGCTTGGTTTCTCTGAGCGGTTGTTCGACAGTGCATGATCGCTTTTGTGAAAAAGAAGAGGCGAGATGATCCTGACTCATCCCCAGAAACCGAACCGGTCAATTTAGGTTCGGTAGAACACCCAGTTTGTGAACATTGGAAAATGTTGCACGCCGTAAGAGAAGCGGAAGTTTGTCAAATCATCAAGAAATACATGGATGTATTGGCATGGTCCTACGCCGATCTAAAGTCTTTTAAGCCAAAGGACGCCCAAAGATGACATCCCATTGAAAGAAGACGTTAAAGCCTTTCGCCGTAAGCGAAGAGGCATTATAATCCTAAGATCTCAGGTACTATCCAGGCTGAAATTCAGAAAATGTTGGATGCGAGAATCATTTTTCCTATCCATCACAGTACTTGGGTAGCAAATATTGTGCCAGTGCGCAAGAAGAACAGTGAAATACGCATATGCGTAGATTTTCGAAACCTGAATCAGGCTTCCTTGAAAGACAACTACCCCCTTCCTATAATGGATCAAGTTCTACAAGCAGTCACTGGATCGAAATGCTGTCCATGCTTGATGGTTTTTCAGGCTACAATCAGATTGAAGTTTCACCTGAAGATCAATTTAAAACAACATTCACTACTCCCTGGGGTACATTTGCCTATAGCAGGATGCCTTTTGGCCTAACCAATGCTGGCGCCACTTTTCAGCGGGCCATGGACCTGGCATTCAAAGGTATGATGGGGAAAGTCATTGTCGTTTATCTGGATGACTTGACTGTGTTCTCTAAACAACGAAGTAATCATTGTGATCACCTAGAGCAAGTATTGGCCAGATGCCGAGAACATGGGATTTCCCTGAACCCGAAAAAGTCCATTTTTGGAGTCACGGAAGGAAAGTTGCTAGGGCACGTTGTTAGCAAAGAAGGAACGAAGATAGATGCCGAAAGAGTCAAGGCTATTCAGAGCCTTACTCTGCCTACAAGTAAGACTGGCATTCATTCTTTCTTCGGAAAGGTGAACTTTCTCAGCGTTTTGTTCCCGACTTTGCTGAGAAGACTCGTCATATATTGGACATGATGAAGGGGTCACCAACTTTCCGGTGGAGCGAGGAAGGAAAAAGGTCGTTTGAAGAAATAAAAGCTTCCGTTGCTCACGCACCAATCCCCGGTATGTCCCATTTCTCCAAGGACTTTATCATGTATAGTTATGCATCCGAGCATACTATGTCTCGCCATCTTGATGCAAAAGAATTCGAGAATGTTGAATCTCCGATTGCGCTTCATGAGCTCTCCCTCAAGCCTCACGAACTAAAAATGTCTCAATTGAAAAGCATGCCTTCGCCATTGTCAAAGCAAAGAAAAATTTCAGGTATTACATTCTAAATTCTCATACAAAGTGGTGTTGGTTCCTCGACACGGCAGTCAAATCAATTCTAACTCAACAGGAGTTAGGAAGCTTGCGAGGAAATTGGATTGCAAAGGTCCAGGAGTACGACCTGGATATAAAACCAACCAAGCTGGTAAGAGGCAAGGGCCTATGTCAGCTTATGGCTGAAAACAAAGATTCAGAAAGTCCTGAGGAAAAGGATGATTGTACCAACGAAGCACAAAGTCAGCTGGAGAAAGCCCATTCTCTGCCTCTGGTCCTATTTGTCGCAACCAGCGATGAGTGGTATTCCGATATTGCTTTCTTCCTCACCTACGGCGAATGCCCAGCTCACCTAACTACAAAGGAGAAGCACACTATAAAGCTCAGAGCAGCGAAATATGTCATCTGGGATGACGGTTTATACAAACGCGGATAGATGGTGTCTTCTTGCGATGTGTCGACAAGCCACAAGCAGTGAAGTTGCTTGAAAGTTTTCATAATTCGGCCTGTGGAGGCCATTTTTCCTCTTCCGTGACAGCACACAAGATCATCCGAGCCAGGTACTATTGGCCGACGCTTTTCCAAGATACAGCTACCTGGGTAGCAAAATGTGAACTCGCCAAAGCAGCCTCGTTAGCAAGCCCAAGATGGTCTTTTCCCCTCAGCCGGCCATTGTCAACGAACCATTCAGGCAGTGGGGAATTGATTTTATCGGTGCACTCAATCCCCAATCGAGTGCCAGACATAGTTATGTCCTGACAGCAACAGATTACTTCACCAAATGGGTGGAGGCCATACCTGTTAAGAATGCCACTTCTGAGGTTGTTTACAGTTTCATCAAAGAAAACATCATCACGTCGTTTGGCGTCCCAAACAAAATTGTTGGCTTTGATAATGCTTCTAACTTCTCCTCACGAGAAATTATTAGTTTTTGCTATGAATATGGGATAACTTTGGCTCACGCCTCGATTATTACCCTCAGGTAATGGTCAAAGGAATCCAAGAATAAGAACTTGGTGACCATCATACGAAAAACTAGTGGATGAGAATCAACGAATGTGGCACAAGTCCTTATACGACGCTTTGTGGGCAGATCGCATTACTCCCAAGAGGTCTCTCGGTATGTCACCTTTTCAAGTGTTATATGGCACTGATGCCGAGCTTCCCATTTCTGCTGAAATCCTTGCTCTGCGCTTGGCACGAGCTATTGAAGATGAAACTTTCCAAAATTCTCTTGAGAAGAGGATCATGTATCTGACAGAGCTCGAAGAAAAGAGAGTAAGAGTGGTCGAAAAGATCACCGAGCATCAGAATCAAGTCAAGAGACTGTTCGATAAAAAAGCTAAGCAAAGAAATTTCCAGGTGGGAGACCTCGTCCTTCTATGGGACAAGCGAAGAGAGCCAAAAGGCATGCACGGAAAGTTTGATTCCCTATGGAGAGGGCCTTTCAAGATAAAGCAGCTCAACGGAGAGAATAGTTTCTATCTCTCATATCTGGATGGAACCGAACTCCCGCTTCCCTACAGTGGGCAGCATCTGAAAATTTTCAGGAAGTAGAGCTTGCTCTCTTCTTTGTACATTTTGCTTTATTTGTGTGTTTGTTTTTGTCGTGTGTTTGCTTTCGGTTTGTTGTGTGTTCCCTTTTGTTCGCCCTCCGGTCGCCCTTGTTTTTGACTCTCCAGCCCAATGGATAGGCACATGAGATCTGGGATTCTCTACCCCCGAGTCTACTCAGGGATAGTCCCCAGAAAGAGCCAGCTGTTATCCCGTAAAATTGGCAAGGGAAATTTTACAGATAACCATACCGAAATTTTGTTCCGATCCCTCGTTAGGGACTCCTTGCGTTCGGAACGCAAAATCCCTTCCTAGAAATCTGGTTTTCCGAACTTAGTCGTTTTTTGGTCTTTTTGGCCGGGCGCATAGAATGACTATGCAACATCAACTTTTGATGCGCCCCCTTTAAAACCTTTGGCGCATGTTTTCTTGTGTCAACAGGTGTTTTGGTGCGCCTCTGCCTGTTAAGGCTTCCCTGCGTGCGCCGAGGCGCATGCGCCTTCCTGTCGACAGATCATTTGTTGCGCCTCTTTTTGGTGCGCCAAAGGCGCACATTTTCCTCTGTCAACACCACTTCCGGTGCGCCATAGGCGCACATATCTTCATGTTGACAAGTCTTTCGGTGCGCCAAAGGGCGCATGTTTTCTCATGTCGATAGCTCATTTGGTGCGCCCCTTTAAAAAGTTGGTGGCGCATTTATTACTGCCTCGCCTATATATAGGCGCTCTCGCTGTCATTGTCACCGATGCAAAACACGTGATTTTTCTCTCGAGCTTGTCAGCGCACTAGCCCCGTCGCTTTCGAATCACTTTGTGGACCCCTTTCGTGCATTTCTTCATTATAAAATCCGGGTAAGAGGTCCTCTTTCCTTTCTGCTTCGTGTTTGTGGTTTTTGGTTGTTTGTGGGTGATTTGGATTGAAAAGAATAAAATTCATGATTTTTCTTTTCCCCCTTGCTGTCCTTCCACATTTCTTCCTCCTCTTTCCAGATCTGCTGGTAGAGGAAGCTCTGTCCTAAAAAAGTGATGGTCTGAAACCTCTTTGTTTAAACCTTTTCATCACCTCAATGAGCCTTGCAGAAGGAACTAAGCCATATGCGGAAACCCTCTGAAGAATTAAAGCCTTGAAAAGGAACCCACATTTTCTTTTCTCTTTGGCGCATTGGCACACCATGCATTATCAAAACAATGCATGCGCCATCTGCCTATGCACACATGCTCGCCCCCAATGTTACATCATGAAAAGCCGCGCATCATGGCGCACTTCTCTCGCACTTCTCTCGCTGCAAAATGCTTTCCATGCGCCCTCTTAGCGCATCAAACTTGGATGCAACATTGCTTATTCCTGCGCCCTTTGGCGCACCCAGCATCCGTGCAACAGTCATTTCCCATGCGCCAAGTTCAAAGCTATACAAGGCGCAGGCACGTTCCTCATCGCAGCAACATCATGTTGTGCAAACCCTCCATGCGCCCTCCAATGCGCACATGTTACATAAACCCTATATGCGCATTTCCCCTAAAGCATGCTAAAAGCATATATTACACAAACTCTATATGCGCCTTTGGCATCACAAATGCAGCGCACTTGTTCCTGCAACATGAAAGATACATGCAGCCACGGCACATCCTTTCCTAACATTTATCTCCTGCAACACCCTTTTCCTGTGCGCCTTACCTATTTAGCTCTGCAATCTGCAATATCTGTGCGCCATGCGCCCCAAGGCCTCAAAATTGCTAACTCTTTCTTCTGTCAGCATTTCAATGGAAAATCAAGCAGCTGACACGGCTTTCTTCGATTGGGTTTCACGTCTTATTCTTGCAGATCAACAATTAAACTCAGAAGAACATATGTCAACATCAAGCAAGAGGCCTACCAAATCCAAAGGCAAGGCCAAGCTCACAGAGAGAAGAAATGAAATATAAGTATCGTAGGGCCGTAGGTCACTTTTGACGCAGATTCCATCATTAACTCAATGGCTCTGTCTCGGGATTTCATCAGTTCCTCATAGAGCAAAGAAAGAAAGAGTATTCCAAACTCCCAGAGAAGCTCATAGATGAGCGGGAGACTTGCGAGGTGATCAGTGAGCGACACAAGGATCCTTCCCAGGATCAACTAGGGCCCATGATCAGCAAGTTCATGGAATACCGCGCTCAATTCCACATCTCGTCACCTGAGCAGCAAAAGCAGGCTACTCCCTTTCGGCCACAGGATGACGATGATGAATAGTGGCTTCTTCTTCTCTCTCTTCTTCGACTTTCTTTTTGTAAATATCTGAAGTATGTTGGCACAAATGATGACATCATCCATGTTGCACCATGAGATGATGTCATCCATCAAGTTGTCAAAAGTCAACATGACTTTAAGATATTTTGTATCTCCTTGTAGATATTTTGTAAATATCTTTGTAAATAGGTGGTTGGCTCCTTTTTGCCTTCTTTTCTCTCCTTCTATAAATACCCCAATACTTGTTGTGGTGTGCATGAGTGAATATCTTTCAGATGAAAAATAGAAGTAAGGAGAAAAGACTTTGAGCTTTTTGTAACAGAAAGAATTATTAATACAATATTTAGACTTTGTGTTGAATACATGTGTTATTTGCATTGGATCTTTCTTACGTTAGATCTGTGTGTTTGTTCTCGCTTGAATTTACTTCATTTTTTGTCATTTATTCATCAATTTGCTTTGCTCGCTTAAGTAAGTAGGTTTGGCTCTGTTTACTACCAATCCCAAAACATAAACCCTCTGACCTTTCTACTTTGGAATTCATTTCTTTTCTCCCTTCGGACCTGCTCTTCCTTCATCCTCTCTTTCATTCCTTTCTTTTCGCAATGAACATCCTACTGGGATGAGATCCCAAACCCCGAAGGTAGAATATTGTGAGACTTGCATGCATCGTCAACAATATTTTGTTTGCATAAACGCGCAACAATAAGGTGTTGCTGACAGTGTCAACAACACCTTGTTGTTGCATGACAACAAGGTGTTGTTGATGCCTCACAATGATCACGAAACCCTAATTGTCTTTATAAATACCAACACGGCCCCTCATTTTCACGTTCTCCTTTCCCGACACCAAATTTTTTCATTCTCTCGAGCACTTCTTGCTACAAGTACCGTACGTCGACGTCAATCGAAGTCTCCACATCACCACAATCAAAGTCATGGCTTCTTGTGCCCAAGGTGAACCTCATGGATCCAACACCCAAAGCCTCCAAGGGCAAGATTCAATACAAAAGTGTTATGTGCCCCCACATAAATGCAGTTATGGAAATGAATGTAGAATATAGGGATTCAATAGTAGCATTTGAATTCCAAGGGCTTGTTAGCATGCCCCAGTTTGAGGTTGACCATCAGATTCTTAACTACCTACTTTCATCCTACAATATAGAAAACAATACTTTTACTATTACATTGGAAGATCGATGTACATTCTCCTTCGGTGTTGAACCTATTGATATCCATCGATTGACAAGCCTCCCTTTTAAAAATGTTTCGATAGTAACAACCAAAGCAACCCTCATTGAAAAATGATAAGATTTTCCTTGAATCTAGTTATGGTTTCAATGTTGATTGTAAGTGTAATTTTCTCTCATTTGAATGTTTTTTTATATTAATTCAAATTGATATTAATTCGATGACTTTTGCAGCTCATGTTAGCAAATCAAGACAAGGAGTGGATATGCAAGATGTTGCACACCACTTTCTTGTTGCCTTGATTTCTTTGTTTCAAGCCAGAATTATTATGCAGGGTCGACAAACTGACATTCCAAATTGGGTTGTTGTATGCATTCTTGCAACAATTGAAAATCAAAAAATTAACTAGTGCACATTTATATCTAACAAGATAAAGGATGACATTACCAATGCATCAATTTCAGAAAAACCAATTATTCATTCCAAAAACTATCTCCTAGCTCTTTATTATGAGGCTTATTATAATTTAAAGATGAACCAACTCTAACTTGCACAAATGAGACAATGAAGAATTTTTCAATTCCACTTGAAGAGCAATAGGTAAATAGTTCATATTCCATCTTTACCAAGGGTAGTATTTTTTATGTTTTTCTCATTCTGATCAAATATTTGTGCACTAATATAATGTAATTCTGATTGAATCTTTTCTATATGCATAAAAATATTTCTGGAGTCACTTCCACGAAAAAAAGTTACATCGAGAGGAAGAGGCCAACAACATGTTGAGGCCTCGGGAGAATCACAATCTGAAATTGAAGTTCACTCATCAGCTGATGCCCAAGTATTTGCATTAACGAAATGACAAAGATGTAATACCCTTAACATTCAAAGTAGGGTTGTTTACATTTTGATTTTACCATTTAATGATTTACCATATTGAATTGACATGTAGTTCCTGCACTTGCAGGGACTTTGGACTACACGTGTGCTTCAAAGCAAGCATCACCAACTCACTCGGTACAATCTCATGTAATTGTTGAATCTCAACAGTAATTACCACCATCAGCTCCAACTGAAACAATTCAAACTCTGTCACAGTCCCCTAGGTTACACAATCAATTCGTACCGCAACAAAATCATGCTCAACAAGGTATGACTTCATTTATTTTATGAGTTTTTTAATACTTTTACATATTATTTAGTAATTACTAATGATTTTTTTCTTGTTGTTCAAAGTTGATAGCAATCCTTTATCTTTTTCTCAAAATCTGCAAACCCCGCCTACTAAATCAACCCCGTAATTATGATTCAAAATGGCGACCAAAGGTTCAGGACAAAAGACCATTGGTAAACGCATGTCGTTGATTCCGGCCCCTAGCAGGACACTAAACATTCCCTCATCATTCGCTATTCCGACCCTCTCTCTCGCTAGTTGTCCCACTGCAACAGGGCAATCAATTTTGAATCAAATAACTTTAGATGAAGATTATTTGGGCATTGATAGCAGTGACCCAATTGCTTTTTTTCAACACACGTGATATGATTTAGGGCCAACAGGTATATTTCCATCTCAATGTACTTTTAAATTTATTTAAATTTTCAACATTTCAATTTCAATTTTAATATTAATTTCTATTATTGCTATTAGGATCAATGCTCCCAAAAGCAAAAGATGCAACAAACGTTGCTTGACCTGAAAGCCATCATATTTCTCCTTCAAAATCATCCTCTTCTGATACAGATAGTGATGACTTGCCAAAATTTCCTTTAGAGAACTTGATTGGCTATGATTTTCAATCCCACATGAATGAATTTATCATGCCTCAAATCAATGAGCTCATTCAATGGGAGTGAAGGGAAAAGTATTAATATCTGAGATAGTAAGTTGTTATGATAACCATTGGCAAAGAGAGAGCTTATTTGCTACAATCAAAAATCAACCTGCGAAGATGGATGCATTATTCATCGAACTAAAAGTGGTACTGTTGCATATAACAACACCTATAACAACAATATTTTAGATAAATTATTAAACATATTGGAAAATATTAGTGTTGAGGCCCAAGCCTATTTCAATAAATGGTCTAAGGACAAGGATATGGTGGCGATTGCAAACACCGAAAGAGATAGAATTGTCGTAAGTATAATCAGTTTGAAAAATATTTTTATTAATTTCAATAAAAATTAATTTTTTAATATGTTTAATTGACTTCACTCTTTTTGTTGCAGCTGAAATATGAAAATTTAAAGAGTCAAGCTAAGGTGTTCCAAGTTCACTTGGAAATGACAAAGAACAATTTATCTACAACAATTAAGATGAAAGAAAATATTGTTTTGGTTAACAAACAAAACAATACACTTAAGCGGATAATTAAAGAGAATGGCTACGACCCTAAGATTTTATTTAAAGCAAAGGCAGCGGCAGATCCTTCTTTGACATCCCATGGAGATGCTACAAAGGAAGAAGAAGCAATCATCAAGAACCTAGACATGACTGCTGAGGATCTGATTATTTCGGGATAATTGAGGCAAGGAATACAATAGGGTCTGGTGAAAATGTTAATGATTGAGGCTTGAGGATTGGGGAACCTCAAAATTGAAACTTTAAATATTTTATATATAGAATAATGAAATTTGATACTTGAATATTTGTTTAATTTGAAGTTTGGATTTAAAATTTATGCAATATTATCTCTTCTTGTAATGATGGTCATAGTTACATTTATCATTAGATGTGGATGTCTGGATAATGAAATTAGAGTAGATGTGGTTATAGTTATTATCCATTTATTCATTTAGAATGTGGTTTTATGTGGACATTAGGTGTGGATGTCTGGATAATGAAATTAGAGTAGATATGGATGATGATGAATTGTACATGACTAGATGAATTGTATGTTGTTATATTTTTATATAGAATTCTATATTGTATATGGTGTTTATGTTTGATGGATAATCATGATTCATGGATTTAAACTTTATGCAATATTATCTCTGCTTGCAATGATGGTCATGATTACATTTTTCATTACATGTGGGTGATGACATCTAATATGTTTGATGACATTAGAATAGACATTAGAATGGATCATCCATTTATTCATTTAGAATGTGGTGTTATGTGGACATTAGATGTGGATGTCTCGATAATGAAATTAGAGTAGATATGGATGATGATGAATTGTATGTGACTAGATGATGATAATGGATAATTGTTTTAAGAAAATTAAGAATGTGGTGTGAGATACATCTTAATACAATAAAATCTTCTTCTCTCTATTTTAAATTTGAACTCTTTAATATGTATATTATTTCTTCACATTTATTTTCAAACCTTTATATTGAATTGAAACAAAAAAACTCAACACATATATCTTAATACGGTAAAATCTTCTTCACATTTAAAACTATGGCTAAGATAGGGTTTAAGGTACCTCTTGTCTTCTTGAGCAAGCTAGACGACCTTTGATTCTCGAGAATTCAACACGAAAAATGGATAAGGATTAGAATAAAAATGGGTGAGTTGCCTAATAATCTCAATCCCAAGAAGCGAGAGCTTCCTTGGATGGATGTCAACCCACATTTTTCATAAACATCAATGAAATGAAGAGAAATTAAAATGCAAAATCCAGATCTAACCTAAGCAAATTAAAGCAAACCAGAACTTGTTCATATTGAAGGCAACACAAATATCAAGAATGCACTGCAGAGTGGATGACAACTATACCAGACACTAAGCATGGCAAAATATGTAGAATCTAGATATGAGCTTTGAAGACCTTGTAAAATACAACATCAAAGTGGTTTGAAAATTAAAAATACCAATGAAATAAATCTGATTTTAATAAATAATAGTATTTGAATAAATGTAAATATACATACCTATAACATCTTCGATGATAACTATAGATCAAAAATAACCTCCTCACTGTATCAATATTTGCATCTACAGAATTACAATGGTATTTATGTAAAACTATAAACAATTAAATTAGAATATATTAATATGAAATTGAATAAATAAGAACAGTTAAAGTGTAATGTCAAGGTGATACCTATTTAAAGTTGAAACAATCCATTTTCAATAGCTTCTTTGTATTCAATATTTGCATCTACAGAGTTTGAAGATGCACCACTTCCAGTCTCATCGTTGAGATTACTTGGACTTGTAGCAGTATTATTTACACCTCTTCTTTCAGTAAGGGAATTCCAATGCGCAATAGCTCTGTCAAAAGGAAAGGTTTCCAAAGAGTAGTGAGAAACATAACACCTTATGTAACTTTCTGAGATTTTTATCCAACTTGTTTCTTAGTTTTGATTTAATAAAAGATAAAGCACTGAAAACTCTTTCATCCTCCATAGATCCCAAAATAATTATTTGGCACAACTCATACAACCAAAAATATTCACTAATGTCTTCCTGTAACACACTAATTTAGTAGATTTTTCGCTAGATCCTTGTAATAACACCACTCTCACGAAGGTTCATCTAATATTTTATACTATGACCTCATTGTCGTTGAAAAATTAGTTGATTGAGTATTTATTAAATCAACATTCATTATACCTTTTATTTCAATACCCTTGACCTCTGATGTCTTGCTGAAATGATCCAATATTGTACCCATGTATTTATGGAAAATCTTACTTACAAAATCAGCATGACCACCTTCTGTATTCCAAAAATTTGGATTCATCACACCCATGGCTTCAAGAATTTTATCTTTGCTAAAACATTCTCTAATTTCTGATGCTAAGGATTCTGCAATTTTTCTGAGTTTTATTCTTGTTTCAATTACTACAGAATCAAACAGATTTTGTGTCACAGGAACTTCTTCTTTTTCCGTTGATGTAACATCTTTACTTTTTTGCAGAATGTGCAGTGGTATCTCTTTCCTACTAACATGGATACAAGAGGTGATCATGGATATTAAATCTCAAAAAGTTATTGGGATGGTTAAGATCTAATAAAACTTTCCAGCTATAAAAATAGGTGTATCAAAACTATATGGGGAAGTGTACGGGGCATCAAGATTCATACAATAAAATCAACAATATAGATTAATCTCCCCATGCATGCTTCATCAATGTATTGATCTCCCGCAACATTGGAAGAATGCACGCCAATGTAAGCAATGTCTCCAAATCAGTTAGACAGAACAACAAGTCCCTCACCCAGTCAATTTCATGATGATATTTGTGCATGAAACCAACCAACGAAGGATACTCCTCACACACTCTGCATGCAGACTCATACAAAAAAATCCACCTTGTCTTAACATCCTTCAAAAGTTTTTTACCATTTGTAATTCCTATGGAAAATTTCTGAAACTCAAGAAATCGCTTTGGTTTGCTTCTTTATATGGGTATGCCATTCTCTTATAAGGTCTTCTACTTTTGCAACATTTTTGTAGTTGGTAATGATTTTATATGCTAAATTCATTATGTGAGCTATACAGTGAATTACTAGCATATACGGGGCCATTGATGTTTGCAATTGAACACACAACCCCGTTCTATGACCTTACATGATTGATGCACCATCTGCTCCCACGCACACCAACTTCATAGCAATTTCATTAGCAGTTATGCCAAAAATTTCTTTCAAAAGAGAAATAACTAGTTTATATAGGTTTTCTACATTGCAATTTTCAACCATTTTCTGAACACCCAATAGATGCGGAGTCCTCATATGATTTTCTAAAGTATAAACATGTATACATACCCATGTGGTGTTGTCAATAGTTGTCACTTCATCAATTGACAAAGAGATAAACTTTGCATTTTTACACACTCTTTCAAATCTTCCTTCTCAATCATAGCAAGGCATTTAGCCATTTCCCATGCCTGTTGTCTGACCAATGAGATAGGGGAACATTTTGCATTCCATTATATTGATACAAAGGTTTGAAATCGATGAAATCTGAAATTAGTCTTCCTTTCTTAAGGATGTGGAATAAAGTAGAAAATTGTATGAGTTTAGCACGCAAATTTGATTGATTCATCTTACCATTTACATTTGAATTTTGTGTTACATTTTGCACTCCTATTTGCACATCAGTAGGAATATATTCAAGCTCTACCATCTCAACTGGAATATATTCAAGCCCTAACATGGTATCATTATAGGTGTCATTTGGCTGCTACTGAGTAGAATGCATGTCCACTTTAATAACACCTTCCACATAGTCTGTGCTCTGATTGATTTCAATGGGAGCTCTATGGGTGCTGGCGGTTGCGGTATCTGAACCAACAGAGTTTCCAAAATACTTGAACAAATACTTTTGAGTTTTTTTGTAACTTTTTGGGTGTTCTGAGCACTAACAACTTCCATTGTTCTGAGCATGATAAATTTGATTCAGATAAGCTCTTGGTCGTTAGTCAACAAACACACCATGTCATGCATCAACAACAATTTTCTATCACACGTTGGTAATAGAAAATTGTCGTGTGTCAACCAAAACACCTTGTCGCATGTCAACCAAAACACCTTGTCGCATGTCAACCAAAATACCTTGTCAACAATACAGCAACGGTTCCGCACGCGCCAAGAATAAAGCTTGTCGTGTGTTAACCAAAAAACCCTATCGCGAGTCAACCAAAATACCTTGTTACACGTCAACAACAATTCCTTGTTGCGCGTCAAGAACAAAACCTTGCCGCATGTCAACCAAAACACCCCCGTCGCGCATCGTTGAGAGAATTATTGTCACACTTCAGCAGAGAGTTCTTGTCACACGTTAGTAGAGAGTTCTTGTTGTGCATCAGTAGAGAACTATTGTAGCGTGTCAATAGAGAGTTATTCTTGTTGCACATCAACAAAGTCTTCTTTTTGTGCATCAGTTGAACACTTTTGTCTAAAAAAATGTACTTTATGTACTGGTCTCTATTGCTTCACAATTTTTTTGTACTTGATAATAGATATGCCCCAAGTGGTATGAGTTAGCAAGTAGTGTTCTACCCAAAGAATAATATAGTATTAGATAGGGGATATTTTAAAGAGGTAGGCGAAGCCAACCCTTAAAAATAATTAAACTATAAATTTTAGGCGAACATGTCAATGACCCATGCCAAAAAAAATTCCTTTTCAATTTTTTCTGAAATGGAATATTCGTCATATTACGAATATTTGCCACTAAAAAAAATACTTGTCCAATTCCCACTCGCATTGGCTTTATCAAGCGTGGCTGGAAATTTTGGAACTTGTTCCCATGTTCCATTTCTTCCTTGTAGTGTTGCCTTTTTTTGTACCATAATTCACCGGATAAGACGCCTCTAGAGTGAACCAATGGAATGATTCCCATGTTCCTCATGTATCTAACATGAATGACATGCTTGACCTCTCTCTCTCGGTTAGTTAAATTTCCCTCCACATCATCAATGAATAGTTCCCCGCTTCTTCTACCTTTAATGTCCATTTAATTAGGTAAGTCAACCATTTCTCACCCACAAGGAACTATTCCCTCGAGCCTTGCTTGAGCTGATTTTCCAATTTAATGGCTTTGGGGAAGCATTTAATTCTAGGAATTGTCTATGAGTATAAATCATACCATGTCATGTCTGTCCTTCATTCACAAATAAAGAGTTTGCTTTGTCCCCGTCACATTTTCACACCGTCTAGAGTAATTTTTCTCGTTATTTCTCCCCATTCCAAGCAATTTTCAAAATTTGAAAGTGCATTTTGATTGTTGAAAGGAAATATTTATCCTCATCTAACTCGTAATCCATTTCATCACAGCTTCCCTTACTTTCAATACATTCTCTTGTTTTGGTTCCCTTCCTCCTTGGTTTATCAATATTTTCTTGTAGAAGTATTTTCTTCCCTGTGTGAGTTTCTAATTTGAGAAATATGAAGTTCCAATATGCTGGGTATGAGCCCATTTCCTCCTTGAGACCTATGTACCTAAAATAGGGGATAATGACATTAAGCATATGGATTTAAATGAATTTTGGGAAATAATGAGAGATGACAACCCAACCCCATTAGCTCAAAGAATATTAGGTAGTGGTCTTGCCCATGGTTGAGGCTTACCTAATTATGTGTAGTGTAATGATACCGTCTTGGCCTATGCTTCATGCTTTGATCCTCAAACCAAATAATTGAAAGATCCACAAGGACAATTGATTTCTTAGTTAGATGCACACCACATTAACTTGGCCCTTAGCATTCCCACTTTCTACAACTTCACGGTCTTAATTCAGCCGATACACGAAGGAGTTTGACCTTACCTTGAACAAATATCACTCAATGATTTCCAAGTCTTGGTTAAAAGTAAAGAAGAGAGGACCTTCTAAGCTACCAAAGACTCTCTATAGAAGTGACTTCATTGAAGAATTGTATGATATCATAACACTCCTTGCAAGAGTAATGGGCCTTCCCTCAACCAAAGAATTTCAAGATTGGATGTGCATCTTCATCAACTTAATCTGTGAAGGTAAGAAAACTCTCAATTGGGGGGAGATTATTTGTGAAAACCTAACCCAAAAATTCACCGAAGCCCACCAAACCAAATCCTTTCACATGACTTCTTATTTAATTTATACTATTGTTGGATATAGAATATAGATTTGCATATCAAGTTAGGGTAATAGGCATAATCTTCCCATTTTTGAGTTTTACACCCAATTGACCTATGAGAATAAAAAGAGTCACTAAAAAGAGTCAATGATGCCTTCAATATGTTCCTAGTTAAATTACTGGAAGGAAGAGTCACTAACAGAGTTTCTCAAGAGGCCAAATGACTGATAGTTGTTTATGGAAGCATTTTATTCAATTCCAAAAATTCTCATACATCAAGATAATAGGGTATGAAGGAGTTCCATACAAGATTCCCATTTACTATGTAGTGACAAGATCATCATGATTAAAATTTATAGACAATTGTACAATCTCCATATAACCTATAGAGATAAGAAAGTATCTGGAATCCAGTTTCCCATATCCTTGGGAAATTATACTTGTAGTTCTGCTCTTGATGCCCAAAACATTAAGATAACTATCTCTCCTTTTCACATGCATCCTTTCCAAAAAGGGGATCCTTTGACAACAAATACTTCATTATCAATAATCTTCATCTCGCATACCTACATGTACCTACAATTGAGTATTACTAGGAAAAATGTGATGATGATTTTGAGATAAGGAAGAGAGTGTATGAAAGGATGTATCTTCAACAAATCCAAGACTTTGAATTGTACAAGGTACTAAAAGGCATGGTTGAGGATGATTTTTATCTATTTTCTTTGAAATTCATTAATTTTGTTCAATTCTCTCCTCTCCCAACTATTGACTAGTCTCAGAAGGAGAAAGATAATTTGGATGATCTTAATGCTCCTATCATATTGAGAACCAAACAATGGTTCAATAAAAGATTGTCAGAATTCAATAATTCCCAATATGTAACTCTGTATAAGGCTTCTAATTTTGCTTCTCAATAATACCTTGGTACTAAGGTATATGCAAGGAAAACTGAATCGAGAAAAGGATGGCAAGGATAAATATGAAACATTAGAAAAATAAGGTGAGAAGAAAGATGAAACACAAGGAATATAAGAGAGAGTCAGTAGTTGAAAAACCAATAGTTGAGAAACATGAAACCGAGCAAGAAGGGAGTGAGGAAAAAGGAAGTAAAAAGTAGAAGAAGAAGAAGAAGAATAAGAAGAAGTGCATGAGGAGGAAAGTGAAGATGATGATGATGAGTAAGAAGATATTCTTGAAGTGGCTTCTCTAGACCTAGGGAAGACAAGTGCTTCCTGCACTCCAAGCTAGATGTAAGAAGGCATTTTCCACCTTCATAGCAAATACCGTGGTAGTTTATTCCTCTCAACCTCTTCCTCCACCACTTGCACTTACATTGAATCCCTCAGGTACATCTTCAGGAGACTATTCTCTTGGGTATAACCCATGATTGATAGTAAGAAAAGGAAAGCTCAATCCAAAATTAAAGTTCCTAATTATGATGTTATGTATGTACTCCTTAGTACTTATTCCCCTCCTAAGAAGGAAAAAACCACCTCTCATCTAGTCTTAGATGCCTCAGGAAAAAAATTCCTTGAAATTTCTAAGCCCAAAGGAGACAAGAGTGAACAAGAGGTTTCTGCAGAAGATTTTGAGTTAACAAGAATATCCTTGGGAGAATCAACCCCTGAAGGATATGTGCACAATATCAAGAATAAAGTTTATAAAGTAATCAAGAGGGTTGAGAAGGGGAAGAAAACTCGAGAAAAATAAAATAAAAAGTTTATATTCTCTACACCTTCATCAAATCCTTCCTCTCTTCTGACAAAGACTCCACTGGACCCAACTCCCTTGGCCTCTCTCCCACCTTTCTTTGTAATAATTGATGTTGATTTGAAAGTAATTCTTGAGGTACATAAACATGCAATTCAAGGAAAGGAAAGTGAAGCATGAGTGGATAATATTCTCATCAAAAGTTTGGAATTTATTGATGAGGATTGAAAACCATATGATAATGTTATTAAACACATAAGCAATTTAGCTCGGAATTGAAAACATTGAAAAAGAGGTGAAGATTTGGGAAGATGTGATCCAAGATCTTCATATCATGGCCCTTACTGATGAGAAAATTCTCCTTTTAGAGAATATTTTTGATGATTCTAAAAACAATCTGTCTCGTACATGGTCTTTTAGTATAGAATGGAGAATGAAAGTTCTCGAAGAAGCCTCCACTGAGTTACAAAATGTTATCTAGAAAGGAGAATCATTGAAGTCTGAGATATTTGTTGATATTATATCCCTCCATTGTGATCTCTTATAGGATAGTTCATTCTAAAAAAACTTAGTAGATCAAATCAAAGAGCACTTCAAGAAGCTTATTAAAGAGGACTTGTACAAGACAAAAATGTGAATAAGGATAAGATGGAAGAATTGTTTGAGCTGAATAATGTAATAGTGGAAGAAGCAAAAGGCTTAGCCCAATATGGAGCAATGTGTTTAGAGATGGAGAAGTTGGATGATTAATATTTCCAACAAAATTATGCCAAAGGAAACAAAAATATCGTAAGAATCACAAAATTCCACATGCACATGTTGAAATTGAAAGTTCTAGCTTCTTTTGTTTCCTCTCTTCCTTCTTCTAGCTAGTTGTTATATTTTGACATTGACTTCATTTTTATAAAAGGAATATTAATGTAAAATTCATTTTCAATAGTGACTTAACTAATTAAGTGATTATTCACTTAATTAACAATTAGTTAGTTTGGGTAGTTATTCCTCCCCTCTTGTCTATAAAGGATTCAATTTCAATTGTAAAGAGGGTTCGATCTTTGGTGACTTTGATGTAAATAATATTAATTTTGAATACTTAAGAGAGATTTTCTTTTCCCTCTTGTTCTATATATTTTTCCTCCATATCTCTATCTATTCTTTGCACCATATACATGTTTTGGATAATGAAACTTTGAGTTCATCCTTGTTTTCCAAGAATCATTAAACTTTGATTCAATTTGTATCTTGTTTACAACAATGTTTTCCTTTATATGTAGATGTGTGTTTCCTTGGGTTTTTACTAACATGCAAAAGTAGAATAAGATTTGTTTCCTTATTATTTAAAAGAGTCGTTCCTACTCCTTTTCTTTCATCCAAGCTTGTTATTTTCTTAAACTTTTTCACTTTGTATTCAAAATTATGAGATTACTTAATGAAACTAGCATCCTCAACAAGATTTAATAGAATGTATATTTGTAAATATTCTAGGACCAATTTTGGTTTGAATAAGGGAACCTCACCTTCAAATAGGAGGGACCATTTTTCCATGAACTTGATTTGCATGCAAACTTGCAATTTTTAATCCAATAATAGTGATATGAAACTAGGTTAATAAAATGTGTAGAGTGTTAAAAAGACGTTTATAAATTACAAAATCTTGGAAAATATATTTTGATAGGTTTTATTGTGTTAAATATGATTGCCCATGTCATACATTTTTGCTTGATGAATTCATCATAGCGTTGTTAATTTTATCCTCTTCTATCAGACATGTAGCTAACTTTTGGAACTCCGGTGCACCCGTGTCTTTAGATTTGGGATATGTTTTTGAAATTATGTGATCAAAATTATGTACCTAAAAATGAATTCTACTTGTTTTGAAACCCTCTCTCTTCCTTTTATGACCTAAAAATGGGTTAGTTTTATTAGTGATAATGACCTTATCGATCCCCATGATAACCCAAAATTTCTTACATAGCAATATCTTAAAATGTCCTCAATATCATGTAGTTACCACTCTTTGTAGGTTGGTGATAATGTTTATAAATCATAAAAATTTGAAATCCCTTTTAAGGACTTCAACACGTAGCAATGAACTTTGGATTCAATCTTGGCGCTTGATAGTAATCTAGGGTAATAATTGATAATGTATTTAGAATTGTAGCAGGTTATATCATGCTCTAATAAATTTATGATTCAAATATTAGGGCCTAAATTTATTCTTAGAGTGTACTTGAATAAGATATGCCCATATGCCCCTAATATGTTAGAGTGCATATGTTTGTATAGGTGACTTACATAAATTATTGTTGGAGCTCAAAATTGCACCCCCTCGTAATCAAGGAAGATCCAAAATTTTGAGGAAACATGGTACTGTCTCCAAGTGTGGGGCTTGAGGCTTGAGATAGACCTATGGAGAATGTCGACTTCCTTATTACAGGGATTTAGGAAAACCCACACAAAAAAACCTACTTTTGATGCTAACTACTCTTACAGATACTCCTACTCTAACATTTCCAAGGGACCACAGAGAGAGAAAGATATAAGAAATAATAAAACTAAGCTAAAGGGGTGGTGATAGAACTAGAAAGAAGGTGGAACTTTCCCAATTCCAGATGACACATGCAAGTTTGCGAGAACTAGGATCATAAAGATGCATGCAATTCCAAAGCAAACAAGTGAAAGAGTACAAAACACACAAGAGGGAAGGATATTCACACCAAACACAAATTATTTGAAGGAAATAAATAAAACACACTTGCATTAGTTTATCCTTTATGGTTTATATACACGAGTTGAGGCAATAAAATCCCCATTCGTGAGTCAAAGAGGGAGAAGGCATGAAGTTTTCAAGTTTCATAGAGAAGAGCTCAAAAATATGCTAAAGAAGAAAAGGGAGAAGAACCCTTACAAAGTGCACAAGAACTTGTATTTATACAATTTCATGGAATTGAGAAGGAAAAGGAGGAGAGAGAAGAAAGGACCACTAAGTTGGAATTTGTCCCCCAAAATGTGTTGGATATGCATGGGCATAATGAATTATTGCGAGTTTGCTTATAAAATGCAGGTATGAGCACCATGAAGTGTGATTCAACAACTAAAACGACCATTTGAGTATATTACAATCCATTTTCTATAGAGAAGGACACCATGCTTCATTAAATTTTAGTGGCTAGAGTGGTTAGCTCTCTAGTTCGTAGTCTAGCACAACTTAGACACCTTATGCATATTTTTCTTTGTCTCGTGGATTTTATCATTGTGTTTTAAGTTTTCCTTTTTGCGGACCCTCACAACTTTTCCTTTACTTTCCATGACAAGTGGAAATACTTCAAACCACCCATGAGGGTCTAATCCTTCGATCTGTGGATTTTGAAGCTTAGGCAATTTCTTTAACTCCTCGCGGATATGAAACTTCGCGGTGCTTTATCTAACTTCAACTTGTAAAGGAATGATTTTCTAAGTGTAGCAAAGGTTGGATGAGTTCTGCAGAATACTTATATTCTCCCAATTTCACCTATGTCCTAGTGTTTCATTCCTTTATTCTCGTAGGTTAGGAGAATCCGTTGAACATTATGTTCATGCATTCCATGGAAGACTCCAATCGTGTCATGTGGATTTTTCATAAGCAAAAATGGTTAAGTCCATTTGATGAGTTGTTCAAAATTACATGGGGTGTAATTTTGGAAAATAATTTTGTGACCTTCACGGGAATTCTTCCTACTAGATGATGAAGACAAACTGCCTTGAAGCATCCATTGGACATGGAGTTAAGCATATTCTTGAAGTGATCCCAAATATTTTGAAACTTGTTTCCAATCAATGAACTTAACATTGAATTGAAGGTGATCTCATAGAGTTGAAAGTATGCATATCAAAACCTACTCTAATTATCTAATTTTACTATGAAATGGGCTTTAAGATGATTCATAAATTACTCGAAGGGGCCCAAAAATTATGTATAAAAGTAAAGATCATACATGTTTCAAGTGAAACATGTAGAGAGTGCACAATACTTATTACAAACCAAGTGATCACTACAAGGATTAAGAAAAAGGGAACTCAATCCATGATCAAGACACAACAAAAGGAGGGAACCTCCAATAACACACAAAACACAAGTATTTGTAAGATCCAAAGGAAAAAATTAATGGGAGTGTTTGAAATAAATCCCATTGACTAGGATTTGTAATAATTCTCCATCAAGATGGGAAAAATCAAAGGAGTTTGCATATTTTCAAGCAATGATAATATATGGACTAGTCCAAAATGCATCAAACTTAGAGTGTCACCCTAGTTTAGCTCTATCTTCTCCCACTTGAGGACCAAATAATGTACTTTGAAAATTTGTGGCTTAGTTCTCTTATCAAACCACTATTTAGTTGATCTTTGATGCTTCCCCAACTTGACCATGGTAGATTATCTTCATTCTTCAAGCTCAACCAAATCCACCATTCTAATCTCTCTTTGATCTATACCCTCAAATTCCAACTGTTGAGCTAGCTCTAATGAGGGTAATTTAAGTGCTAAAGGGATCCTAGCTTCTTTACCATATAGAAGGACAAATGGGAAATTTCCAATTGCTTTCTTTGGAGTGATTCTATGAGCCCAAAGAGCACTCTTTACTTTAGTATGCCATAGCCTTTGATTAATCTATATAGTCCACTTCATGATCCTAATCATGTTCTTATTAGTCGATTCCGCCAAACCATTACCTTACAAGTTGTAGTTGGAAGAAGTTTTTAAATATATTCCATTTCTAAGAGCCCAATCAAACATCCTAGATCTGAAAATGCCTTAGCATTATTATAAATGATAGTTTGAGGAACCCCAAACCTTGTTACAATGTCCTCCAAGAAATCAAGGATGACTGATTCAATAGCCTCCTTGAGTGGTATGGCCTCGGTCCACCTGGTGAAGTAATCTATTGCTATCAAAACCCATCTATGACCCACACTTAGTGGAGAATTAATCATGCTAATGAAGTTAAGTCCCCATTGAGAAAATGTTCATCTGCTTGAATTAGATGAAGTGGAAAGGATGGCATTTTCTTCTTACCAATGAAGAAGGAACATTCCTTTCATTTCCTGACCTATTGATGTGTATTTGAGAAAAAAAGTCTGAAAAAATTATCCTACTCTGAGTATTTTCATTGATGTGGTCTTGGATGAGAAATTCCCACCAGAGAAACCATCATGGAATTCTACCAAGATTTTATTTACCTATTCTCCCTTAATGCAAATTAGCTAAACACCATCAATATTACTTTTGAAAAAAATTGCACCAATTAAAACATAAGGAATTGATTACAACTTGAGGTGTCATATTATTTTTTTACTTAAACCAGGAGGGTAGCCACTAGTTGCTAGAAAATTTTCCATACTATTAATCCAACTGATGCGGCTAGGTTGATTTCCTTTGTTCCATGTGCTTTCATCATACTGTGGGTATTCCTGTTGAATATCACCCAAGTCCTGTAGATCTACAGTGGCTTGTTCCTAATCCTCTTCCATGAAGAAATAATCTTTTTATTGTCTTGAACATCCAAGGAAATATTTTCGACAAGGCTCCTCTCACCAACTTTTTGGCCTTGATAGTCACATCAAACTCCATGATTTTTGTTACCCATCTCGGCTCTCTTTTCACTTATTTCCACCCCCATGATGAAATCTCTCACATTAGGGTGTGAGACTAAGAATTTGATGTAGTTGGTGGCTAACATAGGTTTTAAATTTATAAGATCCCACATGATGCAAAAACATGTTTTTCCAAATAGGTATTCCCGAGCTTGAAATATTTCAATGTTTAGCTAAAGAAGGCCACAATTATTCTTCATTATTCTTTTGAGTGAGAACTATGTATAGTATGAGATCCATGCCTCAAACATAAAAGCATAAAGGATGAAATCCTTTGCAAAGTATAGATTGATGAGTGTCGGTGCTTGGGCTATCACGATTTTGATCTTGGTGAAGCTTTTCCTTCCTTCCGCGGTCCACCTAAAAGCAATGTACTTCCTCAAGATCAAAGTGATAGGTTTGACTAATCTCGCAGTTAGGAATGAAATTCCTAACAAATTTGATCTTTTCCAGAAAATACTAAAGGTCTTTATTGTGAGTTGGCAATGAAAGACAAAGAATAATAGAAACTCTTTTTGGGTAAATTGTGATTCCATCGTTTGAAACAATTTGACCCAAGAACCTACCCCGCATAACTATAAAGATGCTTTTCTTGGGGTTCAATGACACTCCAAATCCCCTTTATTTCTCAAAGACTTTCTCCAAATGTTCCATATGTCTTTTTCCATGCTTAAAAAAAGTCGGTGATATCATCTAAGTAAACCAAGACAAACCGGTTTATGAGGCCATGGAAAGTAATGTCCATTTCCTTTTAAAAGGTGGAAACCATGTTTGACAAACCAAAAGGAATATTCAGATATGCATATGTTCCCTATTTGGTTGTGAACATGGTTTTTACTCTTCTTCATCTCTAATCTTGATCTAATTAAAGCCCGAGTAACCATCAAGCATGGAGAACCTTTCAGATCTAGCCACTATTTGAAGGATTTTCCATGGAAGGTAGAGGATGATGATCTTTTAATGAAGCCTTATTTAGGTCCCTGAAATCCATATAGAGCCTTATCTCTCCATTTTTCTTTCTAACTGGAACCAAATTAGCCACCCAAGAGGAATACTTGATAGGAAATATTATTTTTGATTCAATGAGTTTGGATAATTCTTTCCTCATGAAGGGTTATATCTTGGGGTTGACATGTCTCTATTTTTATTTAACCAACTTAAGCTGTAGGATCAAGATCAATATAATTTTGAGTAGTGTTAGGGTCAAAACCTTTAGATCCTCATAATTCCATGAGAATACATCATGAAACTTCTGACAGAAGGAAACAAAATATTGTTGTTATTCAACACTACAAACCTTTCCAAGCATAAGATCTTTTTCTTGTACGATGGTGAATGGATTAGAATCCTCTTGACTCACGAACATGCTTCTATTTTTTTCTTTGATCTCATCATCAAAGTTGAATATTCCTTCAAGTGAAAATAATCCTTTGGGTAGCTTATTTTTCCATAGCTGAATGATCTGATCACCATAGTTGTCTTGCAAGGCGGGTTACAAATTAGAAGATCAATTTTCCTCATTCTGAATGAATTGGAATTTTTTAGCATCATTCTCCAAAACCTAATAGTTGGTTTAATCATCCGGGATGGATGGTCTCACAAACATTGTAATGTGATAATTACCTTAGATAAGGTTATCTGTGGATAAAAATAAGAACCAAAGATTGTCATTTGATCTCGCCTCCTTATTTTTCTTCCACAACACTACCTAAAGATTGATGGCTTCAAAACTCTCTAGAAGGTCCCAGGACTCAATGCCTCGTAAGCTCTCAAATCTTGTTTTTAGCCAAACACCTACCTCTTACTTGGTGAATGACCAATTCGTGTCCCTAAACACTTGCAAATCTTTGATTTCTTTATTTTCCACAATAAAAAAACCATATATCAATGCCTCATATTTTGCTACATTGTGGGAGCATGTAAACTATAGCCTATGAGAAAAGAATATTTTTTTACTCATTGGGCATAAGAACTATACCCGCCTGAGATCCATTCTTGCTTTTGGAACCATAAAAATACATCTTCCATAATCAATAAACATCACTATCTTCTTCTTTGTGTGGCATTGGGATAATAAATTTATCCTCATGTATGCGGTAAGTTCCTAGGCCAATTTACACAACTATATCATAGGGATGAAATTCATAATGCTATTTGGCCCATTGATCCAATATGAGATCAAGAATTACAACTGATGAATGCACTGCCTCATCTAGCTTAGGATCATAATTTGTTTTTCCTTGAATCATACAATTTGTATTGATAGGATCCTGATAATAAAATTCAACATGATAAGATGAAATAGGTTCAACCATAATTGTAAAAGTAGTTCCATACCTTGTCCTAATCAACATATGAGACTAGTATGAGAAAAGATATCCACCTACCTTGGTTGTGAAATCTCAGAAAGGCAAAGGGAGAATAATGGTGAAAAATCAATCACAAAAATGTCCTACATTTTGGTTAGGTTTGGGCAAGCATGCATGGTTAATTAAAGATCGTTTATAATGCTTAAGACTTACATTGTTGATCCATCAATCAGTAAAAACACCCTTAGAATTTGGATTGCACTCAATCCCTAAGATGTTTGTAATTTTTTTAGCATGACTGAGGTACTAAAACCAAAAACTATCCTACAATTATGAACAAGGTGTTTTCCAACTATAAGAGACATAGAAAAGAGGAGACTTGATCATTTCACTTGTTCATCCTTTAGGTGACATATATTGATCATGCGCACCAACTTTGTGTATTATAGGTTCTAGAGGTGGAAGATACTTCAAAGCTTATTGTAACAAATCCCTTTGAGATGGGATAAATAAGGCATCCCACATCGTGACATTGAGATTAGTCTTCTTCATTTATTCTACAATGTTAAGGGGAATACCCGCGTATTTCGTAATGAATTAACATCATGTTCCTTGTTCCTTTTCTCTATCGAGGAGGCTCTCTAGTAGGTGGATTTTGCATGGCATGTGGATTTGTGGTGTTATGCAAATTTGGTATGTTCCATGGAGGTTGTTCGCTTTACGTCCGTTGAGTGACTCAAGGTAGACTAGATGAAGCCAAATTTCCTCCTAAGTCCACGGATTGATTATGATTCTCACGTGGATTTGGGGAAACATGAGGAGGAGAACTCACTCCATTTGCCTCTTCTTAGATCTTGTGTTGTCCGCCACATGAAGTTTTACCCTATTTATATTTCTTGTTGTCTAATAACCACATAGAAATCTTCAAGTTCAAAGAACATTAAGTTGGGTTCTGGGGGAGGATTGTTTTATCTCCTCCGAATTACTTATTAATGGAGCCATGATTTGTTCTTACGGGAAGAATAAAGTTTGTACCATAATAACTTTCTCTGCAAGGAGTTCATTCCAACCTCACATATATACTAATTATGCAATTGACCATGAGGATAACACCATTCAATATCTTCAACCATATTATTTTGGACTAGAACAATGACCTTACTTAAGTTAGGAGTTGGTAAGGGTTACAAGTTAACATTTGACAGTTTTATTGAGGGTAATTATGTGGAAATATATGATTTGGATATTGAAAGATGTAAGCCGTGAAAATATCAGTAGAAATGAAAGATATGTAGTTAAACAACAATATACCTCTCTTAAATATTTTCCTTGGAAACCTTAAGTAAGATTTGAATCACTTGTACTTGTAGAATCTTATAAGAAAAAGGATTGTGGGTGCTCTTGAATTTTTCTCCAAATGTGGAATTACAAATGCTATGAGCTTATAAACACGAGGATGTACATGAAAATTTTGTTAGAATTTGGTTGCAAATTGAACAAATTTTTCAATGATGATTTATAAAGGAATGGCCTAATTTTTATAGTCGAGGTGAGGCCTTGAGTCTTATATAATAGATTGAATGAGTTCTAGGCTAATAATTATAATTTATTGAAATAGAGGAGGATTTGGTTTGTGTAGTTTCAAATTTGTAGGGCCAATGATTATTTTGATTTTATGCAGGAAGATGGTTGTAAATATGATTATTTAAATAACTAATTTAATTAGTTATAAATTGTGTGAGAATAATTAATCATTTAATTGAATAAATGTTTAGTTACATTAGCTAAAGGGTGTTAGGAATTAATTTAATTAATTCCAAGGGCATGATAGAATTAAAGTAATCAATTCTAAATAATAGAGTATGTAATTATAATTAATTTAATTAATTCTAAAGGGTTATAATTTAAAAGATATAATTACTTTAATTAATTCTAAAGGTACGTGTTCTAGTAGGATATAATTAATTTAATTAATTCTACCGTGATGGAAATAAGATAGTAATAGGTATGTATTTTTAGGGTGTCTATAATTTCCCTTCTTTAAAGTGTTATTACAAAGTAATAACATTTTAAAGATAGTAGATACATGCAGACTTAGCAATCGGAGGGAAATGAAGCATTTAGATGCCCTAGTGAGTATAATGGTAAGGGAATGCCCCCTCAAGTGGGTGGGTGATGCAACAAAGTGGTGGAAAACCACTTGATAGGAAGAAGACAAGGAATTTGAAGGAGGATGGGAGGGATTGTGCTCGTAGCATGAGCATCATTTAGAGAGTGAAAGTTAGATCAACCTTATTTTGTTGTTGCAAAATAGAGTCACACCATGATTATGAAAGAATCATGATGTGTAACCCATTATGTGCGTAAAAAAACACACATGCAACAAAGAAAAGATAAAAAGAAAACAAACCCAATATACATTGTAAAAGTATGCACCATGGCTATAAGGAGGACAAGATGATATAAAAATACTTGTAATTGGTCCAAAACTAATACTAACAATGCAACACAACTTCAAAAATAAGAAAATAAAATATGCCCCTAATACGTGCCACAATGATGATTAAATAGATGTGAATTCTCCCAAACACTAAACCTATGAAATTTGTGAGGATAGGATCTCGATCAAGAGAAGAGTGATCTTAGATACTCCTAAATATACTCTTGTTAGACCCACATTGAAAATTGATATGAGAGATAAAAAGGATCATTTCCCCTAAGCAATACATTTATGAATTGCAAAAGAGGAAATGGGATCTGAAATTACCCCAGAAAAGTTATATCGTGAAGGAAAAACAATTGATTTGACTTGCCCTAAGTAGAGTTATTAACATGCAAAGGGAAGATGATGTAGCGTGATAGTCGTAAGATTGACATGATTACTAGGGCTATAGTTAAAATTTTGATTTTATCAAGAGTGTGTTGTATTTTTTTTATTATTTTGTGAATATTTGAATTTTTAAATTATTTTTTGTGATTTTTTTGAATTTATATGTTTTTAATTTTTTGTGATTTTAAAGAAAAATTGATGCAAAGAAGAGGAGCAATGTACTTGCAATTAGCACAAATAAAAATAAATGTAAATAAACCTAAATACATAGCAAAATAAAAACACACCATGGCTTTTTTATAAACCATGATGAAAACACAATACGTGCAAGTGATCCAAAGACATAAAACAAACATGTCAAATAAACCCAATATGAACATGAATTAATTACCAAAAAGTTATATGTGAACTCAGATGCGAATAAATTTCCTACAATTGGTCTACAATAACAAAGTACAAAAAAATAACAAACTAACATGCTAATAAAAGTATCATCTCAATGTTGACAAACCGCAACATTACAACACAATTTGCAATAACAACATTGAATGACACTACTAATGTTTTCCACATTGAAGAATTAGACAAATACGAATTCCCTTAAGTGATAGCTTAGAAATGCAAGAGGATTGAATTGGTATGAATAGTGGAGCGATATTTGATACTCCAAAACAATCTTGTCGATCCCATCAGTAGTGTGATATGCGATTGATTAAATTGCAATCCAAGTGTGCCCCAAGTAGTTATATCATAAAGGGTGATTAATTATTTTTCCCGAAGCATAGATATACACCACGGAAAGAAAAGTGATTATCATAAGATGATTTGGAACTATTAGTAGGATTGTCGTCAAATGGCAATATTGTTGAACTGTGTTATTCAGTTCCAGAGATTTTGTCACAAAATTTCTTAATGTTTTACTTTTTGCTAGTTTTATAACATTTTTGGTTTTTGAAAATATTTCAATGGTTTTTGGTTTTTGAACATATTTGAATGTTTTTGTATTTTTCAAAACATATTTGAAAGATTTTTTGAATTTTTAACTCGGTAAAAGGGTACACCATATGAACTCATGTTCAAATAATTATAATCATTTCATTCCATTGGAAGAATGTAGATGATATAGTGATAGGATGTTTCACTCCACTCGTGACTCCACATAACTAGGAAGATGTGAGGGCTCATCACCGAGAGCCAAGAAGGACATAAGAATAATGAGATAGTGATATGAAAATGGAGATGATGGATGCCAAGACACAAGGTGTAACAATGGTCCATTTGGGTAAATGTGACTCATCTACAGTCAAGATTACATGACTGATTCCAAGATGATTTCACTTTATAGGTTTTTGACTAGACTTAGATTCACTGGTGGTTTACTGATTGGAAAGATCCGATTGAAGGAATTTTTGTTTCTCTTAACATGAGCAACTTCTTAGGATGTGTATGATAAAACACTTTTGATTCAAATTTTCTAACAGCTTTATTTTATTTAATTTTTTGTTTTGAAATTACCCCTACATCTTGCCTCATGCCATAAGTAAGAGGAAAGAGCTCAACACCAAAGATAAAACATAGGAAAGTAAGGATACATGCCTCCTTTCCTAGTTTCATACCACTAGTAAGAAGTATGGGCTCATCACCGAAGATTGTGAAGGATGAAAGGTTTAAGGATTGATTTTTTTGTATTTTATATTGAATTTTCCTTGTATGTTGATATTGTGGTTGTTGGGAAGGAATGTTTTTCCCCAAATCTCAGCCGCATGCGACTAGTAGGACACATGGGTTCAACATCGTAGACTCACGATGGATGGAAAAAGGTCAAAGTAAAGAGTTTAGTGCTTTTGTTAAAGAGAGGGCTTATTTGAAAAGAGGATTTTCCATCAGTAAGATTTTAGAAAAAATAGTAGGTAAAAATATTTGAAATGGTAGAAACCATAATAAGGATGAGACACATTATGCCTAATAGGAACAAGATTAACTTGTGTCGTAGAGGTGAAGAATGTGAAGATATGATAATTTTATGATTAAGATATCTACCAATAAATGAAACAATTAATTTTTTTTTGTTAAATGAATTGATCGTATAAGTGGCCTCCCTAGTGCGGAGAGTACCCATGGATAATATGTTTTTTCATCTACATTTTTATTTTTGTTTAGTACATTAATGATGGTTTTGATATGGATTTTTATCCTCTTTTACGTTTTTTATTTTTCTAAGTTTTTGCGGATGAGGGTCTTCATCGGAATCATTGGGAGAGAATTCCATGTTTATGAATGTTGAATGGTATTGATTTACAAGACTTGGGTGGACGGGGTCCAAGTTAATAGAGTAGCTAGAAGGATTTTCAATGTATCCATGATTTGATGAGTCTTTATTTACGAGACTTAGGTGGATGAGATCCAAGCCAATGGAGAGAATCCTAAGATTTGAGGAGTCATGATTTACGAGACTTGGGTAGATGAGGTCCAAGTAAATGGAGGGAATCAAAATATGTTTTATGAATAATTGATTGAAGTAATCCGATTTTCAAGACTTGGGCGGATGAGATCCAAGTCAAAGGAGAGAATCCTAAGATTCGAGGAGTCTTGATTTACGAGACTTGGTTGAAAGAGGTCCAAGTCAAAGGAAGTAATCAAAATATCTGATGAGTCCTGTTGTACGATACTTGGGTGGAAAAGGTCCAAGTCAATGGAGGGGGTGAAAAGATTCGATGAGTTCTATTGTGACGAGACTTGGATGGACAAGGTCCGAGTCAATGGAAATAATCCTAATATTCGGGAATCTTGATTTATGAGACTTATGTGAACAAGTTCCAAGTCAAAGGATTGAATCAAAAGATTCGACAAGTCATAAAGTAAAATACTTGGGTGGATGAGGTCTAAGTCAACAGATATAATTGAAATATTCGATAAGTCATGAAGTACGAGATTTAGGTGGATGAGGTCAAAGTCAATAGATATATGATTGGATAAGTTTTTGAGGAGATAAAATGACCTATGTGATGTTAGATGAATTTTTTTCGATGCGGAGAATGCATTAAAATTCATATTCACCAAAGTGAGTGGAAAGCTGTGAGGAAATAAGGATTGATCCCTAGATATAAATTCAAGGCTCCTTATAGGTCAGTAGAGAGAAGATATTCAATGTTTCTCCTTTAAGGTAGTGGATTAATTTTTTTAATGATAGATTTATAATTAAAGCTTGAAATGGTTGTGTGAGAATAGTCCTAGGAATACACAACTCATGGAGTGCACGTATATGGGTGTCTTGACACGTGGGTATCATTGTTGATTGTTTAATAATGTTATGTAAAGCACAAGAAGACTCTACATCAAATGATTATTGTGAAACATTATTAAATTTAAGATTGATCATTTGAGGTACTATGGACATGGAAGGATGTGTTGTTGTAAATTTCCAAACTTGTTCTTTGTGTTTCTACAACAAGACTAGAGATGTCGGGCATAAGAGCTAACATTCAAAGGATAGACTCAGGCTCAATGGTGCTTTATGATGGAACTTATTCTTTAGAGTCTTTATTTATATCATTGGTTAGAAAGGAGTCTTGAAGCAAGCTCAAGTTATCATTTGATGTTTGAAGTTTGTTGTCATAAACATGTTCAATTTATATTTGAACTAATGGAAGAGCATCCGTAAAGGGAGATCGATTGATCTTGGTTTATAGATACTTGACCTTTGTCATCTTGATCTCGTTAAGTTTTATCATGTGAATAATATTGGAAAATGTTCAAATATTTATTAGAAGTTTTAGTAGAGAGCTTTGTCATCAATTTCTATTTCGATAACTCCATCATCAATTAAGTCTTGGATGTAATGGATAATCTACATGTATCTATCTATTTGATGAGCATCAATGCGATGAAAGTTGTAGTACATATTGGGTCTGTACCAAGATGGCTTAGGTTCCCCTTAGACAAAGGGTTTTGTAATTAGATATTTGATCATCTTATCCTTTTCTAATTGATGAAAGACACTAGACAAACTTTCTCTGAGGGGTATAAAATGACGTTTGACTTTGCATAGAGTATTTTCTTTGCTGGGGTGTATGATTGGTGTTTTAGGTGATTTCTCACTAAATTAAGAAGCTATATGAGTGAGTTTCTTTTTCATAACATGAATTTTGTCAAGTAATTCATCCTTTGACGTCTCACGTGAATCCACCATTGTAATGAAAAATGGGGTAACGTGGAAGTTTGGTTGATGGGGTTATATTTTTTAAAAGTGAATGCCAAAATACACCTCTTACTTGACCTCTAACAAAGTGAATTCTAGAATGGAAGAGGTTGAAAGTGATTAAGCTAAAATGGAATATTTTAGTTTAATTTGATGCTATAGAAGTAGTAAATAAATGATGATAAAATGTAGTAAATAGACCCAAACAACCTAAGAAATAAAATGTGAAACCCTAAAGACAAAGAGGGTTAGGAAAGGCCTTAGCTGATTTGCAGATGTCGCGGGGGTCTGTGTCGCAGTGGAGAATGGCTGATCATGAAGAGAAAATGACCCCATAGAAGCCTAGGAAAATGTATATTTGGATTATCAAAGCTAGATTAGGATGCCCGGAGAAGGATAGGGGCACTTAGGGCACCCTGGTCTGAGATATGGGTGCCATGGTCTACGGAAATGACTAGCAAACCTCCTCTCGAGGTGTTACTTGAATAATCTCCCGTGTTCACTTCGTGTTGCGTGAATGTCGCTGAAATTCGCTAGATGTCATTGAAAATAAGAGATGGAAGAAACACCTGTAAAAACCCAAATAAAGCATTAAAACCTTGAAAAAGAAAGATGCATATGAAGGGGTCAAACTATCCTCAGCTGCCAAATGGATGGACTTATCACTGAGTATTGCACTACATCTCAGACCTAATGTAGTTCTAGGTGTGTGTGTGTGTGTAATTGTGCCCTAGGTGCTCTTGTGCCAGTTGCACTTTGTGAGTAGCGAGAAATAACTAGATGTAGAATGTAAGTAAATGGTGCATGGAATAGAATTAACTCCCCTCTTATGAAGTGTGATGTAGATGAACTAGCCTTTGTCCCTTGTGATGGAGCTAGATGGATGCAAATGGAGCAATAGAAGCCTTTTATGGATGCAACCTTAGGTGGAGATACTAGTGCTTAGTGCTTGGTCCCTCATTATGGTCTCATAACTTTATATTTATATGGTTCTCTTATTCTAATTTTGTAATTAACCCCAAAAAGGCCGACCACCAAAAATATAGAAAGCTTAAATGGATAGAAAGTTCCCAAAAAGTGAGAGTAAAGTGTAAAGAGGATCAAGGTACCCCGCAGGGGTGGGTGCCTGGGCACCCTAGTCCCACTGGATGCCCCATTAGAGTAGGAAAACACACAGTGTGATAGAACCGACCGAGAAAATACATGTGAAAGATAAAAAGTAATGACCGAAAGCAAAGTAAAATGGCCAAATACATAAGTTAGCTAGTACTCTTTTTCACTCAAAAACCATATGAATAATAGTATGAGACTAGGACTAAATAATTACCCAAAGTGCATGATTTAGTTTCTACATTTCCCCCCACTTTATGGCGATGAATATAATGCTTGGTAACATAATGTAGATAGATATGCACACCTGATATCCTTATAGAGAATGTGTCGAGGGACTAGAAAAAGTGTGGAGTGACAAAAAGATGGAGCATGGAGACTAAAGATGCAAAAGTGTAAAAAGTGATGAGAGTGAACCTAAGGCGAAACATGTGTGTAGATGTTAATGTGTGTGATGTAATTGCATGTTGGTAGGTTGTATGCGATGTCAAGTGATGTTGTTTTTGTTGTTGACTTCTTGCTTCCCATACGGATGGACCTGCAAAAGAGAAGATGATCAAGTAGTCAAATACACATGTATATGTGTAAAAACCATGTGTAAAGACACACACATATATATGTATGTAAAAAGCATGTAATGAAAAATATGAAAATGAAAAAGGAACATGTGCACTTGATCTATGATGAGAAAAAGGGTATAGAAAGGATCTTGTAAATGTCGATGAAGTGCAAGTTTTTTTGGTGATCTCATGCCACTGGCTGAAGAAATGTAGGGATAAATCTGTGTTATTCTCCAACTTGTAATTTATTCCTGAGAGTGTGAAGAGATCTTTGTACTGCCTAGTTTTTTGGTGATCCGATGCCACTCGCCAAAGTAATGTAGGGATGAAATTTCGTTGTATCCTCCAACCTATAATCGATCCCTATAATGCTAAGGATAACCTGTCCTATAAAAGTCGTTGTGTGTGAAGTTATGTAGACTAATCTGAACCCACTCGCTATATAAACCACTGTGTCATGGACGATAACCGAAAAAATAACTTGTACCGGTACCATTGTAGACACTTGTAGTTTGGCCAATGTACTATTACGACTAATATTTCGCTAGTTATGCTTCTCCCGCAAACCGATGATACACCACCGGTTTGACTTATCTAACTTTCTTCCTACGACATCCCGTTTGTCGTTTTTCCTCTTGTAAACCATTTAAACAAGCTATAATAGCTTCATTCTAACTACATTAGCTTCTTAATTTCTTCTAGTCCACTTCTACCATCTTCCTAGCCTATCAATCCATTCCATTGGATTGATCCGACCCTTCAAAACTCTCTCAAAACCCTAATCACCTCCTAAACATGTTTAATTAAGCTTAAGCATGGTTTGTCACTCCCTAAACCTAGTCAAAGTAAGCTTTGAATTGCTAAAAGTGTTTTTTGGAATTTAGTGTTTGTCCCACATGCACTCAAGTTTCCCATTTTCCCAAATGAAAAAATATATATAAAGCTAGACCCCTCTCTCATTTTCAAGAATTCCTCCCTTCTTCCCAAGCATAGATTATAGCATTGTACATCTAGGTTCTAGATTTCATTTCTAGTTTAGATATTGAGCTATTTACTCCATTTTTTGTATTGGTAATCCAATTTATAGGGTAAAAGAGAAGAACCATTGGCTCAAAAGCCTATAATGGGGAGATCTCTTTCTCTTAATCACTAAAACTAATTGCTTAGGACTTATTAGGTTCATTATTTTAAGCTTTCAAAGAATAGAGGTAGTTTTAATTAGCTTAAATTTGAGTGTTTACTTCATAACGTATGTTAGAAAATATTGCTTATTTCTTATCGAATGGTCCATTGATTTGTTGCTTGAAGCCTTTGGGATTCTTTAGGAATTCTTACCCCAAATCCATGACTTTCACAACTTTTCTTTGAACACATTTGGCATGCCCGGTGGAACTTGAACACGGGTTTCCTACTGTTCTCACATCTTTGGCTCTGCTGGCCAATAGATCATGCGCATCTTGCGCCGACATCCTCCAAAGTAATGGTAATCTCCCCGTGTAGGCAGCCGAAAGCATTGGCTCTCCTATGCCATCTCTCTCTATGGGCCGTGAGAAGGCTTTGTGGTCCAAAGTGATCTCTGGGGCATGTCAGCCAAGTAGGCTAACCTCCGTGACATAAATGAGGATATCTAATATCCCCCTATCTCCATCCTCGAATCGCGCTCTATCATCTCAAGGCGGCCATATCTCTCCCCATTTTTTTGACACATGCGCATGCGCATGCGTCTTTTCCCGCCTACCTACCCTAGAAACGACCTAAAAGCATTAAATGTGTAATTTAAAAAGGGAAAGGATAGACCACTCATGAAGGGTCCATCCGCGGGGTCGGCCGGTACTCTCGATCTGGTTTTCTCACCTCCATCTCGTCATAACCTCTCCATTGCACTCCGTGCTCTCTCACCGCACCTCGTGGTAAGAATTTGCAAGAACTCGTACAAATGAATTGATCGTGATTGTTTTTACCCCGGGTGGGTATATTAACTTGTCATGATGCCCCTGGGGCATGTTTTCTCCGCCGTGGTAATTCTAATCTTCTTCTACCTACCGTGGTCTCTCTCCCTCAAATAAGTCTCTGTCCCTCGGCTGCACTTTGGTCATCTTGAACCATGACGCATTGTGTAATTGCTCTGCACTGGCCTAGGGCACTGCATTAACCGAGCACCCCGTGCCGCCAACCGTAATCTCGACCTTGTTGTATGGGCCTACCACTGTCCTTAACTTGAGACCTAGTCTGGTCTCTCTTGGCATCCAACACTTGAACATGTGCTTTGGCCTGATCTCTCTCTACGGCCACCTGAAGTTGTACCACTATCACGGCCTGTAACTACTACTGTAGTGCAACAAGCTATCCATCACCACCTCCTGGGGCCTGAGGAGGTGGACCCTGTTGTGGTAGAACCTGTTGTAGTGGGACATATATGCCCACTGGAATGCCTATTGGAGGTAAGAGACTAGTTGGGCCTGGCATACCTACTCTAGGTATAGGCCTAGACCTCAGTACCTATGGTTGTGGAGCCCTACCTCTAACTTGATGCTACACATTGGGGCCACCCTCATCATCTGAATCATCATCATCGTACCACCTCTGGTGCCATTGTCATCGCTAGGCGGCCCCACTGGGGGAGGCCTCAAGTCTACATCATATGTTGTCCTCAGAATGGTCAGCCTATGTGGAATCACATCGTGATACTAGGGTGCGTACTCTGATGTGCACCTTGGATCTCACACTGCCTCAAAGGTACCCATGTAACGGTACCACCTATGTAAATCGCTGGACTGCTCTCGCCAAAGGCTATCTATGGCCCCATGTCAAAATACTCACGCACCCTCCGTGCATACCACATATCAGGCCCCGGAACATCCTGTGTGGTGCCAAACTATCACTGACATCTATCAACCCTGTAAAAATCCTACATATAGCTGCGGCTACCCATGATAAAATGCTCTACTCCGGCTATGGATAGCTCTCGGGCATCCTCGGGCCACTAGAAATGTCGATACGACCTCCATACCACAAATGTACTGCTTTGTAGGTCATCGAGCTCTCGATGATAAGGATAAGGATTGCCCTGTAAGGCCAAACATCATCCCCGACTGGGACCCAACCCATGGTAGATGGCTCCTCTAGAGCCCGAACTCTCAGAATGCCTAAGGGGCACCCGATAGCAATGTGATCCTAGGCCCATATCATAAGGAGCCTAGCCGGGCCTACCGTCTTCTGACGGTAGTAAGTGATAAGATGTAGATCCCAGTAAAGATGTGCTAGAATGCACTAGCCCTAAGCAATAAGTCTCTCCTTGTATCAATCCAAGTATGACCCCAAGTAGTCTAAGTGGGAATGAGGAACTGGTCTTGTCAGGGAGTAAAACTCCACTGACAAAGGCCATCATGTATACCATGACCCAATCTAACTCAGGATCCTCGATGCAACGTGAAAATCTCACCATCATCCCGCGATGAGGTATCATCGGACTCTGAATAGCTGTGCAATGCATCCATTCAACACTTTGCTTTGTCACTCACATACTGAATGAGATGACCAATGATAGGAACGCGCATGATGCACTAGACATCCTCTAATGTGATGGTAATCTCCCCTATAGGCAGCCGAAAGCACTGGCTCTCGCTGTGCCATCTCTCTGCTATGGTCAGTGAGAAGGCCATGGTCCAAAGTGATCTGGGGCATGTCAGCCACGTAGGCTAACCCTGTGACATAAAGGAGGATATCTAATATCCCCCTATCTCCATCCTCGAACCGCCTCTATCATCTCAAGGTGGCCATATCTCTCCATCGTCTAAACTGCGGCTAATCTATGCTGCAAGATCAAAAACAAGTGTTAGGCACTTATCTAACTTCTAGCTATCTTTCTAAGGAAAAATGGTTCGCTGAGTCCTTTAACTTACTAATTTCCCTTTTTCTTCTAAATTCTTCTAATTATTCTCCTCTGCACTTTTCTATTTTATTGCTATAAGTGTTTTCATTTTTCTTCTAGATGCATGCGTGCCCCTTTCGACGCACGCGTGTCCCCCTCAATGCCTATGTTCCCTAACCGACGCGTACGTGCCCCCTAACTTTTTCACTTTTTCGTGTATGCCATGAAGGATGCCAATGTGCCCAATTTGATGCCTACGCATCCCTCTTAGTGTGCACTCATGTGCGCATCCGTTCTTGGTAAAATTCTAAATTTTCCCCTAGTGCATACGCACTTAGTTCGATGCGCGCGCACACGACCTCTTTTTCCCCCTTTGATGGATATGCGTGTGCGTACACATTTTTCAACCCATACACCCACGTGTATCCACTTTTTCGACGTGTATGCGTACGTGTCCCCATATTTTTGACACATGCGCGCACATGCGTCTTTTCCGACCTACCTACCCTAGAAACGGCCTAGAAAGCATTAAATGCATAATTTAAAAAGGTAAAGGATAGACCACTCATGAAGGGTCCATCTATGGGGTCATGCTAGTACTCTCGGATCTAGTCTGCTTGCCTTCGTCTTGTCGATAACCTCTCCATCGCACTCCGTGCTCTCTCACTTTGGCACCTCAAAGGTAAGAATTTGTAAGAGATTTGGTACAAATGAATTGATCATGATTGTTTTTACCCCGGGTGGGTATATTAACTTGTCGTGATGCCCTTGGGGCATGTTTTCTCTGTCGTGGTCATTCTAATATTCTTCTACCTGCCGTGATAATTATTTTATTATTAAAATAATTATTTTTATTAATTTTCACATGCTGGGGCACTTTGTGCTACCCTGCGGACACTTCCTCTTAACTCGGCATTGTTTACAAACCTTACAGGTGTTTTCCTCTATTTTGATTCCTCTTTTCGTCTATCTACCTCTCGTCAGAAAATAATTATTTAAAATAATTATTATCACCCTGTCTTTCTTTCCATGGGGATACCCTTTTGGCTCTTTTACGGCCTCGCCTTCCCCATTCACCTCCGTGCGTACTTTTTAGAAGATATTTGATCTTTTGAATTCTTCTGACCGATAAAAAAATAAAAATTGTAAAATTGATTTAGAAAAATAAAAACAATATAAAACTTTGAAAATGAACTAAAATCGGTAACCAACTCATTTTTCGGCTGAAATCTATGTCTTTTGCATGGCACTCATCCTGTATCCTGTTGGCATTTTCACATGTTTTGAAACAATGACTTGCGAATCACCCTGATCTACAATCATTTACAAAAGACTGCTGCTTACTTCATCTATACTCTGGGGCACTATTAGTTTCCTGGTACTATTTCGTCATGCACATTACTTTTTCATCGGACCCAAGTGTCCTCTGTCATTTCCCTTGCATGTGCATATTGCTTGGGGCATCGTTCTTACCCTTGTCGTTTATCAAAACATTTGGGACTTCAGCTTGATAACAAAATATTTGTGCAACCTTCTTGAATGTTGTTGGTTTAAGTGTGTGTGACTTTGTACTTATTTCCCTGTTACATGATTTTTTTACTTCTCGTATTGCATTACATGTTTGTATGTTGCGCGGAGTTGGCATTTTAGTAATAGAAAATTGTTTTGTATCTTGGATTTTCATGTCACTATACACTTCTGTTGTATGCTCACATTTTTAATAAGGACCGATGAGGAGGTCTCTAAGCAAAATGATGATTTAAATAGTGGATACAATTGATTTGTGGATAGCTCAATATCTCTTTTCTTGTTTCTCATCTTCTTCTCTTCGCACTTTCCTTTTACCTCTAATCTTCCTCTCTTCACACTTCCCCATTATTCTCTCTGTATCTCACCTTTTTCGAGCATCGATCGACTTCTTTCATCACCCCATCGACACTCGAGGGGGCATCCTTCATCCTATTAATTTTTCTTCTATCCCTTCAAAAAATTCTTCTCTTTTATATTTGTCTACTTTCTTTGAAGTGATGTAACTTACATCACCTCAAAGAGGGGCAAATGTAGACACCTGTAGTTTGGCCAATGCACTATTATGACTAATATTGCACTAGTTATGCTTCTCCCTGCAAACCGATGATACACCGCCGGTTCGACCTATCTAACTTTCTTCCTACGACATCCCTTTTGTCATTTTTCCTCTTGTAAACCATTTAAACAAGCTATAATAGCTTCGTTCTAACTACATTAGCTTCTTAATTTCTTCTAGTCCACTTCTACCACCTTCCTGGCCTATCAATCCATTCCATTGGATTGATCTGACCCTTCAAAACTCTCTCCAAACCCTAATCACCTCCTAAACATGTTTAATTAAGCTTAAACATGGTTTGTCACTCCCTAAACCTAGTCAAAGTAAGCTTTGACTTGCTAAAAGTGTTTTTGGAATTTAGTGTTTGTCCCACATGCACTCAAGTTTCCCATTTTCCCAAATGAAAAACTATATATAGGGCTAGACCCCCTCTCTCATTTTCAAGAATTCCTCCCTTCTTCCTAAGCATAGATTATAGCATTTTGCATCTAGGTTCTAGATTTCATTTCTAGTTTAGATATTGAGCTATTTACTCCATTTTTATATTGCTAATCCAATTTATAGGATAAAAGAGAAGAACCATTGTCTCAAAATCCTCTAATGGGGAGATCTCTTTCTCTTAATCACTAAAACTGATTGCTTAGGACTTACTAGGTTCATTATTCTAAGCTTTCAAAGAATAGAGGTAGTTTTAATTAGCTTAAATTTGAGTGTTTACTTCATAATGTATGTTAGTTAGAAAATCTTGCTTATTTCTTATTGGATGGTCCACTAATTTGTTGCTTGAAGCCTTTGGGGATTCTTTAGGAATTCTTACCCCAAATCCATGGTTTTCACAACTTTTCTTTGAACACAGTACCATTCTCGTAGTGTGTATAACCCCAAATGATTCCCCCTCTTTTTGGGGTGCATGGGATGTCACAAATAAGAGAATACAACCCCAAAAGAGGACCGATCGCAAAAAATATTCCCTACGGGGGGGAAGGGAATGTGCAAGTAGAAACCAAGGCACATACAAACAAGTTGCCGAGACGAGTGTTAGTACAAATAAGGATGCATGTAGAAAATAATTGTAAGCTACACAAACCATGTGTAAGCTAGAATGCAAGTAAACACACAAGAAACCAATCATAGACTATGAAAAGTGGGTTGTAAACATGAGACATCACTCACGATGTTGTCAGCAGACACTCAAGACCATAGAGGTTGCATAAAAACAAACAAATGTGCACACCAAACAAAGGGCAAGGCCCACATACAATAGAAAACAGAATAAACAAGCACAAAAAACATATAGCCATAGTAAGAAGTAATCTTGCAAAATAAATTCTGCATATGAAACACTCATTAGCATGTTAGAAAGATAAATTTTATGAAAAAGCATGTATAAACAATGGAGTAGTGTGCTAAGTAGAAAATGAAACAATAACACTTATAGTATATGAAAGTGGATGCCCCCAGAAACCGCTATGGGACTGGTAGTGTGTCAAACATCCATGCTACATGTATAACTTATGTATCTATTATCACAACTAGAAAAGGACGTGAATGTGCATGTGTGTATGGTAAAGATAATGACATACAAGAAATTTATCTAGCATGTGTAATAAGACAAACATGTACAAGCAAATGTAAGCAAAAGTAAATGTGACCAAGATATGCAATATGTCATGGATGGATAGAATGGAATTCAAGATGGATGATACTACATGCCTCCCGAGTGGATGAAATTATATGCAATGAGGTTCATTTTTAATGCCCCTCAATAGTCAAGAATGAACCGCGTCATCAGGAAATGGTCGAAACTATGTGTTGTGTGTAACACATTGATTAGATATGTGTGATGATGATATGCGACCTAGAGATGATGTATGGAGATGTGTGATGATGCAACTTAAAGTGTATACCATGATGAGATGATTGAAAGAGATGGTGATGCAGCCTATGGCGTATACCACTATAAAAGGAGAGGATAGGTGACTATTTATCCTATAGCGTATGTCACTAACCTAGGGATGTCGCATGATAGAAGGTTGAATAATAAATGCGTGAGTGTGAAGGTCCATTTGTGATGTATACCCTCAATAATCCAAAGTATGGACCATAAGATTAGAGTGCGTCATAGGGTAATGAGTGCATCACGTAGAAGTATACTTCTAAAATGCATAGTATGTATAGTGATGGTAAGATGTAGCATGAGATGTGTAATGCTTATTATAGAGTATGTGGGGTTCATGTTTGTAAGATGCCCTCAACAAAGGTGAAGTGTGAATTGAAGCACAAGAGTGTGTCATTAGGTAATGAGAGTGGTGTTTAGGCATAGTATTTCTTAAGATGCATAACATTGAGTGCATTTTTGAGAGGTTTTCCCAAAAGGGTGATGACTCGATAAACTCCCCCACTAAGTTTATCAGTGATAATGTATGGACCAAGAAAATTTGGATTGAATTTATCTTTGAGAGGGGCTTTAACATTTGTATTCTTCTGATTCTCTTTTAAGACAAGGTCGTCAATGTTGAACTCATGAGAGCAAATTTTACAATTGTATGCGTGGGCAATGCAAGACTAATATGCACGAAGATGTTTGAGTTCTTAGACATGACGTGAATTTAACATTTCTAATTCATGTAAGTAGTTTTTACAATATTCATTATCTTTGAGAATGCCTTTGAGTGAAACACACAAGGAAGGGATTTCAAGTTCAAGTGGAATGACAACCTCAACACCATAAACCAAGGAAAATGGAGTAGTGTTGATAGGCATAAGAAAACTATTACGATAGGACCATAGAGTTCATAATAGTTGATTATGCTAATTGTTACCACTAGAATCTATTGTCTTGTGCAATATTTTGACAATGGTTTTATTGGTGGCCTCAACTTGGCCATTGCCTTGTGGGTAATAAGGTGTAGAAAATGATTGTTTAATTTTGAATTTGGCACAAAACTTTTTAACATCCTTATTTTTGAAATAAGATCCATTATTAGCAATTATATCATAAGGCACACCAAATTGTGTGATGAGGAAACCACAGATGTTAGTTTGAGTGACTGTTCATAGGAGAGCTTCCTAGACCCATTTAGTAAAGTACTTGGTGGCAGTAATAATGAATTTATGTCCTTCGACAGATTCAGGATTGATCATACCGATGAGGTTGAGTCCCCAAAGAGAGAAGGGCCAAGTTGGCGTGATTGGTTGGAGGTCATATGTGGGTGCATGGTGGAGGTTACCATGTTTTTGACATTTTTCACAATGAGTAGCATATTCAAGGAAATCTGCTCCATGGTAGGCCAATAATACCTCGGCATAAAAGATTTTGTGACATAGCCTTACTAAAAAAATGGCCACCACACATGTTGTCATGTATCTGTGAGATAACAGTGGGGATATCCGCAAGTGCTAAGCAAAGTAATAATCAGCCATCAAATGCTCATTTAAATTTTTTTGTCCCAATAATGACTTAATGGGTAACTTCATGTCATAAACGTCAAGCCTCATGAGGTTGTAGAGTGTCAGGGATAGTTTGTTTATATAAGTAATTATAAATAGGTGTAAACCATTCAGAGTTGTCTTGATTGTGCGTTATGGCACAAGCTACAAGAGGCAATGTAGAGATAGAAGGATGTCATAAGTGTGTAATTATGAATGTGTCTTGTTCATCGGTAATATCTTGCAAGATGAGTGATGCGGCACTAGCCATAGCATCTGCATGATGATTATCCTTACGAGGAATGGTAGTAATGGAATAGGACTCAAATGTAGCCAAGAGATATTTTACAAGTGTGTTGTATGGAATTAAATGCTCCTCCTTTGTGTTATAGGTATTATTTACTTGATTTATGACTAGTTGAGAGTCACCATGAATGCAAAAATTACGAATGAGGAGATTTTGAGCAGTGAGAAGACCCAAAATAAGGGCTTTGTATTCAGCGATGTTCTTCGTATAGAAAACCCCAATCGGTATGCAAAGGGGAGTGGGTCACTATGTGGGGTGATGAATACTATCCCAGCTCCAACACTAGAGCAGCGGTGAGTGAGAGCCATCAAAATACATTGTCCATGTATGTTGCTCAACATTATAGGTAGTGAAATCATCGAAAGGAGTTAGAGATGGGTGATGCATCTAGCAAGGGTGACATAACTAATTGATCGAATATAAATTATCCCTTGATTGCTTTCTGTTGGATGAATTTGAAATCAAATTTAGTGAGAAACACAACCTAATGTGCGGGATGTCCTGACAGATGTGTATGGGACAAGAGGTATCATAATGGATCAACTCGTGATAATTTGTATCTCATTATTGAGGAAATAGTGACACAATTTCTCCACATTGAAAATAAGGCCGAGACATATCTTTTCAATGTAGCTATAGTTATATTCATAAAAGAGTAACATGCGACTAATATAATAGATTGATCTTTCACGTTTAGTATTGTCGTGTTGTGCGAGTAAAGTGCCTAACACATGAAATGTATAATAAGAAAGATTGATTAGCTAGCGGAGGGAATAAGACAGGTGGGTGTAATAGATACGCCTTTATGTCATCAAATGCTTGTTGACATTTCTCATCCCATAAAAATTTAGTATTTTTCTTCATGAGCCATGTAAATGGTTGGGTTTTATTAGCAATTTGTGCAATGAATATTTCGAATAGCTTGATTTTTGCTTTGTAGTGATCGTAGCTAATGTAAATTTTTACATGGAGGCATATTGATAATGGCTTTAATATTGTTAGGATTGATTTCAATGCCACATTGAGAGATGATATATCCAAGGAGTTTATTGGTTGTTACCCCAAAAACACATTTTTGGGATTAATGCATGTACAGATATTACCGTAAGCATTTAAATAATGTTTGTAAATCCTTAGCATGGGAAGAATGTTGTCAATATTTAGCCAAGATGTCATCAATGTAATCTTTGATGATCTTGTGGATATAATCATGGAATATGTGTGTCATTTCTCATTGATAAGTGGCCCCAAATTTTTAAGGCCAAAGGGCATGATGGTATAACAAAATATTCCCCATGGTGTGGTGAAAGAGGTCTTCTCTTGATCAGTGGGGTTGATTTTAATTTGATTATAACCTAAATTCATCCATGAAGGAGAGAATATCATACCCAGCTTGTAGAATCAATGATGGCATCTATGTGTGGCAAGGGAAAACTATCCTTAGGACAAGATTTATTTAAATTGTGAAAATTAGTACAATAATGAACTCGACCATCCGGCTTCATTACAGGTACAATATTAGATACCCACTCAGGATAGTCGACATCACAAATAAAACCAGCGTTAAGGAGTTTATAGATTTCTTCTTTGACTAAGAGTACTACTTTGGGATGCATTTTATGAATTTTCTGTTAGACAGGCTTGACTCCAGGGTTGAGGAAAATATTATGCATTACAACAAATGGATCAATACCTAATATATCACTATAGTCCCATGCAAAAATATTATAGAAATCATGAAGGACTTGTTTGATGTATTTTTGCTCGATGGGAGTAAGAGATGTGGCTAGGAAAAATATTTGTGGATTTTTAGATGTATCCAAGTTGTATTGTATCGTCTCTTCATTGAGAAGGGCGAATGATCCTTGATATATGGATCAATAGGAATAGTATCAGGAGGATCAATGTTTTTGAGGGATGTATTAGATTTAACAAAGTAAGAAGTAGCATTGAGAGATGATAAGGAACACCTTTTATGGTGAAAAGAAGGGAAATTATCATAAACACCCATATGTTCTAGGAGAGCATCATCAATAGAAAAAATGTCTAAGGTATCCCAAGCTATAGATGTAACATCATTAATGAGTTCAAGATGTACCAGGGGAAGTGAGGAAGTATGCAAGGTGGTATAAGCATCCTCAGAAGGTAAATATGGAGGGTGATACCCTAGTCCAAACTTGTGGGATTGCGTAGGAAGATCCCAAAGTGTTGTTACCTTATGTTCTTGTTGACCTAAGATTGTTTCAGAAAATCCATAATGATGCAAGTATTCATACCCTAACCCATATTTAGAAAAGTCTTGAGTAACATCGGAGGAACTAGGAGTATCATTAGATTGCTCAATAAAATGACAATACTCAAAAGGGGATGCATCAACCAAAACATCATAGATGATGCCCTGATGACGAAATTTAAGTCATGTATGTATAGTAGAGGGGACTGCATGCATGACATGAATCCAAGGTCTTCTAAGAAGAATATTATAATTGAGATTATTAGGCATGACATGACATGGAATAGTGATTGTACATGGACCAATAGTGACAGGTAGGTTGACAATACCTAATACACACTTAGGAATGTTGTCAAAGCCACGAATAGAGACTGATGAAGGAGCTAAAGATCTTTTCAAAATACCTAAGTGATGGAGAAAAGTGATGTTACAAATGTTAAGGCCAGATCCGTTGTCAACTAAGGTACGTTTGACCTTGACATTGTTAACACAAACCTGAATGTATAAGGGGGTCATATTTTAGCATTGCTTGCGAAGGTAGCTCATTTGTTGTGAAAGTTATTTGATCCTCATTGAGGGATAGGGCAGAAGTAAACTTATGGTATACATATTCGGGTGATGTGTGAGGAGGAATGTAAGTAGTAGATAGAAACTTTTTTAGCTTTACGATACAATCGGGATAGTTCTACAAATACGCGTGGATAAGAATATTCATGATTAGAATACCCTAGGAAGATGAGGACCCTAAAAGCGTGAAGATCGAGTATGGGTTCACGAAAATGATTAAACTAAAATGGAATATTGTAGTCTAATATGATGCTATAGAAGCAGTAAATAAATGAAGTAAATAGACCCAAGTAACCTAAGCAATAAAATGTGAAACCCTAAAGACAAAGAGGGTTAGGAAAGGCCTTAGCTGATTCACAGATGTCACGGGATTGTGTCGCAGTGGAGACCAATTGAACAAGAGGAGGAAATGACCATACATGAGCTCGGGAAAATGTAGATTTGGACTTTTTGGCCGTAATGGGGCACATGGATAAGGATAAGGGCACCTAGGGCACCTTGGTATGATATTTGGGCACCTGGTCTATGGAAATGACCAGAAACCTCCTCTGAGGTGTCACCGAATGATCACTTGTGTTCACTTCCTATCACGTGAATGTTATTGAACTTTGCTGGATGTCGCTACAAATCAGAGATGGAGGAAACACCTACAAAAACCCAAGCAAAGCATCAAAACTATAAAAATAAATATACATATGAAGTGTTCAGACTTTCCTCAGCTTCCAAATGGATAGACTTATCACTGAGTGTTACACTACATCTCAACCACAATATAGTTCTATGTGTGTGTGTGTAATTATGCCCTCGGTGCTCTTGTGCGAGTCATACTTTGTGAGTAATGATCAATAACTAGATGTAGAATGTAAGTAAATAGTACATGGAATATAATTAAATCCCCTCCTATGAAGTGTGATGTAGATGAACTAGTCTTTGTCCCTTGTGATGGATCTAGATTGATGCAAATGGAGCAATAGAAGCCTTTTATGGATGCAACCTTAGGTGGAGATACTAGTGCTTAGTGCTTGGTACCTCATTATGGTCTCATATCTTTATATTTATATGGTTCTCTTGTTCTAATTTCATAATTAAACCCAAAAAGGCCAACCACCAAAAATATAGAAATCTCAAACAACTAGAAAGTGCCCAAAAAGTGAGAGTAAAGTGTAAAGAGGATTAGCATGCTCTAGAGGGGGGAACAGGGCACCCCAATCTCAGCTAGGCGCCCCAATTAGAGTAGGAAAAACACAGTGTGACATAACTAACTCGGTAAATATGGGTGAAATATCAAAAGTAATGATCGAAAGAAAATTAAAATGGCCAAAGACATGGGTTAACTAGTACTCTTTTTCACTCAAAACCCATATGAATAGTAGTATGAGACCGAGACTAAATAATTACCCAAAGTGTGTGATTTAATGTCTAGATTTTCCCCCACTTTATGTTCACTTAAGGCACCAACTAATTTAATTCACTTAAGGCACTGACTACTTTGGGGTTCTGATGGTACTCCTCAATCAATAGTTTGTGGCCCTTGGCCATGCACTTCCCACATTTACAATGGTATCGGGGAATAATCGTGTCACCAAAAATTTAATTAAAATATTTTTATAAAAATTGTAATAAAAAGGGTGATAAAGGGGTTTTCTTGAATAAAAACAAATGGAATCCTGTAAATTAGTAGTTCCAAGAAAAATCCTTATAAGAACATTCATGTAAACAAGTTATTAGTAGTTTTCCTCGAGGTAGACAAAAGAGAAAATAATGAAAAACAACAAAATCATGTTTCTGATTCTCAAGATCACTTATAAAAATTATGAGAGAAGAGCATACGCATGAAGTTGTTATGATTAGACAAAAATGGAAGCTAATAATAAAAGAAGTACTTAAATTAATTAGCTATAACAATCCTACAAAAATTAGTTAGAAATAACTCTAAAACAAAGGTTAGAATTAAAAGAACTTGCTCGAAAAATGCATAAAATAAAAAAAAAATAGTGAGGGCACGCTAGCACATGCACTTGAGTGCGCTAGCATTAACAGGTAACACTAGCACGTGAAAAGAGACAAAAACACATATAACATAACATAAATGCATGCAATATAACAAAAATGCATGCAATGTAAAATTATTTATAATGCTAGCGTGTGGATAAGAACACTAGCGCACACACAAAGACTCAAGTGTATGCAAAGATGCACTAGAACATGCATGTGTATGTTAGTGCAAAGCTCATGAAAAACTAGCATAAGGAATCTAGAAATAATCAAAATGATAAAAAAAATGGCTAGAAACCTTTTTTTGTTTTTTTCCTTCTTTGTTGCACTTGAGAACCTGAAACTTGAACAAAAAGATTAGAAACAAATTAGAAAACATAGAGATGATTAGATTACTAAAATGTAAGCTAGAAATTATTAATGAAGTGTGGGTGTCCCATGGGGTGTACCAAAATGTAAGCGGTGAAAATCTCAAGAGATTTGAAAGATATGCAAATAAATAACAATATACCTCTCTCTAAGATTTTCCTTACAAAACCTCAATTAAGATTGTGAAACACTTGGACTTGTAGAATCTTGTAAGAAAAAGGATTATGGGTGCTCTTGAATTGTTCTCCAAATGTGGAATTACAAATGCTACAAGCTCATAAACATGAGGATGTGGATGACAATTTTCTCGAAATTGGTACAGAAATTGCACAAAGCTTCCAAGGATAATTTACAAAGGAATGACCTAATTTTTATAGCTGAGGGTGAGGCCATGAATCTTAGATCATATTTTGAATGAGTTACAGGTTCATAATTATAATTTCCTAAAAGATCCGTTGGATTTGGTTTGTGTAGTTGCATCTTTGCAGGGGCAATGATTGTTTTGATTTTGTGCGGGAAGATGGTTGTACATGTAACTTTGTTGCCCCCACCATTATAGGGTTCTAGAAGTGGAGTGGAGTGGAGTGGAGTGTGAGTAGATAAATATGATTATTTAAATAACTAATTTAATTAGTTATAAATTGTGAGAGGATAATTAATCATTTAATTAAATAAATGTTTAATTACATTAGCTAAAGGGTGTTAGGAATTAATTTAATTAATTCTAAGGGCATGATAGAATTAAATTAATTAATTCTAAGGGTAGGAGTATGTAATTATAATTAATTTAATTAATTCTAAAGGGTTATGATTTAAAATATAGAATTAATTTAATTAATTCTAATGGGATGGAAATAGGCTAGAAATATGTATGTATTTTTAGGGTATTTACAAAAGCCTTGTTGGAAATAACCCCAAGGAGGGTTGGGATAATTTTAAGGAGCTTGAGATTGTTGTCTCTTAAGGGAGACAATCTCATTTTTAATTTTATAAGTTGAACACTAAGGCTTTCAATTTCATCCTATTTTATAGAAGCACCAGAAGATGAAGGAGATTGTTGAGGAATGGGAGTAATGGTGGGTTGTGTGTTTTGTGGCAATTTAGTGAAGATGGACATTGGAAATATAAGGGCTAGTTTCCTATTTGGATTAAACATTTTTCATCCCTAATGGCTTATTGAATATGTATCTAGCAGTTAAATAACACCCATATATTCGATCATTACGATATATAAGAATTTAGAGCTCTAAGAAAGTATAAGAATGCACATTGTGGGGTTGGTCTTAGAAGCACTGGAATTCTATCCCATGTTCTCTCGAAATCTAAAATTGAAATTTGTCATGAGATTTTTGGATCTTTCTTTATAGATGTAAGCTACTCTAACAAGGATATGTTTTTGCTTTCTCCTTGAATTTTTGACAAAGAGCCATGTCAAGCTCATCTCAATTGTGAATGGAAGAAGGTCTCAAGATTCTATACCATTGAAGTGCTTTACCTTTAAGTGAAGAAGTAAAAGCTTAATTGTAACATCATATTTTGTAACCAGATGATTTGAACACACTTTGGTAATATATTGAATAAGATTAGTTGTGATAATAATGTTTTCACCAAAGTGAAGAAAGGATAATTTTAATGGCGAATCTTTGGTATATCATGTTGGGCATTTAGAGCCAAAGGGATACCACAATTGAAGATGAAAAAGATAATTTTATTTGTTGTGCCATGAATGGAATGGGTCTTAAAACCCTAGAGGACAACAAGAAAGGCCTACCAGAAGAGGAGTAGAAAGAGTCTTATAGAAACATACGGTGATATTTGAATTACTCTACATCTTCTTCTCCTTGGTGACAAATGAAAATATTCAAAAGGATCACTACTTGTTGTGCTTTGACTTATCCATATTATTCTCATGAAAAGGGAGTCCAGGGACGCTTAAAACTAGAAGATTCAATGATATGGATTCACCAGATGTGTTAGAGAATGCGTCTGAAGGATGAAATAACTTAGTCACACACTAAAATTTAAAAGCAATGAAGTAAAGATCATAAAACCGACCCACTGGGCATGCCAAAACCGTTGGATCTCAAAATTAAACCCTACTATGAATTAAGGAAGATCCATTATTTTGAGGCAACATGGGACTATCTCCAAGTGTGGGGCTTGCGGCTTGAGATAGAGCTTGAGAAGTTCAACTTCCTTGTTACGTGGATTTGGAAAAACCCACACAACACAACCTACTTCTAATGCTACTCTAACATTTACAATGGACCAGGAGAGATATACGAGATACAAAATATATTAAATCTAAGACGAAGGGGTGGTGATAGCACCGGAAAGAACGTGGAAATTTCCCAACTCTAGATGATACAAATGTAAGTTTGCGAACCGGGATCATAAAGATGCACATGATTCCAAAGAAAATAAGTGAAAGAATACAAAAACACAAGAGGAAATTGTATTCATACCAAACATAGACTATTTTATGGAAAAAATAAACCAAGCTTGCATTAGTTGCTCCAGATCCAAGGGAAAAAAATCCCCATTTGCGAGTCGCAAGGGTCAAAGGCGTGAAGTTTTGAGTTTCATATATAAGAGCTTGAAAATATGCTAAGGAAGAAAAGGGATAAGAACCCTAAAAAAGTAAACAAGCACTTGCATTTATATAAATTTATGGAATGGAAAAATAAAATGAGGAGAGAGAAGAAAGGACCGCCGAGCTAAAATCTATCCCCTAAAAATGTGCTGGAGAAGCATGTGTGTAATGAATTCTTGCAAAGTTTTCTTGTAGTATAGGCATGTATTCCATTAAGCGAGCTTCAAAAACCACAACATGACCCTTTTAGTCTATCACACGCCATTAGTATACAAACAAGGATGATATGATTCATTAAATTATGGTGGTTGGGGTTGTTTTCTCTTTGGTTTAGAGTCTAGCACAACTTACGGACCTTCCACTCATTTTACTTTGTAGACGTGGCTTTTACCATGGTGTTTCAAATTTTTTTTTCATGGACCCTCATAAATTTTCTCTTTACTTTCCCGATGATAAGAAATACTTCACCACCCACGAGAGTCTACTCCTTTGATCCACGACTTTTGAAACTTAGCTAATTTCTTTAACTCCCTATGGATATGCAACTTCATGGTGCTCTATTTGACTTCAACCAGATAGGGAATAATTTTATAAGTATAGTAAATGTTGGATGAGTTCCATGCAACACTTATATTTTCCCAATTTCAACTAAGTCTCAGTTGTTCATTCCTTTATTCCGTGGTTTAGGAAAATCCGTGGAACATTACATTCCCGCATTCTCGTGAAAGAATGAATCAATGTCCTAACTTTTCCAGTAAAAATGGTTAAGTCCATTTGATGAGTTGTTTAAAATTACATGGGGTGTAATTTTGGACAACAATTATATCCCACTTAATCAGCTCTAAACCAAATTAGGTAACTTGTGCATTTGAGTATGTGATCATTTTGAGTAATATAAACATGCTCATCTTCCTAGAATATATATTTCAATTGAACCTATCCTCAAATAATAAATCCACCCATACTTAGGATGGAACTTGATCAAAAGAATGAGGTGAATAGCTAATAGTATAAATATGTGTTATGTATAAGGTGTATTGGTTCTAGAGGTGTAGATCTAAAGTGCAAGTCATAACCTAATGGACTTAAATTGTGGGAATTTAGTATGATACCTTTTAATTTAGCTAATAAATGTATAAATGGGATGATGTAGGGATAAATACCAAATTATTATTTCCAACTAAATTTTGACTAAAGTTTAGGTACTACAATCATCCTAATTGTAATCTAGTAATGAAATTATTGGATTAAAATGAAAAGGGTTGAGAAAACACAAAGCATCTTATAGTTAGTGTGTATGCAATACTAAGAAAGCATGTCCCCATGTTGGGAATTGTGTATATGGTTGTCATTTATGTGAAGTGTAACATTGATGTTAAAGGGTGTCAAGTTGTGTTAGGTGTCTCCATGAGGTGTCATGCATAGTCAAACATGAAGGTTGATTGATAGTGTATAATCATGTAGTCTTGTTATGGTGTCTTGGTGCATGATCAAGCAAGCTAAGTTGTGTAGGTGAGTTCCAAAGTTGTTTTAAGGTATTCATGAGGTCAAGAAAGGTTAGTATGATGTGGAAAATTTTTATAAGTGACTGTAAGTGGTCAATAAAGCCAATTCATGTGATGTCATGTGTTGAAGGAGTCATTCTAGGCTTATTCCTATACCTAGTACAAGCAAGATGGTGGAGTAACAAGAGATAGGGGCAGGAAAACATAATATGATAATGAGAAAGGTGTTTTTAAATGGAATGAAATGTTTTGAATGAGTTTTAGGTTAGATGTTAGAGGTATGATGATGTTATAAGGTCCTTTGAAGAAAGTTTCTTGAGAACAAGGAAAGTTGACATAGATAAGTCTTAGTGTTTAGAGAGATTCATGTACACTCTACATGGATGAGACTTGGGATAATTATAGGAGGTTTCTATGGTGATCTGAGTCAAATTTCAGGTCCAAGCGATGAATATTTTTTGAGGATTTTGAGGGTTTTCCAAAACTGGGTTTCCAAAGGTGAGAATTTGAGGTAAAAGTTGACTTTTTGATGCTCATTGTGGACTATATGATTTGCAGGGGGACATGATATCTTTGGAATAGTTAAGTAGGTTAGTAATGATTATTTTCTAAGTGGAATTAAGGAGTTTTATTGTCAAGTTTTTATAAACAATCGTTACGAAGCTAAACTGCTTTTTAACTCTCAAAAAACCCTAGTTAAGCAATGAATTTGGAGAAATTACTTGCATAGGTCCATAGTTGTTTCCTTTTGATAATGTGATGATTTTTTGTTGAAGAAGAATCCTCCATATTTTCAATGGTGTATTTAGAGCTTGTGATAGTATGTGTGCCCCACCCAAAAAGGAAATTTTCTGGAGTTTTTCAATTTGTGCAGAAGATGTCCATTAAACCTAATGACTAAATTACCATTTATGGAATAATGGGATTTGTAATACATGTCCATAATAGTTAAAATTCATGGTTGAGGTCCTAAAGTGCAAAGTGTGCGCTATCTTTGAAGACTAGTTTTTGGGGTTGAAAAGGAAGCTTGGAGTAGTTTGTGAACAAATTGGTTTTGAGGAGCTACATGTGGTTTTATGACTTGGTATGAATTACTTCATGATCGTTAATCCAATATATTTCAAATGATATATCACACTTGAGTTTTTTTCTAAGTTTTCAGCAATTTATGACCTGTTCTTTGTAAGTTTTGGTGCACAAGAATGACCATGTTCTTGAGATGGTTTCATAAGCTTGGGATGATTGTTCTTAGTGTTTCATGATTTTTGGAGATGTTTTAGGACTTAAATTTTTTTATAAGTGATATTTATTCCTTGGTGGAGTTGTTTTAACTCTTTATCCTTCACAATTTGCATAGTTGATTGTTTTGGTGCAATTAGGCCTATTAGAGACCTAATGGAGTGTTTTGGAGATGGAGACAATATGGCCAAAAATTATGGAAAAGTTTGTGATTTTATCATTATGCTATTATTATGTTTTCATGATATTTTCACTATTAAGGCCTTCCTACATGTTTTGGAAGAAAGAAACAAGTATTTAAGCAATGTTAAAGAGCTCATTTTTTAGTGCTAGAGACATGGAATGATAACAAACTTTGGAGAGATGAAAGGGAAGGTTATGAGGAAAAATATGGATAGGAAAAGACCTTGAAATTTATTAAGGATTATGATATGTTTCTCATTTGAAGATGGCGAGCTTGAAGGAGGTAATCTATTCATGACCTAGTTGGAAGAAAAAACCTAGTTTGTGTGCATGGGCTTGAACGAGCTAGAAGAAAGTGTGTGGTGTTGTAGAGGGTTAAGAGAAGAACTGAAGAGAGTATGAGAGGCTGAGGATAGGAGAGAAGAAGGAAATCAAGGTCACTTTACCTAATCAGTAAATAATATGTAAGCTTGAGCAACGAAGAAGAAAGAGAAATTTGAGAGAGTGTTGAGTGCATGGAGCTGAATTAGTGATCACCATTAGTTAGAGAAAAAAAAGTGATCATCATCTTCAGGTGGATGAGTTGGTGTTTGGTCATCTTATGTGGTTGGTGCCTCCTTGTAGGGTTGGTGCCCTACTAAACTAGGGGTTAGTGCTCCTTGTGGGGTTAGTGCCTCACTAAAGAAATATCTTATGATGTGTAATATTCATTAGAGTCCTTTGTTTTGAGTAATATAAGTAGAGGTTTAGTGGGTTTTCTTCCCCTTGAGGGTTTCCCACTTAAATTTGGTGTTTTTTTACACTCTCTTGCATCTTGTTCTTATGTATGGTTGATTTAATGTTTAAATAAGCACATATATGGTTAATGTATAATTAAATGGTTATATGGATCATGAATGAAAATGAATGATGAATGAAATGGAATAATTTTTTTAAAACATCGATTCACCCCTAGTGCATTATGCTTCCAATAATTGGTATCAAAGCTAGGTCTTTCAAGAAATTTTAAAGACTTCAAGGATATATTTGAAGCATTGATGTGGTAGGTTTTTTAGTTCAAGATGAAGCTACTCCTCTAGTTAGAATGAGAGGATGATTGAAACCCTTAGAGTTTAATATTTGGAAATAATTTCTTGGTGTGTGCACTCCTATCTCTAAGTTTCCACCTATTACAATTGATGAGAAGTGTAATGAAGATGACCTAGAAGCTGATCTTGAAAGTGTTTTTGAGGTATGTTTCCCTAAAGAAGTTTATGAAGATATTGACCTAGAATCAAATATTGATAATTTTATAGATTGATTAAACCTATAAAGGAAAATGAATAAGTAGAAGAGTATAAAGAAGCCCTTGTTATGATGACAAATTATGAAGTAATCCAAGAAATACTTAAGGTATATATGACAAGTTGTGAAAAAAACTCAACCTGGTTGAGTTGAAGGATACATTTGAGGATGATATCAACAATCCACTAATGATAAATAATGTTATAAGGACATACGCATAGTTTGAAGGTCATTATAACTGGCTGCAATCCATGAAAGGCATGAATTTATCAAGAAATCATCAAGGTCCATCATTTCATCAAGAAAGGTATGAGTTTTTTAGTGAATATTACTTTTCATTCAAGAAAAGTGATCATAGGACTGTAGATAAGTGGAAGAAGGCGTTGTGTCGGTGTTTTGTGCTGATTCAAGATCTTGAAGTTTAGTTTGAGTTTTAGAAGAGTACAAGATATTGAAAGCTTTGTTTATTAAATTAAGTAGGATCCTAATTTAAGGGGAGTTTTTAACTATTTTTATCTTGGAGCTATGTATAAGGGTCAGAGTCAAGCTTAAAGGCTTGATAAGAACTAAGTATTAAGTTATGGTAAAGAAAGATCTCATGAACTATTATGTTGTGAAGGTAAGAAAGAGCTATGATAGGGATGAATGTTTCCTAGCAAAGTGTGAAGATTAGAACAAATCCACATCATTATGATGAAGGAATGCATGAAGATGCAATGATTTATGATACATTTGTTTTATGAAGTCCTTTTGGATTCAAAAATGTATCATTAAGACCTTAGGGCCCAGTGCATAATGGGACATGAGAATGAAAAACTAGTTTTCATACATTTCAGTGGACTGAGTGTTGTGTCTTACAAAGTCTTGAAGATCAAGGTGGAACATTGAAAATGTTGATAAGTAATTTTTTAGGATTGAAGACCCTTGAAGGATCATTGAAAATATAATATTGATATAGAGCTGTGAATTCGGTTTAAAATACTAAAAGACATAATGATCTAAGGATGGTATAAAAACTTGAAGATACATTCTGTGAGTGCAAGTGATGCTATAAGAAGGTTTGCAAGATTAATATTATAGGACTAAGGACAATAAAGAGTACACATAGTTTCTCTAAAGGTTAAACATGAAGAGATCAAGGTTTGTTGCATTGAAGTTGTGGCAATATGTTCATAATCCCTATAAGTAGGATTTATGGTATGAAGGTGCATTGAATGTTCTAAACAAGGTGTCTAATGTCTAAATTGTTGTGTATCCCAACATTGGTTGAATAAGGTAAGAATCAATTTTCTGAGTAAGGATAAGGTCTGAAATTATGTCTTTGAAGCTCAAAAAGAGGAATATGACTAATATTTTTACATGGAAAGTGTTGTATGACCTCAATTAGGCTAGTGGAGTCCTAAGGTTGCTTGTGAGTGATCCCCAATAAATATTAGATGGAGAATCATGTTGAAAGTTTGTGATCTTTCATGTTTCAATGTTAAGAAAGCTTGTCATAGGTCATATTATCAAGAAAGGTACACCAAAATAAATGAGGTCTTGTCATGAAGACAAAAGTGAGTCAATCCAACAGGTATGTGAGATGGTATCATCATAAAAAGGTATGTTGCAATGAATTTTGTGATCTATCTAGCTTTGTCATAGTGGTATATTGTATTAAGGTCTAAGATACAATTATGACTTCATGACTTGATGTCAAAGAAAGAGATGATAGTTTTGGAGATCTATGACAATTAAGAATGCAAAGATGTCTCAACGAAGGTTTCCAACTTATAAAGTTGAGGAATTTAATTGCATATCAAGATGAGTGATAGTTCTAGGAGGCCGAGCTTGATGAAACCTTGGTTTGAAGAAGGGTTATGAGGCTATTGAATCATCAAAGGGTTCTTAAGGTTATATATTTGGAGGTAAAGCACAAGACTATGAGAGTGTTTTGTGATGAATATTTTACTAGGCCTTTTATGTTCCTTGTGTTTAGTTAGAATCAAATAATGAGAAGGTATGCTTTATTTGTTGATATTGATATCCTTATTTTTGAAGAATACTTGTACATGGATCAAGAAATTTTCAATCTCAAAGGGTGAAGGAGTGAGAATTTGGTTTGAGGGGATATTTTCTATTTTATGAAGTGTTAAGGGTGATTTATGGTTGAAGGTGCATCAATGGAGGCCTATGAAGCATGATTTATTGGGTAGATAGCCAAGTTGAAGATGCAAGAGGTAGAGAAATTTTAGTTTGATGAACATATGTGGTTTTTTGATATGTTATGAAATATAGATGAATGTTATCTCATAAGATTGATAGTGGTATGTCTCAACATGTATGTGGTTATCCTAATCAATCAAAGTTATCAGAATAAACAAATGATATTGAGAATTAGTGTCGATATCATCATAAGAAGGATGAAAATTTTAGGATCTCCATGAAATATTGCTTATAGTTTACATATCTGGGCATGATACTGTGTTGGTCTTGAAATGGTCTCGTATAAATAGAAGTGATGAAAGGAATGGTAAGGTCATGTAATATGTTATGCTCTTAGAGTAAAGTCATAAGTGGTGTAGAGTGTCTCCTATTAGGTTTGTAAAAGATGTTTGAATGCATTTGAAGTCCATTACGAAAAAATGGAAAGGATTGAGGGTCTCTTAAAGCTATGATACAAATATATACTCTAAATTATTGTTTCTTATTAGCTTAATAAGGTGCTCAAATGGATTAAAGTTGTTTGAGTGTTGTTCTATGTTTTTGCAAGGGAAAGATTCAACTTGAAAACAAGATAACTACATCCATTGTCAATTTTTTTGATTATGAGTCCTCCCAATCCCTCCTCCAAATAAATCTATACCCTATGTCATACCTGTCCTACTATTTTAAGTGGTCATATGAATTGTGTCAACCTTTTCCATAGGTGATTTAGGGAAAAAAATTCATTCAAGTGCTTCCAATATGGTACCTTTCAAGACATACTTTTCAAGAAGATTAGGGAATGACTATTTTTAGCCTTTCTAAGGCTAGTGGATGCCATTTGGAGCAGAGTGGAAGGCCCAAATTCATTGAGAAGTGCTATTAAGGATCTAGGAACATTGTGCAACTGATTTTGGAATATTTTGGAAAGTTTCAGAGGTTTTGGAACAAGTTCAACAAAAGTGGGTTTTTGAAGGTGAAGGAGCTTGCAGATTAAAACAACACCTGAGCTTCGAGAAGTGATTTTGGGAGCTCCGTGATGAGTTGGATGTAAAAAAATATCATTGGAAATTTATTTCAGTGCTCTAAGTGATGGTGGTCTTAGGTTCTTCACAAGACATAAACATTTCTTCCCACAATCTATTTTTGCATACACAACCCATGGTCCTGAGAAAAGGCTATTTTTGAGGGATATTAAGGAAGAATCAAGACATGAGACCCATCCCATCCTTCTAAAAATGATATTTTTAGTCAAAATAATATAAATAAGTTCTTGAAAAGACCTTCGGATGCTCAAGATATGTCTCCGTCAAGTTGCTCTCCAAGGTACACTCTCGGGACTTAGTCATTTTTCTGGGTGGACACATGTCACTCCCAGGTTGAAGCACATTTTATTGCACCAAATGTACCATCCCCTTGGGAAATTTGGGACAAAAATTATACACAAGCCTATGATAAACCCCTGGACAATCATGTGACCCCAATTGAGCTTAAACAAGCTAGTTAAGCCCCTTTGCTCTCATTTTTAGCCCTTCCCATCATCAAATCCTAGAATGCTACTTATCCTCTCCATATCAGGGAAAAGTTTCTTGCACAAACTTTCCCATACCCTTAGGATAGTTAGGAAATTATCCCAATCCCAAGATTGACCACCGGTATTTCATATGACCCTAGAAGGTGCTCCGTATGCATTTTTTTCAGCCCCCTCTCCTCTCTCGCCTCCGCAAATGACCATCCGCCACTTGTCCTCACCAGGTGAGGGAAAATTTTCTTGCACCAAATATCCTATCCCCTTGGGATAGTTGGGACATAAAAATTCACCCAAGCCTAGCCCCTTTAGGTTTCGTTGGTCCTCCATATGATCCAGCTTTCAGCCCTAGGGTATTTTAAAGTGATTTTTCTCCCTCCTCCGCCGGCCAATCCTCATCCACCACTTGTCAAGATGAAAATGAGGCACATTTTATTACAATAATTTTCCCATCCCCTTGGGAAAATTTTTTTCACCCAATCTCATGAAGCTTATAAAAATCCATTTGTTTTACAAAAAAGTATACGCCATGTTGTTTCTTCTTATGCGTGTGGGGAACTCACTAATGGAAGAAAACTATAAAAATCCATTACCCTTATCCATTCCTCCATTGCTTCTTCATTCCTCCATGATAAACTACTGAAAAAATTGTTAAACTTGTAATTTCTTTAGAAACCATGTCCGTTCTTTTCCGTTTGACTTCATGGCCAAAAATGTAAAAATCTCAAATCTTACAATTTGATGCACGAATCGAAGAGAGATTTTTTGTAGACTTATCCATTTTCAGAGGATTTTAAGAAGAAAGTTACAACATTTCAAATGATTTTCCATATTTTTAAAAGCAATAAAAGCCCCATTTTATTCCCTGGATCTCGTTCCTTCGATTTCCCATCACTCTGCAGATAAATCAAGCTAAAACTGTGAGCACAAATTCCAAGAGAAAAACCTTTCCCAGTGAATTTAGGTCCATCACAATATGAGGTGGGAAAGAACAATTTAAAAAGCTTAGTGAATCCATCGATGGCTGCCATGGTAGCTTCATGTCTCAAACTCTTAACAAGAAAAAAATCATTTTTATTTTCAAGCATTCTGGTGGGTGAAACACAATGAAATTTGGAGCACGAGATCGCGACAAAGAATCAATCTAAAAATTTTTTTCCCATAAAAACCGAGGTAATTTTTTTCACTTACTAAAAATATCATATCCTATGCTCCTCCACATGCTAAAAATAGTAGGTTCTTTGAATTACAAGTTTGGAACACCCAGACAATAAGAAAAATGCAAAATGAAAGATAGGGAAAATGTCAATTTTCCCAAAATAAGAAAGTTAGGAAAAAACAACCTACTAAAAATAGAAAGTTTCTAAATAATAACAAAGGCATCAACAACCAAGGAAAATGAAGTGTTCCGTAAGGTCATATTGAAGCAAAATGGGTGATATGTCCCAAAATAAAAGGTCTCGACACTACTAGGTAAAAATAGAAAGTCTTCATTTTGGATGTAAAAAGTTGTAGATGGCTCCATTTTCACTCATCTTTCCACTTTCTCGGAATCTCCATGGGATTATAGTATGACTCATGGCTCAAACAGAGAAACGAGAACTTCATTAGGGTTATAGAAACATCATATTGCAACACAAAGGTGTGAACCAAGAGGCAAAGTGTTCAAGGTAAACTTCATTGGAGCTTCACATCAGTGTAACAATGTTGCAAAGGTAATCAGAGGCCAAGATTATCATCTTCAATTTCTTCGGGGTGGATCCTCATCAATGAGAAAGGTATCTCCATCATTTGTAGCATTTCTTCTTTCCCTTCTCGCATTCTTTCACCTCTTCTCCCCCTTTCTAATAATTTGTTATGAGAAATCATGATGTTTGTCCTATTCATTTAAATGCAAATTTAGATTTATTTTTGATAAACCCCCTTCATTAATAAAAGGGGACTTAATTTCACTCCTAGGAATATCAAAAGTCACATGTTAGAAGGACAAATGAAAGGTCACGTGGGGGTAGGTGAAGAGTCTTCTAAAGGTCTATAAATTGTAATGACTTCCTCATTCTTAAGGGTTGTCAATTTTGTATGCTCAAGAGAGATTACTACTTGGAGTAAAGAAAAAGAGATAATTTTTTTCTATTCCCTCCCTCTATGTTCTTCCATTTCTCACTATGTATAACTTTTCCAAAACATCAATGAAGAAGAAAGGAGTTTCTTGCCTTTTTTGATGAGAGAATTTCTGAAACTTTGTGTTCTAAATTCTATCTTGTCTTGCTATTAGTAATAAAGTTTTTTTTCATTTTATATTATGTGTGTTGAATTACTCTGATTAATTGTTGTAGGAATCTTATTTTCTACCTGCAATATTAATTCCCCCTTCTCTTTTCCCACTCCCTTTCCTACCTTCTCAACAAATTCCTCCTTTACAAGAAATTCCAAGATTTTTCCGCATGTTCAGTGGAGTGTTCCTATTGGATCCCGACCTCTAAGGCCACCAAAATTTCACTTTCCTTCACACATAATAAATGGAGCTGCATCATTCAGGGAAGAGGGACCTTGAGTCTCGAGAGCATTAGCGGATATCTACCAATTTGTCCACATGAAATTTTTCTCTGCCAATAGTTTTTGTCATTGATCATGGGGTAAACTTGGCATATTCTACACCCAAAATATGAGCACAAAATCCTAAAAACTATATATCTAAAAATTAAAACAAAAAATAAAAATGGAATTAATTGAAAAGCATTGCTCAAAAAACCCCACGATTAATCCCTTAATGATCCTTTGTATTCCATAGTGTCCTTTCATATTCCAATTGCAAGATTTTCCCAAAGTCTGGATGAAAGGAGATATACTAGGATGAATAGGTTGAGAGGAGTTGTTGATCCCACTTTTGAGGATTTGCAAAATTTGTGAGAACAAAGAAGAGACAACCCATATTTTTTCTCTCAAGCCTCATCTCCATCTGATTCCTCAAGTGGTACCCATGGAAATCCTATTCAAACCCATTGTGACACTCCCAAAATCCCCTTAATTCTCCCATATTTTGACCACCATTGAACATTGAATTCCCTAGTGAAGGAGAACAAGAATCGAAGAAGAATTGGGAGAATAATTCATAGAAATGGAACTAGAAGTTGAAGCATAAGAAATAATTCCAGGGAAAGAAAGAGAAATACCCCAACCCATTGTTCCATGGGAAGGAATACATGTCCACTCATTCTTGCACCTCCTCTTCATGATCTATCGACAAGTTCCTGCAAAAAAATTCCAAAATTCAAAGGTGACGGAACAAAACTTCCAAAGAACACATCTTTTCCTTCATCACATCATACATAATTCTTGGAATCAAACATGAGGATGTTGCTATGATATTATTTATGGAATCACTTTAAGAAAAGGTAATTGAGTGGTTTTATCTCTTTCCCTCCCACTCCATCACATGTTGGGAAGGAATACAATCCATTTTCAAAGAAAGATTCAAATCTACCGAAGAATGTCAAGACCTCCTAGTCCAACCGGCTTTAATCAAGAAGGAATCTAACGAGACTATGAGGGACTTTGTATTTGTTATAACAGGTTGCTCAAAAGGATACCTCTTGAAGATGTGCCCTCGATGATAACATGAAAAGGTTCTTCATCGGTGCTGAATTGTTGGATGTAGGATTCATCATTTGAAGATGTTTGCTTTGAGGAATATTGCACAAGCTCAAAGGATTGCCATCAAGTAGAAGATGACCTCATCCTATCTAGAAATATCAAGAACCCTTCAAAGGGTAAGGCCCAACATCCCAAAAATGAGAGAACAAATCCGTTGTTACAGAAATTAATAAATAAAGCGACACTGTTGAGGAAAATTCCCAACGAGAATCCCATCAAAGTTCTAAAAGAATTCAAATTGCAAGGGAACCCCAAAGGATCCCATTAGATGCTCCACATATTAATGCAATTTGCAAGACTCAAGAAGACAAAGAAGGAATTGAACAAGAAAGTGAAGATGATGATTTCCTAGAGGTTGAAGAAGTAGAAAATGATGCACAAATAAGATTCTATGAGTATTCTAGAGGTGATGAAGATGATGACATAAATGCACCTAGTTTCTCATGTGTGGTGTTCAACCACTCTTAGCCTCAAAAGGGAGCCTCTTCCTCCACTTTTTCTGTGAAGAAGAAGATTAAAGATCCTTTTGTGGAGACTCTAAAAAAATAATAATCATTGAGGATCTCCACTCCCTCCTTCCATGGAGTCTGCATTGGAGAAACCTGATCTTGTGGTAAGCAAGAGGTCACCTACCATTCCAAGTAAGTCTTCTAATAACCCTTCTAAATTTGACTATACTCTTGCAAAATCTAGTCCTTTAAGAGCCTCCACTATATCTTCAAAATCATCCTCCTTCTCCCAAACATCTATCCCCTCTTCCAAGCCTATCCCGAATTCAAAAGTAGTTCCTTCACCCCATCCACACATACTCTATTCAATATCATCAAACATGTGAATAAAACCAAATTCCAAATTTCCAAAGCTGAGTATTTGCGGAATTACTTAAAAAATTTCAAGAAGTTTTTTTTGACATATTAACGGTAGTAGTTCAAATCCCAATATTGTGACTCCTAGTTCTAAAGGACTACCAACACCACCTATACCTCCATCAAAAACACGATTTATTTGAGTGAATCAAATACCTATAAGATTTATACTTTATATTTATCCCTACTCATTAGAGGATACGATAATGTAATTCCTATGAAGGTTGTCAATTCTCTAATAGTCACCTTGACTCAGGCTAGTGGCTCTTGTTACTTTATGGAATCAAAAGAATTCCGACTTGTAGGGAAGGTCAAGGATGCAAATGTGGCCCTAGCCCGGTTTCTAGATAAGAAGGTGTCAATGACTATCTTGGCAGTAGACATTCTAGCTTCATTTGGAATGTTATTGAGTAAAATATTTTTCCGATAGTTGGGAGGAAAATTCAGATGAATTGGCCTTCTACAACCTTTCCGGTTAAGCGAGATATGGAAAATTTCCTTCTAGAGAAGAAGATGAGATAAATGGTACAAAAGTTAGGAAATCTAGGAGCTAAAATTTTGTACCAATACAATGAGAAGATGAATCATTTCATAACATTCGAGGAAGAAGATGAGACACCAATCTTGATAGGACCAAACATCCCTTTTCTAGGGGGTATTGATCTTGAAGGAGTATTGAGAAATTTTGAGTTCCAAGTTGTTGGATGATGCAAGCCATGAAGAAGAGGAGATAGTTCTTGATGAATTTCAAGTGGAGAAATCAGATGACATGTTTCCCCATGATGAGGAGGTGTTCTCATTCCCATTTGAATCTAAATATTATCTTGATCATGTCATCCATGAAGAAGAAAATCTAGATTGAAACATTCCTTCAAAGTATTTGAAGTTAGAATATTTGGAGGAAATTATAAGAATGAAAGAAGAAATTGAAGATCCTCATCTCAATCTTGAGTTCCTAATGCAAGCCATGGATTTGCAAGACAGATGTGAAGATGATTCCAAATTCTCAACCAATCTAGATTTTGGTCATGATGAAACAAAATAGGGGCAAAAAATGTAATGAACCTCTTGTAACAATGACTGATGGATACAATGATGAAATTGAAGTTTTCTCTTTTCCATTTGAAGAGGAGGATTCTCTCCATGATCAAAAAGTTGAAACAAAGAATTTTGAGGTCCTCAAGGTTGAGACTCCCCTAGACAAAGAAACATTGGAATGCAGTGAGCTTAAAAATGGTGAAGTAATGCTTCTGAATGGTTTCCTTGAATTCCAAAATGAGGGTTCTTCAAATGAGTATAAAGATGATATTTTGCAGTTCCAAAGAAGGACTCCGTTCAAGAAATTGGTAAAGTGGTAGAAGGCATGGAAGATCCCGAGATAAGTCTTGACATATTAGCTCATGTTATAGCCATATATGATAAGTATGAAGACATTTTTGATTATTCATTTGATGTCTAAACACCTCCTAACATAATGGAACAAAATAGTGATTTCAAGACCTCTAGTGGATAAGTTTTCAATAAACATGGATGGGAGAAAGAATAAAAATCAATATATCCAAGCTACTCAAAGAAGAGTCATCTCTGGGGAAATGATGAGATGCAAAATGTGAAATGAATAGTGTGGGGAACATGGTTCAGAAATTTACAATTTGTAATTGGTTCCCAAGACAAGTGATAAGAGCAATGGAATTTTAGAGTGGAGTTCGAGCATCAATAAGATCATGTAGGTTCACTCCTCCCAAGTATACAGGTTATCACGAAAGAACCTAGATTTCATAAGATGTTGAGGAAGGGAGGCTACTTATTGAACCATCAATGGATACTTGAAACATCATCATTCAAGTGTTACCTATTTGGAGGTAACTTCTGAAAAAAGAAAAGTTATTCAAAGAAAGTGGGTTGTCCCATGAATTTTACCATAGGTGATTTAGATGTGTTTCCCTTTCCCTTTTGTGTGTATTTCCTTTTCAAAGTGTGTTATGTGTTTCTTTTGTTTTGTGTGTGTGTGTGTGTGTGAGTGTTCTCCTTGCATTCTATCTCTTGTTGTTTAAAGTAACTCTATAAGGCCCAATGGATAAGGCACTAGCCCAAGTAATAAAATAATATTCTAGAGTACCTTCTCATCCCATGTCCTCACTTTGTTCGATCCATAATGAGTCCTCAAGTGAGAGCCAACTGCTGTTGCTCTGTGTTTTTCAAACTTTTCAAGAAGCTTATGAATGGATATTTTTATCCTTTCTAAGGCTAGTGCATGCCCTCCAAAGTAGAGTGTGGAAGGCATAAATTAACCGAGAAGTGGTATTAAGAAGATAGGAACATTTTGCAATTAATTTTGGAAGATTTTGGAAAGTTTCAGTGGTTTTGGGATAAGTTCAACAAAATTGGGTTTTGAAGGTGAAAGAGCTTACAGATCAAAACAATCGAGCTTTGGGAAGTGATCCCCAGAGGTCGAGGATGATTTGGAGGTAAAAAAATATGGTTGTAAACTTATTTCAGTGATCTAAGTGATGATGGTCTCATGATCTTCATGAGACATAAGCATTTCTTCCCACAATATGTTTTCTACATGCACAACCTGCGGTCCCAAGAAAAAGGGATATTTTTAAAGGATTTTTAAGAAACATCAAGACATGAGACCCATCCATTCACTCTCAAAATGATATTTCTAGTCAAAATAATATAAATAAGTTCTTGAAAATATATCTGGATGCTCAAGATATGTTTATGTTAAGTTGCTCTCCAAGGCACGCTCTTAGGATTTAGTCATTTTTCTGGGTGGACACATGTCACTCCTAGGTTGAAGCACATTTTATTACACCAAATTTCCCATCCCCTTGAGAAATTTGGGACAAAAAATTTTACCCAAGCCTATGATAGACCCCTGGACCATCACGTGACCCCGGTTGAGCTCAAACAAGCCAATTAGGCCCCATTTGCTCTCATTTTCAGCCCTTCCCATCATCGAATCCTAGAATGTCACTTGTCCTTTCTAGAGAAGGGAAAATTTTCTTGAAATAACTATCCTATCCCCTTGGGACAGTTGTGACACATAAATGTGCCCAAGCCCAATATTGACCCTTGGTTTTTCATGACCCCAAAAGGTGCTCTGCAGGCATTTTTTCAGCCCCTTCTCCTATCTGCCTCCACAAATGACCATCCGCCACTTGTCCTCACCAGATGAGGGAAAATTTTATTACATCAACTATCTCATCCCCTTGGGATAGTTGGGACACAAAAAGCTCCCAAGCCTAGCCTCTTCCTTGGTCCTTCATATGACCCAATTTTTTTCAGGGTCTTTCTCGCCAACCAATCCTCATCTGTCACTTAGGCGAGGATGAGGCACATTTTATTGCACCAAATTTCCTATCCCCTTATGATAGTTGGGAAAAAAAATGCACCTAACCTCATGAATCTTTAAAAATCCATTATTTACTAAAAAGGAATCGTCGTGTGCTTGATTCTTCTTGTGCATGCAAGAAAAATCACCGCTAAAAGAAAACTCACTGCTTGAAAGAAAACTATAAAAATCCATTTCCCTTCTCCATTCCCCAATTTTTTCTTCATTCCTTCATGATCAACTACTTTAAAACACCATTAAATCTACAATTTCTTTAGACACCATGTCTGTTCTTCACTAGATTGACTTCATGGCCAAAAACGTAAAAAGCTCATATCTCACAATCTGGTGCACAAATTGAAGAGGGATTTTTGTAGACTTCTCCAATTTCAAAGGCCTTCAAGAAGCAAGTTGTAGTATTTCAAATTATGTCCCAAATTTTTAATGGCAAAAAAACCCCATTTTGTGCCATGGCTCTCGTTCCTTCTATTTCCCATCACTCTCGGCAGACAAATCAAGCTAAAATTGTGAGCACAAATTCTAGGAGAAAAACCTATCCTAGTGAAGTTGGTTCCATCACAATCTGAGGTGGGAAAGAAAAATTTAAAAATATCAGTGACTCCATTAATGGATGCCATGGTAGCTTCATGCTTGAAACTCTCACTAAGAAAAATTCTTTTTTATTTCCAAGCATTCTCGGTGGGTGAAACAAAATGAAATTTGGAGCACGAGATCACGACAAAGAGTCGAATCTAAAAATAATGTTCCCATCACAAACCAAGGTCATTTTTGTCACTTAATAAAAATATCATATTCTATGCTCCTCCACATGCTAAAAATAGTAAGTTCCCTGAATTGCAAGTTTGGATCACCGGACAATCAGAAAAGATGCAAAATGAAAGACAGGGCAAAATGTCAATTTTCCCAAAATAATAGGTTAGGAAAAAAACAACCTTCTAAAAATATAAAGTTTCTAAAAATAAAATTGAATCATCAACCAAGGAATATGAAGTGTTCCAGAAGGTCATATTGAAGAAAAATAGGTAATATGTACCAAAATAGTAGGTCTCGACCCTACCTGCTAAAAATAGAAAGTCCTCATTGTGGATGCAGAAAGTAACAGATGGCTCCATTTTCACTCATATTTCTAATTTTTGGACTCTCCACATTATTGTAGTATGACCTCATGGCTCTAATATAGAAATGAGAACTTCGTTAGGGTCATGGAAACATCATCTCGTAGCAAAGTATGCGAACCAAGAGACAAAGTGTTCAAGGTGAACTTCATTGGAGCTTCACATCAGTGTAGTAGTTTTGCAGAGGTCATCAGAGGCCAAGGTTTTCATATTCAACTTCTTCAGGGTGGATCTTCATCAGTGAAGGAGGTATCTCCATCCTTTGTAGCACTTCTTCTTTCCCCTCCTCCATTCTTTCTCCTCTTCTCTACCCCCTTTCTAATTCTTTGTTGTGAGCAATCATGACATTTGTCCTATTCATTTAAATGTGACTTTAGAAAACATTGTAATAAGTCACCCTTCATTAATAAAAGGGGACTTAATTTCACTCCTAGGAATATCAAAAGTCACATGTTAGAAGGATAAATGAAAGGTCACGTGGGGTAGGTGAAGAGTCTTCTAAAGGTCTATAAATTGTAATGACTTCCTCATTCTTAAGGGTTTTCAATTTTGTATGCTCAAGAGAGATTACTACTTAGAGTAAAGAAAAAGAGATAAAATTTTTCTTCTATTCCCTCTCTATGTTCTTCCATTTCTCACTATGTACAACTTTGTCAAAACATCGATGAAAAAGAAAGGATTTTCTTTCCTTTTTATGTTTGTGTTCTAAATTCTATCTTGTCTTATTTCTAGTAACAAAGTTTTTTTCCTTCTATATATGTGTGTTGAAGTACTCTGATTAATGTTTGTAGGAATCTGATTTTCTACCTACAATATTAATCCCCCTTCTTTTCCCCACTCCCTTTCCTACCTTCTCAAAGAAAATCCTCCATTACACGTAATTGTAAGATTTTGTAGTAGGTTCATTGGAGTGTTCTTGTTAGATCCTCACCTCTAAGGCCACCAAAATTTCACTTTCGTCCATGAAAAATAAATGGACCTAAACCATTCAAGTAGAGGGACCTAGAGTCTCGTGAGCATTGGTGGATATCTACCAATTTGTCCACCTTACAAAATTTCTTTCCAACGTTGAGAAATTGAATTAAAAGGAAGGACCATTTTGACAAAGTTATTTGAAGATTACAATAAATATATAGTCTTGAGAATGCCCGATTATTTTGGACAAGGTGCACCAAGAGAAAAATAGGGTATGATATGCGATTACAGGTATGTGGATGAAATTGATGATTTATGATGCTTTGAGATATGATTGTCATCCATGAAGGAGTGTTGATAAGTTGAATGATTGAGAGGTCAATCTTTTTGAAGTGTTGATAACATCACAAACTTGACCATAAGATTGATCCATTCTTTTGAAACACATTGGCTCTGTCCTGTCTGAGTGTTCAAAATAAGTGTGTATGATATTAGGAAAATATTGTCAATATTTTGGAGATATAGAATACTTGAGTAAGAGGTAAACATGACTAGTTATTTGAGATGTAAAAAGTCATGTGCGGGAATGTGTTTGAATAGTGAGAGCCGATTTACATCTCATAAAAATTTAGAGATAAGTCTAAGTATACACATCTTAGAGGTCGAACAAAGCTAAGAGGGTTAGCATGAATCAATGGAGACATGTTTTGAATGTTGAAGACAATGAAAAGAGAAGTGTGACAAGAAGGATAAATGTTAATGGTAAGATGATGAAATGATTATTGATTTAATAAAAAGGTAATGATCAGTCTTAGGGGAGATATAAGATTCTTTGATGATATGATTGACATCAGTATCATCTCAAGGGGAATAATGTGTATGTGTGAAGACATGATCAAAACCTTTTTCTGTTGTTGAAGTCAAGAAAGTGAATGAAGACCAAAGAGATAACAAGTAAGCTAAGTCAATGTTTTCATTTACATATTGCCAATTTATTTTTCATTTCTAGTTATCATGTATCCTTTTTCATAGATTTCAAAGGGTGAGAGTAGGCTCAGAAACATGAGAAAGAGGTCTTGTAGGTGTTTGGTCTTGTGGTTTCCATCAATGTTTCTGAAGGTGTTTGTCATCAATTACAAAGGGGGAGATTGCTTTGGGAATCATGTCTATGGTTTTCATTGGTTTTAAGTGGCACATTTATGTCAAATGGTTTCAAGGTGTGTTATGTGTCTCCATGAGGTATCATTCATAGTCAAGCATGAAGGTTGATTGGTAATGTCCAATCATGTAGTCTTGTCATGGTGTCTTGGTGCATGGTCAAGCAAGCTAGGTGTTGTAGGTGAGATCCAAATTTGGTTGAAGGTCTTCATGAGGTCAATAAAGGTTAGTACAATGTGGAAAAGGTGTATAATTGACTGCAAGTGGTCAACATGGTCAGTTTATATGATATCATGTGTTGAAGGAGTCATTATAGGCCTATTCCTAGACCTAGTCAAAGTAGTATGGTGGATTAACATGCAATATGAAGTATGGAAGTATTATATGAGTATGTGAAATGTGTTTTGACATGGCATGGAATGTATTTAAGGAGTTTCATGTCAGTACTTAGAGGTATGGTGATGTTTCAAGGTCCTTTGAAGTAAGTTTCTTGAGAACAAGGCAAGTTGACATAGTTAAGTCTTATTTTCTAGAGAGATTTAGGTATACTTGTGCATGGATGAGACTTGGGATAGTTAGGGAGGTTAATATGGTTCTTTGAGTCAAATTTCAGGTCAAGGTGATGAGTATTTTTGAAGATATTGAGTTTTTCCAAACCCAAATTCCAAAGGTGAGAATTTGAGGCAAAAGTTAACTTTCTCGATCTTGGTTATGGACTGTATGCTTTGCATGGGACCTGAAATATTTGGCATATTTAATTAGGCTAGTAATGAATATTTTCCATATGGAATGAAGGAGTTTGATCGTCATGTGTTTATGAACAATCATTTATTAAGCTAAACTACTTTTCAACCCTCATGAAACCCTAGTTAAGCAAAATGACTTGGGAGAAATTTTTGTACAAGTCTAAATTTTTTTCTTTTTCTAATGTAATGATTTTATTTTGAATAATACTTATCCATATTTCTAATGGTGTATTTTAGAGATTGTGACAAAGATGTTGGCCCCATCCAAAAGGCAAGTTTTTAGAGTTTTTCAGTTTGTGTAAAATATTTCCATTGAACCTAATGACTAAATTAACATTTATGGAAGCATGGTAGTTTTACTACATGTCCATGATAGTTTCAGGTCATGGTTGAGGTCCTAAAATGCAAAGTGTGCCCTATCTTTGAAGACTGGTTTTGGGGTTGAAAAGGCAATTTGGAGTAGATTGTGAAAAATAATTTTTGGAGGATCTTCAAGTGGTATTATGACTTGTTCATAATTATTTCATGATCTTGACACCAATATATTTCCAATGATATATCACACTTGAGTTTTTTCTAAGTTTTGAGCAAGTTATGACATGTTTTTTAAAGACTAAGTTTTGGTGCATAAGAACAACCATGTTATTGAAATGGTTTCATAAGATTGAGATGATTGTTATGATTGTTTCATGATTTATAGAGATTTTTTAGGACTTATAAAACATGTCTAAGTGATATTCATTCCTTTGTGGAGTTGGTTTATCTCTTTATCCTTCATGTTTTGCATAGTTTCTTGTTTTGGTGTAATTGGGCCTATTGAAGACCTAATGGAGTTTTTTGGAGATGGATATGATATGGCCGACCCTTATGGTCAAGTTTGTGATGTTATCATGATGTTATCATGATTTTATTATTATGTTTTCCTGATAATTTCACTACGAAGGCCAACCTACATGTTTTGAAGGAAAGAAAATGTTATTTAAAAAATGTTAAAAAGGTCATTTGTGAGTGTTAGATCCATGGAATGATATCAAAATTTGGAGAGATGAAAGGTAAGGTTATGAGAATAGAAATGGAAATGAATATACATTGAAATTTATGAAGGATAATGCTATGTTTCTGATCTAAAGATGACGATCTTGAAGGAGGTCATCTATTCACGACCTAGTTGGAAGAAAAGACCTAGTTTGTGTGCATGGTATTGAGCAAGCTAGAGAGAAGTAAGTGGAGTGTTGTAGGGTGTCAAGAGAAGAAATTAAGAGAGTATGAGAAGCTCAGGAGATTAGAGAAGAAGGGAAAAAGGTCACTTGACATAATCAACAAAAGAAGATGCAAGCTTGAACAAGGAAGAAGAAATAGGAATTTGAGAGCGTATTGACCGCACGAAGCTAAATTAGTGATCATAATAAGTTGTTAGAGGAAAAAATTAGAAGTGGTCATCATATTCAGGTGGGTGAGTTGGTTCTTGGTCAACTTAAGGGGTTGGTTACTCCTTTTAGGGTTGGTGTCCTACTAAACTAGGGGTTAGTGCTCCTTGTGGGGTTGGTGCCTCACTAAAGAAATATCTTATGATGTGTAATATTCATAGGATTCATTTGTTTTAAGTAATATATAATAAGAGGTTTAGTGGGTTTTATTCCCTTGAGGGTTTCCCACTTAAATTTGGTGTTTGTGTGTACTCTCTTGCATCTTGTTCTTGTGTATGGTTGATGCAATGTTTAAATAATCACACATATGGTTAATATATGATTGAATGGTTGTATGGATCATGAATGACGAAGAAAATGGAATAATTTTTTTAAATAACTGATTCAACCCCATTGTATTGTGCTTACAATGCCCCACACCATACAAGTGAACCTATAAATCACATGACAAAAGCATTTATTAATGTTTGAGAAAGATGCATATAAAATATGTATAGTGAAAAATGAAATATAAAATCATGAAAAACTTACAAGTGATTGCACCCAAATTGACTTTATAGGGTGTACATGAATGCTATATATGAAAACATAACATTTGAGTTTACTAGTATCCATATGTAGCATTCAAGTGTGCTAGTAGCCAACTGTAGCACTTGTGCTGCTAGTAGCCAATTTGTGCATGATTTTAATATACATGAAATGATGTTGATGTGTAAGATCTGAAATATGTTTTGCATAACCATGTGTATATTATCATCTTGTGTACTCTAAAGTTATGTGGTTGTGATTTATGCAACCATTATAAAATCCAACAATATGACCCCTTTGGAGATGAGTGATTCTATAATGAATAACTTAGCTCAAAAGAGAAAATGTTAGATGAAAAGAGGATATAGATAAATAATAAAAGATGTGAACCATATATAACATATTAAATAAATACAAAAATATAATGAATGTGCATCGAAGTGATTATTTTTTATTAAATAGCAAATGTCATCTCATGGTTACGGATATCATATGCATATCCAATAATCCATAGAAATTAGTAGCTAAGGGCATAACCTTGATTGGTAGAGTAATATCAAAGCAACCACAAAACTTGAATACTAATGAATGTATTTGGACCTATGACATGACATGATGATAAAACACATGGAAATACCTCCATAAAATAGTGATAACTGAGAATACATGATGTCTTGACCAATGTTAGTAATTGTTAGTTTTGTGTGCAAAGTAAGTAAATGTCAATAAATGTGCCATGGGAAATTTATGTAACAAGAAATGTGTCATGAGCATAATTTAGGTCAAAATATGTGTTAACCGATGTGCTAAGAGAAAAAAATATATCATGAACATGTGATAGATCAAAATATGCTTTAAACAATGTGCTAAGAGCTAAGTATATAACAAACAATGCATCATGAGCATGAAATAGATTTAAATATGCATCAATCCAATGTGTTAAGAGAAATATCTATAAAAATAAATGTATAATGACATGAGATGGATTGAAATATGAATCATCTAATGTGCTCAGAGAAATTCTATGTAGTAAGTAATGTATTCTAAACATTGTGTGTCATAAGAAATGAATGATATTTTCTATAAGCAATGTAATTCTAAACAATGTGTCATAAGAAATGTGTGTCTATATGAAATGTATCAAGAATTATGTATCTCCAAAATATGTTATAGGAGATATGTTCTAATGTACATATGTTGTATTTGATGTGTCCCAAAAATAATATGGGTGGGGTGTATTGTATGTAATTGAGCATAAAGTCAACAATTAGTGATAAATAAATGTATAGAGAAAACAATGGCATATGAGAAAATAGAGTATACAAAATATAAGATAATATACGAAAACATGAGCATAGAGAATACAAGAGCATAAAACATGCAAGATTATAGAGTTGGCATGAGCATAAAACATTCAAGAGCATAAATAATAAAATAACATAAAACATACAAGAGCATAAAATATACATGAGCATAGAGCAAATAAGAGTTTAGAAGCTAAAATGAACTTAGATAATGTAAGAGCATAGATACAATATGAACACCAAAGCATATATGAAGCACATGGAAGAAAATAAGAATATAGGATTAAAAAATTTCATGGAAGCAAATGAGAGCATAGAAGCATACAAGTGCATAGTGATTTAAAAAATAAATCTTTATCGATGACTAAGATCAAATGAATATAATAGTAGAAAACAAGATCTAGCATACAAAATATAAGCAAGTGTGCAGATAGGAGATAAGAGTGACTTAACTTGTATCATGAGATCTGGATTTATTTTAGGCTAGAAAATAGGCTGGAAAGGATGGAACTGGGTTGTGTAATATTTTTCTAAGAAATTGAGATCTGGAAATTCTTCGAATAAAACCACCCAAATTAGGATAGGATAACCCCAAACACTAGTGTCCGATCTGGGTGCTAGTTTCTTGGAAAGTGCTCTATTTTTTTCTCTTTTTAGGTTCTAAAATTTACTTCTTCCTTTTATTATTTTTCACATCCACTTTGTTATAGGGTTCTTGTGTTGCATCTGAACCTATAAAACAAACCATAACTACCTACACAAGGATCAATAAAACATTAGATGGAATAAATAATGCATATGCTTGAGTCGATTGACCTCAACGGTCACCCCAATGTGATTGTCACCGAGCACTACACTACATTTCAGACTCTATGTAGTTCTAGTGTGTGTGATTGAATTGTGTCCCTTGAATCTAGGTTTCCCTTGTTCCAGTTGCACCAAGATAGTGAGATACAACTGAAATTTCCCCAAGATGAATGTGTGATATGGAATTCAAAAATAGCCCCTCCTATGTAGTGAATAATGCAACCCAAATGCAGTCCTTGAGTGTTTTTCTTGTAGATGGTAGATAAAAAGTTACAACCCAAATTTCCCCCTTATGGGTAGTTAGTATATTGTGTATATATATGAATTCCTTGTTTGAATTTTGACACTTAGTGACACCAAAAGATGACCCAAATCATGAAATAGAAATAAGAAAAGACCCAAAGTTAAGTAGCAACCGACAAGTTAGAAAATAAAATAGATTGGATAAAAGTGCCTAGAAGGGACACTAGTGCCTGAGTGTTAGTGTCCTTATTGGGCCTTATTACCCCAAATCCAAGAAATAGAATCAAGATAAAGAACATGGAAAAGGATCTCTATGACATGACCAAAATATGTAAATGCAAGCAGTAAAAGGCAAAGTCACAATCAAAATCAGTCAAAATCAATAAAAGGACTAAGAAAAGGTGTCACTAGTGTCTAATCTTTACACTTAGAAATCATGCATATAACAACATACTAGAGGTGTAATGTAATAGTAATAAGTGCATATTTTTGTGTCTACATTCCCCCTTTATGATATTTGGATGAAATTTAATAGTATAAAGGATATAAGAAGAATGTACTTGTAAAGGGATGAAGGAGTTGTAGCCAAGTGTATTGATAGTAAGAATCATAGCGTGGTGAACCACGGATTATTATTTTGATCCATATGGGGTGAGTGTCTTGTCACAAGAGGATTCGTTGGGTAAAAAATCGTCTAAGGAGATATAGGAGACTTTGAAACTTGGAGATTGAGGGAAGGGTTAAGAGTGATCAATTCCCAAAATGGTGTAAAAACTCGAGGATTTGAGCATCTTGTTACTAAACTCTATAGATTAGAGCATCCTGTCCCTAAAAGAAAGAGTGTTGGGAGAGTGATCAAATTTTCTCTCCACCATGACACTTCCTCAAAATAGGTTCCATTGATGCAAATAAAAATGAACCAATTGAAACTTGCCTACTAGTCACAACAAAACCCCGTAAAGTGGTTCAAGAAAGGCAATGATGTCTCATTTCCCCCACTTTATGATTGTAAGGGTGTAAAATTGGTCAAATGGAAAAGTGCTTGGTTTGATTGGTTCCCAAGTTAGGTCATCTAGGAGAAATATTGATACTGTTAGAACAGAATCAAAGTAATTTGTATTAATTGAAACATAGTATTTGATTGAACTTGATTGATTTGAGACTGCTTTGGAAGATTTAATTATCCCCAAATTAGGTCATTTGAGGGGAAAGTTGTGAGAATCTAAGAAAAATGTGAAAATTTGAGATAGTTTGGCACTTGAGATATATTAGAGTAATAATTTTTGTAGGATTTGAATATTGCTTTGTGATTTCTTAAAGATTACATGAAAATGCGGGACGTGATCATGTATTGTATTGGAATTTTTCTTGGATTATTCTAGGAGGGGTAATAGGATAATCCCTCAAATATTTTCCTCCCTTCCTTAGGTGAAGGGGTGAGAGGTGATTCATCAAACCATGAGCTGAAAGAAAAGAGATAAATGGTTTGGAGAGAAATTGAAGGAGTATAGAATAATATAGTAAGGAGTGATACATGGGAATATCATGTAACAAATCCTAAGTAGGTATGCTAGTGAATAGTCAATACTCTAGATAGTGAAGATACGGTTCTAATGCCGATGATGCTAAAAATGGATAAACAAAGCTCAAGATATGGAAGAAACATCAATGATGAATTAGTTGCTGTAAAAGATAACATAGTAACTATAGTGATTTGGAGTGACAATAAGATTTTACTATAAATAGTAAGGTTAGAAAATTCAATAGGATCCTCATTTGTAAATTGGAGTATTGTGATTTTGAGCTCTGAGTTATGAGGATGTCATGTACACGAGAGGTGATCCCGACTAGATTCAAGAGGGTTGTAGAGGCAATGTCGACACATACTAAAGATCAACTAGTAAGTAACGTATTTTATAAAGTATACCGGGAAGTACCAAGTGATTTTCGGGCAATTTAGCATTTTTAATTATTTAAAATTTTGGGCATTTTAATCCAAGATGATGCCAATAAGGCCAGCTTTTTTCATTGGACAATATTTTCCAGCTTTTGGGTGGTAGTGTCCAAGTTCTGGGTGGTACTGTCAAGGTGTTAAACGGTCCTTTCTAGGAATATGGAGGAGAATAGTAGTATATTTTTGCATGGTTTGAGATGCTAACTTGGGATTTTTATACTTCCCTATGTTGTGCAGAGAGAGACATACATTCATGGGAGTTCCATGCAGGAAGGAATTTATCTACATTGTTGGCACTAGGCTTAGAGGAGGATGAGTGGGATATATTGGACCGTGTCGGGTTGTGACACATCACTATATTGGGGGAGGTGTCCCATAATATGCATTTGATGACTGCACTCTATAAGAGATGGTGTGTAAACACTTATACCTTTTAGTTTCTAGATGGAGAGATGATAGTGAACCTTGATGATGTATATAGGATACTAAGATTACCTGTGGTAGTAGGACAAAGGATATAGGTGATTCCCAAGTAATAGCAAAGAGTTATGAGGTAGTACTTTACAAGGTCACAAACACATGTAGAGTCTTCAATTATGATTAATGATATAGTGAGATCAGGCTTTCCGTGGTTGCAAAAGTTTATTGTAGTGTTTTTGCATCTTGTGTAGCTGTTGATAGTGGAGGGGTATCAATGTCCTATATGATGCATGATATCTGTATGAGTATTGAGAAGCATGGACTCGATATGCTTGGAGCCATTACATGTTGGCTCATTTATATAGATATTTCTACATATTTACATAGGAGGATTAGTGTAAATTTTAGTGGCTAATCTTTGTTAATTCATGAATATTTGGGTTTTTGAAATTTGGATTTGTCTAATTTTCAGGGGTTAGGTCACTTGCTATTTCGCCTAAATTTTTCTAGGTACAAGTTAATTTTTTGGTTTGATTCTCCTAGAATTTATAGTAATAGCCAAATTTTTATATTTAAAACAAATTTACCGCATGCATAAGAGATAAATTTAAAACACGTTGATACCAACCGACAACATTTTCTTTCAATTTGTGGCATTCGCTAAGATTTGAAATTCATTTATAGAAATTTTCTAAGTAATATCTATGGTTATTTTTAGGGGGTCTTCAAATTTACCCTAAGGAGGATCATGAAAGTGGGATTGGTGATAATTCATTGTTGCATGTGTGGGAATATGAGCACATAGCAGTGGTGAGACCGTTGAGTGGTCCATGAGTAGATTGGGATCGACTTTATATTTTTGCAACTAGATGGGTTGGTTTGAGGAGTCGTGGGTTCGACACTATGACATATATGTCGATCCTAGTTAGGATGGATCCCAATGTAGTGATTTGGAGAATTTATAGGGACTATGGAGAATGGGTGAAGGATCATTTGGAGTTACGATGCATTCGACGTACTATGTGGTTAGAGGACAAGTTTATAGGGATGACCAAGATCTTTCAATATGTGTGAATATCACGATAGTTTGGCATAACACAAGATGTTCCTCCAAAGCCATATATATGGCATATATCTATATGAGTGGCTATGAGAGTAGGTGTGAGGCTCGGTTCTACGGGGTCCTAATTATACCTACCAGGTGTAGATGAGGCGAGATGCATAGATAATACATGTGTGAGTAGTTGATGTGAGATGTACCACAAATTATATATAGTGGTGGGTGGAGAATCGATGGGTTATATTGTTTCTAGTGGTGGCAGATGTAGTAGGAGATCTACCCATTATTTCTATAGGGGAGGATAGGTGAAAACATGGAAAATCCTTCCCCAAGGAGGATGCAGTAACGGAAGTGGTTGCACGACATAAGTAGAAGTGATTCTATTATTTGTAATTTATATGTGTTTTTTGTAATTGTGATGATGATGTACTAATTTAGGTCATCTATTGTGGGTGATGAGAATTAGAGGTTGAGTGTGGATACATAGATATACATGTTAACTCACAACGTGCCTCAATATTTCCTCGCGGTGGTGGGATGTTGGAGAGAATGGTCCATATTGCCAGGGAACATACATATTTGTTTAATCCCATGGCAGTGCCCTCATCTACATGTATGGTGTTGCGAGTTATAGTGAGATGAGTCTAGTATAGAGCTCACATGGGTGAGAGAGGAAGTTAGAGGAGATGTCCTAGCTCAGAGCATGTTTAAGAGATACATAAAGCTCCATGGACGATATGTGGATGCGGTAGTCAATGTAGCATCAATACAAACCCAGTTAGAGGAGTAATGGTCCCAAACATAGAGGTAGAGATATAGTGGCAAGGCTTCAAGTTAGAGAGCTTCGATAGTAGCCTCCAATAGTAGTGAGGAGGATGTATGATATATGTTGTAGTGGGCATTTCCCCTTGATTTTGTATTATGAAACTTTCGAGAGATGTATATATGATGAGATCATTTTTGATATGATGATGTGTACTTATGTTTGTTATATGAGTTGATGATTCTCGATTTGATTTAATAAGATATGTTGTTGCAATGGTGATGATGTAACTGTATATATTGATGTTGTAAAGTAGAGTATATGTGTTGATAATGTAGATAATATCATGATGATAGTAGAATAGATAGTAGAATGATAATAGGCATGTATTGTAAGATGATTGTTGAATAGGGATTGTAGTAAAAGTGTTAACGATGGTAAAGAGAACAAAGGAAGAATAGACCTCACAAAGTGAGAGAAATAGTGGCATACATGTAAATAATAGGCATGAAATCATGTAGCACTAAAGAACATATAACATCTAGCTAGAAAGAAGGTGACAACTACGCACAAATGGCTCAAATGATGTAGTGTCATGAGCATATGTACCGAATGATAAGCTCAAGTGATCGTAACAACACTAGGATGATGTGAATCATATAATGACAAGTGGTGCTTATTCAGAATTGACTTAGGTATCCAAAGTGAATAATAAGTAGGGGAAGAAGCTCACGTGTTGTCAAATACGAGGGAGGAGGAGACAAAATGACCTTAGGAGGATGAGAGGTAGTCAAAGTAACATATGATGGTGTGTAACATTATAATATGGGAGATTGTGATCTATCAGCATGACATGTGTGAAAAGTATTGAAACCCTTTTCCTCAAGCAACTAAAGCCTATCATGGAGTGCATAAAAATCATTATCTCTATGACCATTGATCCTATGGAAATTATAAATTGTCCAATTATGACTACATTATAACCAATGTGGAGAATGATTCTCATTATAAGATAGCCTAATACACATCTCCTCAATCAAAGTGTGTAAAATAGCATTAGGCCTAATAGAATATGAGAATTATAATGGCTCCCACTTAGGAGGGGGAGTGAAATGTGGTGGAGGTCTATGAAAACATGGTGGATGGTCATTAGTATGTTTAGTATGGGATGGAAAATGTGAAGGTGATGTAATAGGAGGAAGGGAATATATGAAGTTGGCGAAGGAGTAGTAGTTTAACTAGTAGTATGTGCAATAGAATGTTCATTAAGCATATTTTGTTCTAAATCTATAACCTTAAATAGAAGAAGTGTGAAATATTCACATGTATCATATAATATTTTTTTGTCAAAGGAATAATCAAGCCACGAAAAAAGATATATAACATTTCTAGATCAATGTGATGATAAAGTAAATGATGCATGCATGATTTTAAATGTAAGATATAATCATTAACAAGTTTATTATTTCATTGATGCAAAGAAGGTAAAATATCAAATGTAAATTTAGGATCATTGTTAGAAATACTATTTCTAAGAAATACTTCTTTCATATCAAGATAAGTACTAATAGATCCACTAGGAAAATGATGAAACAATGAGAAGAAATATCAAGTAAGACTACTAGGAAATTATTTGAGAAGTAATCTATCATTAGAATGTGAAGCCATAACTAATCTAAAATCCTTAAGATGCATATAAGGATTACATGTTCCATCAAAAAGTGTAAAAGTAGGCAAAGTAAAACCCTTAGGAAAAGTTGAATTGTAAATATTTTTAGGAATAGGATTTTCATGAAGTGAATTATTATCATTTCTAGCATAATAGGCCCTACTCTCAAGGGTAAGGGTGTGGATATTATTTTGTAAATCACCTATAACATGCATAAGAGAAATAAATTATTGTGGAGGAATGGCATAAACATTAAGGGGTTCATTAAGGGGTTGAATCTTTCCATTATAAGTAGCCATAGGGACACTATTGGGTTGAAAGTCAACTTTTGGATTAGCAAGTGGAAAGCTATGAATAGGAACATGGGAAGAAGAATTAATAGGAAAATAATTTTGCACACTTTTATCAACAAGCTCAGTAGGATAAGAAACACAAGCAACATGCATATTATCCTTATGATCATCATTATGTACACTATCATTAGAAATATCAAGAGTAAAAACACATGCATCATTAAATTTTATAGATTTTGACACATTATGAGGAGGAAAATGAGTACTAACATCATTAGGAAGCACGTAAGAGGTGGAGGAAGAAAGATATGAATTTTGAGGCACAATATTCAATGAATAAGCTCTTGGTTGAGAAGAAGAAGAGGGGATCTGAATATCATTATCAACAACAATATAATCAACTCCAATGATTTGTGCATACATAAGTGGAGGAGAAGCAAGAGTATGGTGAAGAACATTAATGATATCATCTACAATATCAAAAGACATATAGGTATGACAAACATAATTAACAAGACCTTCCTCATCTGAAAAATTAACCAAATATTCAACACATGTATCATTTATAGCAATAAAATAAACATCACTATCAGATTCACAAGAACTAGTGGCCTCAATAGGGGGTAAGAGTATAATATTAGGACTAGGGTTGAAAATATTTATAAATACATGAGGATTTTTTGGATGAAAAGTAGCAACAATATGCGACTTATGATAGAAGTCCACTTCCTCTTGGGAACTTACAAAAATAGGATGAACACCAGTCATAGGAATAGGTTCATACTTGGGGAAGGAGGTTTGGGATGAAAATTTCAAACACTTTTTAATAATCCATGAGGAAAATACAAGATGATGGATCCTAGGGTAGGATAGGGTTTGATTAATAAATGGGTTCACCAAATGATTTAACACAATTAAATATTTATCAGAGGATTGAGACCAAATGAATATAATAGTAACAAACAAGATCTACTGTACAAGGTATAAGTAAGTGTGCAAGATAGGAAATAAAAGTGAATTACCTTGTATTGGAAGATATGAACTAATTATGGGATGGAAAATAGGAAGGAAAGGATGGAACTGGTGTAATCTCTATATGAGAAATTAGGATCTTGAACTTCTTCGAACATAACCTTCCAAAATAATATATGACCACCATAGGAGCTAGTGTATGATCTAGGTGCTATTGTTTCTAAAATTTCTCTCGCTTCTTCTCTTTTTAGGTTCTAAACTTAACTTCTTCCGGTTTCATTGTTTGTCATATCCAATTTATTGTAGGGTTTTTGTTTCATACCGAACTAGTAAAAAAACCTAGCTACCTACAAAAATCTCAAGTAAACATTAGATAGAATAAATAATACATATTATTGAGTAGGAATGACCTCGAAGGTCACCCCAATGTGATTTTCATTGAGAGCTACACTGCATTTTAGAATCTATATAGTTTGGGTGTGTGTGATTGAATTATGACCCTTGAAGCAAGGTTACCCTTTTTCCACTCGCACCAAGAAAACAAACTACAACTAATTTACCCCCAAGATAAATTTTTGATATGGATTTTTAAAAACATCCCTCCTATGCAATGAATAATGTAGCCCAAACACAGATCCTTGAGTTTTGCTCTTGTAGGTGGTAGATAGAAAGTGATAGCCTAAATTTCCCCCTTTTGAGTAGTTAGTATGTTGTGTATATGTATGACTTCCTCGTTTGCATTTCAACACTTAGTGACTCCAAAACCAACCCAAAATATGAAATAGAAATAAGAAAAGACCCAAAGTTAATTAGTAATTGACAAGTTAGAAAATAAAGTACACTGGATAAAAGTTCCCAAAATGGACATTAGCTTTGAGCGGTAGTGTCTTTCTTTGGTATTACTGTCCCAAAGCCAAGAAACAAAAACGTGACTAAGAACAGGGATAAGAATCCTAGTGACACACCCAAAAGATGTAAATGTAAGAAATTAAAGGAAAATTCACAACAAATATTAGTCAAAATTAGTAAAAGGAATAAGAAAAGGTGCCTCCAGTTTCTAATCATTGTATTTGGAAATCATGCATATAACAACATACTAGAAGCATAATGTAATTGTAATAAGTGCATATTTTTGTGTCTACACATGGAAGTAAACATAAGCATATAAAAATGTAATTACATGGAAACTAGGATCATAAAAGAAGATAAGTGCATAGAAACAAACAAAAACCTATAATAATATAAGTATATAGAAGAAAAAAAGAACATAAAAGTGGATAAGTGAATGGAAGAAAATAGGAGTGTAGAAGCATAACAAAGATATGGAATCAAATAAGAGCATATAGGCATATAAGTTCAATGAAGAAAATTGGAGCATATAATTAGACAAGTGCATTGAATAAAATAGGAGCCTAGAAGAATACATGTGCATAAAAGAAAAATATATCATAGAATCATACATGAATAAGATAATGTGTAACTAACATATGAGTGACATATGAAGAAATGTACAATAGCAAAAAATAGAGTTAAATGAGTATGGTAATATGAAGTAAGTGAATAGTAAAGTAAATGATCATTAACTAGTAGGCATGGAACATAATAAATTGGTATCTAGAAATAAATAATGTGATAATCATTTATGAATCCCAATATAGTATGTTTCATAAGATATAAGTTGACAAGATAGATAAAAGTAGTATTATATCACCCATGGACTAGTGCATAATGATCGATATATATAATCTCAATAAAAAGGATGCCCCAATGTAGGTATACAACATAATGTGGTGCGTTTACTCTAAGAATATAAGGATATAATAAGTTACACAATGTGAATTATATGATATAATTAGGATTAGTATTTAAGACTACCCCAATTTAGTTCTCGCCCTAATTTGGTAAGGTTACCCCCACGATATAAGGCTTAAAAATTCATGAATTGAATGTATGATGTCTCAGTAGACTAAGATATCTCGCAACCATATTAATTATATAATGAGGATTAAGTGCACAAGAATGAAAGGGATGTAAAGTGATAAATATGAATAAAAAAATGTTGAAGTATATGCAATGAAAGATAAAGTCACATGGAAATCATGGTTTTACATATTTTTATATTAGATTACTTTATGTTTTTTCATAGAAGAATGATAATTGTGAACCATAACTTTTACTAATGGACATGGGGAATAGGCTATAAAAAATAAAATAAATGAGATGTGGACCTAGGTAATAGGCGTTACTTAAAATATCACATGAAAACCCTAAAATATGTTACATAATTGGGTTGTGTCTCAATTTTAGACTAGGGAAAAATATGCGAGAATGACAAAAATATGCTAATAAAAATGTATTTAATGGAGAGATAAGAGAAGGATATGTGTATACAAGAGGTGATGTGCCTATGATTTCACTAAAAACATGAGTAAGGATACCATAGGAGGTTATTATATGACCGCATTAAAGGGATGATTATATGATGTCTTGTATTAAGGGGTATACTTGTATATGTGATGAAAAGGAGTACAACTTAGGATGACGTATCTATCATCCGACTCTAGGTTGTTTCCAAGTGTAATAAATTATCCTAAAATATCAACATCACTAGCCTATTTTTACAAGGTCCACGAGTCAAAAGTATTAGTAGTAACCTTAGGATCTTGATGTGTATGGGGAAAATGCATCGTGTCCTACATGGGTCACACTTGTAAGGTTACTACCTAACTACTATGTAGTGTTCATGAATATATAGCATATGGTGTACTAGAGGAGGACTATATGTCATAACATGTTCATGGTGAGACTATTTCAATCATTATGTGTAATCTGTTTAGGAATATGACCAAGACTAAATAATGAGTTGCGAAATCTTGTTTCTTAGTCCGAGAAAATTTCGTGAGGCCAAAGTAATAATGGGTAGTGGGATAGGTTAAATAGAGTACTCATAAGGGACATTAATGGTGACCACTATGTTTTTGTGTACATACTTCAAATATATATATATAACGTGGAAGTAACATCACACATGTTATAAATACATAGGAATATAAATAGAATGTTGACCATGTTCTTTGGAAGGGACTATAAGGAACCAAGTGTCCTTCCTCTTGGGTTTAACCTATAAAGGTAATAATATGCATCTAATTTTATTTTTATTTGGTCATCAAAGACCTAAACTATTTATGTGGTGCCCATAAAGTCTTCTCTCGTGATATATCCTAGATATGTAGGTGGTTCCAAAATGTAAATGTTTGTGTTAGGTCCATTGTCTATCATGATGTTTTGGATCTAACTTGATTTGACATGTGTTTGTACCAATATAGGTCGATATGATTCCTCATCATTATAAGGAATATATGAATCAACAAATTTTATAGGTGGTGTGCAACATTATATCTCTCTAATCACAATAACGATGCTATCAATAGGATGAGTATGAACATTGTAGGTTAGTGAAGGAGACACTACATGATAAACCATATGTACTTTTTCTACTTGTTGAGTCTCTACATTATATGGTAGTGGATTAATAAAAAATTTCAATCTAGTATTAGGTGGCATATTTCCATGTTGGTGCATTCCTATAAGGATTTAATATAAAGATTATTGTTGTCAATTACTTCTTGGATCTTATGACATAATGCAAAACATCTATTTTTGGAATGTATAAGACATTGATGGTAATTACAAGACACATTACTATCCGTACTCTCGTTTCCCTTCTCCCTTTAAATCCCAACCGTGTCGGCCTATCACCCAACATTAGCTGGGTGCTCACCAAAGGTGCACGCAGTCTTGAGCCCTCCTTGATGTGAGCTTTGTAAGAATGCTATCCATTAATGGAGGAATGGTTGCAAAAAACAAAAAATACACGTATCTATTCTAACAAAGAAGTAAAATCACTAGATCTAAGCATATATGCATCATAATGGAAAAGTAAACACTACAACATAATAAAGAGATCGGATATGAACTATGAGAAAATGATAATACTAGGGTTTGAACCCATAAACATAAATATCCAGAAAAACCCTTCACATATTGATTAACAAATGTTTACAGTAGCCATATTACATCAAAAAGGTTCAATAATAGATCAATACATCATTCTACCATTAGCATCCTACCCTTCCCATGGATTTGATCTAGAAACCCTATATTACCCCCTTAGAACCATTACATAATCCCTTCCTGTAGAAATACACCACTCATATGCACACCCCATATGCACCCACACTCGACCTCTAATCTCTAACACCCAATACCAATACGCACACCCCTTCTAGATCTAAATTCCTCCTTAAATAGGATAGGATCTCACCTAAACATCATTCCAGAAGCAAGCCCACATGCCAAATGTCATCATACTATGTTATAATTGAGTGTCCAAGCCATGCAGATGCCAACTAGCCATAACAACCTCCACTTTACAGCCCGTAACCATAAATATTCCTTGGAATATTCTTTTCTTGAGCTCCAAGTCTCCATGTAACAACCTTTTCATCATTACACTTATCCACAACTTCACATGTTTTACATGTGATACCATTTAACCGAAAATGTGGCTAAGTCCTTAAACCCTTTCCCGATTCCATGCACAAGGCCATCTCTCCTTGTGCACATTCACTTACGTGATTTTCTCCATAGTGCCTTCTACACACGCTCATCTTCTACTTTAGGACTTAGTCATTTTTCAGGCTCAACATCACCCCACACTAAACGTGTTGTCCATCCTTAAAAAAATCTGAGCTCTAATAAATAATAAAGAATGGAGGGAAAGAATAACTTGTACCTAGCTTACGCTAAAGAAAAAAATAATTTTTCTACTGTTGTAAAAGGATTGGGAAGTCTTTGTTCAAGGATGCTTTAATTTTATTCCAGGCATCCACCTCACTCTGTGCTTGTTGAAATAAATCCCCTATCAATGCGCTAACTTCATCAAATGATAATTCCTCACCTTTAGCCTTCAGTGTATCAACAATATTTTCCATCTGTTTGCTAAGGTCGCTTAGCGTGTCCATCCTTCGTGTAACCTGGGGATATAATTCCTTCACTTTATTTTTAATCAAGACCCTTAAGTATTCGATCACCTTAGACTTCTTCTCAACCTCTACTATGATCTTATCCCATTCTACCCTATTATTCTTGTTCTTTTCCTGGAACTCCTTTAGGTCTGCCTCATGGGTAACAACTAATACACTTGCCACCCTATCCCTATCTCCACAATTGTCATAGACAACTTCGCCATGTGCGTTGTGGTTTTTACAAAGGCAAGGAGCTCGAGTACCGAGTTATGGTCTCTTCAATTTTCAACTTCTCCTACTCTCTTTTTCATGCCAAAACCTCTTCTACCGACTCTAGCGCAAGTGGTTGTTTCTCCATTGTGATCAAGCACGTCAAATCCTCCAGCAAAGTGGAAGGATGAATCATACTTCTATTCGGGGGGCTAAGTCTGGGCATGCTAAAATAATGGAGTCTGAGATAGTCTCCACTTTCTTGTAGGCTTCGCGCACCTTCACCTTTTCCTCTCTCAACTTAACCTTTAACTGTGTAATTATAGAATCCTTCCCTTTTATCTCCCTATCTCTCTCTATTATCTCCTTATTATTTTCCTCCAATTCCTCCTCCAAGGTTTTGATTCTGTTATTCCTCCCGAATAACCTTGCCTCCACTTCTACCGATATCTTGTTGAGCACGTTACAAGCCTGCTCATTCATTAGCCATTGGGTATCCATAATAGGATTCACCTCATTGGGGTTCTCGCATTTCTATCACTGCATCCACACTAACTTTGAATTCGGGCTCATCAACATGGGATTCAAAGGTCCATGACAACATTTTCCTCATGCGTGTGTATGCACTATATTTCTCAAATGATGAAAAACCAGAGTTGGTCTGTGGGCACCATGCTCTAGAAATGTGCACGTAGGACCTTGTTTGGATCATTGACATAAGTCATTGTGTGTCCTTGTGCCATTGTCACGCCCTTGCCACCAATGCATTCTACCTTTGGGAAGATGACTACTAGAATATTCTCCTTGTCTACACTCTCTTCCATTTCTCTCAATATTTCTTCAAGTGTTGTGCTCCACCTCATGCTCCACCAAGTTTTGTATGATATCTCCCACTTCCTTTTCCATAGTGTTGTCCAACTGCCCCCAAATAAGTGTGAGGTCTCTTATGTATTCATATTCACCTCTTCACTTCCTCCCATATTCTGAGTTCCCCCTCGATCCATTTTTCTCTTCATCATATTCGTGTACATTATACATAGGGGATCCTCACCTTCCTCACACTCCTCATCCTCCTCAGACTCATCACCCTTCATGCTCTTTATCTCCTCAGAGTCTGAACTCCATGCCATCTTTTTCTTCTTCTTTACTTGGTGATTTCTTGATCACAGGGGAAATTTTCTTCTCGAAACTTCTCCATGAGGGATTTATTCCTTTGTGTGTAAGTACTTGGGCATGCACCCTGCGGTCTTTACTATACGTGCAATCGGTGCCCTACTTATTGTAGTTTCCTCCCTATCTCTCTTTGCCCCTTTCTTCTTTTTGGTAGGGTCCTGAGGGATGGATACATCATCCTCAATGTACGTGCCTTTTTTGAACTTGGGCCTTAGGTGTATATATACCCTTCTTTGTTGTTTTTCCCTGCAATAGGTATTGACACAAATTTTAACATATGTACGTCATGAGAGACATAATTCTCCACATATGCACACTTCTTAGGATACACCAATGTCCTAGGTGCAACACGCGGTGATCCTGATATACCTCACTTAGATCAAATCTAAGTTTCTTGGCCTCCTTGAACATGTTAACCATGCTTTGAAAATATTGCGCTGTGAAGGAAAAAGGTAGTTTACACCATGGAATTTTCGTGCCATCTGTCAAAGTGAATCTGCCTATGCAAAAGTGCTTGGTATACAACGAACTCAGCCTCACCATCCACCAAGGCTGGCAGTTGTTCAAGGATTCTCCATTCTACCCCAAATGCATCACGCATTTTCTTGTACCACTTCTCCAAGTGCGCTTTATATGCAGTAGTCATTGTATCACAAGTGTATGATTTAAACCTCTTAGCGGGGAAGGGTCCTCTTCGTGGTCCTATTCGCCCATCGGGAACTCCAATATTTGAAAATATAATGGTAAGAAGGAAATTACCATACATGATTTTATCCCCATCGCATACATCATCTATGATCTCCTCCACAATGAAGGTTGAGAGGTTGTAGATTGTTCCTTTTGAAATATTCCTACAAACATTCAACCATCTCTTGTTCACTTGCATCCATCACTCTTGTCCATTCAACTTGGTGAGTAGGTGCGTGGCCATCTTCATGGTTGGGTTGGTGATCTTGGTGATATAATATTCATATTCCATGGCTATTTCCTTGACAATGTCCTTATCATCTAGATAAGTCCAAAGTGTATCTAGAGACCAAATTTGAGCAATTGATTAAGTGGATTCTCCTTCCTACGAAGTAAAAATAGTATTCGTGCATTCACAACATCATCCACCGGTACAACCTCTTGAGTTTTCTGAAATATGGCAACTCATAGAGTTACAAAAGTCTATCCTTCTCCAATGTGGTTTTCATTGAGTCATGATACACCAACTTGTTATCCTGTGTCCTCTCTCCTATTGGGTGAACTAGCTCCAATGCCATCTCTTTCTCAGTGGTGCTCATCCTATGGTTATAGTCACTTATATCCATCTTTCGTACATGAGAGACCCATTCCATCCCCATTAAAATGCCATCTAGGTATTGCATCTCCGCATACCACTCCTCATTGGAACATGTCAATGCAATTAGCTTTCCTTTTCCCTTTCCCTTTCTCTTCTTAGTGAAATGTTCGCTCCTTTCCTTGGTTCCATTTTTCTCATCAAACCCTTGTAAGTTCTTCCTTGCATCTTTCTTCAACACTTCTCAATCCCTTAGCTCCACTCCTACAAAATTTATTCAAAACTCATGCCCTAGCTCTGCAAACCCTAACCTAGAAAACTCTCCTTCCAAAAGACAACGTAAATACTTGCAGGAATCCACCAAACAATCTCCTCTACACATGCCCATGTACTGCTCCTTCCACTCGGCTCACAAATCTATCCAATTCTCCACTTCACATGCAATCTTATACAAATTTTCTTGCTAGGATGCCCTAGTTCACAAGAGATCTTCAATAAACAAACACAAGGTAAAATAAATAACTTACTTTGACCTTCTATTTATAGATTTTTATTTTTTCGCATTAATCTCCATGTCACCTACCACCATACTTCCACATTAAATTCATATTTTTCCAATGCTTTTTATCCCGCACGTTGTGTCTAGCACTTTTCCTCTACATACCAACTTACGCGTAACCTCCTCAACCTTATGGCACAAAAATTCATCGACCAAATTCTTTCTTATGTGTGCGTCCAATGCCAAAAATGTCTTCCTCGCATCTTGTATCAAGTTATTTTCGTATCCTACTTTAGTTTGATCCATGATTTTATCCATGTACGTGGTTTTTATAAAGCTTTTGACACCAATCTTCACCCATAATCACTTCTCTTCACGTGCTCCTTTGAACCTACACGCGTTTGACTTCCTCATTTGGGCTGCCAATCAACATCACTCCTAGTACTTGCTTCATACCACACTATTCACTAAAAATCTTCTTTACACTCTCCACCCCACACTAAATAGATGCATGTTCCTCTATGCATAAAACCCTTTAGATAGTAACTAGCTACCAAAGATACAAGCGCTCCCACAAAAAAAAAAAAAAAGACAAAGCAAAGTGATGATGAAAGGAAACACATATAAAGGAAAATGCATTAATGGAAATCCTAAGCTAACTAGCAATACTTGCCTTATTTACAAACACAAAAAGACTTATTTATAGTAGGGCTTCAACCTACTCCCATTAAAATAACTCGGGAAACCGTGTCCCATCTAGTGCTTCAGAATCGAAATCATCTGAATCAAGTACATAGGATATAACATACAGTCCCAACCATTCTTTTTAAGTTTCCCAAGATGGAGCAAAAACTTTGAATCATATAGAAGAACCATCTGCCTAACCTCAAACTCCTTGTTCCTAATATGCCGATCATGCCATGCCTTTTGTCTAGCTTTCTCCGTCTTCTGACTCCACCTAGCAATGGCTCACCTTTCATCTAGCATCATAAGTTTTTCAATGCATTTCTAATGCTTTCTCATCATCCAATCCTCCTACGCATGTAATACATAGGGACAACATAAATTCAACGGGAAGAAAAACTTCCGCGCCAAACACCATTGAAAGGGTGTGGCCTTGTTCAAACATTTATAAGTTGTGCGATATGCCCATAGCACTACAAAGACTTTTTCATCCCAGTCCCTCCTTCCAACATCGCAAATATTAGTTAATGTGTGGCTCAATATTTTGTTAAAGGCCTTAGCAGTCACTATTAGCTTGAGGGTGATAGGGCGTAGTTTTATGATGGGCCGCCATAAAATATGCCAATAAGATTCTAACAATTTCATTCAAAAATTGAGTACCCCTATCACTTGTTAAACTCAACGAGCATCCATACCTATTGATTATATTCTCCTATAAAAACCTAGCTATTGTAGTTGCCATGCAATCCTTCATGGGTTCCGCTTCTACCCACCTTGTAAGATAATCTATGCAAGAGATAATATAAGCGCAAACTTGTCCCGCACACACTGGGAAAATAGGGCCTACAAAGTCAATTTCCCATTTTTCAAATGACTTTACACTAACAATAGGTCTTAATGGAATTTCATCTCTCTACCCTGGCTTACCAAGGCACTGGAAATGGTCACAGGCCTTGCAATACTCTATATAATCCTTATAAATTGTCTCCTCCAAAATCCTCGCCAATAGGATCTTTTGTGCAAATCACATTCCCTGCATAGTGTCCTCTTGCAATTCCACCACGAGATTCTTCCATGATTGCGATGACGCTCATGCTCTAACACACTGGCACAAAACCTCATCCTAACCTAGTTTGTACAGATCTCTGCTAATCAACATATAGGGCATGGCGCATATGGCCAAATGATTTTTCTCCAAGGCCTTCATTCCTTCTGGTGCCACACCCGTTTACAAGAAAACATCAATATCCTCCAAATCAAAGGGGGTGCGTTGTAATCTAAATAACGTGTATCTCTCATTGTGTCCTCAATGCTCTACGCATCTTCTCTTGAGTTAATATGTGATAGATGGCTAGGTCCTAAATTTCTCTTTCCTGGTTTTACGATGACCGAAAAGTCAAATTATTGAAAATATAAGATCCACTCGACATATGTGCCCTTGTAGAACATGGTCACATTACTAAGTAATTAAGTGTTATATGATCCATGTAAAATATAAATGGTGTAACCAACAAGTATTTCCTAAATTTATGCAATGCATAAATCATGGACAATGCTTCACGCTTCGTTTTTGTATAATTATGCTCTTCGACGTTAACTTTATACTTGCAAAACACAAGGGGTGATCAACAATCCCTCTCTAGGATGTGTTAACACTGCTCCTATGGCCATACCCAATGCATCAACATGTACATGAAACAACTTGTCCCAAGAGGGAAAGCGCAAAATGGGCACAATAGTAAGTTTCTCCTTCAAGGTGTCAAAATCCACTAGTACCGCAACTCACCCCAATGGAATTTAATTTTATGTTTCAACAACTCCTCCAATGGTGCAGAAATCTTGGCATAGCCTTTGATAAATTTCCTGTAATATCCCATGTGCCCTTAGAATCCATGCACCACGTTTTAACTAGTAGGCTCCTCGAACCCTAAGATAACAACAAATTTGGCAAGGTCTACCAATAAACCTTCCTTGCATATAATGTGACTAAGTAATGTGCTAAATGGGGTAGAAAACAAAAATTTCTTAATGTTTAGGGAGATACTTAGCTTCATGCATCTCTCAAACATCAACCTAAAATTGTTACAATGATGCTTTACTAAATCATACACAATCTAGTCATCTAAGCAAACTTTCTTCAAAGTGGTCTTCTCCTGGTCTTCCTTCATAATTCCTACACCGGTGAGAACTCGAGAACCCATCTCGTGAAAGAATAGATCTCTCACCCTACAAAAACTTGTAGAATCTCCTCGAGAAATGGGATTAGGAAAGGATCTATCACACATGAAGCATTAAAATCTCTTTAGTCCACACATATCCTTATTCTCCCATCCTTTTTGATATTAATCACCATCAGGCTCACCCACTCAGATTCTTCAATTGCCTCAATGATACCGGATTCTATCATCTTATCAATTTCCTCCTTAACCTTTACATGTAAATTCGATTCATCCTATAAGGTCTCTTCCAAACCGGGCACACACCCTCCTTTAACTTAATCCTCATTTCCCCTAGAGAGTGGTGAACTCCCTTTAATTCATGGTACCCGCACGGGAACAAGTTTTGGAATATGTGTAACAGTCAACTATTTTTAAAACCTCCTGGTCTGACCAGTAATATCTAATGACAACTTCCTTTAGCTCTGCTTCTATACCAATGTTAACCTTATTTGTTTTCAAAGGCTCATGGTAGGCACGTGCTTTCTCATCTGCTTTGTCCAATACTTCATGTGTACCTTCTGTATGGTTAACACCCAAGTTTTCTACCTCCTCATTGTCTATCAGGTAGACTAACTTTTCTTTTTCCTTCTCGCAGTAGGTACACTCAAATTGTATCTCTTCCGTCTCTCCTCCTAGTTATTCTTCTATGAAGCACACCCCAAACTCGGTTCTCTTAACAAATCCAAGATTCGGTCCTCATCCATGGAACTATCTCCCAAGGTAAGGCACTTGACTACCTGCAACACCTCATTCACCGATGGCTTAGGAGATTGATACTCAAAAGTTTGAATAATATCTATCATCAACTCTTTCCAATTTCCCATTTGACGATGTAACTCTGAATGAATGTACCATGTGCGTGCACAACCCTACAAGGTGGAATAGAACTTATGCACCCATAGTGAAGGAGGTAAGGCTTCCGGGCCTACCATCCAGGATTTCTCACATTCTTGGATGTGGAATGAGGAAGAATCCTTCCCATGATAGTTCTCAGACAAGAAGGTGCATTGATTCTTGAGAAACCTCACATAGAATGTGATTCTCACTTCATGCCACTCTAGAAGATTATCTCAATGGGTCACCCACCAACGTGTTGCTATCCCACGCAAGGTATAAGTAAGCATATTCCTCCTTTCTATCTGAAAGATCCACTATACCTCCATCATGTATAGTAATATGTCAGGGTTACCCTCTCCAGTGTAACTAGCTAACTGCTTTCCTCCTATGCACCTAACTGAGTGCGCCTTAACGATGCGAGTCATAGTTCCCTTTAATTGTATTCCAACCAATTCACAGGTCCTGTGCGGCCAATTATCACATGCAACACTAGTTGTATCACTTATGGACTGAGCATCTTTCCACTGAATGAATCCTTCTCCTGATGGATGGACAACCTCAAGGTCTCTAATGGTGCATATATAGATTCTATCCGTGTCATTTTCTCCCAAAGGTTTTGTATAGGGTGTAGAATTCCCATCCGTCGCTGGAATAACTATTGGTGTGTAATATTTTCCACATCATTAGGTGAGTCATCTCACTTAGGTGAGATCGTAGGTCCATGTGTCATTTAGGGGTCATTATGATATTCTCTTACACGTCAAAGGCGTCATATGCTTCATTGGGAGTTACACTTATATTTTGGGAATGTAACTCCCCTCTTCACTCAAGTTGTCATGATTGCGCAAAGACCGGGGTTACTCAACACCTCCTATTTGTACACCCTTTTGGATCTATGAGATAGAGGAGAGTTTTGTGGCTTATCAAGGTTCTTCCCATTTGTCGAATCCTTGCACACACATTTGGTTGATGCTCGCTCCTCCCGATATCTCTTCACGCTGTCGTTCGCACGTCCGTTGATGTGCATGTTTTCCCTCGTGATCCTCACTTTCAATTTTTAAACCCTCTTACATGGTATTAGAGTGGATCTTATGTATCTCATGCACTCTTCGGTGTTGATCATGCATTTTCCGGATTTCGGCTCAAATTCTCATGCGTGTGTCATAATGGTTATTCCTACTTGTGCGTTTATTGCATTGATTTCGGGCATCCTTCGTTTTTGGGTTTGTCTTGTGGGTTTGAGTTTGTGTTTGGACTTGGACCGCTCGTTCTTCACTTTGCTCAAGCTTCAGCTTGCATTCTGGGTTGTCATTAGCACGGTTTGCATTGCTCCCGGTGACCTGCACTCTTGGCATCTACCGCTTGGGTTCTCATGTTGGCGCTTCTGCATACTAGTCGGTTGGAGGCTAGCCTCCCTAGTTGGCATTTCTTCGGCATTTTTGTGTTCCATCTTGTGGATCTTTTCCTTGCTCTGTTCATGGATCTTACTTCTTCTGAGTCATGGTTCCCTTTTCCACTGTGCTTTTCTTGTCGTGGCCTTACCTCGAATCCTCCAGGTCTTTGAGTTTTCACTACTGGCTTAGTCTACCTGTGTTTGGAAATTTTTAATCGTTTTGGATTTGCCTTGGATAAATTCGTGCTTCGATCTCATGACTGGTGCATTTGTTTTCTGAGGTGTCTCTAGTTTGACCCTGTTCGTGGCTTCTTCAGACTTGCACGCCTGCCTGGTTGCTCCCGCCGACCAACCCACCTCTGCATCCCTTCACCGAGCTCGCCTGCACCACCGGTCATTGGTTTCCCACTTGGTTGAATCTGCCCGAGTGCACCTGCATTCTAGTCTCATGCTCACAGGTTACATTCTGTTCCCACATTCATTACCTATCCTACTAGCTCATGGAATCTCTGTTTGGCATCCGTTCATAGCTTAGTCCGGTCAAGCACTCTGCAGATCGACATTTGTTTACAACATGTGGGCTCATGCACCATTGGTCCAGATAGTTCCTACTCAATGGTTTCATTATCTCCTGCAGACCCATGTGGTTTCAACTCTCCTCTCCGCTCGACCATCTTGATCGCTTGGCATTGACTCCAACATGGACCACATGTGTTGTACCTACACAGCTCGAGCCGACATAGTTACACAACCGTTTCACCAGTGTCCCGCATGTGGTCGGTCCAACTCCACCTAGATGCCTCTACGGTCAACTCATGGCTTAATTTATAGTCAAACTGACCAATCTCCCAGGTGACTCGGTGCATTGACCGTGGACTCCACAGCTGCTACCTACTCACCAACAAGGTCCAACCACACAACAACTCATTGCCACATGGCTTGATAGCTCATAATGTGGGCCCACTCCCTTTTAGAATTGTATGAAGGTTAAAACATTCTGCTTTTTAATGTTTTGAGGAAAAACATTAATTTTATGGCATTGTAATAATTTTAAGCTTGTAATTTGCTTGTAATCATGTCCTTCCTATGTGTTTCAAGAAGGAGGGTGAGGTCTCGGGTTGGCATGAGGCTAATTCCCCCTCACAAACAAAACAAACCCTACCAAAAATTTTATGCCATTTCCAACAAGTACCCACACGACACCATTTGCACCCATTTTGGGAACTTTTTAAATCAGTTTGTAAAGCTTATTGGCATTTTCCATTAGTTGTGGGAATCATTTTCTTACTATAACTTTTGACTCGTTGCTCGGTTTTGAGCACTTATTTAGTCAAAGTTGCATGATTTTTTACACATTATGTGATGAAATTATCAGTTTTGTAAACGCACTACTTTATAAAGTGTCGCATTCTGGGGTTCACTAGTACTCTTGGGTTTTTACATGCAGATGCATTATCGGCCGAGTCCGATGTCTTGCATTCGTGCACCTTGCACTTCTTGCTTCCACATCATGGAGGGTGATCTTTCCAAACTTGAGTGTCGTAGGATCTCTTTACAACCTCTGCCACTTCTTATTGGGAGAGAGAACTATTCAGCTTGGCGTGCTTCCATGGAATGTTACTTCGCTCACGAGGGTCTTTCACCCTTCTTACTTGGGCCAGTTCCTGCACCCACTGATCATCATTATCTAGAGGATTTTCTCGACACTTGCAACCATGTTTTTGGTCACATGATGATGCATGTCTTTCGATCTCTCCAGCTTCACATGGCGGACTCTGAGATCCACCTCACCTTGTTTGGAGCATTCTCGTGGTCCCTCTATGGAGACCCTTCACATACTGCTGCCATTGTTGTTGCTGTTGATTCAGTGGTCTCCTCTTCTTCTTCGTGTGATGATAGTTCCATTGACATAGACTCACTTGGTTCTACTTCTGATGACAAGGATTATGCACCTAGTTCTGATGTTGAGAGTACTACAAAGGACTCTTCTCCTCCTCTCACTATTCCAGAGAGTGTTGTCACCCCTCCCATCTCATCAGATATCAAGCAGTCTCCTACTGGGCCTCATACAGTCATCACACCCACCTCTTTTCCACCTTTAGTGTGTGAGGCCCCTTTCACTCCTCTACCTTCATTGGATGACTCATACCTATTTGACATCGCTCTTCTATTTGTTGAGCCCCCTCATTAGGACGAGTATCTACCTGACCTTGGTCATCTTTTCATAGATTACACTTGTGATGTACTATAGGTTTGTCATCCATCTACAGGTATTTTAGAGGAGTTCATTATCTCCGTTGTTGGGAGTGCCCCTTCTGGGACTCTTACCACTTCCACTTTTCCGAAGACCTTCATTGATCCACCCTTGCTTATGGATCCCTTTTCTATTATGGGGGTTCTGTTACCTTCACATCACTTAGACATCCTTTCTACGGGTGTTCACTCTTCACACTCTGATAGTTTTGCACTCGTGACATTACCTTCAGTTCCTTTGCACTCACTTGCTAGACCTATGTCACACTTTCATGGACCCAGGACTCGAGTTCTTCATGCTTGTTGCCTTCGGTTTCCTTCATGGAGTGGGTAGACTTCCAACACGTCATTTCTATCCTTCCTAAGGGAAGGCACACAATTCGGTGCAGATGGCTCTTCTTCAAATCATCGACATTCTTTTAAAAGACTTCCTAGAGCTGCAAAATTCAAATCTGTCCATGGCATCTTCTGCATTCCTCTCATCTCACTCTTCTTCTCTCTTCTTCTTTTTTTTTTAAGAGATTTCCTCTTTGTACATGGGTACCTTTATAGGCTCGTCTATGTTCGGGACCCATCTTTGGCATCTTTCTTCGATTAGAGAGTGGACTTGTCTCTCTTTTGGGGGGAGTTTTTTTGACTGGGTTTCCTCCTTTTACTCCACTTTTTGAGAGTTTCTTGTACGTGGGTATCTCATCGCCTTTGTACTCAGACCCATTTATCGTTTTTGATTTTCTGCCTCATCCTAAGTTACGATGAAGGGGGTGTTGGTGTGTATTATTTTCCAGATCATTAGGTGAGTCATCTCACTTAGGTGAGATCATAGGTCCACGTGTCATTTAGGGGTCATCATGATATTCTCTTACACGTCAGTGCATCATATGCGTCATTGGGAGTTATACTTCTATTCTGGGAATGTAACTCCACCTCTCCACTCAAGTTGTCATGATTGCAACACTGGGGGTTACTCAACACCTCTTATTTGTACACCCTTTTGGATCTATGAGATAGAGGAGAGTTTTGTGGTTTATCGAGGTTCTTCCCTTTGTTTGTCAAATCCTTGTATGCACATTCGGTTGATGCTCACTCCTCCCAAGATCTCTTCATGCTACCGCTTTGCACATTTGTTGATGTGCATGTCATCCTGCGATCCTTGCTTTTGGGTTTCAAACCCTCTTACAATAATGACACACTCCTCTTTTTTCTCGAAGCTTATGTACCCTTTGTTAAAGAGAAAGTCAACATTATTGTTATAGCACTAGGGGCATCAAGTAAGAATGGAAAGTTATCATTCTCGAAAAGTGCCAAGACTTCAAAATCCCTAGTGAACTTTTCCCCGGATGGTTATGGATGCATCCTTCAACACTTTGAGGGGCATAGCCTTTATCCTATTCGCCATAGACAACACATTTTAAGATGCCCGTGATGGGGGCCTCCCCATCCGATTCCATTCATCTAAAGTGAGAACATTAACCTTATCACCCATGTTAATGTGAATTTTAATCAAGAGCCATCCATCCTCAATCGTGCATTCAATGTGATTTATTTTTCATAATCAATATTGTGAGGGGGAAGATTAGCATGCAAGACATGCCTTTCATCTCACCTCTAGCGTGCGACACTTTTCTCTTAGCTACTTTCCTACCATAGGGATAATATTCTCTTGGCACAAAGATCCTACACACTTCTTTGACCTCATCCATGTCCTTTTGAGGGACCTCAACATTCTTCTTCTACTCCAACTTCGTGATAGCTCCTTGCATACACTCGAATGTCCCCTTGCAAGTTTCTAATCACCTCCATGGTTTCTTGGTAAACTTCCTTCTAAAGAGTTAGATCAAAATATTTCCCATGTAACACCTCATCTCTTATAATGAGAGGAATTTTCTTTGGTATTTCCCTAGAGCACACGACCTCCGCTTGCGTAGTTACTAAGACAAGTTCCAACTTGGGGTCATTCACCACCGTAGGCATCCAAAGATGGATCATCTTGCTTAACAATCACCATCCCCGCACCCTTGTCCTTCCTATGGTTCTAGCTCATGTGGTCATACAACTCATGACACTCCTCATACTTATGCTTCTTCCTGCACCATGAACATTGTTACAAATCCATACACTCGTGCTTGTAGTGTTCAGTAGATCCACAATTGTAACAAGTTCCACAGGAAATTCACTCCTACCTCCTTGACCACCACGACCTCTAAATCCTCCATAAAAACCTCTTCCTCATCCACCTCCACCTCTACAAATTCTTTTTATACTCACGACTTGTCAACACTAAAATTTTCCTCCGTAATTTCTATTTCATTAATGTATGTATTAGGAATAGGTTGTTGTTAAGTATAATTAGTAGTGGCATCCAATAGAAAATAACAACGCTATCGGTTTACGACACCGCCAATAATGTATAGTATGGTGACAAATAACGTACAATAGGAATGTTGTGGTAAAAGTAAATATTTGTCGTAAGTGGTTCGCAATGTTAAAATGTCAAAGTTAGGGTAAGTAGAGAAGTAGGGTCTACATGATTAGGAATTAGAAATATTATATTAGTAATAAGGACAAGGAGTGATGTCATAAATATTTTGTGTATTTTATTTGTAAAAAGTCTAAAAGGTGGAACCCATGTGAAATGATAAGGTTTATCTTATCTTAAAAGATAAGCTTACATATAAAGATAAGAGTTAAGGTATGAAATATAATTCATCGTAGTAGATTTCTTATCCTATCTAAGAGATAAGGTGGATAAGCCTCAAATTTCTATAAATAATGAGGCCACCCCCTCATTTAGCATAGAAGGAAGTAGTGAGAAATATCGCATGAGAAGGTGTGTTAAAGAAGCCATTAAGAGGTGTAATTGTGAAGTTTCTCCCATAGTCATTGTTGGTAGGAAAGTGGAGTTAGTAACACTTGAAGTACCTCATGGGTGAGATTGTAACAATTTCATGTTGATAATATAATTTACACTTATATTTCAGATTTGTCATCATTCCTTTGTATCATAGTCTATGGTATTCTTTTGTTTTGTCTGTTATTGTGTTTCTAGATTACTTCCACCAAACTAAAAGTTGTGCATTAGTAAATAATCATAGCACGAGGAGTTCCCGGTGGAGAATTATCATAGTGCCAGATTGGTGATGACATTTTCGTTCTGCCGCAGGACCATTCCTCGTTGGTGGATTTTCTAGAGAGATATTCCCAATTAGTCAGAAATCATTTGGAGGGTAACCTTGTTTTTATCTGTGCATATCAGTTACCATGGTAACGTCACTTTTTACCGTGAATAGTATTTACCACATGAAAGTCACTTTTATTGTGAATAATATTTATCGCAAAGAACTTTACTTTTTACCGTGAATAGTGTTTACCACAAGAAAGTCGCTTTTACCATAGTAAGTCAAGTTTTACCATCAGTTTACCGTGGTCATTTCTATTTTACTTTAGAAAGGTGTAAAGTCACTTTCTATTATAGTGATTCCAATTATTTGTGCACATAAGTCTTGTTGATTGTACTTGTGGGTTGGTATTTCACTGTGGTTACTTTTGAAAATGGGGAAGATTCCTATTTTTTTAGCCCAATCAAATGAAGATGCTTCCTCTTTCATTCAAGAATTTAAACGATCTTGCATTTGTAATGGCCTCATAAGAAGGGAACAGTGGACTAAATTTTTTTCTACCTTTTTGGATGGTTCAACCCGTTAGTGGTTTGAAACAATAGGTGATAATTTGAAAAACTCACGGGATTTATTAACTGAAAATTTTCTTGAAGAATTTGGTAAATAATAGAAATATGCAGATCTCATGATCGATATCACAAAGCTATCCCAAGGAGAGAAGGAGAAGATAAGGGATTATCATGCTCGTGTTCTAGAGCTAAGGAGGAAGCTTGATGCCTAGATCTGGAAGGAAGGATTACGGATGGGTTGATAAATGGCATGGATAATCTCCTTTGTAAGCACTTCGTTCTTGGGATGAAGCCAGAGATCAGACAATGAGTGAATTATGACCACCCAGTGACCCTCGAACAAGAAAAGGAGATTGCAAAAAGGCAAGAAGAAAGCAGGGAAGAAGAGCCCAAAGAAATTGTTGCTAAGGTAGAGCCTACACCAACACCTTTTGTCTAGAATCCACAACCGCTCTCAGTGAGCACAAATCTTTCTTCTAGTACATCTATTGAGTATGAAGATCTACTCAGGAAGATGGGCTAGTTAACTATTAATCTTCTTCAAGGAAAATAATTTAGTTCTCAGGGAGGAGATAGAGGTTCAAATAGAAATATTTCGAGGTTGTATGTTATGGTTGTCATAAAAAAGGTCATTATAAGTATAATTGTCTAGATAGAGCTTCTACATCTGGTACAAGAGATAATGATAAAGGAAAAACACCTGTGAATTATTTTGATGGAGTAGATAGGAGTATAAATAATGAAGTAGACATGTTTATAACAAAAAGAAAGAAAGAAAAAGATAACCAAGATGGAAATGATCCTAAGAAGATGAAAGGAGAAACTAGTAAGAAACATATGAGAAGAAAGTTAGGTGTGTAGGATTTTCTGATTTCACGGGGACAAGGACCATACTCCATCTCGTAAGATCTATCCAAAAGGCCTACAAAATATTGCATATGGTCAACTTCTGCTATGTCTTCTGAGAAGAGGTGGGAGCTACGAAGTGGACTCAATGCTTGATGAAGGAAGGAGGTTGAGGTCCTTATTTTGGAGGCAGAGGCGGATCTTTACGCTCCACAAGCTGAGGTATTATGTAATGGTATTTCAATTCATGATGTCTTAGTGGATGGATGTCTTTGTAGTTAATGTAATGACTGAGTTTGTAATGAATATGTTGGGTTTAAAATTGATCGCACTTCAACACTTAAATTGATTGAGTTTGTAATGAATATGTTGGGTCAATATGTTAAGGTCATTAAATAAGGGAAAACTAAACTATAAGGTGTTGTTTCAAATGTGGCAATATATGTTATGGGTGTTGTATGTGTGGTAGACTTTCGGTGATGAAAAATGGTACTGTTGTGTATTCAATTTTGTTGGGAAGACCATGGCTAAGGAGAGTTCATGCAAGAAACTACAGGAAAGAAGGCACATGAAGCTTTTGAACAATCTGAAGGAAACTTTAGTGTCTTCACCTATTTTAAAGAATCCAGACCGGAGCAAGCCATTCATTGTGTATACTGATGCTTGAGATGCAAAGACTAGAAAGTACTCGTACAAAATGATGAAAATGAGAATGATCATCCAGTTTAATTTGGGAGGAGACAAATGATCAATGCTTTGAGGTAAATTATACTTGTAAATAAAAAAGAGGTTCTAGCTATCATTTTTTCTATAAAAAGTTTAGGAATTACTTGCTAGGGTAGAAGTTCACAAACAGTTAATGTGGATCATCGTGGGTCTAAAATATATTGTAAATAAGCCTAACCCATCGGGAGGATAGCAAGATGGATAATTTTGCTACAAGAATTTGAATTTAATATTATAGATAGGCCAGAAAGAAGCATGTTAATGAAAATGCACTCTCTTGAGCCTATGATGGTTTAGGTTCATCTTGTGATGATGATGATTTCTAGATGCAACATTGTTATCCCTTGACACAATCCCTAGTGAATACATAGATATTTAGAATTATCTAAATGAATTCAAGTTTCCTGATGGTGCCAATGCAAATACTAAGAGGAAGATTACTCAAGTCAGTCATCCATATTCTATTCTGCATGGAGTATTATTTCAAATAGGACCTGATGGATAGTATAAGAGGGTAGTTGGACGTGATCAAGGGAAGGAGATAATAGAAGAATTCCACAATGGTACATGTGGAGGACACTTCTCTAGAAAACTTACAATAAGAAGGATCTTGGATGTAGGTTATCACTGGCCCACTCTTTTTAGAGATTGTTATAATTATTGTAAGACATGTGATATTTGTCAAACACATGGTAACCGTAAGACTTCATCAGCTCCATTATGCCATATTCTTCCACTTGGTCCCTTTAAAAAGTGGGGAATAGATATTGTAGGTCCACTTCTAACTACCCCACACCAAAATAAGTATATTGTAGTTGCCATAGATTATTTAACCAAGTGGGTTGAAGCTAGGCCATTAAAAACAACTTCCATGGATGAAGTGGTAAGGTTCATGTATGAACGCATTGTCACCAGATTTGGTTGTTCATTAGAAATTGTAATAGATCAAGGAATCCACTTCATTAATGAGGTGGTAGAAGCCCTAGTCAATAAGTTTTCTATTAAGCACATGAAGGCAACAACTTACAAGCCAAGCACAAATGGACAGGTGGAACGAATAAATTTTGTGTTGTGTCAAATTCTAGCAAAAGATGTAGCCTCAGCAGTACATAAGTGGGATAAAAGGATTCATGCAACATTGTGGGCATATAGGGAAACATCAAAGTCAGCAATAGGATACTCCCCATTTTAGTTGGCTTATGGCATTGATCTAGTTCTTCCTATTGAGTTTGATATTCCCACTATGAGAGTTATGAAAAATGAAAGGATGGATGAAAGTGATTCAATAAAGGAAAGGTTGGTACATCTTCATTTTATAGAGAAAATGAGGGAAATAGTGAAGGATACAAGCTATAAGAAGAAAATGAAGCGAAGGAATACTTTGATCAAAAGATCCATTGTCCTCCATTTCATGTGAATGACTTGGTTCTAGTATATGATTCTAGTTACAAAAAGAAGGCAGAGAAAATTTCTTCCCAAATGGATGAGGCCCTACAAAATAGTAGCTGTGCATGAAAATGGTACATATTGACTAGAGGAATTGGATGGTACTCCCATTACGAAATGGGTCAACCACGACAAGTTAAAGATTTTCCAAGCACCAAAATAGTCTACTCCGAGGATGAAGTAGAAGCTAGGAAGGGGGAAGATGTCGACACTAAAATTTTCCTCCGTAATTTCTATTTCATTAATGTATGTATTAGGAATAGGATGTTGTTAAGTATAATTAGTAGTGGCGTCTGATAGAAGATAACGGCACTGCTGGTCGGACACCACTACCAATAATGTATAGTACGGTAACAATCAAAGTACAATAGGAATGTTGTGGTAAAAAGTAAATATTTTTCGTAAGTGGTTTGGTAATGTTAAAATGTCAAAGTTAGGGTAAGTAGAGAAGTAGGGTCTACATGATTAGGAATTAGAAATATTATATTAGTAATAAGGACAAGGAGTGATGTCATAAATATTTTGTGTATTTTATTTGTAAAAAGTCTAAAAAGGTGGAACCCATGTGAAATGATAAGGTTTATCTTATCTTAAAAGATAAGCTTACATGTAAAGATAAGAGTTAAGGTATGGAATATGATTCGTCAGAGTAGATTTCTTATCCTATCTTAGAGATAAGGTGGATAAGCCTAAAAGTTCTATAAATAAAGAGGCCACCCCCTCATTTAGCATAGAAGGAAGTAGTGAGAAATATTGTATGAGAAAGTGTGTTAAAGAAGCCATTAAGAGGTGTAATTGTGAAGTTTCTCCCATAGTCATTGTTAGCAGGAAAGTGGAGTTGGTAACACTTGAAGTACCTCATGGGTGAGATTGTAACAATTTCATGTTGATAATATAATTTACACTTATATTTAAGATATTTCATCATTATTTTGTATCATAGTCTATGGTATTCTTGTGTTTTGTCCGTTATTGTGTTTCTAGATTACTTCCACAAAACTAAAAGTTGTGCTTTAGTAAATAATCATAAAGACGAGGAGTTCCCGATGGAGAATTATCATAGTGCCGGATTGGTGATGATAGACCTTCATTCTTAGCATTGTTCCTAATGCTGGTCTCGCATACACAAATATTAATGAAATCATGGATTTGGTCTATTAATCGGTAGTCATTTATATCATGAGTCGTAGATGAGAAAATATTACAATAATAAGACACATTCTTGTAGAGCACACGGTGAAACAATGGGAATCTACTTGGATAATGATCTCCGTGATAGATTTCACAATCCAATGATATGGCACACACCAAATTTTATGGGAAAATTTCCTTTGTGTGTACTTCTACCTCACATTTTTTACACCATAGTCCACTGCAAGTCTCATGAGCCGAGTTCACAGATAGTTTCTCTAGCTACTTCACCATGGCAACAATCTGTGCTTCTAGCGATGGGCTTAATCTAGTGTCAATTCTTCCGATGGCTTTAAGGTGTAGAGTAGCCTCCAAGGATTCGTGTGGATATATGAAAGTTTTGTGGGGAAAGAAATTTTCTGAAGGGCATTATGAATCCTCCAACGAACCACTGAGCATGATGAGATGGATGGATATCATAGGACAAATTTGATAAAAAGATTCTGAAAGCACGCATCATACTCCCACACACTCTTTGACATACCTTGTTAAATATCCTTAAACGTACTGATGCTCTTTTACTCAAACTCAGGAATGTGAAATTGTGCCAAGAGGTAATCCACCATCGTTTGATGGGGGTCATAATTTTGGTACCAGCTATGCTCACACCCTTACAATGTAGTTACAAAATTACTTTCCTTTTTCTCTAGGGAAGTGATCCCCTTAGCATGCCATAGAAATTCACACTTGTGTACATGCTTCGCGACATCCTCAACACCCTTATAAAGAGACATCTCATAAAACACTTGCTGATGGTGTTATGGCCCTTTTTGCTAAATAAAGGACCTTGATTCCCTTTTTTGTTTCCTCCACCACCAAATCCACTGGTTCCACTAGCTCTTATTCCTCTGGATCCACGAGATCCTCCTCCACCACACGGTAAGGGGCCTCACACACCGTGCTCTATGTACCCACCGTCACGCTAAATTACATGCCGATCAAGTTTGTGATGTCAAACCACTTAGAGACGTGATACCTAAACTTTGTGTACCCACACCTTTCCCAAATGATGTGCTAGATAGGATGCCTCCAAAAACAGGTAATGTTTGTGCTTCCATAGAAGATCTAAATGAAAAATTATATCTACCAAGTGTTGCTCGACTACCAATACTAACACAAATTTAGTTAACAACACTTATCTCGTGAACTAGAAAATTAAGTACCAGGATTTGGTCACTAGGTGGGCTAAGATGTGCGCCTACGGATATCCTTTCTCCATATGATAAACTCTCACCATAAGCTGAGGGGATTTCTCTCCTGCGCTTGCTAAGATGGGGTAACACAGACTACTCAGGTCCCACACCCTCCACGTGAACCTCAAATCCTTCCCGCAATGTCGACCTCCATAAATCCATCACTCCAAATTTTTTTGCTGTCTCACTAACTCCCTTTCTCATGCTTCATTATACTTGATCCACCTCTCTTCTCTCTCTACTTTCACCACAAGGTCCACCATCTTGCACCACACCAGCTTATGTGCCCCACACCTAGTGGGAAGTTATCCAGCCATAGGAAATGCCTCCATACTGAGAGTGATGATCAGAATCTTAATGGCTAATGACATAATACCAAAGAATGATCCTTTTGGCTCCCGAAAGAACTCAAACTTAGCAATCTTTGGGAAAGATTATGTAGAAATCGTGTATTCTAGGGTATAGCTAGTCAACACTCCACTCCACCAATGATAAACAACAAGAGTCTAGGTCAGATGATCATCATGCAGACTATGATACTCTTCTTGGGTCCAAACACGAGGTCTATAATACCAACTCTTCCTTGATTCATATGTCGATAACCATTCATACAAATCTACTAGGAAACATCAAAAGAATGTTTCATAAAGCTCATGATATAGGTTCTCCTCTACCCATTTACGTGCATTCAATTTAGATCCAGTGTTAAATCACTGAGAAAACTCATCCTCCATGATTTTAAGCCAAGCCTTGATGCTATCCAAGGTCAAACATTCTGTCATCACACACCATTCTCACAAAAACTTCAAAAGAGGTCCTAAAAATAGAACCAAAATGTAGTCTCATTTCCCTTCTCCCTTTAAATCCCAAGCGTGCCAACCTATCACCCAACATTAGTGGGTGCTTACTTGAGGCGTCATGCGCTGCACCGAGCCTTTCCTTTATGTGATATTTGTAAGAATGCTTGCCATTAATGTAGGAATGGTTGTAAAAATAGAAAATACACATATCCATTCTAGCAAAGAAGTAAAATCACTAGATCTAAGCATAGATGCATCATAATGCAAAAGTAACACTATAACACAACAAAAATATCAGATCTCGAACCATGAGAAAATGAGAATACTAGGGTTTGAACCCATAAACATAGATATCTAGAAGAACTCTTCATATATTGATTAAATTTTTTTATAGTAGCCATATTACATCAAAGAGGTTCAACAACAAATCAATACATCATTCTACCATTAACATCCTACCCTTCCCATGGATTTGATCTAGAAACCCTATATTACCTCCTTAGAACCATTCATAATCCCTTCCTATAGAAAAAAACCACTGATATGCACACCCCATATGCACCCACACTCAACCTCTAAGCTCTAACACCTAGAACTAATACACACACCCCTTTTAGATCCAAATGCCTCCTTAAATAGGATAAGAGATCACCTAAACATCATTCTAGAAGCAAGCCCGCATGCCAAATGTCATCATACCTATTATAATTGAGTGTCCAAGCCATGAATATGCCAGCTATCCATAAAAACCTCCACTTTACAACTCGTAACCATAAATATTCCCTAGAATATTCTTTTCTTGAGCTCCAAGTCTCCATGTAACAACCTTGTCATCATTACACTTATCCGTAGCTTCACATGTTTTGCATGTGATACCCTTTAACCAAAATATGGCTAAGTCCTTAAACCCTTTCCTTCTTCTATGCACAAGGCCATATCTCCTCGCACGCGCTCACTTATGCGCTTTTCTCCATAGTGCCTTCTACGCGCGCTCATCTTCTATTTAGGACTTAATCATTTTCTAGGCCCAACACTATCAAACTTCATACCTTGTGGTTTAATAATATGAATGATAATTCATGGAGGTAAATTAATCAAATTACACTTAATGAATATTTGTAGTATCATATGAGGAGGTTGTGGTAAATAGGTTCATTGATTTTTTTGGAGGTGTTTTTAGGACTATTCTTGGTGCTTTTTTAATGACCAAAACCATTTCAAATTTCTTACTATCACTTGGTTTTCCATTGTATGAGGGATTCAACTCTAATTTTTTCCACTAGATGTAAGTGTGATTTCATATGTTAACATTTTTGTTGCATCTAACTCAATTATACCATGAAAATTACATGCTTAGAATGGATATATAAATCACCCTTTAATATGATAATAACCTCAAGTAAGTAATATGTACCCATAAAGACATTAGTGTATATGTTTTAGTTTTACATTTTATGAATATAATAGTAAAAATATATCAATCAATAAAAATGCCAAGAGGAAATAAAGGTATTAAATCCAAGAGGAAATCAAGAAGAAAAAACCAAGAGATAATCAAAGGAACAAAACCAAGAGGTAATCAAAGAATAATTCCAAGAGAAAATATATGAAATAAATATAAGTTGAAATCAAAGAAAAAGACCAAGAGGTAACCAATAAATGAGTCCAAGAGGTAAGCAATGAAACATGATATAAGAGGCCATCTAACAAAAATGTCATGAGGTATATGCTATAAAATAGAACAATGGAGGTTTTCAAATATCTTATGGTTTCTATCAAAGTAAAATGTGCAAAAGGTGTAAAATATGACGGCTCAAGAGGATGATAACAAGTGATACACCCGAATGTAAATGTAACTATAAAAAGTAAATTCATGTATCAAATGAATATTTTAATATAAATTCATAGTAGTTTGATGCCCTAGTGGGCAAGTGGAAGGTGTATAAGAAAGTTTCATCTAATACGTAGACAAAAAGATATGGTCATGTGATATATGACTCATGCAAAGAATATGTATGTGTGTCATCATAAGAGAGATTAATATAGAGAATATGTATCTATTTGGGTATCAAAAAATATTTCCTTTGGGATATGGTTATGAAAATTGACTATGATATATACTTTTCTTATGTTAATGGATCTATTTCCTCTATATGGATCTATATGATGATGCTTCTATACTTATATATATCTTCTCTTTTTTTGATTCACTTTCTCTCATTCTTTTGACCTGAGGGATCTACAAAAATTTATGCTTGATTGACCTCATAACACCCCCATTGATGCGATTAGTAATAAACTATACACCAATATTCCCAAGAAGGATCAAACAACATGCAGTATCCAAATCCTATGATAATGTGGAAGTTAGAAAATTTAAACAAGGTGGATCCTTGACCCAACCAAAAATTTAGAAATTGACACTTAGCTTGATTGTAGTGCATATATGTGTGATTTAAGAAAAATTATGTGTATTCAAAGTCGAGTAACTTTTTTATATTGTGTTGTAATAGATAGGTTCATTTATTCTTGTCTCAACATCCTTGTGAAAGGGTGTTTTGGTATGGGATCCCTATATGCCCCAATAGGTAATTGTAAATTTATTTATATAGGGGATTCAAATTATTTCCCACTCAAGAAACATTAATATGACTAAGTGACTTGTTTATTTGAAAATATGACATTTGCAAGTACAAGGGTTTAGTTTTTCATCCTAGTGTGATGAGGAAGAAAGGGCTCTACTGGGTACTCCCCGAGCTTGCCTCTAGAGTTAACACAATGGATTTGGAACTATTTATGTTCCATCTATTGCTTTCAATGGCCATATGACATCTATAATCTACTCCCTCTAAGGGATATACAATTACTGGAGCCTCCTACGACTAAATAGACTTACTCCCGAGTGTGGCTTTATGGCCGATCCTATCCTTTGTCTCTTGACCCCTTTTGATTCTCTCTCTCCTTTTCCCATTTTGGACCGACACCTATCCCTTCAGCCCCCTGTGGCCCTTAATAACTCATACCTTCAACAACTATGGCCAAAAACCTTCTTGTTGGTAGTTTTCCTCCTATTTATAGTTACACACACATGATCTTTCCTGCTTTTCTCTCCTCTCACTAGCTCCTCTGAATTTCACACTCAGACTTTGAAATTGAATCTGGACTTTTACTACCCTTATCCATGTAATTTGTCTATGTCCAATATCCTCATGCCACGTCATCTGGTGGTTGGTTCCTCCTTATTGGTTGTCCCATCATCCAACTATCATTAACCATGTAGATCCATTTTTTTGTCCCTTCCTTAGTTAAGTATGATTGTATTCTTATATTCTTAGGCCTTGTTCTTCATGCCAAACTACTTCTTTCTCACAACACTTCCACATGATTCCTTTTAATTCCTCATGCCTTATCTTATTTTTACTCCCTCATGATTTTTTTGTCTCCTTTGCAGGTTATTCTCCAACTCCTTGGTTCTTAAACTCTCTCATATTCCCATATATTATTTTTCACACTTCCTTCCTCTTGTGATAGAATAATGTAACTTTGTGCCTTTCTTCTACTTTGTTTTCTTATGTAGTTGTATCACCAATTTCACTTCATTTGTGCTACCAGTCACACTATTTCACTTTCACTATTGGTTGGGATCCATCTTTCCGCATATCTTTCTTCTACCTTTGGAGTTTATCTCTACATGTGCCTCATTATCTTTACACTTTCTCACTTACCCCTACTTATTCTAAATATAATCTTCTCTTTTCCTATGCACCCTAACTACCTCACATGCGCTATTCACTACCTGTTCTTCATGGGTATTGTTTTTCCTACACTTATTACCTTTTTATCCTACTTCTCACTGCCCCCTTTCTTTTCCCTAATGAATTCACCCTTATGCACTACCCTTTATCTTATGCACATTCCTTTCTCACATGTCTCTTCACTTGTGGCAAGTAACTCTTTTCCTTCTCCTCATCAATTTCTCTCGCGAAATCCCATACTCCTTTGGAATATTCTCCTTATTCTTATCCAAATATTTAATGTTCTCTCCTTTCCTTCTCCTTTTGACTTCTACTTCTTTTGTGCACACCTTCCTCCTTTAGTGTAGGTCTTCTTGTCTAAGTCCCGTGATACCCTTACATCAAACATCTAGGGTATTTAAAACTTGAGGTCCTCTTCAAGAAAATTTAGTGAGTGGTAGAACCACCCTTTGTAAAACTAGTCCCATATTATTTATCCATTGATCCATTTCTTTCTTGTGCTTATTCCAATGTCTCTTCCAATCCTTAGCCATTCCCTGGTGACTTTATGGTTCCTCCTTACTTTATGCCATCTAAATTTAACTAAGATAATTAAATGGACCTAACACCAAGTAAGTCCTTAAATAAGTTCATTGAAAGCAATAAATCATGATTGAGCATAAAAGGAAAAGTTATCTAAACTTGCACAAAATGTTAGAAACAAAGAATGCAAGCCTCCCTTTTGATGTTTGGATGTGCTCTGATATATAAATGCTCCTCAGACAAACCAAATTAAAGTTACATGTAATCAAAGGGGTTTTATTAAGGTGGAAGAGATCTCATCAATATGGCTTGAGTTCCATTTTTGAATCTTCTCCTACTAACATTAGAAAATAGGTTTCTCAATTTATGCAAGATTTCTTGTGAGGGAAATTCTCTCTTGAGATATGTGAATGTATTTCAAGGACATGATGTAAGGTATGAAAAGGTGTACTAGGTTTCTTATATATATTTCCAATTTGGGAGAAGCTTACAACCTAGTGAATGTGGGATAAAGTGAATGTAGAATTAGAAAGGGATAAACATGATTAGAAGAGATTAATTAGATATTAGTAACTCATGGGATTTTGGGAAGGTTTAATTAATCAATTGGGATTAATTAATAGGCCAAGTTTAGCTTATAAAAGCCATTTAGAGATGATTTGGAGGGAAATTAGTAGAATTTGAGGGGTTTGAGAGGGGGATTTAATTAATAAGAGGGTTTATTAATTAAATACAAGATTGAAAGGTTAATTAATTAATAATGGTTAATTAATTAATCAAAAGTATATTTTATCTAATGAAGTGATGTTAATTGGCATCCAAGATGACTTGACGAGGCTATTTAATTAATGAAATGTCGTTAATTGATTGAGATGATGAGGAAAATTAGCTAATTAGAGGAAAATAACTAATTATAATGAAATGATAGAAAATAAGATAATTAGAGAAATTTTAGTATTAAGATTGTGCAGTCAAAATTAGGTGTCTACATTTTTCCATCTTTGATGTGGTGTAGCTCAAGAGACGTCATTTCAAAGATAGTAGATAATTTTATTTTTCATAGGTACAATAAAAATTAGTACGATGGACGATGCCTCCTCAAGCATTGATGGGGTGATAAAATAGGTCGATTGACAATTGAAAATAAGAGAAAATGATCACAACAGAAGAAAATCCCATCGCGGTAGCTAGGATTCAAACTTGGCTCGGTTGGCCATTGTTCGATTTGATAGATTTTGGTGCCATCACATGACAAGGGTTATACAAGGGAGGGAGGGAGGGAGGGAGGGGAAAATAAGATATTATTATAATTGTGTCTCGATAGGTTAAAAGAAATATAAAAGGTTAGTTAGAGGGAATGTTATGTAGAATGGGAAGAAAGATAGATGATGGTGCTTTGGATATGATGGGGATGGAAAAGATTGTAGCATATTACGTATCATCATGGTTCAGATAATCTTTTATTTGATGTAAGCATACAAAAAAAAGGTAAAATGAAATGAAAAATCCATAATACCAATATTTGTACAATGCTAAAGAATTGACTCAAAACAAAATACATAAGCAATGCAATACGAGAAAGTAAACAAACACACAATCAAATAAACAAACAAGCACAAATAAATACACTCAAACAAGCAATGTTCAAGTCCATTTTACCAACATTTTTCTTATCCAGACTTTAGTACCCAAATGTTTGAGTTATATGACAAGGGTTAAAATGATGCCCCAAGAAAGGATATATGCAAGGGATTTGATGGAGGACATAAAAGTCTCAAGAAAAGAAAACAAGCACTATGAAATTGCCCCAAGCAATGATATATGTTAGGAACACAAACATAACAAGAAAACAATATTTTTGATGAAATAAGATCATAAGATGATTTGAATGCTATGTGCTAGAACTAGCAAATGATGAAGTAGGATATTTTTGGTATAGTTTCCAATTTTTAGTGTTTTTAAGTTTTTCATTATTTGTAGGTTTTGAGAATTTGTGTTGTTTTTTATTTTCTAAGATTTATGATGTTTAAGAGTTTCTAAGTTTTGTAATGTTCAAGTATTTTCTAATATTTTCTAAATGTTTTTAGATTTTTTAAATGTTTAGGATGTTTCCAAATGTTTTTGGATTTTTTATGAATTTTCAAGATTTTCTAGGTTTTACCGAAACTATATACAAGAGAAAAAAACACCAAGATGTCCCTAGTGAGAGATGAGAATATATAAGGGAAAATTCCTACACACATACAAAAGAATAAGATAAGCTAGATCAATGCCAATAGGGATAGATTCAACAAGATGATAAACACAAGACAATGAAAAAGTGAGGAGGAAGCAATCATGCTCCAAGTGTGAGGTGCTTGTGAACAATCGAATCCTCCTATAACGTCAAAAACCATTTTTACCAAAGGACCTATCTAAAGTGCCACAATTGCATGGTTTTCATGTTTGAAAATTTTTTTCTCTTTATTCTTTTTTTTTTTTTTATAAATTTTTGAAATATCTCTAATCTTAGGTATATAAACACTTGAGATGCATAATATTCACGAGATCTCGAACTCTAAATCATCATGATAGGAAAGTTTATAGGTACTCAACCAAATTTTGCGACCACAATGTATGGCCATAATTTGTTAGGCTCAAGTTTTCCTTTCTTCTCACGTTCCTTAGTGGTATTGAACTAGTTTTATTTAAGGAAATGATCTCCAACCTCAAATTCATGAGAGATAATGCATTTTTTGTAGCTAGTACAAATTTTATTCTGATACACTTTGAGGTGATCCAAGGCATGGGGGTGTTTTTCATAAGGCACTTTGAGCTCTACTAGTCTAGCAATTCTATAATCCTCTTCATTATCCAAATAGTCTTTCAAGGATATTCACAAGAGGGAATCTCGATCACTAAGGGGATGATAAATTCAGTTCCAAAGACAAGGGAATATGGGGTTACACCTATAGGTGTGTGGATGGAAGTATGATAATCCCATAAGGCAGGATGGATGTGGAGGTGCCAATTAAAACTTGTCTTACTCGATCATTTTCTCCATAATCTGAATAAGTTTTTTATTTATGGGTTCTGCTTACCCATTACATTGAGGGTAATAAGGGGTAGACCACTTTTGGTGGATTTTAAGGTGTTGACACAAGGACTTCACTTGTTGGTTCTTAAATGATTTTCCATTGTCAGATACAATAGTAAAAGGTATGTCGAATGAAAATGACATAGTTCATGATAAATTTTTATATCTGAGCACTAGTAACATAGGTGAGAGGAATAACCTCCACCCATTTGGTAAAGTACTTAATTGCAGTGATGATGTGTTTATGGCCATCAAATGAAGTTGGTGTAAGCACCCCTATGTAATCAAATCTCTATTTGGAAAATAGCCATGGTGTAGTGATGGGTTATAAGGACTAAAATGGTACATAGACTAAGTTTTTGTGCTTTTGGCATAGGAAACATTTATTTACATAAGGACAAAAACCATCTCCTTATTAGGCCTTTAATATTTGACTTGGAGAAGTTTATTTGTGAGGACCATACCACTAGTGTGAACACCATAGATGCCTTCATGCACCTCTTTGGTTGTTTGGGTAGCTTATTCTAAATTAATACATCGTAACAAAGTCACATTGCAACCTAAATGATAGAGAGTTATCCCAAGGAGGGTGTAACATGTTATTCGTTGGATATGGGTTCACTTTTAGGAATGGGAAATGTCGTGTGGGAGGTACCATCATGTAAGTAGTTATAAATGTCTATATATGAGGGGAAAAAAGGGACTAACACCAACACTTACCAAAAATGATTCCAACATATCATAGGTAGGTACCATTAGATGATCAATGAAGAAATGGAAATCTCTCGGTGTTTAGTGATAACCATAACAAAGATCTAATGGTAGTCATAACATGCTGATCTGCTTTTTATGTTCATGGGATCTGTTGAAAGGTAATTTGAAAAAACTATTCTCAGTAGGCTATCGACCACATGTTTATGTGGGATTAACTTCTCATATTTATATTTTCATGCATAATTCACTTTTTTATGATGATCTTTGATTCGCCTATAATATCAACTTGTTTTATATTCCATTTGATAGAGAATTTTAAACTAACAATGAGGGATTCATAATCAACAATATAATTTATACATAAAAAGCTAAGTATGAAATGTCATGGGATAAGATCACCTTAGGGGTAATAAGAACAACTCCTACCCCTGAGCCATTAAAGGTGAATGAACCATTGAAGTATATTTTCTAGGTAGAAGATTCTTCAATGTATAAGACAAAATCATGTGGTAGATCCAAACTTAATGGTTATGTACTGTAATGGTACTTCATCCATTGATCGAAAAACACTTATCATTTCACTTATTTTTGGTTGACATATTCAATTTAAAACTCAATGAGTAATATGATCTAGTTAACCATCCTCTCAGTAAGCACAAGTTTGGATAATAGGTATTTGAGTGGGTCAATTTTAGATATGATCTTGGTTTTGTTATTTAGGAGGTAATGGCCAAAATTCGAAGGAGAAAACCACTTGGACAAGCATGATTTATCAATTTGTGGATAATTGAGCTCATAAGAGATTAAGGTAAAACTAAGATAATAAATGACTCTTTCTTTGTGGTGGTCATCATATTGTGCAAAGAGTACACCGATAGAAAATTTTGTAATAGATATATACCACATTAAGGGTTCACTTAGGGTAGGTTGTAATAGAAAAAATGGATTGCCCAAGTATTGCTTAAGTACGTGTTATCTACTAGAGATGTACCTTTGTAAGGATTGGTATATTATGTCCTTCTCTCTCTCCTCACTTCTACGAATAAACAATGGAAACACCTCGCCTACTGTGGGTATCCCTAAAGTGAGGTGAATCTCCAAATTTGAAGGGTTGGTTCCCTTTTAGTGTATCTCTAACTAAAATTGGTGGGGGTAAGGGTTAGAAATAAATATTTTTAAAAAGGGGGTGATACACTATGCATTTTGGAGACTTCTTATATGAAGACGTGCAAAAACTGATAATGAAAGAACAAAATTACATGAACCAAAGGATTTTGGGTGAAATTTCAAGGCAAAGTAATTAAAAATTTTAAGGGATGACTCACAATATACAACTTACAATATGCATGCACACTAAAATTAACACACAACACCTATTCTTACAATAAGGGTAGGTAGCATAAGTAGATAAATTAATAAATTTAGGGAAAGATCACAAGAATAAACTACCTGAAAGCACAATATTGCAAAAAAATTTGAATGACAAAACCACTTATTAATAGTGGGCACTTGCTGGAATTTTTTTGCAGCAATTAGTTACATCAACCAAACTCCCCTAATGCTTCAAAAGCACTAGTATATATAAGAAAATGAAGTGGAGCTAAACTTCTCAACATATTTAGTTACAACATTAGTCAAGACCCACTTGGAGATAATTCCAATGCAAGCTGACATGCAAAAAAGAGAAGATAACTTCAAGTAGTAGTTTAAGTCGATCATCCTTGCACAATTTTGATTAAAAATAATTAGACTCTAAACTTATCCTTGCAAAATAATAAAATAATATTTTCCCCATGTAGTCTATATTTTTCCATGCAAAATTATTTATTTTTGGCCTTCACAGTCAAATTTGGCATGACTCTAAGTTAGTTGAGCTTAGAAAACGTGAGTCAAGATCATTTTCTCTTATTTTTCTCTATAAAACCATCAATTTTTTATTTTATTGGTGTCAACGTGAAGAACAGGATGAGATCTTTCCAACGAGACCTTTTATACTCAATTTAGAGCTATAGAACGAAAGATATGGCCTTATGAAGTTTTGCAAGTTGGGATAAATAGAGAGTGACATGTGGTGGCCTCTAATTTTATTCGTGGGATTTACTTTGTCTACATGTGTATTGATTTTATTTTTTTCCATGTGCTATGTGGATTTACATGCAGGCATGTGCTTTTATAAAATGTGAACCAATTAGAGAATTATGCTTATGATTTAGATTTTGTAGTGTCAAAGAGCTATATGAAACCTCCACTATCCATCACAAAGTATGAACCAATAAGAACCCTCCAAAAATTTTTGTAGTGTCACTCCTTTCTTTTAATATTCTGATCATTGTTAATTATAGGACAATAGGAAAACTCCATGCTACTGGAAATGTAGGTCTTTATCTAAAATAATCTTGTCATAGTGCGAAGTGTGAACCAATAAGAGAATTCCATGCTACCTTTTGGTGTCGGGCCTTACTTGTTATCCCCCTCTGTCATGTGAAACATGAACCAATAGGAAGCTCCACACTCCTTACAAATGTTATGTACTCGTGTCAAAATTGACTCGAAAACTGTGAAAAGTGAGCTAGTGAGAAAGCTCCACATATCTTTTGATTTTGCAACGCTGACCGACTTTCATCTTTGTTTTTATTGGTTTGGGGTTGAGTTGTTCGCATCACGAATTTTAAATTTTGTTCTTTCTTTGAATTTTTAACCTTACTTATCTATTTCCCGGACTTGGTGCCTTTATGGATATTTTATTATTCCATGGAATTAAAGTCTGTGAAAGTCTATCTTCTATGAAGAGACCTAAAATCCTGCCATGTAGCCCTTTGCATCATAAGCATTTGAACCGCTGTGCTATAGACATTTGACGGTCATTTTAACGTCCCAATATTTTTTTATATATGGCCGAGTTTGAGTTATCCAAAATAAAACCTCATGTGATCTATGCTATGGTAAGAGATGTTTCAAGTGAATATGTTTTCCAACATGACCTTCACAATTATAGTCCTCATCTCCTGCAAACCATCCATATAAGCCATTCTATGGAGCTAATTTTTTCTCATAATATTCCTTTTGACTTCGACGTTTTTATAAAGGACCTATGTTGAGCTGAATCTATCAAATATTTCCTTCTGGCTGGGTTCATGATTTATGATGATTGACATTTATTGTTAAGAACATAAGAGATTTGAAGCTCTATTGTTCTTCCATTCATGACCTACATGTCTTTTCTAACTCTCTCCAACATTAGAAACAAAAGTTTTGAATTGACTTCTTGCACATGTGTGAGAAATGACAAAATTTCTGACGATTCTATGGGGTTAGCTACCCGCTAACCGAAACGATCTAGTGCCTTGATGTATCCATTGGGCATGGATTCAAAGCCTGAAACAACTCTTTCCTTGAAACAAAATTTCTTCCTTTCCAAACAAACAAAAAAAACATAAAAATATATGGGAAGAATTAAATCTTGTGCATGAAATGAACTTATGAAAAATAAAATTTGTTACAAATGTGCATGAACACTTTATTAAAAGAAAACCTAACTACCATACTCTAACGAACATTAAGAAAGATTTAGTAACAATTCTTGGAAAACATACCATTCAAAGAAATTGGAAGTTCCTCTCCGTTCAACCTTACAAGTTGAAAAAAATTATGCTATTTGCAGGATGAAATCATGTAAGGACCACTCCAAATAGTATCAAACTTTGTATGATTTCCTAGCTTTTCCCTATCTTCATCCCAATTCAACACAATGTCTCCTTCTTAGAAGACTCTCATCTTTTCCTTCTTGTCAAAAGTTCTCTTAACCTGTGCCTGATGTTTTTCCATATTATTTTGGGTCTGATCCCTTAACTCTTGTAATTCCATCAGCTCTGCATATCTGACCTACATAGGCTCATTCTCAATCAACTCAAGATGATGTAATAAATCTAAGGCTAGTAGCTCAAGAGAGATAGGAATTCTTGCCTCTCTTCCATAAACCAATTTGTAAGGTGAATTCCCAATTGACCTTTTGGGAGTTACTCTATCATCCCACAATGTGATGCATTCAAATTTGTGTGCCAAGCTCTCTGATTCTCTTTGAGTGTTCTTTTGATTATCCTCAGTAGATTCTTATTTTTACTTTCAGCCAATCCATTACCTTGAGGGTAATAATTGGATGATGTTCTCAAGTAAATTCCATGCTTAATATCCCAATCAATTACCTTTTCTCTAAGAAAATCTAGGGCATTATTAGAAATAATTGTAGCTGGAACACCAAATCTAGAAACAATACCTTCATAAAAGGAAATAATGGATGTCTCATTTTCTTCTTTAAGATCCACAACTTTAGTCCAATGAGTGAAATAGTTTGTGGCTATTAAAATCCACTTGTTCCCTTGAGATGAATGAGGATTAATCATACCTATGAAATCAAGGCCCCATTGCATGAAAGGTTGTTCAATTGAAATAGGTTGAAGGGGAAGAGCTTCTAACTGTTCTTTTCTAACAAATAATGCACACTATTTGCATTTCTTAATCCATTCATAACAATCCTTAAAAATGCTAGGCCAATAGTACCCAACTCTCATGATTTTGAGGGTTGTTTTTCTTGTTGAGAAATGGCCACCTACAGATCCTTCATGAAACTCTTAAACAGCTGCTCTACTTGGTCCTAATCAACACACCTCAACAATATCCCATTTATATCCTTTTTGAAAAGTATTCCATCAATATAAACAAAAGGGATAGCTTGTAAACGAAAGTACCTTATTTTATTTCTGTCCATACCTTCAGGGTATGTTCCATGCTGTAAATAACTGATCATATCAGCCATCCAACTTGAAACAGGTACTTCTTAATCAGTTCGGGATGCTAATAGTCTAGCTGTAATAAAATGGCAACATTTTGAGCTTCGATATCTATAATTAAATGCTCACAAAGTCCTTTCCCTTTGACTGTTTTGGATACTTTGATGTCAACATCATACTCCATCACCTTAGTGATCCATCCAACCCTCTTTTCATTAAATTATTTTTTCAACAAGAAAGAATTTACACTTGGATGAGATACCAAGACATGTATCTTGTTATTTGAGAGCATGTGCTTGAAATTTTTAAGTCCTCTAACTACTGCAAGTACTTGTTTCTCAAGAAATGTGTACCTTGTTTCATAATCATGAAGACTTTTCCCAAAAAAGGTAATTGATTCTTAATATCATCATCATTCACTTGAGTAAGAATGGCTGAAATGGTTTCAACTCCTGCAACAACATACATAATGAAATCCTTATCAAAATTTGGATTAGCCAAAGTAGGAGCTTGAGAAATAGCCACTTTAATGGCTTCAAAACCTTTTTTCCCTTCGTTGGTCCATGAGAAATCTTGACCTTTCTTGAGCATAGAAGTCAATGGATTGACCAAAACAACAAAATTTGGTACAAACCTTCTTACAAATTTATCTTTCCTAAGAAACTTTGAAGATATTTCTTGTGGTGTGGTAAATACTAGCTGCAAAATTGAATCCACTCTTTGTGGGTCAATAGCCAAACCTTTCTTGGAAACAATATGACCCAACAATTTACCTTCATGTATTAAAAATGTATTAGATGATCATCAAAATTTCTTGAAAAATAGTTACATCATCTAAATACACAAGTATGCACTTATTTAAAAGGATTTGAAAATCCATATCCATTACACATTGAAAAGTAGCACCAACATTAGAGAGGCCAAAAGGCATCTTCTTATATGCATAAGTCCCCCATTTTGTAGTGAAGGCTATTTTATACCTATCTTCTTCTCATATAAGAATATGATTATATCCACTTTGTAGCCATCCAAAAGAGATAACCTATCATAACCTAAAACTGTCCTCAAAATTTGATCCATATGTGGTAGCAGATAGTGGTCTTTTAATGAGGCCCTATTGAGGTCTTTAAAATCTACACACAAGCAGATTTCACCATTTTTCTTCCTCATAGGCACAAGGTTGGCTACCCAACTAGAGTGCTTTATAGGGAATATTATACCTGATTTAATCAACTTAGATAATTCATTCCTCATCAAAGGCTCTATTTTAGGATTTATGGGCCTTTGTTTCTACCTTACAGGATTTGAATCAGGTTGCAATTCAATTGTATGTTGAGCCAAACTAGGTCAAAACCTATAAGGTCTTGGTATTTCCAAGAAAACACATCTATGAATTCTTTACATAAACTAACAAATGCTTGCTTTTCAGAAGTAGAACATACCTTTCCAATCTGCAGTGATTTACCATCTTCAACTAATATTTCTTCATAGTTATCAGATGAGCATATATCTTTCCTTTGTCTCTTCTCACTGATCATCAGTGTTGAAGATGTTCTCAAATGTTATAAGTCATTGAGGTAAATTTTTGGTTTTTAAATTAGCTGCACAATTTGATTACCATATTGATTCTACAACTTTTCTTGATTAGCTGATGAAAACTCAACTTCTTCTTACATAAATCTACAAATTTTCTTGTCATCCTAAAAAACTTTCCAATTCTCCTCATTATTAGGTATTGAAGGTATGATAATAAGATTTATTGTGGCTATATTTAGTCATTTTGAACCTTCTCGAGGACATAAAAATGAATCCAATTGTTGTAAGCTTATCTAGCATGTTTATTCATTTTCCTGGAACAAATTGAATGTTAAAAGCCTAAAAATATTCTATTAATTCCCAAAATATGTGCTTATAGGACTTCAACAAAGTGGGTTCTTGAAACATTCAAATCTAGTACTTAGTTAATGACTAGTTCTGAATCACCAAAAACTTGTAATGAATTGATTCCTTTTGTTCTAGCCCATTAAGGCCATGAATTAATGCTTCATATTCAACAACATTACAAGTACAACCAAACTATAAACTTAGAGATGAAAATTACCTTTGTTTTGATGGAGAAAACAACACTAAACCAACACCTGCTCCCTTTTTGTTCTTTGCTCCATCAAAATAGAGCTGCCACATCCCTTCTTAAATTTTTTTGTTTTGGACAATGAAGGTATTGAGGTGTTTTCTTCATGAAAACAATATACTCCAAGTAATTTCTCCTCTATTTCTCTATAAGGATCATAACCATACTTTTCTTATGTTCTTTCATCCATGAACAAGTTAGAAACACCATCTAAAGAGGAAACTTCAACATTTCTATCGAAATCCACTTGATCAATTACAACATAATTAGCAACAAAATTGGAGATATGAGGCTCAATATGAAAATTTTCCAATGGTTCTGAATTAATAGTAACCTTTGTACCATACCTTGTAGTGAAGAAAAGGTAAGACCAATATGAAGAGAGGTACCCTCCAATCTTTGCTTTGTGAAGTCTCTTGATAAGAAAAGTGCAAAGTAGGGAGGAAAATCTATAATCATATCATAACTAAACGCAAAATTACAGCACCTCAAATGAGTTATGGATATACTTTTCTAAGGCAGGGTCATTTGGTGTGATTTTCATAACATTGGATCATTCCCCAAGTTGTGGGACTTGCAAATGGGAATGATCCTCTAGAGAAGGTTGGTTCCTCTTCCTAATCCTAGCACTAAACTACTTATAAGGAAGGAAATGCAACTATCTACTCCTAATCTAACAATTCCAAGGGACCAAGGAGAGAGATAGAGAGAGAGCATGAAAATAAAGAAATCCTACACTATAGAGGTGATAACACCGAGAAAAGGGAACTGCTAATCACAAACCCAACTGCTTGAAATGGAGAGAGGTGAGCAATGGAGAGGATGGACAGATGCATCATAGACCAAGGATAAAGTTCGCACAAAACACCATTTCACACCCCTTAAACACATCTCGCCAAACCTGCAATAGACATTAAAGATATGCATAGTATACCCTGCAATGGTGAGAGGCGAGAAGAGACAACAAAATGAGAAAGGGATGGACAAAATGCATTACGAAACATATTTTATTGCTCTAGGAGTTCACACAGTACACCATTAATGCTAAAGAGGCAAGAAAATTCCATTACAAAGCAAAGGGGAAGGCTTAAACTCCACATTCAACCCTAGAGAAGAAAGAGAGAGGGGGCAGGAAGAAGAATGAACAACAACCCTTTACAATGAATCCTGCCCTTGTATTTATAAATTCAACCTGAAAGAAGAAAGAGAGAGAGAGCAGAAAATTAGGTCGGAACTCAACCACTGCTGTTAATGCTTCTGATAAAATATACCCCCAAATCCATCTTTACTACATCGATCCTTGGTTCGGTGCCTTGAAAGAAGTGGAAACGGTGGAAACAAATCAAATCCGATCTGGTTGTTGAGACAGATGGATCCTACATTGAAGGCCAGAAGATGTTTCCTCCATTTTTCTTCACCTAACCTCCTCAAAATTAAAGTTTCAAACCTCCGTGGCGTAGGTGAGGCTGAGATCTTTCCAATGGTGTCAGATTTGCAATATTTCAAGCCCTGAGTCGAAAGATATGCCCCTTCAAAGTTTGTATTAGGTTCGTATAGGAGGGCGGGCTTTGGCTTGACTCAAGCTCAAATGCTTTGACTTTTTCCCTAGGGCGAGTTGTGGCCCATTTTGCAACTTTTACCCCTTTTGGAATAACAAGGGGAAAAAACCAACTTTCCCCCCGATGGCCCACTTTGACCTGGGACATGTGGAGATGCGGGGCTTGTTTGAGCCTCCCTTTATGGATTCATCTTTGGAGAAGTGCCGCTAGGACACGTGGCTCTCTCTACGACACTGCTCCTTCATTTTTGAGCCCACCTGTAACTTGTTTGTCATCCTAGAATGTGAGCTTGTGGGTCTGAGTTGTTTCCTTCATAATTTCCTTATGTGCAGGAGTTTTCTTGACCAAATTTTCCGGGGTGAATTTGGGATAACAATTTGGCGACTCACGGAGACATCTTCTTGCTAGATGAAGATACCAGTGGCATTGAAGCATCCATTGGGCATGGAATCAAGAATGATGGCATGACGCTGATCCTTCTTATAAAATAGAATCCCCAACTATCTACACTTTGTTGACCTCTGCACGACTGACGAATCGACCCCCATGCGTCGGCACTCTCAATTTTCATAAGAAAATCTTAAAATGGAGTTTCTGAGAGTAGAAAATTGTATTGACCCATGAGTTCACCTGTCCCTGAAATGGACTATTTCAAAATGGCTTAAGTTGCTCTAGATTTGTTCCATTTTGGAGCTAGCAACTGTTATAGACCGCTATGAGTCTTCTTGCCATGAATATTGAAGAGCCTGGCCTTATGCACCCTTGGATCAAAATGGACAAAACTTATATAAAAAGACCAAATCATATGCGCCTCAAATGAGACACGCAGAGCATGCATAATCACTTATTCTACTGGAAAAAAAGTCTACTCCTACTCCTACGATAACCAGAGAGAAAGAATGCTAAACAAATCCTGCTACAAGAAGGAGAAGTAGCTTCCCTTTCTCAAGAGGGGCAGCCATGCAAATGATTTGACACTAAATATAGCTGCCTGTATGAGTGAAAAAATGAAAATAAGTCGGTCCTCCATCCAAATCATCAAGGTATCAACATTAATGGAAAATACCTCCTTAAGCGACTTGCATCGATCGACTTCTCTAGAGGTGTTGATGATGACCCCGGTACTTTGATGCTCATCCTCATGCCTTGGAATAGGAAAGATTGGTTTTGGCTTCTCCCTTGGCTCTAATGAAGCCAAGTATTTGATTGGGCACGGTTTGATCCTTTAGATGTGCCCATTTCTATGAAATTCAACTCAAAAATGGAGTCTTCTTGTGGACCTTCTTAGGTGGATGGTGTGAGAGAGATGATGACATCCTCCTGCCTTTTCTCTTCCTCCTCCTTTGAAGAACATGGAAGATCAAGATCTTCTAACCTTGGTTCTAGAGGGCCATTATGGAGTGTAGGATTTTACACTTGAATATCCTCCTTCATGGCAGTAGGTTCATGTGCATGGAAGATGGATGGAGGAAAAAATGATGTGATCTCCATGGGTTCCCCTCCATCAAGGTAATCCTCTAAGTCAGATAGGTAATATACCTCCTTGTTGTCCTATTGCAGGTGCTCAACCTCCTTCATGGTGTCCTCTTGATCTACAATTGACTCACCATGGTTCCCTTCATCCTCAAACATGAAGTTTTAAAGCTTAAACTCTTCCTCAACATCAGAGCTTGAAGGGGATGAAGTGGGAGGAAGAAATGAAGGTTCTTCTGTGGCCTTCTCTGCACTTGGAGCCTCTGAAACTATATGGTCATCCTCCACATCCGGAATGTACTCCTCTTATTTTGGATTAGGAGTAGCTCCTTCCTCCCCTACTTATGTCAGTAGCTGGAGCTTCCACCACTTACGCTTGACCTCAGTCTCCTCCATAGGCTTAACCAACAAGGGAACCTTTGAAAACTCAAATTTAGCAGCCCAACTCTTCATATTTTCTATCATTTCTTCTCTGTTGGGTTCTTTTGTTTGATGTTATCCTTGGCTGGTTTTTGGAGTCTCTCCCAACATGGACTTGGGAGGCAAGAGGAGTGGTGGGTGGGGTCTCCACTAGTTTTTCCTTGTTTGTGGCGGAGGGGGAGGCATTTATTTTGGCTCTTGTAGAGGGGAATTGGATTTGGAAGGGAAAAGGGTAGAGAAACTGAGGTGGGATGGAAGACTAGGGGATGGAGAAATGAAATTAACACTTGGGGCAGAAAGTGAGGGGCTTGACTCTTGCCTCTGTCGAAATGATAAAGATTGAGGGAGAGAAAATGAAAGGCAGGGAGCTGGTGATTGACTTACCCATTGAAAAGGTTGTCCCGCACTTTGCTCATAAGCCCCAATGTCCTCAATCCACTGTGTAAGTTGGGGAAACATTCTAATCATGAAGTCCAGCTTCTCCTAAGGGTTGTAGTGTCTTGGAAAAGGGCCTTCCCATGGATAAGGTGCCCTAAAACCAATTCTAAAAGCCATCATTTGAGCTGTTGCCATATATTAAACCATGTCGACCTCCATTTTTGAATCTTATCTAGTAGACCAACATCCTCTGCATAACTATTGCCATCATATGTGTCCCCTTGTCCTTGATAATCTTCATAGTCAAACTACTTTTGACACTGCTCATATGGGTAAGCATAATGGTCTTGTATTTGATTATAATGCTGATCTGGAGGAGTTGGGAAATACATTGAGGTGGACTGTATTCTTTAAGTGTGAGTTCCATGAAGGGAATGAAGTCATAATTGTACAACCTCATGGAATGGGAGAAAATGGAAGAGATGGAAGAGGAAAATAGATGAAAATGAGTGGAAATGGATGGAAAAGGTCTGCAACTCAAAGAATGGGTTTTTGACTAGATGGAGTCACTAGATGTGCTTGAAAGTGCCTCCAAAGGCTGAAATCTTCACCAAGAGCACATCGAACCTGATGAAGTGAAGTGGTAAGGTGCTTCATACCTATCCCACTGGTGTGCCAAAATTGTTAACGTGAAATCACAACACCCCCAAATGAGTTATGGATCTACTTTTCTAAGGTAGGGTCATTTGGTGTGATTTACATAACATTGGATCATTCCCCAAGTTGTGGGACTTGTAAATGGGAATGATCCTCTAGAGAAGGTTGGTTCCTCTTCCTAATCCTAGCACTAAACTACTTCTAAGGAAGGAAATGTGACTATCTACTCCTAATCTAACAATTCCAAGGGACCAAGGAGAGAGAGAGAGAGCATGAAAATAAAGAAATCCTACACTACAGAGGTGATAGCATTGAGAAAAGGGTACTGCTGATCACAAAACCAACTTCCTGAAATGGAGAGAGGTGAGAAATGGAGAGGATGGATAGATGCATCACAGACCAAGGATAAAGTTCACACAAAACACCATTTCAAACCCCTTAAACACAGCTCCTAAAACTTGTAATGGACATCAGAGATATGCACAATATACCATGTAATGGTAAGAGGCAAGAAGAGACAACAAAATGAGCAAAGGATGGACAAAACACATCATGAAACATATTTTATTGCTCTAGGAGTTCACACAGTACACCATTAATGGGAAAGAGGCAAGAAAATTCCATTACAAATCCAAGGGAGGAGGCTTAAACTCCACATTCGACCCTAGAGAAGAAAGAGAGAGGGGGCAGGGAAGAAGAATGAACAAAAACCCTTTATAATGAATCATGCCCCTATATTTATAGATTCAACCTAAAAGAAGAAAGAGAGAGAGAAGTGGGAAAAGCAGGTCAGAACTCAACCACTGATTAATGCTTCTGATAAAATCTACCCCCAAATCCATCTTTACTAGCATCGATCCTTGGTTCGACGCCTTGAAAGAAGTGGAAACGGTGGAAACAGATCGAATCCGATCTGGTTGTTGAGATAGATGGATCCTGCATTAAAGGCCAAGAAGATGTTTCCTCCATTTTTCTTCACCTAACCTCCTCAAAATTAAAGTTTCAGACCTCCATGGCATAGGTGAGGCCGATATCTTTCCAATGGTGTCAGATTTGCAATATTTTGATCCCTGAGTCGAAAGATATGCCCCTTCAAAGTTTGTATCGGTCCGTCTGAGAGGCGTACTTTGGCTTGACTTGGGCTCAAACGCTGAATTTTTCCCTTGGGTGGAGTTCCAGTCCATTTTGTAACTTTTACCCTTTTGCAATAATAAGGGGCAAAAACCAACTTTCCCCGATGCCCGCTTTGACACAGGGACACGTGGAGATGCGGGGCTTGTTTGAGCCTTCCTTTATGGATTCATCTTTAAAGAAGCACCGCTAGGATGCGTGGCTCTCTCTATGACACTGAATCTCCTTCATTTCTAAGCCCACCTGTATCCTATTTGTCATCTTGGAATGTGAGCTTGTGGGTCTCGTTCCTTCACAATTTCCTTATGTGCAGGAGTTGTCTTGACTAAATTTTCCTGGGGCAAATTTGGGATAACAGATTACATCTTGTAAAATTATTACATTAGGACAAGCATGTAACGTTGCATCTAATTTTTTTATCAAACAAACAATGTTTTTGTTGGCCCATCAAGTTTGCATTATGATTTCTATGGTTGACTCATAAATTAGGCCCAATCTATCTTTGCTATGGCCTTTGGCATGACAATACTACTTGCTCCATTGTCCACCATGCAGTTGTGGACTAAGTGATCTCCAATAATGAGTGATAGTTAAAAACGAGGTGGATTTTTGACATCTCCAGTGTTCAATAGATTTTTCACCATTCATTTTACCTCTTTCATTATTTCTTGCTCTATAGTTATACGAACCATATCAACTTTACTTGGTTCCTTTTCAGCTGATTTAGAAGACAACTGCAAATTTGCAAGTTCCTTGGCAAGAATATCCTTCTGTCCTGGAATATTTAAAGCATCCCAAAAAGAAATATTAACATTTCTCTTTTTCATACATTCAACAATATTTAAAGAAGCTGTAATATTCTTTGAATGATCCTTGGAAAGGACAGATTCTAGTTCTACAATTTTGAAAATTTGTGGTACAAAAACACTCCTGAAACTTGGGTTTTTAGGTGCTTCTTTCTCCTTCTGAGCTATACTAGAACTACTAGTAGTTCTATATAAGATAGGAGGAACATTTGTACCCTTTCCCTTAGTTTTTTCCTCTTCAAGATCCCTCTTTTTAGATTTGGTCAAAACTGCACAATGCTCACCTTCCTCATAATTAATCATTGCTTGCTCTAGTTTCCTTTGAATCTGATTTTCTTGTTGTCCAGCCTCCATTTGAGGCATATGAGATGTTTCAAATTGGGATTGGGAAACAAGGATTAGGTTTAAGTTAGCATTTGGGAAAGAAACTTGAGGATGGGGCTGATTACAAGGAAAACACCATTCTGATTCTTGGGCAATATTGACTAGTACAAGAGCATTAAAAGAAGAAGGGGCTTTAGGATCGATGATTTTGGTTGATAAGGAGCTCTATAATTCTGATTTTGTTGATAAGGAGGTCTAGTAACTTGATAAAGCCTGTTAGGCTGAGCTATTTGCCTTTTCATTGTTGTTACATAATTTCCCAATGATTGCAAGGTTTAGTTAATTTCAGTTTAAGTTATATCATTAAACTGAACATAAACAACATGATCTATCCTTTATAGAGGTAGTGGAATAGGAGATAACTTTACAGTAATGGGAATTAAGGGTATAGGGGCTAATTTACCATCCTAAATGAGGTTGTTTTCAACCCTTATGGCTATGTCATAAGATGCAGGGAGTGTAGAACCACACGTAGAATGAATCATTGCTGCAATATCACTATTTAGTGCTCTTAAATAGTAAAGGAAATCTTGATCGATTAAAGGTTTTTCTGTTGGAGAAATTATGTCCCATGTTTTAGAAAACATCAAATTAAAATTGGTCATTAATTCCTATGGGGCTCTATTGATTTTCATTAGTTATTCTACTAATGACAAGTCCTCATATTTTTCCTCAAACTGTTTACAAAAACAAACCCTAATTGGTCCCATGTTCTAATGCTTCCTATGTCTAAACTTATATACCAGACTAGGGATTGTCCCTTAAAAGATGTTGAAAATAGCCTCAACGCTACATTCTCTTGAGTTATGTTATGAACATAACACAAATTCGATAAGTCTCTTACATGTTCAAAAGGTGATGTTTTGTTTTCCCCAGTAAAATAAGACAATTTTTTGAGGGCAACTTATGGTATATGGTCGAACCGAGAAAGCAACAAGGGGCTTACACAAGTGAAAGTTACAAAAGAAAGGTTTCTTGGGGAAGCCATTAGGAATGTGGGAATTTGAATCATAAAATTTTGAACAACAATAGGGGAAATTGGCCTATTATAAGGGTGGGTATTTATAAATCTTTCTCTACATGAATTAAGAGGTAATTGCAAGAATTCAGATGGAATACCTCTAGCTGAAGACCTTGTTGTCACCTTAGGCATGGAATGTGCATTTCTGTCCAAATCAGCTTCTTAGAGTCACCAAATATTTCTTCATTCGAATATTCAATTTATGAATCCAATTAATTCCTTTTAGCAGTGGCTAGTCTTCATTGTAAAAGTGATGATCTCATTAAAATACTCATCCGCATAGTCCGAAGCAAGTAGATGGTATTAATTGAATGGTTCTTGAATGATTGTTACTCATAGATGTTTGTTTATATCTTCTCAAGTGTTGATCACTCTTGTAAAGAAAAGGTCAGACTATTGATATGGAACAACAAAAATTTTAGGTACAACGATGAGAAGAAACCATATTTGTCTACACGCTGCAAATATTCACTTGATCTTATCCGTGGTCCCAACGGTGTACCAAAAATTATTATCTAGCAGAAATGTACCCTTGTGAGGATTGGTAGATTTTGTCCTTCTCTCTCTCCTCACTTCTATGGATAGACAATGGAAACACCTCATAGGATGTGGGTATCCCTAGAGTGAGGTGAATCTCCAGATTTGAAGGGTTGGTTCCCTTTCAATGTATCTCTAACTAAAATTAATGGGGGTAAGGGTTAGAAAGAAATATTTTAAAAAGGGGGTGATACACCATGAGTTGTTGGAGACTACTGATATGAAGACATGCACAAACTGATAATGAAAGAACAAACTTACATGAACTAGAGGATTTTGGGTGAAATTTCAAGGCAAAGTAATTGAAAACTGTTAAGGGATGACTCACAATATATAGCTTACAATATGCATGCACACTAAAATTAACACATAACACCTATTATTGCAATAAGGGCAGGTAACATAAGAAGATAAAATAAGAAATTTAGGGAAAGATCACAAGAATAAACTACCTTAAAGTACAAGATTGCAAAGAATTTCTAGAAAGGAAAAACCACTTTATTAACAAAGTGGACACTTGCTGGAATTTTTTTACAAAGCAATTAGTTACATCAATCGAACTCTCCTAATGCTTCAAAAGCACTAGTATATATAATAAAATGAAGTGGAACTAAAATTCTCAACATATTCGATTCTGACATTAGTTAAGACCCACTTAGAGATAACTCCAATGTAAGATGACATGCCGAAAAATAGAAGATAACTTCAAGTAGTAGTTTAAGTTGATCATCCTTGCACAATTTTGATTAAAAACAATCGAGACTCTAAACTTATCATTGAAAAATAATAGAATAATATTTTCCCCATACAATCAGTATTTTGCCTTGTAAAATTATTTATTTTTGGCCTTCACAGTCAAATTTGACATGACTCTAAGTTAGCTGAGCTTCAAAAACGTGAGTCTAGCTCATTTTTTCCTCTTGTTCTCTGTAAATTCCATCAATTTCTACTTTTCTTGGTGCCATGATGAATAAACGGACACGATACTTCTAACAAGACCAATTTTACTTAATTTGGAGCTATAGAACGAAAGATATGGCCTTCTAAAGTTTTGCATGTCGGGATGAACATGAGAGTGACATATGGTGGCCTCTAATTTGTTCGTGGGATTGCCTTTGTCTACATGTGCATTAATTTTCTTTTTCCACATGTTATGTGGATTTATGTGTAGGTATGTGCTTTTATGAAATGTGAGCTAATAAGATAATGTCACATATGATTTAGATTTCACAATGTCAAACTCTATGAAACCTCCATTATCCATCACAAAGTATGAACCAATAAGAACACTCCATGAACTTTCACAATGTTAGTCGTTTATTTTACTCTTCCGAACATTATAAAACATAAGCCAATAGGAAAAATCCTCGCTACTGGAAATGTTAGTCTTTAGCTAAAAGAATCTTGTCATAGTGCAAAGCATGAACTGGCAAGATCAATCCATGCTACCTTGCGGTGTCAGTCTTACTTGTTAGCCCCCTCTATCTGCTGGGAAACATGAACTAATAGGGAAGCTCCACGCTCCTTGAAAATGTTAGACTACGTCGATCTTTACTAACAACTATGAAAAGCGAGCTAGTGAGAAATCTCCACATATCTTCGATTTTTACAAAGGCTCAAATTTCTTTGTGTCTATTTTTGTTGGTTTAGGGCCGAGTCCTTCGCATCAAAATTTTTAACTTTTTCTCTTTCTTTGACTTTTCAAACTTTCTTAGTTGTTTCCTAAACCCGATACCTTTATGAAGCTTGGTTTATTCCACGAACTTGAATTCTGTGAAAGTCTATCTGCTATGAAGATACCCAAAATATTTCCACCTAGCCCTTCGCATCGTAAGCATTTGAACTGATTGGTAGTGTAGATATTTGATGGCCATTTGAATGTCCCAGGTTATTCTTAAATGGCTGAGTCTGAGTTATCCAAAATAAAACCTTGTGTGAGCTATTCACTATCAAGAGATGTTTTGAGTAAATATGTTTTCCAACAGGACCTCCACAATTATAGTCCTCATCTCATGCATCCCATCCATATAAGTCATTCCTACGAACTCATTCTTTCTCATAATATTCCTTTCGATTTCAAATTTGTTATAAAGGACTTGTGTTGAGTTGAATCTAGAAAATATTTCCTTTCGGATAGGTTCATGAGTTAAAATGAATGGTATTGATTGTCAAGAACATAGAATATTTGAAGCTCTATCCTTCTTCTATTCACGGCCTACATGTCTTTCCTAATGCTCTCTAATCGAGAAATAAAATTTTCGAGTTGATTTCTTGCATATGTGTGAGAAATGTCAGTAGTAGGGAAAATGATTGTTGGAATTCAAGAACCAAGTGGAAATAAAAACTCTTTTTAAGAAAATGGGTGAATGAATGGAATTTATCTGCGAGTTGGGAGATGAACCTATGAATGGCCTGAATTTTTCCTTGTAAACTACACATCTGTTTAAGGTTCTTGGGAGAAGACATCTCATTAATAGTAGTGACCTTTACTGGGTCCACTTCAATTCATCATCTTGACACAATGAAGTCCAATAGTTTTCTTAATATCACATTGAACAAATACATCTTTAGTCAATCTAACCTTATAATCTTGTAGTTGCTCAAAGATATGACAAAGGATTTCCAGGTGTTCTGCTTTGGTTTTGGAATTTTGAGGATATCATCCACATAGTCCTCTACAATATCATGCAACATATCATGAAATATGACACTCATGACACACTGATATGTGGCGATTTCATTTTTAGGGCAAAAGGTATGATATGATATAAAAAGGTACCCTAAGGAGTAGTAAAGGTAGTTTTATGTTGATCCTCTTTAGCTATTTTGATTTTGTTGTAGCCATAAAAAATCCATCCATGAGGGATAAAATTTCATGACCTACTATAGAATTGATAATCATGTCAATATTAGGAAGAGGAAAATCATCTTTAGGACATGCTTTATTAATGTCTTTAAAATCTATGCATGTTTTGATTCCAACTAGTTTCTTGCAAATGGGAATGATATTGGAGATCCACTTTGAATAATCAATAGATATGATAAAAATAACTATTAGTGATTTATCTCTCTCTTCTTTGACCAAGATAGCTACATGTATAAGCATTTTACACAGTTTCTATTTAATAGGATTTGTTGATTCATACACAACTAAGTTATGCACCAAAAAGAAGGAACTAAGCCTAGCATGTCTAAATAGGACCAAGAAAATACATCTGCAAACTCTCTAAGAAGTATAGTGAATGTTTTATGTTCATGTGTAGAAAGAGAATGTCCTAGCTTGATAATTTGAGGCTCGTCCTCTATGCCAATGTTTATGTCAATAGTCTCTTCAACTAACAAATTTGAACCATCTTCCATACACATATGACTAAGAGGGAGATTGAGTTCTTCCTCTATTGGTGTATCAATGAGATTTTCACTAATAGAATACTCTCTTATATTATACATGTTTTATTTTTAATTTATTTCCACAAGTAACTCAAATAGGTTTGCCTTTGTAGGACTTGGATTTTTTACTTTTAGGCTTGTTTGAAGATATTTTGGCCTATTTTTAATTTTTGTTGACCATAGAAATCATTCTCCTCCCCAAAATACACATATGCATCAAGGTTGATAGTGAATCCTTTCTTTTGATATCCTATAGGAATGTCATCATGTAGCCACATAAAATATGCAATTTCTTCTTCATTCGAAATAGATCAATCAATATGTGTCATTTTGGTCATAATAAATAAGGGAGGGTATATGAGATCTAGTTTATTCATGGAGTAGGATAGGGTTGAGTTAACAATATTGGAAAATAAGTTTTTGGAGGAAAGGTGTTCATAGATACTATAAGGGGACTCTATTTCGATGTCGTAATCGGAAGAGCTATTAGCCTCACATTCAAAAGAGGTGGCGTCAACTTTGAGAGGTTGTGCCCCATAGGGCTAAGTACCAATTCCATATCTATCCATATTTACATATGGTGGATGAGGTTCATGCATACACTATTCATGTATTCTACATCCATATCCTTGGTATCTTATGACATACATCATCTTGTTAGGGATAAAATATTTCAAGGATTGATAACAAGAGGCCATCTTCTCATCGAGTGATAGGGATGTACATGTGCTATCCAATTATTCATCTACCGAGAAGACCACCAGGGATGAATTTTTCGAGACTACAAGGCTCATGAGTTCTTTGCAGATGAAAGTTGGGCCTCTTATGTGTTTTGGGTGATATGGGAAGGTTAGATTCAAGGAGGGCCTATTGGAGGTCATATTCTTGACATCCAAAGTGAAGGATTTTTAGCTTAGATTTCCATGTAATAAAAGGGGATACGAAGGTATAATCACCACTTTTATTAGAGTGAAGTGTATTGGGATTGACATAAGAGGTGAGGGCCTCTGTTTCAATTTCCACAACTAATTTTGTAGAAGGACATTCGTAAGTTGCTTGGTAATAACCAACTAATGCTCTATAGTGGGAAAAGGGTTGTGGGTCACTAAGAAGTGTAAGCTCTTATCCTTGGTGATATAATTTGATACAATGTGTTAAAAATGTGTTGTCATTGATGTCCAAGAGAGATGTTATCGTATTGTCATTGATGTCAAAAGAGGTAAGAGACATGAAGGTTGATTAGTAGTGTCATGTCAAGTTGAGTGTCTTGTTGAGATTACATGATGTTGCATGGGTTCTTGAGAAGTGTAGTGGCTTGTAGGAGTGTGGTAGTAAATTTAAAAGGCATGGAGGATGTTTTGATGATTTCATGTAGTGTGTTGATGGTCCTAATAAGCTGTTTAAGTGTGCTAAAGTGACGAGGAGATCGGTTTTGATGGAACAAGCATGCTTAAGGTGCTTGTTTGTGATCGATATAATATGGTGTGATGAAGTACATGTATATATGAGTTGGTTGAGTATATGAAGAAAATGTGTAAGTGGTGTAGGGACACTCACACATGTCTTACAATGTTGTTTCGGTATTAGACATGGTTTCTAAGTGTCCACTAGACCTACTCTCAAGCCCTAGGTGATCTAATGAGGTGTGAAGGTATGGTTTTAGATTTTAAATGAAAATGTGAGTTATGTCGAGTTGTGGCATGTTTTGAATATTGTGTTAGTGAATATTGAGTTATGTTATTTAAGAATTTTACATGGAAAGTTGTTTTTAGGTATGTTCCTAGATCTAGCCCCTTGAGAAAGCATGCTCTAGTGAAATGGAGTCAATATTTTTGAGTGTATTTGAGAAAATTTTAGTATTGGAGGTATATGGGCATGTTGATACAAAGGCGTGGTCTAAATTTCAGGTTCTAGTGCTGAATAATTTGCAAGTTATTGCATGTTTTACCTTACCGAGTTTCTAGAGGTGAGATTTTGAGCTCAATTTGGACTTTTGATGCTGATTGGCATGTGTGTTTTGCATGGGGATCCAAGCTCTTGGGGATAATTTAATAGGTCTAATAAAAAAATTCCAAGTGTAATGAGCTAATTTTATCATCATAGTTTTATGAACAATTGTTAAGAAGGAAAACTAGTTTTAAACCCTCTCAAAACCCTAGTTAAGCAGTGACTAGAGAGAACTTGGTCGTAGTTGCCCAAAATTGATTTTTGATAAAATATGATTATTGTATGCTGTATAATTCTCCTCCATATTTATTTTGGTGGCATTTATATGGTTTGGATGTGTGTGGATCCCACTCAAAAAAGTAAGTTTATGGAAAAGTTCAATTTTCTCTAAAATTTTGCATTCGACTCGATTACTAATTTAGTTGTGGATGAATTATGGGAGATAAGAAGAAGCATATGAGAAAATAAGGCTAGAGAGGTGTTTTGGGAAGGAGAGAGGAGAAGAGTGAGATTCATTGTGTCATCATCAGTTGTGGTAGAAAAAAATTAGTTGGATCTGGTTAGTGTTAATTCATCTAGGGGGTTATTTCCTCTTTGTAGGGTTGGTGCTCCTTGTGGGGTTGATGCCTCACTAAATCTAGGGGTTAGTGCTCCTTATTGAGTTGGTGCTCAACTAAATTTGAAACATGTTTATAATAAATTTTTGTTTCAATGGGTTTTCTTACCCTTGAGGGTTTCGACTTAAATTTTGTGTCCATGTGTTGTTATGTTCTCATTTTCTCTTCTAAATGGTTATGTTTCTTAAGAATGCATGCTTAAAGATTAAGTTAAATTTAACTGCTAAAGTGATTTAATGTTTTAATACCAACTGATTCGTTCCCCAAATGGTTGTGATTTCAACAATTTGTATCGAGTAGGACCTATGAAGTAAGCTTAATAAGGTTAAGGTGATCCCTTGAAGCACAATATGGATAAACAATTAAATAAATAGAATCAAGAGTTGAAATATATGGTCAAAGTTATTGAGGAGTAGGTATGTGCCCTAAAAAGTGACATGGTCAAAGAAGCCAAGAAGTATGAAGATGAAATCATTAACATGGATGGTGTATATAATAATATCATCAAGGAGAAGGATTTTAAGATTAAAGGATTGACAACTTGTCTCAAGGTCAAAGAAGAAGAGTATGAAACTCAAGTTGAGTTAGTGACATAATCCCTAAAAGACAAAGAAGAATATTGTATCAGGTATGAAGCTGATATGAGGTCCTTAAAGGTAGAGTTAGAGCAGGTAACCAACAAGTTGAATTCTATGAGAAGTTTGAAAAGAGTTCAAAGGACCTAGATGATATTTTGAGCAGTCAAAAGGCTTCAGGTGATAGAACATGCCTAGGTTCCATGGGATACCTAAATATTGATGATACAAGTCAAGAATATGCTTTTCAAAACAAGGAGGATGCTAACAAGGTCAACATTAAGAAGGAAAATTCAGTTAGATAACTAATGCTATGAAGTAAGTATGTTGGTTCTTTTCATGGTTACTGTCACACATGTAATCAATATGGTTATAGAGCTAGAGAATGCATAAGTTATTCCAAAAGTGTGTATCCATAGGGAAATAGAAGGAATCATCAGTCAAGAGGTATGTGTAGTGTTATTTGTTATCAATGTCATCAAGAAGATCAAATTTTTAGCTTTTTTCATCTTGATCCATCTAGAAAAAAGAAGAAGGTTGTTGCTCCAAAAATTAAGAAAGTATGAATGCTGATGATAGTCAAAGAGGAATCAATTTCAATAAATGATGACATGAAGACTCTTAAAGATGCTTATAAGGAAGTATGGTGAGATTTGTGCCTAGAATTATGTTTGGTGACTCATACAAGCCTGAGTTTTTGCAAAAAAAAGAAGGTTGCTTAGTTGTATCTTGAAGTCTTGAAGTAAGTCACACTGTTATCATCTAAAGGAGCTATAAAGAATATGGTTACCTATCTAGAGATGTGTTCAAAAGTTGGCTTATGAAACATGATGGAGCCCCGATTTAAACTATGAAGAGATTGACTTATTTATATAACTTAGAATGGAGTGCATAAGATTAAGAGGAGTTGGTTAACATGGTACAAGGTATGTCAATAGTTAACATTTTATTTCTCATTCTTGTAAGATTTTTGAAGATAATTTGAGTAGTCTATGAGGTAACAAGAAAATATTCTAGTTACGGTTTGAGATTGTCAATATTGAAGGCATGATTACAAGATATTTCTGTCATTGATGGAGATAGGGGAGTTTATCGGACTTCTTCTGCTGAAAGTGAAGATGATTAGGTACAAAGTTGCTCATCAATTTGAAGAGGTAAGTGTTGTATAAAGATGATTTAGGTATGAATCCTTTCCATAGAATCAAAGGTGTTATTGTTTTAAGAAAAAGGTATATGATAATAAGGTCAACATTTATATTATGAATGGTTTATGCTCTTGAGGCATGGAATATATGTCGATTAGAAAGATTGATTAAAGAATGTAATTAGCCCCTTTAAGGCTCTATAAGATGATAAGGATTTATCTTTGTGGTTTAACAAGTTTGTTTTAAGGTCTTGTTCAAATATGGGAAACATTATCATGAGGAGGTGGAATTTCATATGGGTCAAGAAGGATGACAACAAAGATGGCTGAGGTATGTGTTAGTAAAAATTCACAACACCCCCAAAATGACCTATGGATCTGATTTTCTAAGGCAATTTCATTTGGTGTGAATGCACAACATTGACCTTTGCAAATGGGGAAAGCTCTCCAGAGAAGGCTGGTTCCTCTTCTTAAACTACCTACCATAAGCTATTCCAAAGGCAGACAAGATAATCTAATCCTAATCCAACTATGCCAAGGAGATAGAGAGAGAGAGAGAAAAGAGGGAAAAATAGAGCCTACACTAAAACGGTGATACACCAGACAAGGAAAATGTTGAACATCTATCAAAACTGCCATGGAAACAAAGAGAGGTGAGAAATGGAAAGGATGGACAAGTGCATCACAAAACCAAGGATGGATTTCACACAAAAAATATTCCAAAACTCCATGAACATAGCCCCAAAACTTGAAATAGATATTCAAACATGCAAAAATACCTGCAACGAAGAGAGGCAATAAGAAAACAAGCAAAAATGAGAAAGGATGGACAAATGCATCACAAAACACATTTTTTATTACTCCAGAAGTTTTCACAAAACATCATTTCACTAGTAAGAGGAAAAAACACCATTACAGAGAAAGGGAGGAGGTTCAAACTCCATTTTCAACCCTAGGGAAGAAAAGAAGGGAGAAGCAGAGAAGAATGATGAACAAACCATTACAAATGAGCCAAAATTGGCTTTTAACCATCGAGCAGAATGGAAGAAAGGAGAAAACGTGGGAAAATTGATTTGGGACTTCAACCACCAACAAGATTCATCTAATGGGCCTGAAAAATGATGGTTTTCCATAAAAATCCTAGACTACAAATTACATTGCTTTAGAGAGCAAAACAGAGGCCCATACTTCATTAATTTTGGTGGTTGGAGTTGTTTTTGTGTTTTTTGCATGCCAGATACGTTTTTCCATTTTTCTCCCACAAATCTCCATCAAAAATAAAAATTTAAGATTCCATTATGTAGAGGATTTCAACAGTTTTCCAATGATATAAAGAAAATGAAAATCCGAGCTCGGGATTGAAAGTTATGCCCCTCTGAAGATTTAGGGCAAAAATGACAATTTTAGGGAAAAATTTGGGTTGGTGGGCCGAAACTTGAAAATTTTCCATTTTTTGAATTTGGGAAAATTTCCCCAAAATTCCCCGCGCTCCGCTCGCTCTGCTGCCACATGTCACTTTCCCATTAGCTGATGGAAATGCGGGCTCAAACCTCACCTTTTTCACTTTGATTTTTCATTGGGAAAATTTCCCAAAATTTCCTGTGCTCCGCCACTCCACTCCCATGTGTCACTTTCTAGTTCACCCGCAGAGTTTCACTTCAACATTTACCTTTGCACCTTTTGCAATTTTGGAAAAAAACAAAAATTTCCTCCGCGCCCCAATTCTTGCCAGACGAGGACACGTGGCGTCCTCCTAGGTGGTCCGCAGGCCTTCTAAACTTTTCTCCATCCTCCTTGGCGGGCCTATGGGCTGGTTTTCCTTTGCGCCATTTTCCCACTTTGGCGATTTTTTTAACTTCACTCTGCCACTGACCTCTACCACCACGTGGCATCTTCTCATTGGATGCGGGCTGTCACGGGAAAATTTCCCCAAAAAACTCCGCCGAGCCATAACTTTCAAAATATTTGGAGTTAGGAGGAAAATTTTACCTTTCTGGAAAGGGGAAGAAAAATCCTATCTGATGAAGCCATTTCTAGAATCCTTTGAGTGCTTGAAATGTGTAAAAATTTAAGTTGAAGCACAAGGAAGGAAAAAATGAAGGCAAGTTAGCCAAAATAAATAGGGGGCTCATTTTGGATAACAATATGTTTTTATTTGAGTATCATTTATAAGGTTTTGTCTTATCTTGGAGTCATTTTGAGAGGTTATATAAAAAATTTATGTAGAATTGCAAGTAGAAGTTTTGATATGTGGTTTTGAGATCCAAAGTGCATGAAGGCATGTAAGAAGAGTTTAAGAGTCTTAAGACACAAGATAAAAGAAATCTGGGCTTGACAAGTCATCATAGACAATTTGGTGTGCATAGGATGATATTTTAAGATATATGGTGTTATGTATCAACTCAAATGTCTAAATCAGTTCAGTCATTGTTATGAAGGATGGAGTGTTATTTGTTGTGTAGTTAAGAGAGTGTTATGCTTCAAGAATGTGTTTGAAACCTGATAGTAGAGGGTGATAGTTTGATGGTGATTTTTAGACCTTGTTTAGGTTTATGATGGCTATGAAGAGCTAAGTTTGTTGTGTAAGGTATATAAAAATATTGCAAGAGTTATGAGGGATTCCAAAAGAGATATGTGTTAACATCATATGCTCCTAGATGATGTTTAGAGGTCTGCAAGTAAGAGTGAAGTGAGGGTGAACTTAAGATATTTGTGTGATGGTAAAGGAGAGGCAGCTAGTGGCGAGCAATCTGAGCGTGAAGGATCAAACATGAAGAGACCAGAGTTTGAAGGTCAAATGAAGTGATATATGGTATGTATTTGATGTTGGATCTATTTGGTCATGTTGTAAACAAAGTAATGCTTAGAGAAGATGGTTGAAGGTCTTGACAGGAGTATGGACTTTTTATGAAAGATGTGTCATCAAGAAGTGCTGGGATTTAAAGGTAAAATTCAAAGGGATGCATTATGAGGTATGTATATATATATTTTTGTATCTACACAATAATTTTAAAGGTTTATGAAGACCATGTAGGGAGATATATAGTTGGAAGAAATATCATGAAGGTGTGAGAAGACATATTGCCTATTTGAACACTTTTTGAGCCTAGATCTATGAGCGGTGACCTAATATAGGTATAAGATTATTGTTAAAATAGTTTACATGTAGAGGTGAAGGTTATATATGATTCAAAGAAGTATCAATGGGAAGATAGAAAACAAAGCTGAGGAGAGGTCTGTGTTTGAAGCCCCAAGTTATAGACAAGAAATGTTGGGTGATAACTGTTGGTATGAAGAATTTGGTAGATTTTCCACTAGGTATGCATTTGACATATGGCCACTGTTTAGAAGTTGTCTTGAAGACATGTCATATGAATGAAAATGAACAATAAGGTGAAAAATAGTTGTAGGCCTAGTAGGATAGTGAGAGACAGTCTTAAAGATCAAATAACTTAGTTGTGGCATCAAGAAATACATAAAGATCTGTTTGTAGTTTGAGGAGTATGTTTCTTGTTTGAATTCCTTAGTTATAAGAATATGTAGTTATCATCAAGATAAAATATCAGGTCAAGTTATAAAAGTGTGTGTTTCATCATGTCAAGGACTCGGGGAGTCTATTAGACATATTCTCGATTCATAAAATGTGTATGACTCGGGAGGAGTTGTTGAGAAACTTCTTTTTGGCCATTAAGATGGACCTAGTCTTATGATATCTTGTTGAAGGTGTATTATATTAGGGGAGTCTATTAATCCCTTGTGTTGGGTTAAGGTATGAATTTGAGCTATCTTGTAGGATTGTTAGATTCAGTTGTATATGGTAGCAAAGTTTGTGATGTTGTTAGTAAGATATCTTGGAGGTAGGGGAGTTGAGAAGATGTATTTAAACTTCACAAGAAAAGGTACTATGTCAATAACTTATAAAAAGGTGTGTTGATTCTAGATGAGTTGATGATTGAGTCATTGAAGACATTGTTGGAATTAGAAAAGGTAAGTTGTTTTTGGTATCAAGTTTGTGTTGTCAAAGTAAAGATGGAAGTCAAATACAATGTTGTTAGTACATCGGTGTTGTGCATTGGTCTATTGATTCCAGATTAGGTGTTGAAGGATGCTTAGTCAATATTGAATAATATTATCTCTGGAAGTCATGGATTTGCTAAGGGGGAGCAAAGTTTCTCAAAGAGTCAAATTCAGATTGAGAAGGTCAAATGGACCTTGTTTTTTTTTTTTATGTTTCCGACAAAAAGGTGAGCCTAATGTGATGAGAGAAGTTTTTAGGTATATGTTGTTTTGTCATTAATCTCAAAAGGGGAGAATGAGTTGATGACACGTGAGTTCCTTAGGGGAGTTTGAGATTTATGTGTTTTTCCATCAACAGGTTTTCCATCAGTGAAAAAGGGGGAGATTTTTGGCAATGTGTTGTCATTGATGTCAAAGAGAGATATTATCAGTATTTTCATTGAGTGTCATTGATGTCAAAAGAGGTAAGAGGCATGAAGGTTGAATGGTAGTGTCATGCCAAGTTGAGTATCTTGTTAAGATTGTGTGGTGTTGCATGGGTTCTTGAATAGTGTAGTGGCTTAGGAGTATGGTAATAACTTGCAAAGTCATAGAGGATGCAATGTGTTAAAGGTCCTAACAGTGTTCAAGTGTGCCAAAGTGATGAAGAGGTCAGTTTGATGGAACAAACATGCTCAAGATGCTTGTTTATGAGGAAATATAATATGGTATGATGAATTACATGTGTGTATGAGTTGGTTGAGAGCATGAAGATCACGTGTATGTGGTGTAGGGATGCTCACAAGTGTCTTACAGTATTGGTTCAAGTGTTAGACATGGTTTTTAGGTCTTCACTAGACCTATTCTCAAGCTCTATGTGACCTAATGAGGTGTACAAGCATTTTTTCAGCTTGTAAATGTAAATGTGAGTTATGTAAGAGTTGTAACATGTTGTTTCTATACTATTAGTGAATATTGAGGTGTGTTATTTGACAATTTTGCATGGAAATTTGTTTTTAGGTATGTTCCTAGATCTAACCCCTTAAGAAAACATGACATATTGAGATAGAGTCAACATTTCTGAGTGTATTTGAGTAAAGGTGAATATTGGAGGTATGTTGTAATGTTGATATGAAGGTGTGGTCCAAATTTTATGTCCTATTGTTGAATATTTTGTGAGTTATTGCATTTCTCCTTTTTGAGTTTCTAGAGGCAAGATTTTGAGCTAAATTTGGAGTTTCGATGCTTGTTGGCGCATGTGTTTTTTTCATGGGGAAAAAATATATTAGGTATAGTTTAATAGGTATAATATAAAGGTTTTACAATTGGAATTAGGTCATTTTATTGTCATAGTTTTATGAATAATTTTTAAAAAGGAAAACTGGTTTTAAATCCTCTCAAAACCTTAGTTAAGCAACAACTAGAGAGAACTTGGTTGTAGTGGCCTAGAATTGATTGTTTGATAAAATTTTATGATTGGATGTTGTAGATGAATCCTCTAGATTTATTTTGGTGGAATTTAGAGGTTTTGGTTATGTGTGGAACCCACTCAAAAGGAAATTTTCTATAAAATTTTATTTTTATCTCAAGTTTTGCATTAGACCAGGTGAGTAAATTGGTTGTGGATGAATTATGGGAAATATTATACATTTCCATGATGGTTTAAAATCATGATTATTCCCATAGGAGGTTTGTTGAAGTCATTCTTACATGACTAGTTTTGGAGCGTTTTTGGGTAGTTTTAGGTGATCTAGTTGCAAAGGTGTTTTAGTGGCTCTTCAGTATGATTTGTGGCATGGTTTGAGTTTGGTAATAACCCTGAGGTCATGATATTTCCATTGGTATATCACACTTGAATTTTTATGATGTTTGATGAAGTTATGGCTTGATCTTTGAAGACTAATTTTTGAGGCAACTTGGTTGTGTTTGCTCTCAAGTGGGTTTTATGGCATGAGATGATGATGTAGGGTATTTCATGGTTGTTGAAGTTTGATGAAGGCTTAGAAAACATGTTTAAGTCGTTCCATGTTTTTATAAAGGTGGTTTTTAGCTAGAACATTCTCGTTTTGTTGAGTTGGTTGTTTTTGTGCTTTAGGGCTTTTTGAGTCTTAATAGAGGACTATATGGTTCTAGATGATGTTGATGACCTATACGGTCTTTGGTGTGATGTTTTTATCATGTTATTATGATTTTAATATGATATTTACTCTATGATGGATGACCTACATGTATTATGATCATAAGAAAGGTATAAAAGCAAATTAGAAAGCTAATTTGAGCTAGTAGTTGAGTGAGTGGGAGAAAAGTGTGAGCTAGAGGGTTGTTTGAAGGAAGTGAAGGAGGTATTTGTGACCATGAAGAAAGGGAAATTATGTTGTGATGATTTTATAGAGAGATATCAGGTATGGGTGAGCTAGGTCATTGGTTCAAATCATCTTGAAGAAGAAGCATATGAGCAAGGAAGGCTAGAGAGGTGTTTTGAGAAGGATAGAGGAGAAGAGTGAGCTTCATTGTGTCATCATTAGTTGTGGTAAAAAAAATTCATAGTTGTAAAACAAATTAGGTGGCTCACGGTTGGTGATGAGACATATAGAGGGTTGGTGCCTCCTTGTAGGGTTGGTGCTCTACTAAATTAGGGGTTAGTGCTCCTTGTGGGGTTGGTGCCTCATTAAATCCATGGGTTGGAGATCCTTGTTGAGTTGGTGTTCAACTAAATTTGAAACATGGATATAATAAAGATTTTTTTAGTGGGTTTTCTTCCCTTTGAGGGTTTCCCACTTAAATTTGGTGTCCATATGTTGTTATGTTCTCATTTTCTCATCTAAATGGTTATATTTCTTAAGAATGCATGCTTAAATATTAAGTTGAATTGAATGGTTGATGAATTTGAATGCTAAAGTGATTGAATGTCTTAATTTCCATTGATTCACCCCCTTCTAAGTGGTTGTGTTTCCAACACACACCGGTGAAAAGTGGAGGAAATAACTGCATGGCATGGATCCATGGGTGACCAAGGAGATCGTGATAGGGAAGTTCCAAGTCAATTACATGGAGTCTTGTATCATGTGTGATAGGCCCAACTTCCATAGGTAAATTGATTTATCTGTGAGTGTCATTCTACTTTTTCATAAGCCTTAATGGTGATCACATTAGGCTCCAGTTTAGCATATGTATGTCCTGATTGTTTCACAAGATTTATAGAACATGTATTGAGGTTAGATCCATTATACACAAACACCCTTTTAATATTTTTATGGGTAATGATCACTTCTATATACAAGGGTAAGTTGTGTGTTTGATTGTCCGTAGGAATCTTATTTTGGCTAAAAAATAATTTGTTCAATGGGGTAATTTACACAAATAAGGCTTGAAAGTGAAAAGTGTCATTGTATGTGGGAATTCTTGACTCTGGGAAGGTCTTATACAATATTTCCCTATGAAAAATAGATATATTAAGAAGATCCAAGATAGAAATCTTGGCAGTTATCTTCTTAAGTTGTTTTAGGAGATTATAATGACCATTCGATGGAGTAGATAGAGGGTCTTGGGACAACAAGATGAGTGCATCACATTGTAACAACACATTCTTGGGATTTTATTTTTATGGTTTTGATATGGTCGGTGATAGGATGAACATAACAAATAAAATAATAAAATAAATTAGACGTTTGAGTAACAATGTGGTTGGTACTTTTTCCTTGAGAGGATTGACCTTGATCCAGATTATTTTTCACTTGTTTATGTTTTGTGAAGGGTTCCTTATATATCCCCAATTGATCATTGGATGTTTTAGGGAGGTTTTGTGGGTCAAGTTTGATATCTCATTGATCTAGGATATCTTGAATGGATTTTTTCAATTTCATACATCGATTTGTGTTATGACCTTTAATCCAATGATACTCATAATATTTGTGGTCTTTGTTCCATGATGGTTTAGGCACATCATCATTAAAAGGTGTGGTTGTTATAAATTTGATAGGGATGATTTTAGTGGTGAATATTCATAATATGATGAAAATTTCAATTTAGGAAAATTTGAAAAGGTGATTTTTTTGGAGCAGGTCAGTGTCCTGTTCACCTAAAATTTACAATATATATATTTTTTGGGGTCGGCTTTGCCTACATTTGAAAACATCTCCTATAAAAACCTAGGTGATTTTCTAGGTAGTATACTACCACCATACTACCACCAGTACTTACCAACACCGTGAACTTGCATACTCTAAGCACGAGCACAATACATATTTGATTGTTGTTAGTAGTTTAGAGTCGGGTGATAGATGATATTTGTTGATGCGCAACAATTTTTTTTTGAAGATGCGTGACTCATTGAATTTTTGATGTGTGAAAAAGGGGTTAGCTGTTGACGTGCCAACATGGGTATTTGTTGATGTACAACTCATTGAATTTGCTGATGCGCGATAAGGAGGTATTGCAGATGCATGACTTAGTGAATTTGCTGATGCATGACTTGTTTTCCTTTGACGCACAACTTGGTTTCCTCTGACACGTGAATTAGTGTTATACTTGACATGCGACATATTTTTCTCTGACACGCAACTTGGTTCTTTTGCTGATGCACGAATCTGTTTAGAATAATGGAAGGTGCTAGTCCTCAGAATGCGAAGACCCAAAAAGTAACTAAGAAATCTCAGAAGTCCTTGTTCAAGTATTTTGGAAACTCTTTTGATACAGATAGCACAACTACCAACAACCATATAGATGCCACTAGAAAGAATCAGAATACTGACTATGTGGAAGGTAATATTGAGGTGGACATGCATTTTACACAGTATCAAACAAATGACACCTATGATAATACCATGCAAGATCTTGAAGATATAACTATTGAGATGCCAGATCCTGAAGATATTTTCTGTTGGGATATAACCGAGTGCTTTGGTGTATTAAGATATCACACATACAAATACTCAAAAAATGGAACACATAAATCAAATTCAAATTCTAGTTCACGAAAGAGGAAACCAGGTGATTGTGATATTGCTCAAAATTCTACTAAAAAAGTAAAACATTGAAAATGAACAAGAATATGTGGACCATTGGGAGGACATACAAGTTTGATTGGGCTACCAAATTTTTGTTTATCAAACCTATACAACCATCTAATTCAAAAGAGATCCCATCTGAATGTACATGTACAATATGTACGTGGAAATTGGGAAAGCAACAAAAATGCAAATGAAGTTGGACACTATAGAAAAACATTGTGGAAAACAATATTTGACTGTAACAAGGGTAGATGGCTAGAAAATCAAAACACACAAGTGGAAAAATGAAAAAGAATGCATGCATGTTAAATACACAACGGATTATGAAGCGGAGCAAGAAAAACGTAGACATCTCATGGAAAAGGGAGGAATGATCACATCGTAAATTGGTAAGATGAATCAAATAAATCTACATGCAAAACTCATACAGTTATCTACTTTATTTCACATACTAAAGAAAGGAAGACCAATTTTGTATTTCCTCGATTTCAAAGTTTTGTATCAATATAATGGAATGCCCAACGTACCTCAGTCTCATTGGTATGAAAGTAGTGCATGGGAAATGGAAAAATTCCTTTTGATGATAGAGAAGGAAGATTTGAAAGAGAATGTAAAAAATCAAAAATTATCTCTCTTTCAATTGATGAAGTGAAAACAGTCAAAAACAATGCATGGGTATGTATCCACATTTATACTTTAGAAAATCATATAAGGACACCTCATCTATTGGGTGTTATGAAAATGGTTGAAAATTGTAATGCCGAAAACCTACATAAAATAGTTGTTTCTCATTTGAAAGATATTGCTGGAATGACTGATTATGAAATTACTACGAAGTTGGTATGCATCGAGAGAAATCGTGCATCGAGTCATGTAGGGTCACCAAACCGGGATGTGTGTTATATTACAAACAACAGTGGCCCCATATATACTACCAATTCACTTGTATGGATCACATAATGAATTTAGCATATAAAATGGTAAGCAACTACGAAAATGTTGCTAAAGTAGAAGACCTTATAAGAGAACTTCATTCCTATATGGAAAGCAACCCAAAGAAATTTCTTGAGTTCCATAAATTTGTAATTAGAATTACAGATGGAAAAAAATTTCTAAAGGATGTTGAGATGAGATGGATCTCTTTGTATGAACTTGCATGCAGAGTTCGTGAGGAGTATCCTTCGTTGGTTGGTTTCATGCAAAAATATCATCATGAAGTTGACAGGGCAAGGGACTTGTTGTTCCATTTAATTGATTTGGAGACATTGCTTACATTGGTTGGTATTCTTCTAATGTTACAAGAGATCAATACACCGATGAAGCATGTACAGGGGGATTAATCTATATTGTGGATTTTATACTTGATGAGAAAAATGGTATGTCAAAGTCTTGATGTATTTTACTTGTTCCCAAGATAGTTTTGATACACCTATTTTCAAGAATTGGAAAGCTTTATTAGATCTTAAAAATCCTAGTAACTATTTGAGATTTAATATCCACGATCACCTTTGCATCAATGTTAATGGGAGGGACATACCACTGCACATTTTGCAAAAATTCAAGCTATTACAGGATCGAAATGAGAAGATGTTCCTGTGACATGTAATCTCTTTGAGTCTGTTATAGTTGAAACAAGAATAAAGCTTAATTTTTTTCAGAATCCTTATCATCGAAATTAGAGAACATTTCTCCAAAGATAAAATTCTTGAAGCAATGGGTGTGATGAATCCTAATTTTTGAATACTAAAGGTGGTCGTGCAGACTTTGTAAGAAAGCATTTCCATAAATCCATGGGTACAATAATGGAACATTTCACAAAGACTTCAGAGTTCAAGGGTATGGAAATTAAAGGTATACTGAATGCTGATTTATTAAAGTTTCAATCAAAAAAATTTGCAACAACAATGAGGAACCAATATAAAAATTTAGACAAAACTTCTAAAAGTGGTGCTATTAAAAGGTCATGTGGCGAGGAATCTTTAAAAGTTCTATCTTACAAGAAGACATCAGTGAATATTTAAGATTATATGAGTTATGCCAAACAATTATTTTGGGGTCTGTGGAGGATGAAAGGGTTTTTAGTGCTTTATCATTTATAAAATCAAAACTGAGAAATAGGTTGGATAAAAATCGGAAAGTTACATGAGGTGTTATGTATCTCGCTACTCCATGGAAACCTTTCCTTTTGACAGAGCAATTACGCATTGGAATTCCCTTTCCAAAAGAAGAGGTGTGAATAATACAACTACAAGTACAACTGTTCCCAATGATGAGAGTGGAATTGGCACATCGTCACACTCTACAGAAGATAACATCAAGTTTGAAGAAGCTATTGATAATGGATTGTTTCAAATTTAAATAGGTATCTCCTTGACCTTAATTTTATTGTTTGTCACCTTACATTTTAACTGTGGTTATTTATTCAATTTCATATTAACTCTACAGATGCAAATATTGACTAAGGCTTTTTATCAAAATTTTGTTTCAGCTCTTGTTATCATTAAAGATGTTACAGGTATATATATTTACATTTATTTAAATACAATTATTTCATTTTTTTTTTGAAAATGTGGGTTGACATCCATTCAGGAAGCTCACACTTCTCGGGATTGACAATGTTAGGCAACTCACCCATCTATCTACTAATCCATTTCTCGTGTTGAGTTTTCTTAAATCAAAGATCTAGCACACTACGAAGGATGATTTCTCATTTTCCTTCCATATGCTTTTTCACAGCCATCTAAAACACAAGAGGTAACTTAAACCCTATCATATGACATTTCTTGATTTTTTACAATTATGTTTAATTTATTTTTATATTTGCAAAATGCTTTGATATATTGTTTAAACTTTGTGGGATAAAATCACACAATCAAATTTTACAAAGAGAGGAAGATTTTTCCATATTAAGATGTTTATTTCATAACACATTCCAAATTTTATACAATTCATCATCCATGATCGTGCTTGAAGCTAAATCTATGTCCACATAAAATTCATCATCATCCACATCTAATGTCATCATATCATTATCATAATCCTGACACTCCAATTATTATTAAAACAATTATTTATCTATTTTAAATGTGCAGAAACATCTCTGTCCTAACACATTCCAATTTTTTTAAAAATTATCCATTATCATCATTCATCATCATCTATATCCATTCTAATGTCATCATATCATTACAAGTAGAGAGAAGAATATTTTGAGAACTTTTAAATGTCTCTATCGTACCACATTCCAAATTTTCTTAAAACAATTATCCATTATCATCATCCAGATTCCATGATCGTGCTTGAAGCTAAATCTATGTCCACATACAATTCATGATAATCCATATCTATGATTCTATTCTAATGTCATCATCCACATCTAATGCAATCATCATTACAAGTAGAGAAGATTCTGAGAAGGTTTAAATTTTAAGAAACCTGATACAGAGTTTGAATTTTACAAGTAGAGAGAAGAAGATTTAACTCTTAGTATTAAGATGCATGTGTCATACCATATTCCATATTTTTTAAAATAAATAATTAACCGTTATCATAATGCCATCACATTAAAATGAAACATAAACACCATATACAATCTAGAAATTCTATACATAATACATAGGAATATATAAAATTAAATATTACAAAGTATTTCAAATGCCATCACATTCAAGTTTCAAATTTCAAATCCAGATAATAATTTTCAAATACAGACTATAAAGTATTTAAAACTTTCAAATCTAAAGATTCTATTTTTCAAGTTTCCACCCTCAATCATGAAAATTTTCAACCCTCAATTTTCTATACCCCTTTCCCCAATGTATTCCACTCTTGTACTCCTTTCCCCAATGGCTTCTCCACTTATACCCCTTTCCCCAATGGCTTGAATAATCCCAAAACTAATGAGATCTTCTGCAACATTGTCTAGATTCTTTACAATTCTTTGTTCATCCTTTGTCGCATCTCCATGGGATAGAAAACTTGGATCTGCAGCTGCCTTGGTTTTGAATAAAATTTTAGGGTCAATTGAAGCGATGCTATTTAATTATCCACTTCAGTGTATTATTTTTTTGTTAACCAAAACAATATTTTCCTTCAAATTCTTCACTGCAGATAAACTGTTCTTTGCGGTTTCCAAGTGAACTTGGAAAACCTTTGCTTGACTCTTCAAATTTTCATATTTCAACTGCACAAAAAAGTGATCTCAATTAAACATATTACTAAAATAAGAAAATTTCAAATTAACAAAAAATATTGTTTCAAAGTGATAATACTTACGACCGCTCTATCTCTCTCGGCATTTGCAATTGCTACTAGATCCTTGTCCTTAGACCATTTGTTAAAATATGCATGGGCTTCAACACTAATATTTTCCAATTTTTTTAATGCTTTATCTAAAATATCATCTTTATAATTGTTGTTATACGTGATAGTCCCACTTCTTACTTGGGTAAGTAAGGAATCCATCTTCGTAGGTTGATTCTGGACTGCAACATATAAACTATCCCTTTGCCAATAATTTTCAAAATGACTTATTATCTCATTTATTAGTAATTTTTCCCTTTTCTCCCATTCTATGAGTGACTGATATGATGTATAATAAACTCATCAACATGGGATTGAAAATCATAACCAATTAAGTTCTCTAAAGGAAATGGTAGCAATTTGTTCACCATCTGTATCTAAAGAAGATGATCTTGTTGGAGAGGTATGGGGGCTTTCGGGTTGATCATCGACTACTACTTGTTTTTGCCTTTGGGTGGCCTGATCCTATTTGTGATAAAATAAATCAATATTCAAATAAATAAATCTAAAGTGAAATGTAATGAAAGTTGAATAAATTATGTTGAAATAGAAGTATACCTGTTGGCCTTGAATCATCTCATGTGTATTGAAAAATCTGTTGGGTCATTGCTATCAATGCCCAAGTAATCTTCATCTAAAGTTATATTATTTAAAACCAATATGCCCATTCTTATTGGGCAAGCCACCGAGAGAGAGGGTTGGAATTCGAAACGAGGAGGAAATGTTTAGTGTCCCACTAGGGGTTAGAGGAATTGGCATGCGTTTACCAATGTTCTTTTTCTTGATCCTCTGGTTGGCATTTTGAATATTATTGGTGGAGGAGGGGTGGTGTTGTTGTTTGTATAGAAGGCAAAGGACTGCAATGTGCTGAAAATTTCAAGAAAAATCATATGAAAAAATTATTAAACTATGCAAAAACTACGAAATTATACGAAGTACTATTCAAAACTTGTACTAAAGCAATAAAATCATACCTTGTTGTTGAGGGGTAGCTTGTTGTGGTGCTTGAGGTGGCCATGTTGGAGTAGTAATTGGTGGTTTTTGAGTTGTCTATTGCTGGGATTGCTGAGGTGGTTGTTGAGAAGAGACAATTGCATGTGACTGAATTGAGTGAGTTGGTGAAGACGGTTGACTTTGAGAAGCACGTGTATAGTCCAAAGTCCCTGTAATGTCAACAACAGTCGATTGTATGTCAATTCAATATGGTAAAATTTAAATGGTAAATTGAAAATACAAAATGGGAATTTGTAAATAATAAATGTTAAGGTATTACTTCTCTAGCGTTTAACGAATTCAAACAGTTGGCGGTTTGGAGATGAGTGAACTTCCATTTCAGATTGTGAATTTGCCGATGCCTTAGCGTGTTGTTGGCCTCTTCCTCTTGATGCCACCTTTTTAGGAAGGGCCTCCAAAAATATTCTCTGCAAACAATAAATATTTAATCAGATTCGAGATGAACATCTTGTTAGTCTAATGTCGAAATACAAAGTTTATAGTTTATACCTGTTGTTCTTGAAATGGAATTGACAAATTTGTCAACACCTCATCCATGCAAGTAGGAATTGGTTTTTATTTTAAATTTAGAAGAGCCTCGTAATAAAGGCCAAGGAGATAGTTTGTGGAGTGAATGACTGGTTTTTTTGAAAGCGTTGCATTTGTAATGTTAGTTTTTATTTTTTTGGATAAAAGGTGCACCAATCAATTTTTTTCTTTCCGATAGTTGCAAGAATGTATGCAATAGCCTAGTTTGGTATATCCATTTTCTGACCCTACAAAACTATTCTGGCTTGAAAGAAAGAAATCATAATAGCAAGAAAGTGGTGTGCAATTCCTTGCATATCCACACCACGTCTGGATTTATTGACATGAGCTGCAAATGCCAAAAACCGTTGGAATTAATATCGATTTGAATTGTATCAAAATCAGAAATTGAATACCAAATGAAAATTGAAAATAGTTTACACTTACAATCAACATGGAAACTGAAATTTGATTCCAAGTACTTCTTATCATCTTTGATGAGTGTTGCCTTCATTGTAACAATGGGTAAATTTTTGAATGGAGGCATGTTAATCGATGAATATCATTTAGGTCGAAATCTTGAATTAAAACATTCGAACCGTTGTCCACAAGAATAACAATAAAAAAATCATCATCTGTATTGTATGAGGAGAGAAGGTAGTTCATAATGTCATGGTCTATTTCAAAATGGGGCATCCTAATGAGCCCACCAAAGTCACATGCATCAAGAAAATCCTTGTATTCTGAATTCATTTGTAAAACTATCTGGATGTGGGGGCACAAAAGGTTCCTGTAGAGTATCTTGCCCTTGGATAGGGCTTGTGGGTTGACTTGATTTTTGTCTTGGGCTTGGGCTGCACTTGTAGTCACCATTGTAGTTTTCCTTGAGCTTGATTGTACCTAACCTGGATTCCTGTAAACAAGAAAATTTGGGAGCCGAAAAGTGTAAACGTGAAAATGACCGGTGGTAGGGTATTTATAGGACAAAATTAGGGTTTCAAAGCCTAAGGTGCACGACACAAATTTTGTCGGCGCGCGGCAGAGCCTTCTGTTGCGTGTCAACTATGCGTCGATATTTTTAGTCTCCCTCCCCCAAAAGATAGTGGGTGAAAATTAAGTTCTGAAAAAATGGAAAATTCACCTTTTAGTGAAACTGGTTATGGGGATATTTGCCAGGTATTTTCCACCTCCAATTTCCAAGAGGTCTCTTAAAATAAACCTTGAAATTTGACCATATTGGCCAAGTCAAGTTGTTTGAGGATTGATGACGAGGGACTCTATGAGTGAAGCATATTCCCTAATATTTTTGATTTAAGCGGCCTCCATGAGTTTTAAATATGGGGTGTTTTGAATCACTTGCATATGCTCTGAATCAATGATTTTATCACCTATAAAATTTTTGTTTTTGTTGATGAATTTCAATTTATCGGTAGTTTTGATTCATAATCATCTCATTGAAAGGGTTTCAAGACCCCTTTGGCCAATAAACCTTTTTTTTATTTTGATACCCTTTTCTATGACTTCTTCAAATGTGCCTCCACAATACATTTACAAATGAAGGGCTCTTTCAGGGTGTAAATTTGGCACAAATATACTTACAAGTTGTTTTTTAGGAATGGAGAAAGGGAAGTGGCTAGCTAACCCCCGCCATTGTTTTAAGATGGATAAAAAGTTCTCATTTTTTTGTTTTTGGCACTACATAAGTCTAGTATGGTGATATCACTCTCCATATTGAATGAAAATTTATGAACAAAATTCTCGGTCAAGTAGGAAAAATTGAAAATAGACCCTTTGGGGAGATGGAGAAACCAATCAAGTGCTTGGGCCCCAAGAATCCATGGAAACAAGTGAATAAGGTAGTTATCACTATAAGAAAATTCTGGTAAGCCATGAAGTAGTATTTTACGTGATCACGAGGATCACCTTTATCCCTATATTTGTCAAATTTAGGGCAGTCAAAGATTGGTGGAAAGGGAGTACGTAACATCTCCCGATCAAAGGGGTAGGGAGATATTGTTTTCTTATAGGCCAACAAGTGCGTCTTTCATAGAATGCCATTCTTGTTCAAATATTTGGCCATGTGATGGTGTAGCAAGTATATGTGTATGATTAAATTTGGAGGCTTTACATCCACAGATTATAAGTATAGTGTGTAGCATACATCACCTTAGGTTTTTCTATGTGGGCAACTCTATGTGTATCCCTATTACCATAGGAAGCCAAAATTTCCAATTGGTGGGTAAGAGCTTGAAGTTGTTACTTCACGATGACATCTTCATTTTTTGGTTCAAGTTGGGGTTATTCACCCTCTATTTTGGCTTCATGATTTATTCTAACAAAAGGTATATGAGTGCCACTTTTAGTTTTGGATGTTGTTGCTTCCTTATTTTTACCTTCAGGTTATGCCAATGTAGAGGCATGTTCATGGTGTAATATATCTTTAACAGTTCTAAAATGAGGGGTTATGTTCATTCTTCTGCTTGAATCATGCTAGTGAGGAAGGTTGGATCAAAATTAGAGGGTAATTTAGCCCCTAATTCTACCATGCGTAGTAAGACTTGGTCTTTGTTGTGAAAGAGATAGTTATCTATGTGTGCGAGGCTCCATTCCAAATATGTTACAAGGAATTTATTCCTTACCCTTGTTATGATCAACAAGTTCCCACTCTTCATCGGAGGATGAGTCTCAATGATTACGAAAAGGGTTAGACCCATGCCTCCTTTGTCATAAACTTTGTTATAGGTGTCATGATGGAATGTATTTTGAAAATATTTAGGATGTTTGTATGAATGTAACAAGGGATATAAACAAAAATGGGAAGTGTAATGATTGTAAGTGGGTTTTCCCGATTTAGATGGCAAAAATGTTTCTAAGGTAACTAGGAAAAATTAGACAACGTAACACCACAATTTTAACAATCAATCAAGTTTAGACAACAAGTTTCAAATATGAGTGTAAAAATGGTTGATGTAATTTCGATAGAGTTTTGAGTAACTCAATTTGATAATCGAATCCAAAATTACGAGAGAAGTATGGTTTATGATGAAAGATATGAAACACAACTTGGATAGAGTTTTACCTTGATCTATCACCAAAACAAGGTTTTAACTCAAACAAATTTTATATTTGAAAAGTTTTGGTGCACACAAATAATATAGGATTAGTTAGCCTTGATTTTTTTAGGGTTCATAGGGATTTGGTCTATTAGCTATCCAATGCTTTTCGAATGAGTACATGCACAAGTAAATTTATGGCTATGGACTATGCCCCATAATCAATACGAATGGGGCCATCACCACGGAAAACATTTGGCTTTCCTCACGGGTAATTCTAGTCAAGTAGGATGGGAACTTCTGTTTCGTTGGCGGTTCCCTCATGTGCCAACTACTTTGGAGTTCCCGTGGTGCTCCTCATAATGAGTTTTATAACTTACACCCAAGTACTTCCACGATTGAATGGAATGGTTTTACCCTTATCCAAACTGCGCAATGACAATGTGTTGTTCATTTTATTGATGTTAACAAAGTTTTGATTTGTCTTTGGCCAAGGAAATCTGCATGTAAGGTATTAGTAGTTAGTTGCTTGATATTGTCGGTGAATTTTTCTGATTCGTAATGGTCCTACACACAAATGATTAGAAATTTTCCTATAATCATACTATAAGAAGAAAACCAAAAAATGACCATGGTCATTTCGATACTCAAGATTTCTCAAGAGCATAAGAAAAGAGCATATGTGCCTTTGATTGAATTAAATGAATGAAGATTTAAAATGCTAGCACTATTTTAACCAATTAATATGCATATTAAAGTATGAAAAACCTCATAAACCAACTAAAAAGAGGAAATAAAGATCGGAAATTTGAGAAAATGAGGTACACAATTTACCATAGAATGCTAGTTCAACTCCGTGACACTAGTGCAACCATAGAATGATAACGCATGTAAAAATGCTAGGTCACCTACGATGACAATACCACATGCAAAGACATGGTAGCGCACCCGGAGAATGATAACACACACAAAGAGATGCTAACACATGTACTTTAACGATAACACATGAAGGACGATCTTTGGTACACGTAGGATGATGGCGACACACACGGGATAACGATACCTCAAATATTACTGAAATGCATTGTAAAATAACAAGAATGTAGACGTAGGAAATACAAGATAAATGTAGCTAAGGGAACATAAATGCATCCAAGAGCATGCACATGAAGCCAACAAAATGCAAGCACAACCAAAGTGATGCTAACATGGGTAAAAAGATGCTAGCGCAAGCAAGTTCACGGTAGTGTAGGCACAATAACGCTAGCGTGTAAGAAGATGCTAGTGTGAGCATGTTAATGATAGTGCACTCATAGTAATGCTAGTGCATGTAAGAAAACGCTAGAACAAGTAGGTTAGTAGTAGTGCATGCATAGTAACACTAGCGTAGACTCGAGTGATGGTAGCAAAGCTAACCTATACTTGCACACGAGTGTAAAAAGGGACAAAAATAACAAAAACCTTGAATTTTCCTTGTCAAGATTCAATTTTTATAGAACTTCACCTCCTTTATACCTATAAATAAGAATCAACACTACCAATGTAATGCCTTGCTCCCTCACATTGGCTTGGTACGCCATCTAAGGACTCTCGATGTTGTAAAGTCGATTGTGGGTGTTTCTCAGCTTAGCCATTTAAATCCTTGGCGCGACTCATTGCAAACCCTATCTTGGAGAAGATTAACCCCTTTAATTATATCCACTCGTGATAAAAATCTTTTTAGATAGTGGTATTTCAATCTCGAGTAAATGCACTTGTCTTTTGTTAATATTGAATGCATAATTGTCGAGCTAGGGAAAACCTTGCAAGCATCATTATATGGGTAATGGTGCATAAGTTAATTAACCATTTTCGTGCCATCGTGGATGACATTTTTCGTGATTTCAAATTCGATCTATGTGTTGTTTGCCCTATAAGCGTAGAAAATGTCATAATAATAATGATAATGATAATAATAAATTACCACGGAATTTAAAAAGTTAAAATAACTAATAAATTTAACAAAATAAACCAATATATAAAATAAAACAAGTAATGGAAATTATAAGTAGATTATATATATACATATAAAATTTAAGTAAAGTAATAATAATAGTAATAATGCTAATAAGATTTATTAAGGAAAATAATAAAAAATAAAAAATAAAATAAAACAAGTTTCAAATAGTAATAAAATTCAAATAAATATGTTTGTGTGATTGAGGAATTTAAATGAGTTGGTGGAGCATGGATAAAGGAAGAGTGGCATGTGCAAGCTACTCTCAGGGAATGGGAAATTAATTTGTTGAAAAGACTTAGGAAATTCCAAAGCAAATAATTTGACAGGGTTAAAGCCAAAACACCTTCACATTACCAGTATACTCCTAACAGTGCCAATGTGAGTTTTTTTTTTTTTTTATTATTATTCTTGTTGTTTTTATACTATGTGTTGAGATTTGGAAGAGGACGCCTTTGGCTTTGGCATTGTTTTGTGTTTTTGTGTTTTTTTTTTTTTTTGCTGGGATTCAAAGTGCCCACAGACAGGTGTAAATCCAATTCCACAACCTTTGGGAGATTCAATAAGGTATAGGCACATATTTGATAAAGGAGTCAATGAGGAATGTTTTGTTTGCTAAATATGGACATCCACCAAAGCGTACGGACGATGAACAATCCCTTGTCTGCAAAATGTGGCAGTCTACACTTGGTGTGTCAACTCTGAATAGAATGTGCTCTCGTAGACAACAACGATTTATGGACATGCACAGAATGCTTTTTTCGAAAAGGCCATTTATGAAAATACAATCGACAGAGCTGTCAAGCCAAATTCCATTACCTTTACTAGCCGCCTATTGCAAAAAGGAGCTTCGGAATAGGGTATGGACTTCCTTCAAAGCAACAAGGATGCAGAAAGATTGTTATATGTAGCTATGATTGTCCTGGTAGACTTATATTTAAAAACGTGGGAGCATAGGAAAGGCATGCCAACCATTTGACACAATGCTTCAAACAAATGTAGTCTCATGGAATGCTTTGATTTCTGGACATGCACAAATGGTTGGATGAGAAGGTCTTGGAAGGTTGCAAATAATGCAAGAAACTGGTGTAAAACTCAACTCAACAACCTTTTTCCACATATTTATAACATGTACGAAAATGGAGAAGTTTTCCAAATGCGTGCAAACTAGTTGACTAAATGCCTCTTTGAGATGTGGGCCGAGCTCCACAACTTTGACCATCTTTGTATCCTCCGGGCATGGTATTTCTACCTTTGTCTTTCATAATCTTTGTATTTTTAGTTCTTCATTTACAATGAAATAGAAACATAAACCCATGGAATATATTACTTTTGGTTATTTTAAAACAAAATTGTAGTGCAAAAACAGTAAAATGTTACCTTGTGTCTTATGTAACCCAAATTACTTTTGGTTGTCAACCATACTCTTTAACCACCTTCCTAAGATGTTTTAGAACATTACATAACCAGATTGATTAACTATGAACCCTTTAATTGAATATTTGAGCTTGAGATCTCTTTTAAACCTATTAACTGTTCCTTTGTAAAATTTAGTAAATATCGATTTTCATCTACATGTGAGATACCTCTCTCAAATCCGCATATGAAATGTCTAGGTTTGATCTAGTTCCTTGTCATCATGAGATGCCACAAAAAAATTCACAATGCCCTAAATTTATCATTTGAACTTTTAGCGTAGCATGTTAGGATCCCTTTTGAACTTTGTTTACGCAACGTCGGGTAGCTCCTAAAAGTTGAAAGTTGGGTTTCGTTTTGGTTTATCGTTTGGACCACTGGACAAAGAAATGGATATCGACTCCGTAAACCTATAGTGTTTTTACTTGGAAATTGCTTGAAACCCTTAGTTAAGAGAAAAACACCTCACTAGTTAGTTTTATAAAGGGGTTTTTAGGCTTCTAGTTGTTATTTTACGAGTCAAACTAGTCCAATTACGATGATGGCTTTGGAAAACTAATCGCCTTTTGTAAACCATTTGCCGGTTCTATGTTACGCGGCTCTTGTGAATTCTCGATATATAGGAGATGGTATATGAATTTTCCCATTGTGTGTTCGCCCATTGGAAGGTAGTTTTTAATGTGGTTTCTTAGCCCTTGAGCTTGTTGTCATGCGAGAATGTCCAACATGAAAAATTGAAAAAAATTGCCATGAAAACTAAGCCCACACTCAAAAATACTTGAACCGGGTAATGTAAACCTGCCCTCCGACCAATCTATGACTATGTAACCCCTCGTCATGGCTGAGAGAGATGTGATAACTATATTTTTGAAGTGTGTTTCATGTTTAGGTAAGTTGGTGTGAAGCAATTCATAAATTCATTTTGATTCACTTTAAAGGAATTGCTTGAGGCCTAAAAGGCATATTTTTCAGTCTTTTGCACCTAACGAACACCCTCTGGAGATGAACTGAGAAGATATAATTCCTCCAAGAAGTATTTGAAATATTTACGACATCATCGGAAGCATTTTAGGGAAGTTCTGCAAATAGAAACACATTTAGGAACAAAGTAAGCAATACATGGCTACTTGTAGCACAAAGTCAAGAAAATGATAAAAAGATAGTGAGCTTGTTATGAATGGTTCATGAGCCTCAATTAATTTTTTTAAGTGACAAAATACTCATCATAAATATAATAATGCCTAATTTACATTACAAAAAGTTTCAGGAGATTGTCCTTGATTTTGGGATATTGGCCCGATAGTGCAAGTGAAAATCCCCATTCCTGGTGAAGATTATAATGAGCATTCTGGGAGTTCCAAATGGATTTGGGACTTGATTCAAAATTAAAAGTGAATATAATTCAACCCTCTACATGATCCATGTGATGAGTTAGAAAAAATGCAATTTTTTCTCCAGTGGTAGTTAGACCTTTCGAGAAGCGCTTTCGTGAGAAGAATAAAAAAAAATGGGGGTGAAATTAAAAATTCAGGTATAATTGGATCTTGAAAGTGGTGCCATTGGTTTCCTTTGGTATTTTATAGTCAAAATAATATAAAATTTACACATGAAATTCTCAAGTTAGCTCCGGGGCAAAGACTCACTCTCCGGGTCTATTTTTTGCAGTTGTTGGTGAAGATAGGCTTACTATAAGTGTCTAGGTTACATTTATGCACCTTGGATGCAATTTTTCACCATGGAACTTGGTGAAAATGTGCATGGGGTGTACAAATTTTTTATTCCAAGGAAGGAGGATGTTAGTTTTGAAGTTTCGTCACTTAAGTGACTTGTTTAGGTGTTAGGTGAATGTTATGCACTCACATGCAATTTTGGCCCCATCCTCATGTTCCAAACCCTAATGTCACACTTAGGAGGCCTTATTTCACGTTTTAACCTGGTGAAAATTTTCAATGGGTGCAAAAAAGTGTGACCCCAAGGGAAGAAGAAGATTAGTCACTTAAAACAACAACTTACATGGTTAGGTGTGCACTACTCAAATTTGTCCCGCCTCCATGGTGATCTGAACCCTTAGCACACTTGGGAGGCTTGAATGCACCTTTTTACCTAGTAAAAACTGCATTGGGTGAAAAAAATTGTGAACCCTTTCTCTCTCACCCTCTTCCGACACTTAAGCATTCAACATGCTCCCTAGGCTCAAGTTAACAACTCACTCCATTGAACAAGCTAGTCCCCCTCTTCATGTTGGCTAACCTGATGGCATATTTTTTCATGCCTGCTGAAATTTTTCACCATTTCACCTCATGATAAATTTGGTAAGGTGCAATGGAGGATCCCAGACCTATTTAGTAAGTGTTAACCCTCACTCAACCGGGTTAAGGAGAATGTGTGCAAGTGGGTTAAAGGTGAGTTTTCTCAACCATGGTTAAGCATTTTTGGATCCATTTTTCAAATTTCACCTCCATCCATTAATATTGTAGCCTTTTTCATGCTCTGATTTCACCATGAAACCCCATTCCCAGAAACATGTTTTTACTCTTATCTCACAAATCCCTACTCCATTTTCCATGATATTTGGATTGAAGGTTCCTTGCAAAAACAACTTCAAGAAGAGTTTTTTCATGCCTACATTTATGATCTATTCTATTTTATACAAATCCATGAAATTTCCAGCCAAAATTATCCTTTTATCACATCTACACAATCCTAGCGATTGAAATACCTTGAAAATTGGAGCAAAGGCTTGAAATGAAAACAGAAACTTCTGCAAGTGGTTTCATTCAAATCCGACATCGGGAGGACCACTTTATATTTTTAGTAATCCTTCTTGATAACACCTACTAAAAATATTAATTCTGATAAAAATTTGTATTCATACTTCTCATTTCATTCCCCCATGATCGAGACATTGAAAATTTGGCAAGATTGACAAAACTGGCAAAATTGGCCAAAATGGGGCAATAATGATGGATATTATAAAAATAATAATGGGTGAAATGAGATAAAAGTGGTAATATTTCAATCCTTCACACATTCTACAATGGTCTCGGCACTCACATGATATTCTCTCTTTGTTTTCAAGTCAATTCCCGCATTCTCCGATGTGGTGAGCAAAAAGTGCCAAAACAGGAAAATGCCAACTTTTTCCAAATGATTGTTCAATTAATTTCACATGGAATGCATGATCAATTGGTGGATGAAATTGATTTTTGTTTCATTATCCTTTCCTCACTCCAAAATCAGAAGGATTTTGTCTCATGCTTCACTCATCATCAATGCTCTTGTAGTGGCAGAATCAAGATCATGGTTGTGTGAACAAAGTGCATCCAATTTCCTCATGTGAATGATTGATCATAAATATGTAGCAGTGTCTCAAGGATCATAAGGATTTTATCAATAAGGGGATTCATCTTCCAATGTTATTAGTGGTCTACTTCTCAAGTGTTCATCACTCCTCTTCTCGGTGTATCTAGGAAATGTGCAAAGGTTCACCATTTCAAGAGTTTTCAAAAGAGGCAAAGTGTTTAAATGGTTTTCATTGGAGCTATTATTCGATGCATCATTTTAGAGGGTCATCGGGGTCATATTTCCATCTTCAACTTCTTTGAAGTGAATCTTCATAAAAAGCGGAGGCATCTCCATCCATTCTTTGGAGCATTTCTTCTTTCCTCTCCTCTCTCATTCTCTCTCCTCTTCTATCCCCCCTTTTAATTATTCATTGTAAGAAATCATTGTAATTTGTATTGTTCACTTAAGTCACTCTAATGGTGAATATAAAATTCCTTTTGATTTATAAAAAGGGGTCTGATTTTCTCACATCTTAGGAAGACAAAGAGTCACAAGTTGAATAAAGACATGAAGAGTCACGTGGGGGGTAAATGAAGGGTTGAATTGAAAAACTATAAAAGGATATGATCTCCTTATTGTAAAAAGATGGTTATTATTTTTACTAGCTCCCATATTATCTCTAGGAATAAGTAATCAAATTCTTCTATTCCTTTTCTAAAAATTTCTATCTCCATCTCAACTTCATACTATGAGAAATTGTAATTGTGCAATATCATGCAAGCAAACTTTGTGTTGGTTGTATCTTGTTCCTATTATCTTGCCATAGTTTATTCTCATTAAATGCATGGAAATACTCTTGATTTTATGTTGGTAAACTCTACATGTGCTATTTTCAATATAAAATCCCTTCTCATACTTTCTCTCCTCACCTTTCTCCCTCAAAATTCCTCCCTTGTGTTCCACACAAGCACTTTTCCATAGGTATAGGGAAGTATTCTTGTGTGATCCTCGGTCGTAAGGCCACCCCGAAATTAGAGTAGTGTATATATGTTTCCTTTTTTCAATAAATGGAGCTGCCCCATTCAAGTAGAGAGGACCTAGTCCCAAAGTGTTAATGAAATCTTACAATTTGTCCTCACAACAAATTATTTCGCCAATAGAGCTAAAATTGAATTTTTCGCAAACTAGTAGAAATCCGTAGGACTCTCATCAAGTCAATTAATCAATGAGAAAACTTGTAGATACTTATAATTGATTGTACAAAACTCTATTTTTCGACTTGTTTTGAGAAACTTGATTGTCAAGAAAATAGTGCTTTTTCTCTCCTCTCTCTTCTCTCTCTATTTATCCTCGTTTAGTTAAGAAATTAAGTGAAATAAAATGAATGTATCTATAACTCTCTCTTGTGGTGTCTGAAGTATTATTGTTATCCAAAATTCACCCCCCAGGGTAAATTTTGATAACATGCATCAAATTACTTAGTCCCAGGCAAATAAATTGATTCAGGGCCAAAAAATCATGTTTCTAGGGTCCCCTCAGAATTTTTCTAACTCTCCTGTCCAGGTTGAAAAGAGCAAGTTCTGAGAAAAGGTGAAAAGGCTGCAAAAACAAGCTTGGGCTAGGAAAAATCATGAAAAATGGCTAAGTCCTAGTCCTCGCAACAGTCGGGACGTGAGGGACATCTGGGCGCGAATCGGCCGAAAGGCCGCCAGGCAGTCTGCAGGGCAAAGGAACATCCGGGCCGTCGGGACGCGCGGGACGCGGAAAGCCGGTTCGGCCGAAGGAGAAGAAAATTGACTAACTGCTCTGGGACATTTGGGACAAGAAGACGCGAAGGACGCGAACCGCCGGATCGCTTTGAAAAAGAATCAGAAGCGTAACTTCGGGACATTTGGGACAAATGGACCCGAAGAACGTGAACCGGCCGGTTTGGCAAAGCAGAAACTTCAGCCAAGGACAAGTGGGACAAAGGGACGCGCGGGACGCGAGAATATGGCCAAGGAGCCGAAAGCCAATCAGATCACGCCACGTGTCACCGGCAGAAAAGGGACATGGAAGCCCATTTCGGGTGGATCGGAGGATTCTGTCCCCGAAGCACTGGGACATCCAGGACAAAAGGACGCGGTGGACATGAAAATCTGGCAGGCCCGTAGACAAATCACAGCATGACACGTGTCGCCAAGGAAAAAGGTCCAAAAATTCAAAGGGGCGAGTTTTCGAGCACTGATCCGAACCAATGAAATAGTGCCACGTGTCCAAGTTTAAGGGGCCCACAAGAAAAGCCCGCGAAAAGGTGGAGAGAGGGAATTACTCAGTGAATCAGGTCATGCCACGTGTCGTCCAGATGGCGGCGCGGGAAAAGATTTTAAAACCTATTCATGCACTTTTGTGCCCTAAATCTTCAGACCTTCGTATCTTTCGATCCAGAGCTCGGATTTGCACGTTCTTTATATCAACGGAAAGCTATTGAAATTCTCTACATGATTCTGGGATCAATCTCACATTTTGGTGTAGTTTGGAGGGAGAAAATTAAGAAAATGTCTCTGACGCGTGGTGATAGATAGAAGTAATGCTTCAACTACCAACTTTAATGCAGCAGAAGCGCCGCTCTGTTAGACAGCCCACCGTTTTGCTAGGATCCACCGCTTCTGTCATAATGAGATGATTTTAAATGCTACCAAGAAGTGGTTGGGGTAGATTCTGGATTTCCTCTCTCTTCCCTCTCTCATTTCTTGATATATATTGTAAAGAAGAGCTCCTTTAAGGGGTCGACATTTTTGTTTTGCATACTCCCTTCTTCCCTCGCTTGCAAGAGAAATTGTGGATCTTTCAAACCTCCCATATGGGTTGTAATGCCAGTCTTTTTGCCTCTTGGCCACTACAATGTACTGTATCGACTCTTGAGCAATAATATATGTGTTGTGATTGACTCTCGACCCTCTCATGTATTCATTGCTGTCATTTTTATCTCTTATTGCAGTTTGGTTACTTGTGCATGGTGTTTGTATTGCATCTATGTGGTCTGTGTTAAATTTGCAAAACGAGTTTCTAACATTCCTCGGTGCATCACCTTTGTAGTTTAGGTTTTATTCTATGCATTTTCTTACCCTGTCTCCTTGGCAAGTTAGATTAGGTTTTAGCAAACCCTCTACATTTTTGTGTGCATCTGAATAGAGGAATAGGAACCAGCCTTCTCTGGAGAATCTTTTCTCATCTTTACAAGTCCCACGCTTGGAGAAAAGATTCCATGTTTTGCAATCACACTGGATGCCTGAACATCAACCTAGAAGCCTGATTTGCATCCAGGGGTGCCGTGAGTCTGCAACAACAGTTTGGCACGCCCGGTGGGACCTTAGAGGTCTTCCATTTCATCTTTTGCAGGTTGGTGTGTTCCTGTGAAGATTTCAGCCTTTGGAGGCACTTGCAAACACATCTGGCGACTCCATCTGATCAGCAACTCATTTCTGAAGTTGCAGACCCGTTTTCCATCCATTTCCTTCCATATTTCTTTCCATCTCTTTCATTCTTTTCCATTCCATGAGGTTGTGCAATCATGACTTCATTTCCATCATGGAATTCACATCAACAACAACAGTATATTCCACCTCCAACATGTTTTACAAATCCTCCAAATCAGCCTTTTGAGCAGATTCAAGATCAGTATGCATACCCATATGAGCAGCAATGCCAAAGTCAGTTTGGCTATGGAGCTTTCCAAGAGCAAGAGTATGCATATAATAAAGACCATTAGATCCAAGACGCTGGTTTGTTGGAGAAAATCCAAAAGATGGAGGTAGAGATGGTGCAGTCCAGAGCAACAGCTCAAATGAGAGCTTTCAGAATTGGTTGCAGGACTCCTTGTCCATGGGGAGGCCCTTTTCCAAGACACTTCAGCCCTCAAGAGAAGCTGGACTTCATGATAAAGATGCTGCCCCAACTTACACAATGGACAGTAGAAATAGAGGCCTATACATTCGGTGTTGAACAACCTTGTCAATGGGTAAGTTCTACACCATCATCTGGTTTTTCTCTTCCCATTACTCAAGCAACATCATCTCATTTGGACTTGCAAATTTTAAACTCTCCATCTGCTGTCCCAAATGTTGATCCCATGTCTCCACCTCTCAGTCTTCCACCACACCTCAATTCTTCTTTCCTTTTTCCTTCCAAACAGTCATCCTCTCCACAAGAGCTAAAAGAAATCCCCCCTCCTCTAAAGAAACAAGATATTTCATCTCCTTTACCACCACAAAAATTTCCAAATCAATTGAGTTGCAACCCACCCCTCCTCTTGCATTCCCAATTCCATGTGGGGAAGAAGAAATTGCAAAAATCAGTCATCAAGGACAGCAAGAGGAAGAGCCAAGAAAAGAAGAAATGATTAAGAGCTTAGTAAGTTTGGCTGCCAAGTTTGGTATGACAAAGATCCCCTTGATGGTCAAACCTACAGAAGAGGCTAAGGTTGAACAAATAGTGGTCAGGGCTGATTTTGTTGCAGCAGAAGAAGAAGTTCTTGCAGTCCCAACTTGTCCTCTAGAGCAGCAGATTGAAGAGTTTGACTTGAAAAACTTCATGCTGGAGGAGGAGCTCATTCAAGAGCAAGATTGTATTTGAACATTGGAGGAAGGAGAAGCTACTCCCATCCATCAAGCAAAGAGGAGCACATTCTAGGCGTGGAGGAGAAAGTTACAGATCCAAAGCTCGAGCACAAAGCGGTATAGGAGAACCTTCGATTCTTCTTTCTACTTCACCTCTCTCAAGTTCCAAGTCTTTGAAGAGGAGTTTGACCTCTCAAACTCAATGTTGGAGGGAGAAAGAAACCATGGTGGTCAAGTTACAGATCAAGAGGACACCATGGAGGAAGTTGAACATTTGCAGCAGGACAGCCATGAGGCAGTTTATCTGTCAGATTTGGAGGATTGTTTTGATGGAGAAGAGCCGGTTGAGTTTCCACCATTCTCTCTTTCATCATCCACATTCCAAACACAAGAGTCTGCTGTCATGAAGGAGAACATTCATTTGCAGTAGCCTGCATCTTATAACAACTCTTCGGAATCAAGATTGGAAGATTTTAATCTTTCATGTTCTTCATTGGAGGAAGAGAAAGGACAAAGGAATTTCACCATTGCTTCCACACCATCCATTGAGGGTCTACAAGAAGACTCCACTTTTGGAGTTGAGAATCAGAGCTATGGGCATATCAAATGGATCGGACCTTGCCCAATCAGGTATTTGGATTCATTGGAGCCAAAGGAGAAGTCACAACCAGTCATGCTTGCTTCTGAGCATGAGGGTGAGCTATAAAGTACCAAGGATCAGCTGTGTATACCCTTGATCCAAATGCAGAGCAACTAAAAGAGGTATTGAATTTGCCTTCAGCTGATACCTTGATGATTTGGGTGGAATACCAGCTTCTTGTTGATTTTCCACTCATCCTAACAGCCATGATCAGCTCCAAATCAATTGCATGGCTGCCACTTTTGAGAAAGGGAAGCTATTTCTCACAACCAATTGCAGGGTTTGTTTAGCTTGCCTTTGCTCCCAGTTACAGTAGAGTAGGTAGGTTTGCTTTCAGTAGAAGAAGTGCTTGTGCACACTCTGCATGTTCCATTTGGAGCATGTATGATTTTCAGTTCTGTACATAGTTTTGGTGTTGCTGGTTCTGCTCTTGCACAGTTTGTTTCAGTGGCATTTTGGTGAGAACAACTCCATGTCCAGTGGGTTTCAAGTGGCTCAGAGGGAGGTTTTCAAAGTTCAGATCAGTTGCAGGTTACAACTCATGACTCCATGCCCAATGGATGCTTCAGGCAACTGGTAACTTCATCTAGCGAGCGAGATGACCCATTGAGTCGCCAAATTGTTATCCAAAATTCACCCCAGGGGTAAATTTTGATAACATGCATCAAATTACTTAGTCCCAGGAAAATAAATTGATTCAGGGCCAAAAAATCATGTTTCTAGGGTCCCCTTAGAATTTTTCTAACTCTCTTGTCTAGGTTGAAAAGAGCAAGTTCTGAGAAAAGGTGAAAAGGCTGCAAAAACAAGCTTGGGCCAGGAAAAATCACGAAAAATGGCTAAGTCCTAGTCCTCGCAACAGTCGGGATGTGAGGGACATCTGGGCGCGAATCGGCCGAAAGGCCGCCAGGCAGTCTGCAGGCAAAGGAACATCCGGGCCGTCGGGACGCACGAGACGCGGAAAGCCGGTTCGGTGAAGGAGAAGAAAATCGACTAACTGCTCTGGGACATTTGGGACAAGAAGACGCGAAGGACGCGAACCACCCGGATCGCCCGAAAAAGAGAACTGTAGCACTGGGACATTTAGGAGAAATGGACACGAAGGACGTGAACCGGCCGGTTTGGCCGAAACAGGAAACTTCAGCACAAGGACAAGTGGGACAAAGGGACGCGCGGGACGCGGATAGCCGAAGGAGCCGAAAGCCAATCAGATCACGCCACGTGTCACCGGCAGAAAAGGGACATGGAAGCCCATTTCGGGCGGATCGGAGGATTCTGTCCCACGAAGCACTGGGACATCCGGGACAAAAGGACGCGGTGGACGTGAAAATCGCGAGGCCGTAGACAAATCACAGCATGACACGTGTCGCCAAGGAAAAAGGTCCAAAAAGTCAAAGGGGCGAGTTTTCGAGCACTGATCCGAACCAATGAAATAGTGCCATGTGTCCAAGTTTAAGGGGCCCACAAGAAAAGCCCGCGAAAAGGTGGAGAGAGGGAATTACTTAGTGAATCAGGGCCTGCCACGTGTCGTCCAGATGGCAGAGCGCGGGAAAAGATTTTAAAACCTGTTCTTGCTTGTTTTGTGCCCTAAATCTTCAGACCTTCGTATCTTTCGATCCAGAGCTCGGATTTGCACGTTCTTTATATCAACGGAAAGCTGTTGAAATTCTCTACATGATTCTAGGATCAATCTCACATTTTGGTGTAGTTTGGAGGGAGAAAATTAATAAAACGTCTTTGACACGTGGTGATAGACATAAGTAATGCTTCAACTACCAACTTTAATGTAGCAGACAACTTGCATTCTCTATTAGACACCGCCGTTTTTTAGGATCCACCACTTCTCATAATGAGATGATTTTAAATGCTACCAAGAAGTGGTCAGGGTAGATTCTGGATTTCCTCTCTCTTCCCTCTCTCATTTCTTGATATATATTGTAAAGAAGAGCTCCTTTAAGGGGTCGGACATTTTTGTTTTGCATACTCCCTTCTTCCCTCGCTTGCAAGAGAAATTGTGGATCTTTCAAACCTCCCATATGGGTTGTAATGCCAGTCTTTTTGCCTCTTGGCCTTTCTGAATGTACTTGTCGACTCTTGAGCAATAATATATGTGTTGTGATTGACTCTCGACCCTCTCATGTATTCATTGCTTTGTCATTTTTATCTCTTATTGCAGTTTGGTTACCTGTGCATGGTGTTTGTATTGCATCTATGTGGTCTGTGTTAAATTTGAAAAATGAGTGTCTAACATTCCTCGGTGCATTACCTTTGTAGTTTAGGTTTTATTCTATGCATTTTCTTACCCTGTCTCCTTGGCAAGTTAGATTAGGTTTTAGCAAACCCTCTGCATTTTTGTGTGTGCATCTGAATAGAGGAATAGGAACCAGCCTTCTCTGGAGAATATTTTCTCATCATTACAAGTCCCACGCTTGGAGAAAAGATTCCATGTTGTGCAATCACACTGCTTGGATGCACGAACATCAACCTAGAAGCCTCGATTTGCATCCGGGGGTCTTTGTGAGTCTGCAACAAACAATTATGATTATTTGAATAGAAAACGAAAAAATGTTAATTATGTTAGATTTTAGGTAGATGTCATGCTAGAGTTGTCTAACCATGTGGTGGTTACAGTACCAAGACACAAAGAAAGTGAAGTATACTAGGGATTTCATAGCAACTTTGTTATTTGGAATAATGTAATTGCATGGGAGTTATCAACAATACATTATTTATTAAAATCTTAATTATTGAATTTTGTGATAAGTATGAAATTGTTAGCATTTTGGGGTGTTTGGAAAAAAATGACATTTGGTTGTGGGTGTAAACTTGATTTCAGATTATATATTGTTAAAAGGGTGGATGTTTATACTAACTGAAAAATGAATTGATCTCTTATAGTGTGTTTTAGTGTGAAATTAATGATTAAATCTCTTGTGTATTGTACTATTTACTTGGAATTGTAGGAAAGGAAACTAAATAAATGGTCAACTCAAAGTAAAATTCTTGTGATTGATTTACCCTTCTTGTATGATCACTTGTATAATATAGAAGACTGAAATTTTAGGATGAACCTAGTTCCTTGCACTAGAAATAATATCCTAGATGAAGGGAAATAAGATCCTAAATTCAAGTTACCGTAATAACATGTAAACTTAGTGACATTTTCGTGAACCCATCTGATAGGAATGATATTGGTTAAATACTATCTTAAGTATGTGGCCTTTCTCCTAGGATTTTTTTCCGTGTGTGTAACTAGGTGAATAGGTTTCCTTAAATTAGTACCTCAAGAGAATTTGATTCAAAATCTAATGCTACCCTTTTGAGTTGACACATGAGAAAAAATAAGGTTTTAGTGATAAAGATTCAAAGTTACTCTTGAAAGAAATTTTGAGGATTAGGGTTATGGATGAATCCCATTCCTAATCCTAGTTATCAATTTGGTTTACTATAACATGATATTAAGATTTAATTGTGGAAAATAAAAAAATTGTAACTAATGCTTAGTCTTTGAAAGTGTATTCATGAGATGTTGTCCCAAGAGAAAAGTGAAATTTGATCTTTCTTATAACTTGTTTAAGCCTTCCTATGTTATGAGAAAAGGAACTCATGACATGTAAAATTTAATGTGAACCCAATCAATTATTAGAGTATAAATAAAAAGAATCGTGAACCTTGATCCTTTAAATTATAGACCTTTTCCCTCTTGATCTCACACTAGTTCCTATTGTGTAATGAAAGTATGATGCTAAACCAAGTAAACATGTTTCTTAGAAATGGATCCTTAGGACAATAACTAGTAGCCTCTTGAGCGTATAAAGGTCCCTATTAAAAAATGAATTATAAAATTAATTGCAACAAGGTGCATAAACCAAAGTAAATGAAATAATTTAAAGTTGAATGTTAAACGATATAAAGGAAAGATAATCCGAAACCAAAAAGGAGAATGTAATTTCACATTTTAATCACTATTCAAACCCTTAAGTTTAATTATTAAAACATGATGGTAATAAATATGTAACCATGTAAGTGTTGTGTCATGGGAAGTTCCCATTTGTAAGTTTATATTGTAGTTGGATCATTGTTTGTCGTTTTTCATTTGGGAAATGTAGTTATGATGTGCATCATGTGTTTCGTGTGGTTATGTTATCTTCTTATTGGGTGTGAGGTTTCATCATTGATTATTTGTAGAAATAAGGTATAGCTATTGAAGGGAGGAATAAGGGAAATGTGTGTTTTTCTTGGAGGAACCAAAGGAATTTGTGGCTAGTATTAGTGGAGGGATAAGTGCGTGTTATAATGGAGGGATAAGGGTCATGTTGAATTTGATGTGGTGTGTATGCTTTAGAGGAACCAAAGGCTAGCCAAGATTCCTTCTTGGAGTGATAAGGGGTAGTTGCAATGATGACCTCTCCCCTATGTAAGCCTCTTAGGTAGGCTTGGTTATGTGTGTCATCTTTCCTTGTGAATCCAATCACTTCTCATATTGTGGTATGTGTGGGTCCATGTTGGTATAAATGGATTGCATGATGTTGAATTATACAAAGTGTTCCCATGGGGTGTCGTGTAACAAGCAATTAAAGTCAAAAATATATTTCGGTATTTTTACTATTGTAGTTGTGTGCCGCCATTTTGTGGCATTACAACCAAACACCAACATACATTTTCAAAATCATAAAAAAATCCAACAAATTGAAAGAACTTACATGTAAAAAATGGCAAAATTAAACTAAACTAAACATAATAAATGAATTTACATGAGACAAAGGGGTGTCCCACCGAGAGTGTCATATGTATGCATGCTAAATGCAACTAAGCTAATTGAATGGACCTAACACCAAGTAGGTCCTTAACTAAGTTCATTTAAACAAATGTATAATGATTGAGAATAAAAGGAAAGGCTAACTAAACTTGCACAAAATTTTACAAACAAAGAATGCAAACTTCACTTTTGATGCTTGGATGTGCTCCAATATGTAGATTTTGAACCTTATACGAACCAAATGTAAGTTAGTTACAATCAAAGGGGTGTTATTAAGGTGGAAATATCTTATCAATATGGATTGAGTGCCATTTTGACTCTTCTCCTACTAACCTTACCATATGCAAGCTTTCTTACGAGGTAAATTCTCTCTTGAGATATGTGAATGTCTTGCAAGGACATGGTGTAAGGTGTGACAAGGTGTACTAGGTTTCTTATATAGATTTCTAATTTGGGAGAAGCTTGCAACCTAGTGAATGTGGGATAAAGTGAATGTAGAATTAGAAAGGGATAAACATGATTAAAAGAGATTAATTAGATATTAGTAACTCATGGGAGTTTGGGAAGGTTTAATTAATCAATTGGGATTAATTAATAGGACAAGTTTAGCTTATAGATGTCATTTGGATATGATTTTGAGAGAAATTAATAGAATTTGAGGGGATTGAGTGGGAGATTTAATTTATAAGAGGGTTTATTAATTAAGTACAAGATTGAAAGGTTAATTAATTAATTAAAAAAGGATTTTAACTAACGAAGCAACCTTAATTAGCATCCAAGATGAGGGACGATAAATAAATGTCGGTAATTGATCGAGATGATGAGGAGCATTAGCTAATTAGTGGAAAAACACTAATTATAATGAAATGATGGGAAATAAGACAATTAGTATAATTTTAGTATTAATATTATGTGGTTCAAATTAGGTGTCTACACTTCTGTGAAATTTTCTTCTCTAGGAGGATCCTTCCTTCCTTCGATCCCTAACAAGTTTCACCTCGCCCTTACTGTTTTTGCTACATTTTAACATGCCCTTTTTTCAAAATTAAACAACGTCATTCATATTATAGCTTGATTTCCATTACATTCATATAAATCTGGCTAGGGCCACTAAGTATTAAGCACAATATTTAATTGTGTATGCTAAGTGGTTTTGAACATTCTTAAAATATGTTGTCTATCATCTCATTTTTGATATAAATATGCATCACCTTGATTGTCATTTCAATAGCGAATGTTTGATATGGAGATAAAATTTTGTTTTGTGATCTCTCTATTTGGGTTCCAAGTTCATATTCTAATTTTTTTGGTCTTCCCTTTTTGGAAATAAATATCAAAATGCAATGATGACAAAAATAAATCATCTATATTAACTAGATTATCATCAGTACATTTGTAGGAAAATATCTCATTTGCATGAAATGATGTTTTCAAGCATATAGTGGTTGATTGTTATGGATGGTAAATTCTAAATCCTAAACTTTGGTTAAATGATTATCCTATATTCATATATGATAAATTCCATAGTTTAAATATTCAAATAAATGGCATGATAGGGTATAATGTTTGAGTTTAATTGAAATCGAGTCGGCAAACTACCAATTCTGAGCTCCTACTTCCTAGGCATAAGGTGACAGAAAGTAATGGGTTAGTGATGATAGTTGAGTTATGGGAATTGAATGTGAACGTAAGACCATCAAAAGGGTGGAGCTTGCTGGTTTGGTAGTCATTTTGGTTTTTCATTGCAAGATTTGGAGCTCAAAGACACTATGGTTTTGTGCGAGTGCTCACGGTTTTGGTTTTTAAATGTGTCAAAAGCTACAAGTATGAGCTCAATTTTTGATAGTTGTGTCTCGATCATGATTTAGTTCTAGTTTTATATTGTCTTTTTAGAAAGAAATGAGTTTTGGTTGTTTGGTCTGAAGATATTTTTGAGCTCACCAATTTAAATAATCTTCTCGCATACCCATTTTTCTCTTAAATACTTGCATGTAAAGATGGGTCTTTTATATATCTATGAAAATATTGGAAAATTTTAACTTAAATCTAGAGATTTTTGTTCAATCGTATAAAGAACATGTGCACTTTATTTGTCATTTCATGATCATTTTCGCCGCAAGTTCATTCTGAGTTATTTTTTCTCCAAAATGCATGCATGAAATCATGAAGTCATCTCTGTTACTTAGAAAATAAATGATTTTCCTTTCAATCTTATGGGATTGAAAAGTATGCCTGATTATTGTGTCTTTAGGTCACATAAATTGGCAAATGTTTCTTACATTGAGTTACTATGATTTACTGAAGATATTTTCATGTGGGCATATTGAAAAGAGCTTGAAAATAAATATAGTGGTTTACTTTTTTATATATAATTTCAGTTCAGTTAAAATGAGACATTTTTGTCAATCTAGGCATTAGAAATATTTAATGGCTATTTTATGAATAAACATTAATGGAGACGACTAAGAATTAATTTATGAACTCATTGTTATATAGATCAATCGATTTTGGAAGGTTTTATGTAGACTGTGATAAGGTTCTCAAATGCATGCATTTTGTTTTAAGTAAGCTATATAGTTGATGATGTTAGACTGTTGATATTCGGTTTTGAAGTATCGTGATGCAACTTATTATAGAGTATGAAAATGGTTGTTTTCTCATTTTGATACATGCATATGTATAGGCTCTCAATTTTAGTACTAATGGTCCGAGAGTTTTAAGAAGATCATGCATGCTAATGAATTTATCTTGATTATTCGAAGAGTCTGTGAATATAGCATGGATAGATAGAAAAGAGGAAATGATATGAATAGTTTATTAGTCAAGATAGTTGTATATGCATGTTTTGAAGATTCATTTCATTTCAATTTTCATGTGGGAATCCAAAATGATTTTTAGCATGTGGGTATTTTACAAATGACATCTAGGTAGTTATATGGTTTAGAAATGAAATAAAATAGTTAAGATGGTTTTAGAAAGATATAAAATTTGTTTATCTTCATGACATGTCATTTATTGTGTTGATTGTCAACTATGGTCTTGAATTGGAAAGTTCCATTTTCAAAAGAATACACATGCTAAGATTTGGTAATCATTTATTGTTTTTACAGATTTTTACCATGTTAGGATGGGATGGATGGGGTTCTAGGAGGTTTGAATCACACCATTCTTGGGGACATAATAATTTTCGTGGCCAATCATGGCATAGAGGTTCACCTAGGGGTGGTCGAAGGGGAACTAGTACACTTCGGGGTGGTAGACCCTTTTCAAGCATGGTCCTACTTGGGTATTTGTTCACTTTGATGCTAATGAGCCTTGTTTACATGAAGTGTTGTAAGTTATTGAGTCATATCCCCACAATCCTCCTTCTCGCAGTTTTAATAATCCACCTCTGCAAAATATTGAACATGTGCATGCTTGAAAACAATCTGGTTTCTTCTAATAGATCAATCCATTCACCCCTTCTCGTGCAGTCCCACAACATACTCCACAGGCCAATTTTACACCACTTTTACTTGAAATAAACTAGACTGTACCTTCTCATGAGTCCCCACATAACTATAAGTGTGCTAGATCCTCTTTTGTTGTGCCTACGGTGATAGAGGTAGTAAAAATAGTAAAATTGGAGTTATCACCCATACTATTATTCTTGTTGAGCCGCATGAGTATGTAAAGATGGTTACTAAGACAGGGATGCAACTATTATATTTAAAAAGAGATTATTGATTTTCATACTTTGGTTTTATAGACTTGGTTGGACACATTTGGTATTTTGGATACATTTTCACATTTTGAGATATGATACTTAATATTTTGAGACAAATTTAAGAACTTAATGGTGATGGTATATATATATGGAGTTATGGATATTTGATTGGTTGCTATATAATAATGAGGTGTTAGTTGTTTAATGATGAATGTTAAAATGGATTGTGTTTACTTTATTTAATGTACACTATAATGTATCCCTTATTTTGATAATACACACCTCATTCATTCATTTAAAAAGAGTTAAAATTAAAATCCCATGTCCTTTCTCTTTAAAAGTTACTTATAGTCTCACTTAAGGATATAAAGTGACACCTTATTATTATAAACTTTGAAAACATCCTTTCTTTAAATCATTAAAATAAAACAAATCGAGTTATAACTAACTTCATTCTTAAGGATGTTTTAAAAGGACATGGAGGATTCAATTGCGAAAGGATGAAAAACCGTATTTTGCAAATTATTTAAAAGTTATTTCATTCTGAAATTATTTATGTGCAATGCATTTATAAGGCAAGTGAGTTATGAAAACATTGTTTTTAGGTTTGTGTGTGAGTTTCAAATACAATAGGTATAGCTAGTTTTGATATTATTATAATAATTATCTAATTAAATATTAAGTGTTCTTGATCTAACTAATTGTAAATTTTGTCTCAGTATATCCAGAGCAAGCTTGATGATATCTTCACTTCTATCTCAAATAAATGTAATCTGTAGCCATGTTGGATTTGATATTTAATCATGACCTTGTTAAGGCATTGTTTTAGTGATCATTGTACTTCATTTCATTAATGCAAAATCTATTTTTCTTCATTATGTCTATATAAAAAAATTAGTTGATTGTGTAGATATATCTATATGTTAATATATTTCTTTATCTTTTAAGCTTGTTGTTTTTTTGTGAGATCATCATGACATTAGAAATAATTATGAAGAAGAGGTTATAATATCACTCATTTTCACCTTTTCAAGAGGTTACCTTGTCTATAGGTTTCACTCTGTCAAATAAAGGTTAATAATATTTATTTTGATATAAAGAAATTACATTGATATGTGAGTGATCAGTTGGAATTAAAAGATATAAGCATAAAGAGAAAGCCTCTTATCATTTGTATTAATATTTTGGTGATCTTTTTGTGTTGTATTTGAGTATTTTGATGTGCTTTCTTTTATCTTCGTTTATGTATGTATATTCTAATTGTTGTTAGAAATAGAATTTTCCTAGATCTTAGGTTAAATCATTACTTGACCTATGTTGAGCAAACAATGTATAACACTTAGTAGAAGGCATATAGAAGATTCATGTGGAAAAGTAGAGAGCATTCAAAGGTGTGGGAGGATTGGGAAGGAATCATGCACGAAGGACAAAGACATATTTGGGACTTAGCCGTTTTCATGATTATGATCTATTTTTGGAAGATGGCGTGCGGAGCACACAAATAGGAAAAGACTTGCATGACATGCATCGAATATTTTTGGAAGAGTGGCTATGGAGTGCTTTGCATGAATACAAGCTAAGAATAGAGTTGCTATTGCCAGTTAACTGTGAGAGGTCTATTGTTAGCATTCTTGCATGTGAGCCTATTATTGTAAAGGCGCATGGCTATTCTTAGCATGCGACCTATTTTGGGATTAGATAAGTGGTGAAGGGAAAGTCCCCACCCTTATAAGTATGTAATGAACTACGTAGTATAGTAGTGGCATGTGAGAACTAAATTATTGTGAGGTTATGCTGCCAAATCTGATGCGCACATAAACTATGGTATTATCTATTGTAATGAGATTTTGTGTATTTATCATGTTTAATGTAATGGAGTGTATTGGATGAATCAGAGTATTAATCCTAAGTATAATTGGTTCTTGCATGTGTTGATTTCATCATGGTTATCATTTAAGTCTATTATTCTTTAGATATAGATCTAAACATGCCTTTGTAGGATGATGTATTAATTATGGATCTTAATGCATTAAGTCTTCGTCATGCTAACATCATGCAACAACAACCCTAAGAGGGGCCTAGTACCTATGCATGCTTTGGGTGAGTGCTCGGTATATTTGAGTGATGTGCCAACACGCCTAGGTGTTTATTGGTAAATTCTAGGTTACATCATTGGTTTTGTTTTCTTGGACCTCTTTCTCGGTTATTTTCAAGATGGTTAGAAATAAAGATATACTTAGGTTGAATCTAGCAAGTGTTGAGGAGTGGATACATGACCTATAAGAAGAATACACACGAGGTTCAACACTAGATCTCGAGTTTGACGCATGCACGTGGGTGGAGAAAAATCAGTATGATTGTTTGTACAAGAGCTTCTTATTTATCTTTCTAGTAGAACTATATGAGTTGTTGGTTTCTTATGTGTCTAAATGGAATTGGTGGTATTGCACACTTGTCTACATGCGGAAGAATTTCAGACCCTTTATCATGTTGATCTGATTTGGAATCACACCGTGGATACATGGTTCTATGGTGTTTTGAACAAAAATATCTTGAAGTACTTGAATTTCCACTTACTCATGCCCAAAGGTAGTTGAATTTCAATTTTTACGCTATCCCACGGGAACTTACCTGCAAAGCATTCCATTGGCGATCAAAATTATGATGGTAACCACTGAACTTGGAGAAAAAGCTGATGGCTAACTAAACCCCACCATGCGTGGGGCAGGAGCAGGTTTGGTGAAAGATGGTAGACCTAGTGGTAGAGAGGTAGAGAGAAGAAAGGTGGATTAAGTACAATGAGGTGTGCGAGAGGGAGATAGAGAAGTAGTGGGATGTTGCAGAGTGGATGGTGTTGAGGAGAGAGATTGCTCGCAAAGGATTTGGAGCTCACATGGAAGGCATGGGCCGAGCATCGGAACTCCCCCATTTGGGAATTCATGACAAGGAAACCTCCTCGACCTCACATGGAAGCATGCCAGTAGAGATGACGTAGGCCATGGGTGCGTATCTGAATCTACCTGGAAACCTTGCCCTTTGACTTGGTCTTCAAGTATTTAGTACAACAAATAATTAGCAAGCTAATTTAGGCAATAGGAGAGCATGAGTAAGTAATATAATAAGCACATTGATGGTAGCACAAACGTCTTCATTATTATTTAGAGGTACCTTTTTAGGTGTATCTTCTACATAGAATTTAGGCACGCAAAATTTTGGACTCTCGTCTAGGAGTAGTAACACTTCGCAGACCATAGGGGTGCAGTTCAGTACTACTGTTGGGACACAGGGGAGTACATCTTTTGGTTCAACTCCAGCTACAGGTTCAGGATCATGAGGTATAGGTGGCTCTATCTATGGTGGATCTTGTGGTTCTTAGAAGAAACATAGGATGTTCTAGATCAGATGGGCAGGGTCCACACCAACCCCAGAATATTTACATGGAGATGTCTCTTCATCTTCCATAGTATAGGGGCATAGAAGATGCTGTTGAACATGTACACATGTGTGAAATACTATGGTGCGCCAAAGGAATCATGGCTTCTGAGTGCAGGGCAAGTCAACTTGCTACTACGTTAAAAGGGCACGCACACAGTTGGTATAGAAAGTTTGACCCTGATCAGAATTTCATAGACTATGCAGCTTTAAAATATTCTTTCCTTAAAGAATATCATATCCTTGAGTTTGAGCAGAAGAGTATAAGTGCACTCAAGGACATTAAGCAAGGCACTATTAAGAGTGTTAGAGAGTATGATGATCATTTCAAAATGTTGTTATCTAAGCTTTCTTATGATATTCATGCAAGCCAGCATGTGTAATGGTTTTTGGAGGTCCGATTACACCTTTTAGAAGGGCGCTATCACATAAAACATACATTGATCTATGCGAAGCACTTGAAGCAGCCTTATGCGCTGAGGCAGTTGGAAGTATAGACATTGGGGTGAGCCCATTTCTAGCGGCACCGATCATAGCTATGCCAAAGTAGTTGGAGAAGCTATCAGAAAATTTAGCACATGAGACACGTACGAGTATTTGGTGCATAGATTGTGAAGTGGAAGGTCACACAAAGGATAGTTGTCCCTGCAAATTAGTACACTCATTGCCATTGGAATGTGAGATATGTCATTTAAACCATGATGCTAGCCACTGCCCATTATTATAACGCGCAATAAGGAATAACATCTCTTATTACTATAAATTTTGTAGGTCCACAACTCATGACACAGAAGACTTCCAACGATTGGTCGATTCATGATGCTATAGACATTGGTGTATGATAGATAGGAGTTTCGAGATAACTCTAATGACAAGAACAAGCATCGGGATAAAGATCAAAATCGGGCACGCTATGATAAGAGTGAAGCGGGTTTTGAAGGCATTCGTGGTAGAGGTCGAGGATACCATGGTGAATTCGGAGGATGAGGTTGTGTTGGTGGATGAGGTGAGTACCCTTACGTAACATGTTATACATGTGAATCTCCCCACCACTACATTCTTGAATGTCCTCAAAATATTACATGTTCTTTTTGTGGAAAGAATCATAGTTATGAGAAATGCTCAGACTTGTATAAACATCTTAGTAAGAAAAATAAACAAGAAAAAAAGGTGCAAGGATGGTTAGGATACAATGCATTATATAAAATCATTGGATGCCCAAGTTGGAACCATAATTTGAGGCATTGCAAGTAAGGATCACTACCCGTGCTGAAGTGACGAGCGCCAAAGAAGCATTGCAATAGAAGCCTATCGTCACTAAGGAGGAGTTTCTACATGCACGATACCTAGACCTTTCCCATTAGAAGGAGGTTTATCAAGAAACCATGGAGGTACTTAGAAATATTCGGGTGAAATACAATATTTAAAGGAGCATGTAGACACCAAAATTGGGTCACACTCCCCTTTCGTCCCTCAATAGATAAATACCTTGAACACATCCACCTAGCCATGGCTCTCTTCACCCCACTATAATATTAATTTAATTATTTTAATTAAATTAATTCATTATCCTCACCATATTTATTATTTAAATATCCTAATTGGGATAATACCCACATATCCACCTCACCTAGACACCTCATCAAGCCACCTCACCCTAAGACCTATTCTTAGTAAGTTGCCATAACTAACTAAGACCTACCAAAACCCTAAAAATCAATGCCTACATTCCCTCTAACCACATTCCCACCCGTTCAAAGGAAGCTTCCATGCTAATCCATGGAGTAAATGAAATGAGATCCCAAAAAATCAAGGGGATCTACCCAGTTTAGTAGACCTAGGAAATCCCGCCTAATCTAGCGATGTCTGCACACCCTTAACCGCCGCCGGTTAAGCTGGAACCACTGTCGGTTACCATTTAACTCCCAAAACAACCTTATTTTGAGGTTAGTGTTTTTCTGAGAGAGATGGAAATCTTCTGAGAACAAGTGACAAAACTAGAGCCACATGCAAGCAGAACCAACATCCGTACAAGCATCAGAACATCCATAGCCAGTACCTGAAGCAATCACATAGCCACTTGCCTTCACGGGGCATGCGGAGAAGTTTCGGTGCTACACCAAGTTCATTTGATCACCCACCATTACCAACCAGGCATCAAGCTCATACAAACAGTAAGTTTTGTTAACCTGCATTGGTTCCTTATCGTTTTAGCAGATCCTTTCACTTCTGTTGTTAGTTTATGTTCCCATTTCCATTCCCCACCATTTTATCTCCATGCAAACTTGACCATCTCTTTACCCACACCATTGAACTGCCCATATCTAGACTTTCATCATTCTTGTGCATATCCAGGATCCATATGGATCTTTCCATTTCCCTTCTATCTTCATCCAACCTCAGACCTATCACCCAACTAAGTTTTATTGAATTTCTGAATCTGGACCATATCGATGCGGTCACCCACAACCATCGCCGGTTAGCCTAAACCATTCTTTTAACCTAAACCGATGTCGGTCTTTGTGTCTTTACTAGAAACCCATATCGAGCCTAAAACCTCCACAAAATACCTAAAAACGCCCTCAAATTGACCTTGACCAATACCAAGATTCTCGACAATGACCTTGACCTTCATATTCAATCATAGCTTAGCCTGTTATGAACAAATTTTCTTATTGTAGATGAATGAGATACCTAAATTGTTTTGACTACGAGGATTTACTCTATTATCAACATTAATTTGTTTTAAAATAGTGGATTGACAACCGTCTAGGAAGTATCACACTTCCCGGATCTAGCACACGCTAGGCAGTCCACTGCATATATTTTTAAATTTTATTTGGTGGTCTTGTGTTCCATTTTAGGTAGTTCCTCTAAGTGAAAAGGAAGCTCTCATGATCAGTTGTGGATCCAGAAGTCATACGAGCGTAACAACCTATAACCAACATTTCAACAAGTATTCCTCCTACGCCTTACCCTAATTGTTTCACAACATTCTTAAAACACTCTAGATTTAGGTGAAATATTTTGGCACGCCCGGTGGGATACATTCGGGGTTCCTTGCATTTTTCTTCATTTCTAGGTGAAAAAATGTTTGTTTGTTTCCTTTCTGAAAGGTTCCCACATTAAAATTTCTCCCTTGGAATCTTCTCTTCTTTCTATTGTCTCAAAGCAATCATGTTTTGGTGCTTAAAAAGAACACTTCTTCCCTTTCATCAGTATCGCATTAGTGAAAGATCATACTATCTCATATTCCTCTTATTGTATCATCAAATTCCATATTTCAATTTGGGCTTAAAATTAACTTCATTTCATTCTACTTTTCTGCATTATCTCACATTAATTAAGGGCAACCTATACACTGGAAGTCATGCCTAGTTGATGGTTGACAAATGAATCGTAGAAAATCACTTCTTTCTCTTTCTCTCTCGAGTCTTATCCAAACATCACAAATTTAAAATACACACATTCTTAAACAACATCTTTCCTGGTAGAAGATGTAGATGATCACACAATCATAGTATAGTGGGCACCCAACTTGCTGCTCTGTCAAGTCATACTTCAGAGAAAAGCCCGCCCCTACCATAACATACCTAAAACCTCTCCTTGTATATCTCCTTTTTTGTAGGAAGCCATCCTCACCAAAAAAATCTATTCTACAGTTCATGAGTTAGTCCTTAAAATAGCATAAGCTAAACAAACATAATAGAAAAGGCACTCTTAGGATCATATTTTTCTTAGTGTTTCTGCTTGGCTTGCGTTTTGAGGTGAGAGGTCTCACTCTTCATTTTTCCTATTTCTCTTTACATGCTCGTCATCACAGTTGGTGTATTCTAGCTTCATCTGAGTGTACCTGGACCATCTTCTTATCATTTCCAGAATTCTAGGTTTGATTCCACATCAAATTTTAACTCACAACCACATTTTCATAGTAATCGATGTCGGTCCGGTGACCATCGTTGGTTACCCTCTGACCATCATCGATTTTACCTAACCAACATCGATTCTGAGTTCTTTTGGTCAACCTACCCAAAAGGACACCTATTCACATTATTTTCTTTTCAAAGTCTCTATCACTATCATCCTATTCACTTTACTGGTAAATCCCATTAACATCTTGCATACTTGGCAAATTATCAGCCTTTTACCTTGTTTTGACCAACTGTCCACTTTCCACAGTGACCAACCATTGTTACCTACTGATCAAGTCGATTTACCCTAACCGACATTGGTTAGCTCGTGTCATTTTCTAGCTGACATTTAGTACCTAATCCACTTATTATTGCCTTTCTCTCCTACTTTTTCTATATTTCAGTTTCATTTACACAAAACAGTCCAACCTAATCAATACCTGTTCACATGGTGCTGACCCGAAGCCAAGCGAATGCCCTCATATTCCATGCCAATCAAGTTAACCACTCCCACCTAGTCCTTCACCACCTTATATTTTATCACCCATGGATCCTACCCAACCAATCGCTATCGATACCGAGAGACAAGGAGTTCACATGACTCCGTGACCAAAATCCTGTCACCTTGTAGTTTTACCTTCCCCTAATCCACTCAAGATGCCTCGGTCGGTTGATATATGACATGTCCGTATCTATCCCCCCTCGACTCTCATTCCCACTCCTGCGTTAGCCCCATATAGCTCCGCACTACCCACATCTACCTTATCCCCAGTCATTTTGTAGCTAGGCCCTATACCTGTTATGACCGCGACCTTTGTCACATCCGTTATACCTGCCACATCCACTATACCTTCACCAATCACCCAAAACACACCTCATCCACCCCTATTATCTCACATATACCCATAGCTACACAACCACCCCCAGTGTTGGTGACCCCTACCCCTTTTCAAAATGTCATCCTTTCTATTCCACAATCTTTAGCCCCCATTACCACTAGGGTCACCATGACCCTTCCACCTCCATATATGTACTATCAGCAGACCTCTTGTTTCATCTATTATTCACTCTGGGTACATACCCCCTATTTCACTGCCTTCTTCTCAATCTACCTATACAAAGAACACCATATACTGGAATGCCACCCCCGTTATATGCCCAACACCAACCCTCTTACACTACAAGAGCACCCACCATCACAACCTACCAACGACCTTATCAATTTAATGATGGATAAGATGTAGACATTGGAGGCATCGGTTTCTGGCTCCCGCAACACTCTCACCTATGACAAGATTTGTAACGAGCCTATCCACCCCTCCATTCCTATCCATCCATATCCCATGCATTGGGAAATGCCTAAATTCAATCATTTCAATAGCAAAGAAGACCCACAACAACATTTGTAGTCTTTCAAACATGGGTGCTACCTAATCGCCCACGATGATGCTTTGCTCCTGAGGACCTTTCCCATGTCTCTGACTGGACCCATGTTAGATTGGTATAGTGGGTTACCTAGACACTCTATATTTTCATTTAATCAGGTAGCCCAAGCCTTCTTGGATCACTTCTCCATTAATATCATTAAGAAGGTTACCATGACTGACCTATACTCCACGTGTCAGTATGATGAATGAATCTATTGTAGATTTTGTTGCTCGTTGGCGTAGCCTAATCAATCAACTCACATTCCAACTACCGTAAACCAAACTCATCGAACTCTTCACACGGGCTTGTGCTAGACATATCTCACCGACTCTGCAGGTCCAAAATTTCCAAACCTTTGACGAAGCATTCACCATGGCATGAAATCTAGAGATTCAAGCCATTGAAGAGAAGAAAATTCAACTACGTAATAAGAACTCAACATTCAAGTCAAATGATACCTCTTCTTCTTCAAAACCACAGAACAATTATCAAAAGCTAAGGGAACCACTAACACGTGGTATTGAAAGACAGTCTAGCTCATCCGTCAAATCAAGCTAGCCCCTCATTTAATCTCTCACCCATTCGAGACTTTTCAATTCGGATGGGAACAACGAAATATACCCCAATTGGGAAACCTTATTCTTCTCGTCTTAGAGAAGCTCATCAAAGTTGGGGCCATCACCCTTGCTCCTATAAAACCACACTGCTGGTTTTGACCTGCTCGCCGCCCCACACCCACATGGTATAAAGAACACGACTTCAGTAACTATCATCGAGTAAAGGGTCACAAGTGATGGCAATTACGTCACTTTCAAAAACATTTTCCAAGAAATGCTCGAGAAAGGCAAGTTAACCGTGGATAATCCTAACGCACCTACTAATCAAAACCTATACATATGAAAGAAACCATTTCCTAATCATGCCCCTTCATCTGATCAAACCGGTGAGACCTCAACTCATGATAGCCATACCCGTGAGGTCCACGCTATTTTCAGCGACGCACCTGTTGCTTCCCAATTAACACATATTTCTTCCATTGAGGAAATCCTAGCTCAAAGTCCTCCTTCGCATTGGAACCCATGTCACCTATTCCTCCACCCATAAAGGAACACCTTTCACCTCCTTCCTCACCCGTGGAGGAACCTTTCACTAATATCAAGGCTATTTCACCTTTGGCTTCTCCACCTAGGGAACCTGTCACCCACAATACTTCTTCATTCCATGGAGGATAATTTTTATCTCCTCCACCTACGAGGAGCACCCATCATCTCCTCCACCTACAGAGGGGCACCCATTTTTTCCTCCACCTATCAAAGATCCAAAGAGAGATACCTTTTCCTCTAGTTGATCATTCTCCATCACTACCCAAGATCCTGCAGACTTACTTTCGGCTCTCTTTTTTTTTTTATTATTAAGGAAAATAGTTTATTAAGGGTAGAATTACTTACTTTTGGCTCTCTTACCCATGGAAGCCGAAGCTAGAAAATTCCCCATTTCTAAGGAAAATTTTACGAGAATTTCCATTAGGTCTTCATCAACCTCACCTACAACCATGTTCTTCTCATACTTAGCTGATCTCCTAGATTATGTGGATAGAGCCTTACTTTGCGGGTGCCTTTTACTTCCTATCTCAACGTAAATGTAGATGCAACTTGCTTTGACACTTTCAATATCTATCCAAAGATATTTCAACCATCGAACCGAGCACAACCACCTCTATCACAAATTCTTTCACGACACCCATCATAGCTCAACACACACCCTTACCCATAACCCAACATACATCTAAATCCAAACCTACACCTACATCATCTTCCTCGACTAAACCTATTATTACCTTAGGGGTCACCCCAACCACTAGCCTTACTCATCCACCTATCAAACTAGATTTAGCTACATCCTCCAAAGTCAACACCAAACCTACTCCGGCACCCAAACAGAAAAACCAAGCCCATAGAACTCACACCCCAGCTGCACCAATCACACCTTCATCACCTTCACCCCTTCCGTCTGTCTTAGGACCTCAACCTCCCAGCACGGTTAAGAAACCTCCACCCGTCAATAAACCAAAAACACAACCCATTCCTTCCTCACAAACCTCTAACATACCCAAGTGCCCAACATGACTTACACCCACACCTATAGCATCTTTACCACCCATACCTCCAATACCATCGATCACCCCTTCACTACCCACAACAATTTAGTCTCTTTCCCTCACACCTCTGGCATGACCTACACCATCTACCTTCACAACACCTACATTATCCCCGTGGGTAACGTGCCCTCTTCCACTATCTTCCTTTCCATTTAGATCTTGTGTGCCTACATCACCTTTCCCTAAGAAGGTGTAGCCCAAGACAAAAATCCGCTACCCTTCAACAAGGTAGTCAAAAAAATCACACACCCTCCTAATAGTTCATCTACCATACCCCTACCCAAACACATACGACCAACACCCAAGACCACACCAGCACCCAAAACCATAGCTTGACCTAATCCCCCTCCTACAAAGACTGTTCCTCAACAATCTGCCACATCTACGCCCAAACCCACTTTCACTTCCCATTGCGACCCACTAGCAGGGTCCTATGCCAAAATCTTAACCAACCTCCTTGAGACTTCTGTCATCACATTACCATCACTTAGACCTTATGACCCCCTCAAACCCAAGCCAAAAGGTTTTTATGACACTAAAATTTGCACCTACCATTGTGTGCCAGGGAATGATGTGGAGAACTACAAGGCTTTGAAAACCATCCTTATCCAGTTGTGTCCTCCTGAAGCAAACTTTGACGATGATGACCTTCTTGATGAGGACCTTGTTTCACCTACACCCATTTCCATAGTCCTTCCCTCACTACCTACTCAACAACCATGACCTCCACCCCCTCAACTCTTAGAGCCACCCCCAGATTCAAAATTAACATGGTTCGCATCAGAGAACTTGCCACACCATCACCTAAATGTCGTTGCACCTAGCTCACTTCACAAGGATTTTCTCCTGGTAGGTTTTTTCCCATCATGTCATTATACCACTCATCCTACACCTTCTCCATTTACCAACTCCCCTCAAATCAACATGATCCACGTTACTACCCGTGCTTAGAAGGAAAAAGGCAAGGAAAAGGCAACTAACTCACCAACCAATCCTATACCCAACATACGATTTGTACCCACACCTAAAATCACTATCTATGGACCCATGTATCCTATTTCTAATGGGGTCACACACCGCGCAAAGCTCAAACAATTACACCAATCCCCCCTCAAAATGTCCCTATATGATCTCATCCAAACCTTGGAATCCCATCGTCAAGCTCTCATGGAGGTCCTGCAATCTATTGAGGTTTTACCCAATGACCCTACACCCATAGCCTCCATTATCACACCACATCATGTAGCCTCTCTCACTAAATTACCACATTTATCCACACTTCAACCTACTCATTAAGTAGCTTCCCTTAGCTTCTCAAGGGAAGAGATCACACTCGCACCAAAATGATGACCTAGACTTAGCTCTCTTAATCTTTGTCCACATCGATGATATACATGTACGCCGTGTTAGATTGACGGGGCACTAGCATTAATATCATTTCATCCCATGCATTTTCTCAAATGAGTATACCTAACAATTGCATGTATAAGCATCATGTCATGTTGTGTTCATTCGATGATGTTATCACCTCTCGCATTAGGCACCATCATCCTCCACATTCGCATGGGCCCCCGTACTATTCTAGAGTTATTTTATGTCTTGGAGGGGGAATTTCAATATAACCTGTTGCTTGGTAGAACCTGGATTCATGTCATGGGTTGTGTCCCTTCCTCTTTTCATCGTTGTGTGAAATTTGAGCATGAAGGACACACCTATACAATTCTAGCTGACCCATCACCTTTCAAAACTTACAACATGCTTTACCAACCCAATGAAATGCTCATACCCATCAAATCATCTACCTCCATAACCACTACCACGTCACTTACACCTCCCCTCACCAAAGGTCAGCCGCTACTTTAACCACACCTACATCCTACATTCTTACCACTTTGCTAAAACCTCCATAGCCAAACCATCGGCCTCCTAATTCATTAGCTTCACCTTTGATCGACCTCTAACACATTGTATATTCTAGCTACCCACATACCAACCACCAATCCCTTGGAGGGCATTTTTCAATGCCTCACTCTGGGGGAGTATCACCTATATAGTGTCAACACATTCCTTACTCTACAAGAGTATGGAAGTCTTCACCAACACCCTTGTTATGATCACCGTATAGAGAGCACCTCCTTTATGGTCCTCCCCCTTCATACCAATCTCACCTATGGGGGACTTGATACTACAACTTACACACTTGACCCATCGTAAAAACCCACCCATTTTCTCGCCGACCTCCACCACTCACCAATCACTTTTTTCTCCCACACATTCTGTACACGATGTGCATGGAAGGGTTTTGGTTTTGGCTTTATGAGCAAGGCCATCATACTTTTATTCCATGTACTACCCATAAGCATAATGACCGTAGTGGTATCGGATTTGCTGAACCACCTACCAAGAATGCCCACATTGAACTCATTGAGGACATCAACCCTTCTCCACCTTCTTCACCACCATCACTTCCTTCGCCGACGGAGTCGATGGATCCAAAATCCATCCCTCCTAATTTTTTTTTTCATAAACACCATTTCCTTGGGGCCTCTGACTTATCAATGCGAGGAAAGGCTCCATCCTCTTTTCCTTCCTATATCCTAAAATGATCGATGACAATACACCTTAGATTAAGGTCGTTTCAATGTCAAGATGATGAATCTATACTCACATACCTTGGTGTAGAATACTCATATATTCATCGGTCGTTACCTTCGAGACGCAAACCATGTTAAATGAATCGACTATCGTAATTAACATTCATACTTAGGATGACCCGCATATCCTAAAGATCGGTCGGTCTTTAGATGTTGGTGAATATGAAGCCATCACCTCTTTTCTCAAAGACCATAACCACGCTTTTTCGCTTGGTCTTACACAGACATGCCCAATATTGACCCCACCATAGTGGTCCACAATATCGTAACTGCTTCCGGATGCCAAACTCGTTAAATAAAAACTAAGGAAAATACACCCTCACATTACCCTTCTCGTTAAATAAGAACTTCAACGCCTTCTTTCCATTTCCTTAATATTACCCATTGATTATCCTTGTTGGATTTATAACATTGTCCCTATCACTAAGGCGACAGGGGGACTTCACATTTGCATAGATTTCCATGACCTCAACCTAGCCTACCCAAAAGATGACTTCCCTCTACCCGGTATTGACCAACTGGTTGATCTTACCACCGGTCATGTCACACGAGATGCTATCACTCATGAATGGCTTCTTGGGTAATAACCAAATCTTACTTGCCCCGAGGATCAACATCAAACCACATTCATCACTCCTTGGGGACCTTCTGCTATCGAGTCATGCCTTTTGGCCTTAAAAATGTTGGTGCCACATATCAGTGGGCTATGACTTATATCTTCCATGACATCATGCATTGTATATTGGAAGATTACATGGATGATATCCTTTCCAATCCAAACACCTCTCGAGCATCTCGCCATCCTCAAAACCATCTTTGACTACCTCGTTAAATATTGCGTTCACCTTCAACCCAAGAAGTGTGTCTTCACGGTTCTCTCAGGAAAGCTCCGGGATTTATTGTTTCCTTACATGGTATAGAAGTTGACCTGCTAAAGTCAAGGCCATTCTCGTAATGCCTCCACCCACTAATCTTAGGAAACTCTATAGCCTGTAAGGGAAGTTCTGATCTATTCACTTGTTTCATTTCACAATTGTCTAATCGGTGTCAACCATTTCATCATCTGCTCAAGAAGGATGTCTCCTTTAAATGGAATGATGACTACCACAAAGCTTTTGAGGCCTTAAAACAATACCTTCTTCAACCACCCGTGCTCATTCCTCCTAAGGATGATCCACCCTTCTACCTATATATCTCAGCTACCGATCACTCCTTGGGATCCATGCTCGGTCATCATGATGAACAACACAGGGAACATGAGGTTTATTACATAAGCCGTATTATTTTGGATTACAAAATTTGATACACCCATCCCAAAAACTTTTCTTAGCCTTAGTTTTCATTGCCACAAAACTCTGCCATTATCTACTCAACCACAAAACCTATGTTGTGACCAACACCGACCCCTTACACTTCATGTATGCCAAACCTTATCAAAATCAATGTGCCACATGTTGGCTTATGCTTTTAGCTAACCTCGACCTCGAATTCATTCATCAAAAGTCCATCAAGGGCCAAGCTATTGCTGACCAATTGGCTGATGCACCTATTTCTAGGGATCAACCCTCTAATTTTGACTTTCCAGATGAGTCAATTGCTACCCTTTCCCTAGATGAACCCGCTTACCAAATGACACTCTTCTTTGATGGTTCCAAGTGTCAACGTGGGGTGGGGTTGGTGTTATCCTCATTCCGCTTGATGGTGAACCCATGCCTTTGTCTTTCAAACTCAATTTTGATTGTACAAATAATATTTCCGAATACGAAGCACTCATACTAGGTCTCTAAGCTGCCTACGCCTAGATGTCAAATCAATCAACATCTTTGGTGATTCTCAATTGGTCATAAACCAGGTCAATGGTATATACCAATGTCATAATGAGATACTTCAAAAGTACAAACATCATATAGACATACTTTTGACCACCTTTGACCAGTTACCCTTCAAACCATTCCATGTTCAACCAACAAATTTGTAGATACCATGGTCTAGTGCCTTGGCTTCTCAAATACCCACTTCGCTTCGTCGATTCTAAAATCTTTGTCACCATTCAACAACTCCATTCACCCTCTTATTTACCTAGCAACATTTACTCTATTGGAACCACTGCCCCAACTTGAGTGACATTTGGTATAAAAATTACTCCGACTATCTTTCTCTCTCCATCTTACCTCCTGCTCTCACTCGTAATGGACAACACACCTTCCTTAAAAAGGTCTCTTGTTATGTCATCATGGGGGGCTCCTCTATAAGCACAAATTTTATGGTATTCTCTTACGATGCCTCACAAGTTCTGAAATTCCTTATACCATTAAGGAAGTTCATGATGGCATATGTGGAGGTCACTTCAGTGGCCTTACTATTGCTAAACGTATTCTTTGCCTAGGCTCTTACTGGCCGACCCTTAACCATGATTGTTGCTACTACATCAAGCGTTGTGTAAAATTCCAACAACATGCCAACCTTCATCATACACCTAGTCATGGGTTACAGTTGCATGTGACCTTTGGCCCTTCTCTCAGTGGGGTTTGGATCTTGTCAAAGAGATCATTCCCCATTCTTCCCAATGCCATCAATGGATCATCACCACTAACAAATATTACACAAAATGGGTCAAAGCCATACCAATTATCTCCATGAAAGCTGAGAAAATATGCAAGTTCATCAATCATCACATCATTTGTCGCTTTGGTGTTCCTCATCGCCTCATCACTGACAATGGAAAACAATTCAAAAACAAAACATTGCAAAAACTTTGCGACGCCTTTGGTATTTAGCTAAGTTTCTCATCACCTTATTACCCACAGACTAATAGCCAAGCCAAATCCACTAACAAAACCTTAAAGAAAATTCTCATGAAAGTGGTTAATGATACTTTGGGAAGGACCGACATACGCAAATTCCTTTCACCCTATGGGCATACCACAAGCATCCATACTTCCACTTCGCCACACCCTTTTCTCTCGAGCTACGGTATAGAGGTTGTTCTACCTCTCAAAGTCCATATTCCCTCACTTCGCATTTCTCTCCATGACATGCTTAATGATGATGACTTTCATTAGGACCATTTAGCACAACTTGAGTTACTAGATGAATGTCATCTTAACGCTCTTGACCACCTTCAAGTTTACCAAAAACGTATCAAGTGTGCCTATCATAAACTTGTCCACAAACAAACCTTTCACGTTGGTGATCTTGTCCTGAAATAAAATCAACACGTAACCAAAGAAGAAAAAAGTAAACGGGGAAAATTTTCTCCTAATTGGCTTAGACCATACATTGTGACCCATACTTATGGATCAGGTGCTTATCGTTTATCTTCACTCGATGGTAAACCTGAACCTGAGCCCCTTAATGCCTTACATATTTGACCATTATACTGTTGAATCTTAGTCCTACCTCACGTTTTTCTCTTTCGATGCTCATCCATTGAGTGCTATCCACTTCTTACACCTCACCAACAATTAAACAAGAATCATTGTGTGTACCCGTCACTTGTTATTTTCTCTTGAATATGTGTACCATGGCGCTGCACATAACATGATTCTCATGGATACTTTTTGTCTACCTTTAGATGAGATCCCATGGTCGTTTCACTCTACTTTCTGAAAAAGAATCCTATTCTTCACCTTGGTCTTGTCCATGACTTCAAAGCCCTCACATGGGACCCAACTCCTTGAGTCAAACTTCTAATAAAAATATGACTCCCTCAAAAGGACATCTTCCTCTCTACAATCGTTGCTATAAATAGACTTGCTCCCTCAAAGGAAAACTATGTAAAGCTCTTTCCAAAAAAAAAAAAAAGAGAGCGAGAGAATTTGAAGCTTCCCGCATCGATCAACTTCACGAAGACCTCAAGGAGTTAATTTCCTCATCCCATATAGAATTCCTACATCGATCAGTCTATCTCAAATATAAGTCAACATAGAAATCCTTTTAGTCATGGAATTTCCCATTGTGACCTTGGATATCTTGCCTAAAGAGCATGCTACCTCATACCATATAAAAATTAACCACCTTTCATCCCTCTCATCGTTCGCACTCCCATTTCCTACCGCCTCAAGACCTCTCGGAACCATGCCATTTGGTGATCATGTGACTACTTTTCACCCTTAGAAAAATTAATCATGCAATGTATTTAGGGTCTTACGTTCATCACCTCTTCTAAGGTATTTTCATGATCCTCGCTAATTAGGTGTCTTTTGTGCTCCCTCTTATCTTTTAACCTTCTTTATTACGTATTGATTACCTTATACAGGACTTAGTCCTCGACACCTACCTTTGGGGTAACCTTCTTCTTCTACCACAATTGAAATCACCTATACCAAGTTACTCACAACTCACCCACACCTAATAGACCTAAACCAAAATTATGCCTACGACCTACCATCTCATTCTCATACTTTGCCTCATATTCTTCCCTAGCTTATGAGATAACTACATCAACCGAGGTCCTTTTCACTAGGACTATGTAGGAAGCACTTCGAGGGCATGGACCTTTGAAGGCTAGCTCGCAACTCTCTACCCTAACCAATTCATATTTCATTTTCCTAAATCACATTTGACCCTACTTAGTTTCATTTTTATATCCAAAATTGGAAATTAAACCAAACAAACAACAAGTTGCTTCACATTTTTATCATCATTACAACATACATTTATTTTGACTACCATTTCTTTACCATCATCATGCATATATTATAAAACATCTCACAAGTGACTATATCATCATTAACCACACACATTAATGAATTACAAACTCACCCACTTTTAACTCAACCATGCCTATGACCTGACTCCACCATGCCTAAAACTCTGACTCAATCCATGCCTAAAACTTAACTCCATCATGCTTAACACAAACCTGATTCAACCATGCCTAAAACCTAACTCAACCATGCCTATCACACATATCACTCATCCATCTATGCATAAACAATCACAGTCTATCAACATCAAAGCATCATCCGCAAATCATCAAATCATCCATCTCATCATATAAATTTGGATGTCCATACAATATACATGAATATCAAATAAAGTGTATCTCTCCAAAACTCTCATATACAACCTCACCATCTTCGGCACATAGGCCAGTATATGCTCAAAAATACAAAACTCTCATACATCCTCACTCTCTTCCGCATTACACAAAGCTAGTATGTGATAAAAATATAACAACACTTGGCACGCAGTGTGTATATATCAAAATCAAAACTACATCAAAATTAGGAGCCATTTATCGTGTGTCATCATGGTGGACATCCTCTATATTTGTCTCACCTGTCCCCTCTATCTCCTTGGCCTTGTCTCGTGACTCTGCTAACATCTTCCCACCCATCATAGGTGGTGGCTAGGTCCCTACTTGATACATCAACTAGAACGCCTTCGAGAACCGTGGCCTCACCACGACCACGTATTGGGGCTTGATGACCCCCTGTGCTCTCCACGTTATAAGTGCATGATCGGGTCCTCTCACTAGAGTCCTCTTTATGCCCTATACTCAGCATATGATAGACAATCTATCCCTACCACCGTTAGCTGGTCCTGATAATAACTAGCCTCTTCTCTCACCTCCCATAGTCTGGATAGAGGTACTTTATATGTGGTGGCCTTATTGGCCTCTAACCTGTACCTATCTTTATGGAACCCTGTCCCACCCCTACTTGTGAACCGGGACCTGTTCCAGCTTACGTGGTAGCACCATTAGCCTTTGCTCCTATGCCTGTATCTGGGCCTATAAGGCCCCATACGTGCTCGTGCCATGGCTAATCGCTCTGTAACCTGTACACTGTGCTTGCATGGGAAGCCATCGACCATCATCACCATCTCCATCTCCATCCCCACCCTAGGCCATCTGGGCCTAAAGACTGGCCACCTGTGCATGTAACTCGGCCACCTCTCCTCTGAGCCGACTAACTGTCCCTGCACCATACCCAATTGGGTAATCAGGGTCACCACCTACCCCTGTAGGGTGTCTCTCTACATTGTGATCATGGGTAAATCTGGTTTCCCACTTGGGTGGTACTACTCGTAAATGAGCCGCTCACCACTTTCTATACCTATCGGTCATGTCAAGCATCATCAATCGCCTAGTCTCATCACCTACTCCTCCTAACCTATCGGATCTGCTGGGTGTGGTAGAGGAAATGGCCTATCCACATCATCTCTCCTATACTATGGGAAGGTCGAAGGTATATCCTATCGTAGCCCAAACTACCTTCTGACCCTATCAATGGGGATCATCTTGTGCTCTCTCGCATGGTGCCACTTTATCCATCAAAGTAGGCAAGGCCAACTAACTCCTCCACCATTTGTCTATATGAGGGATAACCCACATACGGTCTCCATATAATGTCTACCCTAGATAATCCCTCTAGTAACTTCCTATAATGGGCCACATCATGTCTCACCCTATCTGATCACCGCTCTCCAATCACAAGTACCCATCGCCTGTATCCCACCCACACAAAACCTGGCTCAAAAGCATCTTCCCGGGGCATACCCACTAGACACACATAGATAATGTGCTTGTAAGCCCAACAATGTAGAATGAAAGTGCAGCATAGACTAAACCTGCGGAGCCACCCATATGCCCATAGCTCTCTATATAGATGCACTATGAATGTTGGTGCCTAGGAAAATTTGTCCTCATAATCATCATGTCATGTAACACTCCCATCAGTGATTATGGGAATCTCCCACCCTTAGCATCCGTAAGTGTAAAACAATAGACTACCTCCATTAGTAATACTACTAGCCTTGTATCCTCCGGATAGGCCAGCTACATCTCTCCATAGCTAAGACCGGCAATGTGGAATGTCAGCTTTGCCATCCCCTCCCCAAATACCGTTAGCATCAACTCCTCGATTCTCTCGAGGATATCTAATATACCTGTGTACCCGGTATGGGTAATGCCGTAGGATCCTAAACGTGTCCTCCGGGGTGACTTTCATCTCACCCATCGGTAGGTGGAACGTGTTGATCGTGGCATCCCATCTATCGATGAGGGTGACCATTAGATTCGGCCGCGATTGCATGCCAAGGTAGTGTCAAATCCCAATCAAACCCACCTCCTCAACATGCCGCAACTCCTTAGCTATCGCTACACCTTGAATTATCACGAGCGGGTGGCACCCTATCTCACATCCTTAGTTGATCTCTTGCCTGCATATAACAAAACAATTAAATTATTCAAACATGACCATATTTTCATTCACCCATACCCACTCCCATTACCCTACCACCTCTACTTCGCTACTCACCCATTTATCCCATGGCCTACCCTCCACCACAAACTAACCTGCACCTCCCTACTTACCCAACCCAACCCTAACCGATCGACCTATCTACCTAATCCTACCCAACCCTAACCTACCGACCTACCTACCCAAACCTACCCAACCCAATATCACCTTACCTATTTACACACACCTCGACCCCTTCCCTACTTCAATTTTACTCCAATTTTGACCGGCCGGTACGCTTACCCCTAACCAACCCCGGTCCCTTTAACCGACATCAATCACCTATTCTATGATTGATACCAACACGTTGACACCGATGTCGGCTAACCTCTAACCGATGCCGGTCACTATCGCATCAAAACCACAATGCCCAACCCCTATTTTTCCTCAAAATCCCCTTTTTGCTCCTATCCACCCACTTAATCCTACCCAAATCTCACCTACACCCTTCCCCACCCCTTCTTCACCCAATCACCTCCCTCCTCATTCCTATTTTCATCGATTTTCCCTACCACAATTCAAAATTTATTTTCCCCCCAAAAAGAAAAACCCATTTTCCACTACCTAACTTTTAATTCAATCTATTAAACCAAACAAAGTGTAGGATTGAATCTTACCTCATCACGCTGCTGATCGTGTGGCACCTGGCACCTCGCCATTACTGGTGGTCCCCCGATCCCTCTCCTGCCTTTGCCATCACCAAATGACCACTCACTCTCCAATCACTCAATCCAATCAAATTGATCTAACCTAGCTCGTGGATCCACCTATCAACCAACTCTCACTAGCCACGTGGCTCGCCAACTCAATCCTCAGCCTCACTCTCTCACTTTCCCTCTCTCTCTCTCTCTCTCATCATTTCCCAATTTGCTAAAACACAAATGATTTGCAAAAACACAAATGATTTGCAAAAAACATGGATTTTTCTTTTTTATAACACCCCAACCTCACCGATGCTAGTTTTACCTTCACTCGCATCAGTCACGTGCCCTACTTTACCATGGTCGGTTACCCTATACCGGCATTGGTCGCCCTCTCTTCCACATTGCCCACAATTCCGCCCTATTAACTCGCCCTCACTTTTTTTTTTCCCTCACCCAACGCTTACCCTAACCATTCACCTCACCCTCCTGACCTCATCATTTACTACCTAACCTCATCCTCATTTGGGGACTCATTATTTTACCCATACCTTGGCCCTACCTGTGCCGTGACCTAGATTCTTGGACTTGGAACATCGCTAGTGACCTTTGACCTCATGTGTTCGTTATACATTGTGGCACTTTTACCTGTGTTGATTGACCTAATGACCTTACCTTGCCTCTTGCTATGACCATTTATCCTGACCCAACACTCGGTGTACTGGAACATACCTAAATGTTCCTGCACCCAAATTGTGTCATGTTTCCTAACCATATCCTATACCTTGGATACGAGAATCACTTGAAAACTTGTTTGGAAAAACCTATCAACCTTAGACAATGTGGAGTTTGTCTGCTCTTCAGCTTGGTACCATGTTATAGTTTATACGCATGCGTGCGTTTGATTGTTACTACATTTGACCCTAAACCATTACCTAGATTACCCGAGTGGAACTTTTTCCTTCTTCCCCGCTACCCCAACTTCCATTTCATCACATTCACCTTTTAATCAAACCACTCACCGATTCTTCCTTCGCCTCATCGGTTCTGGTTTGAGGGGATCACCTTTACCCATACATGGGGCAGCCACATCTTATTTTTGTCGATTGATTACCAATACAAGCTATGTAACAAAAAGGGGAAAAATGTAGACACCAAAATTGGGTCACACTCCCCTTTGGTCCTTGATAAATAAATACCTTAAACACATCCACCCAGCCATGGCCCTCTTCACCCCACTATAATATTAATTTAATTATTTTAATTAAATTAATTCATTATCCTCACCATATTTATTATTTAAATATCCTAATTAGGATAATGCCCACATATCCACCTCACCTAGACACCTCATCAAGCCACCTCACCCTAAGACCTATTCTTAGTAAGTTTCCATAACTAACTAACACCTACCCAAACCCTAAAAATCAATGCCTACATTCCCTCTAACCACATTCCCACCCATTGGAAGGAAGCTTCCATGCTAATTCATGGAGTAAATGAAATGAAACCCCAGAAAATCAAGGGGATCTACCCAGTTTAGTAAACCTAGGAAATCCCACCCTAACTGATGCCGGTTACCCTTAACCACCGTCGGTTACCATTTAACTCCCAAAAAAACCTTATTTTGAGGTTGGAATTTTTTTGAGAGAGAGGGACATCTTCTGAGAACAAGTGACGAAACCAGAGCCGCATATAATAAAAACCAAGCATCCGTCAAGCATTAGAACATCCATAGCTAGTACTGGAAGCAATCACATAGCTACCGCCTTTACGGGAACATCCGGGAAATTGCAACACTACACCAAGTTCATTTGATCACCCACCATTACCAACCAAGCATCAAGCTCGTACAAATAGTAAGTTTTGTTAACCTGCATTGGTTCCTTATCATTTTAGCAGATCCTTTCACTTCTATTGTTAGTTTTGTTCCCATTTTCATTCCCCACCATTTTAACTCCATACAAACTTGACCATCTCTTTACCCACACCATTAAACTACCCATATCTAGACTTTTATCATTCCTGTGCATATCCAGGATCCATACGAGATCTTTCCATTTCCCTTCTATCTTCATCCAACCTCAGACCTATCACCCAACCAAGTTTTATTAAATTTCTTGAACCTCGACCATACCGACGCCGGTCACCCACAACCATCGCCGGTTAGCCTAAACCATCATTTGGTTAACCTAAACCGACGTTGGTCTCGTGTCTTTACCGTAAAACCCAGATTAAAGTCTAAAACCTCCACCAAATACCTAAAACCACCTTAACTCCGACCTTGAACAGACTTCTACGGTACCTTGGCAAAGTGATGTTGACCTTTATATTCAATCATAGCCTAACCTGTTGTGAATGAATTTGATTATTGTTGATGAATGAGATACCTAAATCATTTTGAATACAATAGGATTTACTGTTTTATCAGCATTAAGTTATTTTAAAACAATGGATTGACAACCGTCTAGGAAGTATCACACTTCTCGGATCTAGCACAGATAGGTAGTCCACTCGCATATATTGTTTAAATTTTATTTGGTGGTATTGGGTTCCATTTCGGGTAGTTCCTCCAAGCAAAAAGGAAACTCTCACAATCGGTTGTGGATCCGTAAGTCATACACACATAACAACCTACAACCAACATTTCAACAGTATTCCTCCTACGCTGTTACCCTATTTGTTTCGTCAACATTCTTAGAAACACTTCTAATCGGGTGAAACAGAGCAATCAATGAATATGGAGAAAAATAAAGCATTAGACACGGTCTAATATGAGATGGATGACTTGAGAGAAGTGTGCAAAATGTTGCGCCAGGAGAATATCATTCCACTATTAGGGAATTGGTTAAAAGTAAACACTACGTGTGTAAGGATTGAGACCGGATGAAATATCCTACATTAAAGTCTTCCCCCTCATAGCCTATATTATAACAAGGGAATCACTCTAAATGTTATTATGGATGGGTGGATTTTGAGTAATATATTGATTGATACAGGTGCGGAAGTCAATGTTCTTACCTTATATGCATGGGTAAAAATGGGGAGACCTCCCTTGCATCCCTCTTCAAATGTTTTGTTCATGGCTAAGCTGGACTAAGGCTACTCCAATTAGTGTTTTAAAATATGCCTCCATTACCATACAAGGAGCCAAGTTCATTGGAGATTTTGAGGTCTTAGCTCGCAGAGGCAGATAGCTTCTCGGCTCTCTCTTTGGGGCATCCTTGGTGCTATGCAAATAATGTTAATCTTCGGTTCAACAAGGGTTATATAAGCTTTGAAAACAAGGAGGAAAGGGTTATTATCCCATTAAAATATGGAAAATTTATGCCCTATGTTGAGCCCTTGAGTGAGGAAGACTTGAATAGGATTTATGTGCGCGTTGTCTAGGACCCAAAGGTGCATGAGTCATCTAAAGAAGGAATCCTTCAATGGGAGGATGCATGTTCTATTAGCGATACTATAAGTATTGTTTTTGATAATTGGGATCATAACACTTATGAGTTGGCGGGTATGAATTAAATATTATATTTTCTAAGGACCGCAGATCCACATTGTATTAGGAGAATAAGTAATAACTCGGTACTTTGTTACACCGGAGAAGGAGACCCTATGGTGTTCCCGCACACCATGGAGGAACAAGGATAGACCAATTAGAGAGACAAAACATGCTAACATATACCCTAAGTGGGAGAACAACACATTGGTGGGTGGTTCACAAGGATAATATTGTATGATGGAATGACATTAGGATCAATCTTGCTACTAGGTTCTTCGGGGCAATACACCTACTCAAATATGTACTTATCATGGTAATCAACTGTTCAATGCAATGTTTAATAGTGTGAGAAACTCTGGAAAGAGGGGTAGGAAGCTTTGCCACTTTCACTCTGGGTGCACAAGTTTTATTCCACTTTACAAGGCTACGCGCGTGTTTGGTATGTATATGCAGAACTCCATAGAGAGACTGGAAATTGGAAGGATTTAATTGTAGGAATCACCCAGACGTTTGAATTCTTCTCTACTAAACCTTTGGTGGAAGAAGCATTAAAGGTTATAAATTGCTTAACTATGGGGGATAGTACGGAGGCGAAGAACTCATTCAAGAGCTATTTAATGAAGGATACTGGGAGGCGTGTTACTCAATAAGAAACAAAGGCTAATGCCACATTACTTCAGCATGCTTGCGTTGAGAAAGAAAAAAGAAAAATGGTCTACTTAGTGGATGATGCAGAAGTTTAAAATCTAGATGTAGACCATTGTCACCCTTAAACCACCCCACTCATTTTTAAGACAAGTTCAAAAATTTTGATCTCACGCCCTCCATAAGTGTTCAAGTAAAGCTGGAAGTCCAAAAAGATAGAAATTCATGATTTGAAATTGTTTGAACTCTCTACAATCGTATGTTTTGATAAATTTTCTGTTTTCCTGTCTGGATGCGTGAAAATTTTATTTTTGTCCTCATTTGAATGAAATTGTCAATATTTTCATGGCCATGGATCATCAAACCTTGTATTAATTTCAATTCCTTGGTTCACGAAAGAAATTTTAAAATTGGGAGCAAAATGGTGGAGTTTTCTTCTTCTCTGCATTTTTCCACAGTCGTGAATGATGGGTGTTTTCTTCCCCATCAAATTTTGGCCCCATTATTCATGGGTATGTGGACATATCTAATTGGATGTGGAAAGGTGGATCCTTTTTCCATTTTAAGGCATTATGGTGAAAAGGAGAAAAGTCATAAAATGACCCATGCAACCCCGATCACACTATGACTAAAAAAAGTAAAAGTGGGGAAGCGGGTCAGCGGAAGCCTCCACATGTCAGCCTGGTGCAACTTTAAAGGAAAAATCCAAAGGCAGGTTCCAAATGAGCGCCAACTCTCCATGTGTCCAGGGTCAGATATACGGCCCCACCAAACAAAAGGGAGAAAGTCAAATGTTGAGCCCGCATTGAAATTCAAAGCGGGAAGTGGGCCATTGGGGAGATTTGAGAATTTGAGCCTTGTTTTCATTAAAGGGGCTTAAAGTTAAAAAGTGACCCGCAGCCCCACCAATGCCAAGGAAAAAGTCAAATACTAAGCCCGCATCGAAGGTCAAAGCAGGGAGGCGGGCCGACGGAGAATTTGTGTTTTTGAGCCTTTTTGTAAAAAGGGCTAAAATTCATAAAGCGAGCCGTGATTCCTTTGCCAATCAAGTGAGGCCACGTGTCAAGACCATATCAAAAGTGGGTGAGCAGACCAAAAATGTAAAAAATGCCAAATCTCTATAAAGTCACAAAATGCAAAAGGCATCCTCCACACCCGCTCCAGTAAATTTCTCCCACATGGATGACTCTAGTTTAAAGCTTCAAAGGCAAGATGAATGGTTAAATTCAAAGTTACAAAATGAGTGTAACGGCTGCATTATGAAAAGTTCTGGTTTTTTCCACCATTGGTGTTTCTTCACGAATCAAGAATTTGAACGGATGCGAAGGATTGAAGAAGTTGTAACCATTTCTTGCTAACAAAGAAGAAGTAGTAATGTTTCTTGCAAGATATTTAATGGATTCTTCAAGCATTGTATTAGGGTTAGCAATTGATATTATAAACTCATGAGTACATTGTACTTAGAGAAAGCAAAGGAGATAGCCATTTTTCTTCTACTTTCCTCCATTCTCAAATTTCTTCCATTCCCACATTATGTACAACTTCTGTTTTAAGCATCAATACAAGAAGAAGGATTTTTAGCCTCTTTGATGAGGATATTTTAGAAACTTTGAGTTCACAATCTTATCTCATCTTGTTGCCATTTGTAGGGTTGTTTCTTCTCATGAATGCATGTGTTGAAGTTTCTAACTAGTGCGTGTGCAGGAATATGATTTTCTACCTATGACATTAGTTCTCCTACCTCTTTTCTCACTCCCTTTCCCACCTTCATAAAAATTCCCCCTTGCTGATAATCGCAAGCTTTAATGTAGGGTTAGTGGAGTGCCCCCGTTGATCCCCGACCGAAAGGCCACCACAGAAATCCATGCTTTCTCGCGCATGCATACATGACATTTACACCGGTTAAGTAGAGGGACTTAGATTCCCAGAGCATTGGCAAGGAATTCACAAAATTTTCCACTCGAAAAATTCCCTCACCAATAGTTTTTGGCACCCACCGTGGGGCAGATTTAGCAGCATCTGCACCTGAATGCAACCGCAAGGTCAGAAAATTCAAAATTCAAAAAGAAAAAATTTAGAATTTGAATGGCTATATGAGCCACATGGATTCAAATCATGGCTATTCTAGGAAACCCTCCTGTTGAAAGACCCAAATTTCTCTTCCACATCCAAGAAGATGTTACTTCAAATTTGAGGGAAGTTATCTGGCATAATAGACAAAGTGTCAATCACTACTTCATTGCCATGAGAATTCTGGACCTTAAAGAAGAACGCTACAACCGAATCGAGAGGCAAAGAAAATTCCAGCACCACAAAGAAGAGCATATATTTTCAAGCTAGCGAGATATAAGATTCACCCAACAACAAAGATAAGGAGGACAAACTGATCCCATTTTTGAGGAACTTCAAAGGAGACAAGAGCTACTCGAAATCCGAGGCTTCCTTTTCAAGCAATTGGTCATGTTGGGAACCTGAGTGTTGTCAATCCTTTAGATGGTGAATTTTCATACATCAATGAGAACCTTGTAGACTTCACTGACGTGAAGATGAAAGAAGAAGCTAGAGAAAGAGAGGTGAGAGATGAAGAAGAAATAAGAGCTCAACTCGAAGAAATCGAGAGACTTCAAGCCAAGGAAGACGAAAGAGTAGAAACAAAATCCATAACCTTAGCAAGGTTGAAGCTAGAAATAGAAATAGAATGGGGATATCATGATCATGAGCATGAACATGATCATGAGGCCTGTAGGCCTAATGTACCATGGGGAGGAAACACTGGTCCACTAGATCTTACTCAACCACTCCATGAGCTACCGAGAGGCTCAAGAAAAAACTTCCCAAAATTCAGAGGGGATGGTTCTCAACTCCCTAAAGAGCATGTAGTAGCATTTATCACTGCTTGCAGTGTGTTGGGTGTTGAGGATGAAGATGTGTTAGTCTGAATCTTTGTGGAGTCACTTCAAGAGAAAGTTGTTGAATGGTTCTACATGCTACCACCAAGGTCCGTCACCTGTTGGGAGGATATAAGAAGTGCATTCGAACATAGGTTCAAGAGCATAGAATATTTTCAGGATCTTTTGGTCCAATTGGTACAAATGAAGAAATAAACCTTTGAGTCAATGAGGGAATTTGTAGTAAGATATAATAGAGTGATAAGAAGAATCCCTAAAGATGTGGTGCCTCCTAAAAATAATTTGAAGAGATTCTTCATCAATGCCTTACCATCAAAAGTAGGTTTCTTCCTTAGAAGAACCCAACCAAGAACATTAAGGGAAGCTCAAGACCATGCAATAGAAACCAATGATGATCTAATCTTCTCCGGAAAGGTGAAAGGCCCTAATGGAAATCAAAAGGGTTAGAATTCAAACTCTGTCACCATAGATCCATGTTCCAAAAATGGAAAATGACTTGGTTGCCTTGAAGAAGCATCTATCTCATATCACAATGTGGAATGCTTCAAGGAAACCAAACCCTCTAGATAGGCCAAGGATTGCTCCACCTCCTCATTGGCTTGCTCTTGAAGCACCACTAGTCAATGCCATCTGTGACACCAAAGAGCCAAAGGAGGAAGTAGAAATTGATGAAACTGAAGAAGAAAATATGGAAGACTATGAAAACTATCTTGAGGTCAAGGAAGTTGATATGCACAATGGCCTAATTGAGTACGTTGATGATGAAGATGAGAATGATGAAGAAGCTCCAAGTTTCTCATGTGTTTTTTTCACTCATGCACAATCCAGAAAGGTGCTTCATCCTCAATGATTATGGTAAAGGATAAGAAGAATAAAGAAGATTCTCCTCCAGAGGTCACACAAAATAAAATCATCAGTAGAGGATCACCATTACCACCTTCTATGGAGTCGGCCAAAGAAAAACCAAACTCACTGGTTGTCAGGGATCATGCTACTATGCCAAGTAAGTCATCTAATTCTTCTCCTAGTTCAAAATTTTCTAAGAAAAATCTCTTTTAAATGTTGTTCCTGCAAAAACATCTAAGATTCAATTAAAAGCTACACCCTCACCCCCTTCTAAGCCAATTGCTATACCCAAAAAGGATAATTCAATACCCAAAGTAGAAAAGCCTCTACAATGTAAATCTTTCTCCATTTCCTAGAACATCTTCCTCGCTCACCATAACCCCATTTGACTTTGTGGAACATGCAAGCAAAACCAAAGTCTAGCTCTCAGAAATAGAATACCTACAAACACACCCTACCCAACTTAACAGGTTCATTAATACCATTCATGGTGGTAACCCTATATCCTTGAGTCCTAATTCTAAAGGCTTACTACCCACACCATCCACACCACCTTCCCAAAACATGTTAGCCCTCAATGCCTCCAAAACCAACAGGGTTGAACCTTTCTACCTATCACTCCTCATTAAAGGCTTCCAGCTAAATAATTGTATCATAGATTCCGAGCCTCAGACAATGTGATGCTAGCCAAAGTTGCAAATGCTCTAGGCCTCACCTTGACTCAGGTAAATGGCACCTACTACTCAATGGAATCCAAACAAGTGCCATTGGTAGGAAGAATCAAAGATGCACAGTAGCACTAGCTAATTTTCTAGACAAGAAGGTGCTCCTAACCATACTGGTAGTAGACATCCCAACATCCTTTGGTATGCTATTGAGTAGGAGTTTCTATAGAGACCTAGGTGGAGAGATAAAAATGGATTGGTCATCTACAACTATCCTAGTAAAAGGAAAGATGAAGAAGTTGCTACTAGTAAGAAAGATGAAGTTCACAGTATGAAAGTCTGATGATCCAAAGCAAACATTCTCTTTCAAGATTATGGGCTAGGAAACTACTTCCTCACATCAAAAAAGAGGAGAACTTGCCACTTCTCATGGAGGAAGAGGAAGATCAAATTTAGACAATGGAATTTGATGGTAGTCATTCCAGTGCGGGCTCGGAGCTGGTGTAGTATTGTACTCTCCTTCCAATGAGTTGTACCCATTTGCCTACAAGCTGCAATTTGATAATACAAATAACACTATAGAGTATGAAGCACTACTCTTAGGCATGAGTGCAACAGAGGACATGGGAATCAAGAAATTGAGATGTTGAGGTGATGTAGAGGTTGTAGTAAAGCAGGTCCGCCAACAATATCAGGTGAAGAATTCAAGACTCCAACATTACAAAAACAAAGTGTGGGACTGCATTGAATCTTTTGATGCATTTTCCATTGAAGCTATTCCAAGGGAATAGAATGAAAATGTTGATTCTCTTGCAGTGTTAGCTTCCCTAGTGACACCTCATCCTTCTTTTGGTAAAGAAAAAGTGACCATTGAAATGGTATTCATGCCTAGTGTACTATATAATGCAAATCATTGGCAAGTCTTCAATGATGATAACCAAATTCTAGCCTTTTTAGAGTAAAGGGATAATTTCAATAATCTCTTCTTTGAAGGAGGTGAAAATCCACACCGAGAAGAAGTCCCCAAAGAAGAGAAAGAAGGAATTGAAGGGATTAATGATGAGGGAATAATCAAATTGAAAGGGAACAAAATTCTCAAATGCGTAGTCTCTTTAGAAGACCTATTTGAAAAACATGACAAATTCATTCAAGAGAAATAAAATCACTCTTCTCGGTGCCCAGCTGATTTTGATAAAGAAAAAATTGGTACCCTAGAGGAGCCAAGGATGGTCAATATTGGAAAAAGTTGCTCTTCTAAAGAAAAAGAAGGTTTGTTGCATTACTCAAGAAATACTCAGATGTCTTGGCCTACTATTATGATGAACTCAAATCCTTCCAACCAAAGGAAATGCATCACTCAATTCCTTTAAAATAGGGTGTTAAGCTCTTTAGGAAGAAACAAAGGCCATATAACCCAAAGATTGCTGATACCATCAAGGAGAAGGTAACGAATATTCTTAATGCAAGGATCATCTTTCCCACCACCATTCAACGTGGGTGGCTAACATTGTGCCAAGTGTGGAAGAAGAATGATGAAATAAGGATATGTGTAGATTTTCACAACCCGAACCAGCATCACTAAAGGAAAATTATCCTCTTCCTATTATGGACCATATCCTACAAGTAGTCACTTGGATCTGAAATGCTTTCATTACTTGATGGATTCTCGTGGATATAATAAAATCAAAGTGGCAGAGAAGGACCTCACGAGACATCCTTTATAACACCTTGGGTAACTTTTTCCTACAACAAAATGCCTTTTGGCCTAATCAATGTAGGAGCTACATTCCAAAGGGCGATGGATTTGGCCTTCAAAGATCTAAAGCATTGTATTCTCATATATCTTGATGATCTCACAAAGTATTTTCAAAGAAGATGGGAGATCATATCTATCACTGGAACAAGTACTTGTAAGGTGTAGGAAACATGGCATATCAATAAATCCAAAAAGTGCATTTTGGAGTCACAAAGGAAATTTATTGGGGCACATCATGAAAAAACATGGTGCACACATTGATCATGAGAGGATTAGATCCATTCAAGCATTAGCCCTGCCCATAAACAAGAAAGGAGTTCATTCATTCTTCGGAAAGGTGAACTTTCTTCATCATTTTATGCCTAAGTTTGTTGAGTTGATGAAGCACATCATTCCATGATGAAACCCAAGAAAAATTCAAATGGAATAATGAAGGAAAGGCATCATTCGAAAAAATCAAGAAATCCATTGCCAAGGCTCCGACTCTTGTATCTCTAGATTTTAACAAAGAATTATTCATGTATTGTTATGCATCAGAGCATACACTCTCTATCATTCTCATTCAGAAAAATGATGAAGGCGTGGAAGCACCTATTTCTTTCATGAGTTTTCCTTTGAAAAAGCATGAGCTAGAATAAAAATAATTGGAGAAGCATGCCTATGTAGTGGTCAAGGCTGTAAAAAACTTTAGGTTTTACATCCTCAATTCCCATACGGTGGTGATGGTCCTCGAAGTGAAATCAAGTCCATCTTGACACAATAGGATCCTCGAGCTAAAAGAAGAAATTGGATTGCAAAGACTTAAGAATATGACTTGGAGATTCAACCCTCTAATATGGTAAGGGGAAATCACTTGTGCAAGTTAATTTCTGAAGATGAAACACTCAAAGTTCAACATGGCAAAGAAAATTGTGCTTTCTCAATTTGTTTAAAGACAACCCACAGGTTCTCTTTGTCACCACTATTGATGACTAGTATGCTGATATTACCTATTACTTGACTTATGGAGAATTCCTCCCCATCTTGACTATAAGAAAAGGAGAACACTCAAGCTCAAGATAGCTAAATTTGTAATCTAGAATCATGTGCTTTACAAAAGAGGCTGATGGTTGTTTCCTCAAGTGCATATAAAAGCAACAAGAAAAAAGTTGTTTAAAGCATACCATGACCAAGCATGTGGTGGACATTTTTCAGTAATGGTCACTGCACACAAGATCCTCTGAGGAAGGTATTATTGGCCCACCATATTTTCAGACACTCAAGATTGGGTTTCTAAATGCAAAGCATGCCAACAGTTTGTTGGAAGACCACAACTCACTGCATTACCACTCGGCCTGTGGTTATTGAAGAACCATTTCAACAATGGGGGTTGGAATTCATTGGTGTTCTGAACCCTCACTCAAGCATAGGGCACACCTATGTACTCACAAAAATAGACTACTTCACCAAATGGGTGGAAGCCATTCCGGCCAAACAAGCCAACATTGAAACAATATGCAACTTCATCAAGGAGAATATCATAGTCCATTTTGGAGTGCCACATAAGATTGTAGCTGATAATGCTACCTATTTCTCTTCAAGAGATTTGACCAAGTTTTGATATGGCTATGGAATCTACCTATCTCATTCTTCTAACTACTATCCACAAGGAAATAGACATTCCGAATCAAGCAACAAGAACATTGTGACCATTGTCCGTAATCTTGTAAACAAGAATCAATGGAATTGACACAGAGGTTGTATGACGCATTATAGGTGGATAGGATCACTCCCAAGAAGGAAATAGGTATGTCACCATTCCAAATATTATATGGAGTCAAAGCATAAATTCCTCTCACGATCGAGATCCTAGCTCTCAATCTACTATAGGCAATAAAAGATGGTCAAGTCAAGGATTCCATTGACAAGAGGATCCTATTTCTTGAGAAGATGGAAGAAAATAGACTCTAAGTGGTGGATCACATTAAGGAGAACCAATTGAAAGTAAATAAGATTTTTGATAAGAAGGCCAAGGAAAGAGAATTCAAAGTTGGAGACTTCATCCTACTATGGGACAAGAGAAGAGAACCAAAAGGTAGCCATGGAAAGTTCGATTCATTATGGCTCGGCCCATTCCAGATTCATGAAGCTTGCGGTGAGAACATTTTTATTCTCTCATATTTGGATGGAATGCCACTAGAATTTCCTTGGAGTGGGAAATACTTGAAATTGTATCATCAGTGAAAGCGGGTTGTTCCCCCCTTGTACCATAGGTGTGTTTCCCTTTCCGTTGTGTGGTTTTGTTTCCCCTTCTATTGTGTGTCATGTGTTTCCTTCCCATTGTGTGCTTGTGTGTTTCCTTATTCTAATCTTTCTTTCTCAAAGTTTTATATGACTCTACAAGGCCCAATGGATAAGGCACTAGTCAACGAATTATAGGGTCTAGAGATTGAGATTCTGGATTCCCATGTCATGTCTTCACTATGCTCGACCCATGTCATGTCCCAAGCTAGAGCCAACTGTGTCCTGTCGCCCTCAAAATCCCCCTTATTTTTAAATCCAAGTTCAAAATTTTTGAGTTCACGCCCCGTATGTTCAAGTAAAGATGGAAGTTCAAAAAGATAGAGAAATTCATGCTTTGAAATTGTTTAAACTCTCCAGTCTACACGTTTTGATAAATTTTCTGTTTTCCTGTCTAGATGCGTGAATTTTTTTTTCCTCATTTGAATGAAATTTTCAATGTTTTCATGGCCATGGATCATCGAACCTTGTATTGTTTTCAATTCCTTGGTTTGCGAAATAAATTTGAAAATCGGGAGTAAAATGGTGGATTTTTCTTCTTCTCTACATTTTTCCACAATCGTGAATGATGGGCATTTTCTTCTCCGTCAAATTTTGGCCCCACTATTCATGGGTACGTGGACATATCTAATTGGATATGGAAAGGTGGATCCTTTTTGTGTTTTGAGGCATTGTGGTGAAAAGGAGAAAATTTGTAAAGTGACCCGCAACCCCGATCATGCTATGAGGAAAAATTCAAATGTTGAGCCCGCATTAAAAGTCAAAGTGGGGAAGCGGGTCGGCAGAAGCCTCCACATATCAGCTTGGTGCAGCTTCAAAGGAAAATTCCAAAGGTAGGTTCTAAATGAACGCCAGATCTCCATGTGTCCATGGTTAGATATATGGCCCCGCCAAATAAAAGGGAGAAAGTTAAACATTGAGCTGCATTGAAAGCCAAAGCGGGGAGGCAGGCCATCGGGGAGGTTTGAGAATTTGAGCCTTGTTTTCATTACAGGGGCTTAAAGTTAAAAAGTGACCCGCATCCCCACCAATCCCAAGGAAAATTCAAATACTAAGCCCACATCGAAGGTCAAAGCAAGGAAGCGAGGCCGGTGGAATAATTTGTGTTTTTGAGCCTTTTTGTAAAAAGGGCTAAAAGTCATAAAGTGAGCCGCGATTCCTTCACTAATCAAGTGAGGCCACTTGTCAAGACCATGTCAAAAGTGAGCGAGTGGACCAAAAATGTAAAAAATACCAAATCTCTATAAAGTCACAAAATGAAAAAGGCATCCTCCACGTCCACTCCAATAAATTTCTCCCACGTGGATGAATCTGGTTTAAAGCTTCAAAGGAAAGATGAATGGTTCAAATTCAAAGTTACAAAATGAGTGTAACAACCACGACAACTACATCAGTTAAGTAGAGGGACTTAGATTCCCGAGAATGTTGGCAAGGAATTCACAAATTTTCCCACCTGACAAATTCCCTCACCAACAAGACCATTTAATAGGTAGGCATGAGGTGTTGGACAATGCAAATAAGACCATGCATTCCTATCATGAACCTATGAAGAAAAAGAAAGTGAATATTGGATCATATGTTGAGCCTAAGGAGGCCATAATTGGAGACTATTGGTCAGACTCTGAAGTGGAAAAAATCATTGAGTTACTATGGGATTATCAGGACTTATTCCCTCGGGGATACCATGAACTTAAAGGTGTGCATAAATCATTAGGAGAGATGAAGATAAAGCTTAAAGAGGGTGTGCACCCAGTTAGAAAGAGACCCTACAAGATGAACCCCAACTTGTGCAAAAAGGTCAAAGAAGAGATTGACAAAATGTTGAAGTCTGGAATCATCAAACCCCTGGACGAGTCAGAATGGGTTAGTCCAATGGTGATCAGTATCAAAAAGGATGGTCAGATTAGGATTTGTGTGGACTACGGGAGCTGAATGCTACATGTGTGATTGATCTCTTCCTATGCCATTCACTGAGGAAATACTAGAAGGCATTGCGGTGTGAAATCTATTCATTTACAAATGGGTTCTCTAGGTATCATCAGGTTAGGATTTCCCAGGAGGATCAAGAAAATACTACTTTTACTACTTACTTCTTATAGGTTTATTTAGATGATTGAATGGTGTATGGACTTGTTAAAGATCATTGTGACAATCTACGCTTAATGTTTGAAAGATGTAGATAGTTAAGTATCTCTTTGAACATCAAGAAGTGCATATTTTCTACACCATTTGGAATATTGTTAGGACACATAATCTGTAAGGAAGGTTTGTTGGTTGATCCAGCTAAGGTTGTAGTCATTATCGGCCTAAAAGATCCTACCAGTCAAAGTGAGGTGCGTGGATTCTTGGGTCACACGAGGTATTATAGAAAATTCATAAAGGGGTAATCCAAGGTTCCTGTACCTTTGGATGAGTTACTGAAAGGAAAAGGTACATTCTACTAGGGAGAACCGTAGCAGTGCACATTCGAGACATTAAAGGAGAAACTTACTACCACGCCTATTCTGCACTTTCCTTCATGGGACCAACCATTTCATGTACATGTGGATGCCTTTGGCATGGCCATTGGTGCATGTTTTCTTAGCTTAGAGAAATTATTATAGATCATCCTATCTGTTTTGCTAGTAGAAATTTGACTCTGTGGAGTAGAATTACACAATTATAGAGCGCGAAGTTTTGTCAATGATCTATTCGCTACATAAATTTAGACAAAACCTTCTAGCTACACCATTTATATTTTATACAGATTACATGGCATTGAAGTATTTGCTAAACAAGTCTTTTTACAAGGGCACATATGCAAATGGGTACTCTTATTTTAAGATTTTGATTTCACAACTATGGTAAAACAAGGGAAAAGTAATTCTAGACTAGACCATTTATCCAGAATACGGTCATAAGATGAGGAACAAGCCATTGAAGATACCATTCTGATGCACATTTATATAGGTTATAATGAGCACCATCAAAATTAGAGGACATTGCTATCTTTCTACGAACATGTATATCGCCAAACAGAATGAAATCCTTAGAGAAGAAACAACTTGCTATATGCATGACACCCTATATTTTGATTAGCGGTGACCTGTACAAGTTATGTCAGGATGAAGTATTGTATCGCTATGTACTGGAACATGAATGCACAAAAATCATGGAGGAAGCTCATGGTGGTACCGTAGGTGGCCACTATGCAGGGTGACACCATTGTACACAAGATTATACTCATTGGATTATGATGGGAGACCACCGTATAAAGGTTGTAAAGCATATTACAAGGATTTTGATCACCATCGTGTCTTGGGAAACTAGGTCAATGAGATAAAATTCCTCTAAGACCTATTACTAGTGAAAAACCATTTGAGAAATGGGATATTTATTTTGTGGGTCCTATTTCACCATCCGCACGCAGAATGGATCACAATATATCATTACTTACACATACTATCTGACAAGGTGGGCAGAAACAATGCCTACAAAGGATTGTACAATAGCTACAATAGCCGTGTTTCTATGGGAAAATATTATTACAAGGTATGCAATGTCTTTTGAGTTTGAATAGTGATAGGGAAAATATTTTTTGAATGAGATAGTCGGGATATTATTGGATGATTTTATGATTACACACCATAAAACTACACCTTATCATCCTCGGGATAATGGAATTGTTGAGGATTTCAATAATATTTTGAGCCGGGCATTGTCAAAAATTTGTGATGTTGGAAGGAATGATTGGGATGATAAAGTGTCTCGTAGTTCTTTGGGCATATCACACAAGATATTAAAGGTTGAAAAAATCCACACCATTTCAATTAGTATTTGCACCAAGTAGTTTGTCCTATGGAATTCATGCTACCCTCTTTATGTATTGTGCGTGTTAGAGGTCTGTCTGATGAACAAACATTAGAAGGATGGATTGAAAAGTTAATCAAGTTGGATGAGTGGCGAGAAATAGCACATTGGATTCGAAGCAAGAAAAGGATAGGAAAAAAGCATGACATGACAAACACATTAGGGATAAAAAGCTTGAGATAGGATAGATGGTGCTTCTCTATGATTCTAAGTTTATCTCGCCATCTAAGAAAACTCAAAGTACACTGGTTGGGTCTGTATGTTATCACTCACATACTTGAAATAGGTGTTTGTCAATTAGAGGCGCTTGATGGAAAACTACTCCCCGAGTTACTTCAACGGGAGTATGTTGAAGCCCTACAATAAAAAAGTCTTCTTGGTGTTTGTAATAAAGCAGTGTTGCCATTTAGATTAGGTTTTCAATTATGTATTTCCTTAATGTATTTCCTTCTTCGTCACTATTCTTTGTCAATTTAGTTGGTGTTTTGTGCAATAAGCACATTTGTGCACCGAAGCTCGTTATTATTGTTGTCGCCAAATCACCGCACCCACCGAATAGCCCGGATGTGAATAGGACGTTCGGTGTGATTGGGACACATGGAATCACCTCTCAAGTTGTGGGACTTGGGCTCGAGGTGAACCTCGGAGAATGCCGGCTTCCTCTTCCTAAACTAAGTCTTTGTCTACTCCTAGTGTAACAAAAATGATTATCTAATCCTACGCTAACATTTTTATGGGGTTTTAGGGAAAGAGATTTACAGAAATGAAACTATACTAGGGATGGTGATGCACCAAATAAAGGGTGTCTTCAGATTTAGGAAGGGTTAATTTGAAGAGGGTGTGTGCACCACAGTCAACTTCACCTCTTTGCTGAACTTAGAGAGGATATAGGATACCACAAACTAAGAGAAACGTGTTCCCTTTGTTAAACTTTATCGAGACAGAGAAATATACCAGTTTACCAAAGTGAAGAAGGATGAACTCAAGAAGGGTGAATGACACCACAACTCAACAAAGCATGCAATACTTCACCACTCGATAAGCACAAAACTCCAAGAACTCCGCAATAGAACTTAAACTTGCATAATGTACCTGCAAGTATGAGAAAGGAACAAAGAAGCACGAAGAAGGATGAAAGGACCGAGATTAGTCACAAAACACACACTTTTATTGCTTGATAACATGCACAATGCATCATACATTCGAAAGAGGCAATAGTTTCCATTATAGTCTTGAAGAGGAGGCTTGAAAGTTCTCTCAACACACAAGAACAACTTGCGAGAAGAGAGAGATTCTTGAAAAGTATACACTCGCTTGAGATATCTAACTGTCAACTTATGCAATCTATTGGAACCCTTTGAAATGAGCTTCCAACTTACATTTATAGAAAAATATGTGAGAAAGAAAAGGAAATGTCATAATTACATTCCTAAATTGAAGGCCCATGATGTATAGGTTCCATCATGGGTTATTAATTTCCTACGATGACCTAGTCTTCTCAATTAATTAAAAGAATATTTAAATAAAATATTTAAATAATAATAATAAATATTATTATTAAAATATTTAAATAAAAATATTAATTTAATTAACATAATGTTGGGACCCCCCCGTTGACCCGTTTGACTTGAAGAGGAGGGGGGTCCATGTGGATAGAGTCTGCACAAATCTCAACTCGGTGAGCTTCGAATCCTCTAACTCGGTGTTGCAATCGATTTTGAACCCCACACTAACTCTTTCCTTGCTTTGGTAATCGGGCTCTTTTGCATTGAGTCCTTCGAATGGTGAGCTATCAAACTCGATTCTTATCATTTTCCTCTATTAACTCGAAGCCATTTATGCATTCCACGTTCAAACTTCATGAAACATCACCACGAGCTCCCTGCGAAGTCACCGAGCTCTTCATCCAGCAAACGATCTTACCTTTCCTGGGCTCAAACTCACTTGAATATCGAGCTTAACCCAACATTTCTGAAAAGAATGGTTTTACCACAATGCTCATGGTTCTTCCTTATCATATAACACTTGTAGTAAGAATGTTTTAGCTTTGCCATAATAAGCACAATTGTACCCTCCAAACGATGAGAAAATGCCATTATCAATAAAGACCTAATGCTGCCATGATGATGACCCAGGCTCATGCCCGTAACATGTCGATAGACACCCTTAAGACTGATTTTTGGCCAAAGAGCCCTTCGGTATTTTGGTAGTGCACTCAGCAATCTCGGCTCCAATCAACAATTATGCCACTATTGGGATCTTAGTATGGCATAGGTAGCTGTGAGCTACACCATATACTCATTTTTCTAGAAACTAAAAGATCCTTTATGTTACAATTTGCAACACATAAAAGAAGCCCTTCAAAAAATACGTTGAACAACTGGGGCAACCAAAAGGACCTTGGAAAAATGTACAGGTAACAACCATATGAATTCTTCCTTAGTCGTGGATAAAAGCTAATAGAAATAAGCTAGATAAAATCAGCTTGAAACTACAGTATAATCATCCATTGTTTAAAAACAAGCTTCTCTGAACCTGGTAAAAGAATATTTTTATTGTCTGATTGGATGTACATAATGGAAGGGTATAAATATTGCCTCTGCCCACAGAGTTTCTCAAAGAGACCATTTACGAGTAACAAGGATGCAGCATGCAAAACGGCCGACCAGGTATTTCAGAGTTGACCTTCACATTCAATTCATTTCTAGGAGAAGAAATGCTGAGCAATATGAATCGTTTCATTCTACACGTAATAAAACTCCATCTCCTGGTTCATGGAAATTTTATGAAGCCTTGAATGGCGTGACTCCAATCCATCGTACACGGCAGTGAATGTTTGTTTCATGCAGCTGTCATTCGATCTGAGTTCAGAATAAGGATAGGCATGCATTCGATACTGAACAGATAACAATACAGTTGGACAACCTGCTTGTTTAAACGCGTTCAAAAGGCTTTTACTGTACTGCGCATGCCTGCTGAATGTGCGTGGGAGCTTTTCTTGCGACCACCGAATGCTCAGAGAAGTATGCTGGCAAAGGCAAACTGAACGGGAGCTAGGAGAAGTATGTTGGCAAAGGCGAAATGATCGAATGTCGGGCATCATCTGTTTTTGCATTCGAAACCTGTGTCTTACATGAAATCTGTAATTACGGTATTCCATGAGAAGGAATTTCTTTTTTGTGAGCCTGAAACTGGATACTGTTTCCAACGTCGACCCATCTTCAACCATCTCGCCATCATCCTCCCTTATCGCTCGGAAGATTACTCAACGCCCAATTTGCAACTGCCACTTTAATTCTCCTGGTAACTCGCAAAAAGACTCGGACTACTCCAAACTGCGTGGGGTTTTCATGACGGATTGCCATCTTAATATTTCCCTTGGCAGTTTGATCCGATTTCTCCCCAGTTCCGACCAGCGCGCGGGATTTTCAGCTTGGCCTGCCATTCATAAAAATCCACTTGGAAATCAAGCGAAATATTTCCCATGCGCGGAAGTCTGATCATGGCTTACCACGGTTATATTTCCACTTGGCAATGCGCACCTTATTTCCCACATCTAAGATTGGAGTGTGGGTTTCGTTATCATTTGGCCATATTTCATTTTTTGACAGATGGCCACCGATCTCCACTTTTCCACCGGTAGCGTGGGATCTTCACGAATCTTCTCCTACCGAGTTTTCCTTCAACAGATTTGAGGATAACATTAAACTCTCGGTCTGAAACATTTCAGCAGTAGCTTGTAAGGTGTGATAATTTCAACATAATCATTTATGCCTACCAACTTAGTGACTCGTTGAAGATGCTCATATAATTGCAAAGCAAATTATGCTCACGAATATTCTAATATGAAATGATTCCACCTCTATGAGATTCGCTTCCATGAGTTACATCGTAAAACCAAGTAAGGTCTCAATAGAGAATATTTGTAATAAATTTCATCGGTCTCCCGTGCGCTCTCACTTTGTCACTTAATCGATTTTCATAAAAATATCTTGAAGGAAAATCCTGAATTTGAGGATGCATTCGATCTTGATAAGATAAAAACATAGTTGGGTGACTCTTTGCTTGGAAGTGCTCAAAAGAACTTGTTATCTTTATGCAACATGTCAACTCGCTGTGTGTGCACCAAATGCTCAAACCGTAGGAAGGTCTCGAACACCATTATAATTCATGACTCTTTTTAAAATTTCGGTTTGACTCAATTTTACATGGGTATTCCATGGTGCTTATACTATCTTCTGGCTCGATAGAAGTCCTTCCATTATGTAATTACAAACCCGAGATTCAATGATGTTGAACCTCCCATATCTACATAATTTCATATCATCTTGGTCAAACAAGATAATTCTCCCAAGTGGTTGGTCAAGCACTGTCTTAATGGATTAAACCTGGCATCATGTTGACTTTGACTCTCCCTGACTTGACCTTCAGATCTTTTTGCATCGATCTCCATCGAGATCCTTGTACAATTCCTTTCATTTGTCAATTTTCAACGAGCTATATTTTGCATTGACAAGACCATCGTCGAGCTCTTACAACTGAGAGTCTCTACTTAGATGATTTCCGAGATGAATATCAATTTGACACCGGGTTCTTTAACAACTCGACCCTGAACTCTTCACTGAGTCAAGATCAACTAGGTGCCTTTCGATGCTAGGTGATCTCTTCATATGTAATTTAGGAATTATTTTTAATTATTGCATCTCGATAATAACCGAAGGTGGGTTCCTGGGACTATTATTTCATTTTGAACGTGACAGGACCCCCTTGTCCAATCTTGCCAGGTGTGTAAAATTGGATAACATTTTTGGCAACCTCTCGGGGATGATTGCCTACTAAGCATGATTCCAGTAGCCTTAAGTCATCCATTGGGCATGGAGTCTATGTTGGAATCTTGAAAGTAGTATGATTTTCTTTGACACATCCCGAAATCTCCTTGAGCATTGCCGATATCCTGGACCTCCTTGGAATGCTAAGCATGAAGTATACTGAATCTGTTGAATGCTTGACATCCATGGAACACTGCAAAAATTTGAATGAAGCAGATTTTGAAACTCTTATGGAAACCTTGAACCTTTCTTCTCCTTGACACCTTCCAATGATGAAGTAATGTGTAGAACAACACAAAACAAAACAACAAGGAAAAAAAAACAACAACACGCAACGATGTGCACAAGCACTTGGAGGAAAACACCTAATTTAACTGTACAAGGGTGGAACACTTCTCAAAAACAAGCTTTGAGATGTATCCCATTCACATGAATGGGCAGTTCTTCTCCATTGAGCCTAGATAGACGGAATGAATTTGCCTCTTTGTAACTTGTGATGATGTATGGCCCACTCCAGAGAGTGTCAAACTTGGCATGCTTTCTTGGTTTGGCCCTGTCTTCATCCCATTTTAGAACTAAATCTCCCTCTTGAAAATTCCTGTCGGACGCCTTCTTGTCAAAAGATTTCTTAACTTGAGCCTGATGCTACTCCAAAGTTTTCATAGCCTTGTCTCGTACTTCCTCTAACTCCATGAGTTCAGCAAACCTTACTGTCAGAGGATCACTCTCTATAACTTCAAGTTGATGAGCTAACTCCAAAGAAGGTAACTCCAATGAGAGTGGGAGTTTTTCCTCTCTTCCATATACAAGAACGAAAGGAGAATTTCCGATGGCCCTTTTAGGTGTGATTCGATCTGCCCATAAGGCGGTCTTAAGCTGTGTATGCCAAGTCCTCTTGTTAGTCTCCATTGTGCGCTTAATAATCCTTATGAGGTTTTTGTTGCTAGACTCAGCCAATCCGTTTCCTTGAGGATAGTAATTGGACAAAGTTTTGAGGTATACCCCATTTTTAACAGCCCATTCACTCAATTTCATACCAAGAAAAGCCAGCGCATTGTCTGAAATGACTGTAAATGGAACACCGAACCTCATCATTATACCCTCCAAAAAATCTAGAACTGCCTTTTCATTGCTCTCTTTTAATGCTACCACCTCTTGTCCATCGAGTAAAATAGTCTGTTGTGGTAAGGACCCACTTATGTCCGTCACTGGATGGAGGATTAATCATTCCGATGAAGTCCAACCCCCATTGAACAAAGGGTTGATCCACTTGAATTGGATGCAGTGGAAGAGCTGCCAACCTTACCTATGAAAAAGGCACATTCCTTACATTTCCTTACCCAGAGATGGGCATCCTTGAATAAATCCGGCCAATAGTAGCCGGCTCGCATGATCTTGGTAGTTGTTGTTCATGTGGAATAATGTCCTCCAGATAGGCCATTATGAAATTCTTCTAGTATCTTACTTACTTATTGCTCGGTCCTACGCCTTTGAAGGAGAACGTCGTTCAAATCTTTTCGAAAGAGAATGTTATCTACCAAAACATATGGGATAGATTGAAGACGGAAAGTTCGTCTTTGGTTTTTATCCATGTTTGTCGGGTATGCTCCTGAGAAGATGAAATTCTTCATTTTGGATAACCAGTCAGCTTGATCAACATCCTCATCAGTATTTAGGAGTGTCACGTCCTCATTACCTTTTGATTCCATGTCTGCAGCAAGTTGCTCACATAAACCCTTACCTCTGACAAGTTTAGTGACTTTGATGTGCACGTCATACTCCATTACCTTCGTGATCCATCCAGCACACTTTTCGTTCATTTCTTTGTTCAAAAAAACTCCTTGACACCTGGATGAGACACCATCAGATGAATCTTGTTGTTGGACAACATGTGCTTGAATTTCTTCAAAGCTTGAATAACCACAAAGACTTGCTTTTCAATGAATGAGTATTTGAACTCGTAGTCTTTGAGGGATTGACTGAAGAAAGCAATTGGTTGCTCCATCGGGTTGTTGTTTTGTTGGGTGAGGATCCTAAAATGCTCTCTTGACTGCAAAAGCATAAAGGATAAAATCTTTGTCAAACACAGGGTTCACAAGTGTGGAAGCTTGAGAAATGGCTGTTTTGATGGCTTCAAAGCTTTCTCGTCCTCCCTTTGTCCATGAGAATGGCATGTTTTTCTTTAGCATGGTACATCGGTGGTTTAGCCAATGTCACGAATTGAGGATGAATCTCCGCATGAAATTTATGGTTCCCAAAACTCTGGAGGCCCTTCTTGTGACTTGGGAGAGATTAGGACATAATTGAACGAATCATGGCTGGATCGATTGATAATCCTTCTGTTGAAACCACATGCCCCAACAATTTTCCCTCGTGCCTTTGTGAAAATACATTTCTTGGGGTTAAGTGAAACCACAAATTCCCTACACCTTTGGAAAACTTTCCTTAGATGCGTGATGTGATCTTCTGCATGCTTAGAGTATACAATTATATCATCAAGGTAAACTAAAATAATATCATTGATTATTCCCTTAAATGCCATGTCCATGGCTCTTTGGAAAGTAGCCCGGCATTGGACAATCCGAATGGCATTTTATTGTAGGCATACGTGCCCCACTTGGTAGTGAAAGCCGTTTTGAATTGGTCGAATTCTTGGACTAGGATTTGATTGTAACCTAAATATCCATCAAGCAAAGAAAATCTTTGAGCTCCTGCCACCGTTTGAAGGATCTGCTCCATCAATGGAAGAGGATAATGGTCTTTTAATGATGCACGATTCAAATCCCTAAAATCTACGCATAACTGGATCTCTCCGTTCTTCTTCCTCATGGGCACCAAATTGGCTACCCATGAGGAATGCTTGATGGGAAAAATTATACAAGCCTCGATGAGCTTGGTTAGCTCCTTTCTCATTAGTGGCTCAATTTTGGGATTAATTGGTCTCTGTTTCTGACGAACTGCTTAGCATTAGGATCCAGTTCGATGGTATGTTGTGCTAGACCTGGATCAAAACCACACAGATATTTATAGCTCCATGCAAAGATGTCATGATACTCTTGACAAAGTTTGATGAGAGCTTCTTTCTCCTCAAAAGTACACACTTTTCCGATCTTAAGAAATTTTTCATTTGATACTTCAACTTCCTCAAAATATTCTTCTCTGACCACCATGTTAGGGCTTTGTCTTGTGGCTTGGTCATCTGAATTGAAAATGGATTCCAAAGTGACTAAACCTTTTGGTAACTTGTTGCTTTTCAATTGAATAATTTTCTCACCATATGACTCCTGCAACTTATCTTGATTCTTTGTAGCAAACTCTGCCTCTTCTTGTAGGAAGAGTATAATTTGTTTGTCACTATCCAACACTTGTCAACTACTCACATTATCAGGGACTGCTGGTCGAACCACCATTTTAACAAATTGCTGCCCTTCTTTCATGATATCAACTGGTATGTTGTATTGTGAACCAATTGTAGCAAGCCTATCTGCATCTTGATTTTGATTTCTAGGGATTGCATGGATTCCAAAAGCTTCAAAATCTTCAATCAGGTCCCAGACTCGATTCTTATATGATCGTAAAAGATCATTTTTGGATGCACTACGTGCGAAACTTGATGAACAACTAACTCATTATCTCCAAAAATAGTCAAGGCCTTGATTCCCTTCCTTTGGGCTAGTTGAATTCCTTGCACAAGAGCCTCGTATTCAGCAACATTGTTAGTGCAACTGAACTGCAACCGGAAAGATGAGAAGTACTTATCTCCCTCTGGAGAAATTAACATAACACCAGCACCGGATCCATTCTTACTTCTTGAGCCATCGAAGAAAAATTGCCACAGTCCTTTAGAATCACTTGGTGTTTTGACAAGTTGTGGTATGATCGTATCTTCTTCATGGATACAGTAAGTACCTAATCTGTTTCTTCCAAAACCAGCAAACCAGCTTCTTCTTCTGCCAATACATCAGCGTAGGGATCGTATTGATGATCTCTACTTACTTCATCCAGCAAAGTATCAGGAACTTCTTCAACAAGGGTGGTTGGTTCATGATCGGCATCTTCCTCTTGGATCACCGATGGTGTAATTTCCATTTATGGGACTAGCAGTGTAGGGTTCTACATGATTATGGCAGATTGGTTCTGCCCTTATAGTTACTTTGGTTCCGTATCGAGTCCTGAGAATCATATGCGACCAATTGGGCGATAGGTAATCGCCCATCTTGCGGTGAAATCCGTGATAGGCGGATGGCAAGAGGGAGGGAGATCAATGACCGATATGTCTTGGGTGAATGAAAAACTTGGGCATGCATGAATGGTAAGTTGAAGTCCTTTGATAACCCCAATGATGTGCAATTGTGCCATCCAATTTGAACAACCCCTCTTATAATCGGCACATATTGTATGCCTAGTACATCGTAATTTGTTTCGGCATGTGAGCTACGGCACGGAATCGATCATGTAATTATGTACCAGGTGGTCGCCAATGATCAGGGAAATGTAGAATGGCGGTGGTTTGTTTGCCGTAGGAATGATTTTCCCTTCCGGTTGACACAAATTTGTAGCATTTGTCACTCCATGGCTTGGTGATCCGCTGGTTGTACTAAAACTGTTCAGAGCTTCTCGCAACAGGTTTCTTTGGGAAGGGATCGAGAGTGCATCCCACATGGTAACACTCAGATTGGTTTTCTTCATTTGTTCTACTATGCTGAAGGGAATTGCTCCAACTTTTATGACACTTTTTGGGCATTGGGGTCCTCCTTTGGAAAATGTTTGTTGGGTACCGTGATGCCTGGAGAACCATCTTTCCCTGCGGTGTGGCTAGCCAGGTGTTTCTGGTGATTTCTTTCCCGCATTTTTATCAACTGCCATTTGAAACCCAGGTTGAGAAGTGGATGCTAGATCAGCTTCAAGAGGTTGAGGCTCCATTGCTCTCTTTTTGGAACGAGTGTTTGCTGCCACTGATGAAGAATCTATATTTAATCCACAAAAATCTTCTTCTTGCCAGTTTAGCAAAGTGGATTCTTCAGGTGCCTGCGGTTGATCTGCTGCTTCTTGTGTAGATGAATTGTTTGTTAACTCTGAAGGGGCAGATACACTTTGAACCATAAGGGCCTAGCTAAGAACCCCATTGGGAAAAATATTTTGATTGTGAGGTTGAGAGCAAGGATAACACCATTTGTAGTCTTGAACTAGATTATTTTGAACAAGTACTATAGCTCTAGATGAGCTAGCTGCAAGAGGGTTCCGAAAGTTCAAGGGCCTGACATTTGCAACTTGACTTGTAGTTTGATTTTGAGGCTGATTGTTCCCTTGAAAAGGAGAACGGTTAGCTTGATACTGCTGATTTTGTGGCTGATACGGACGATTGTATTGAAATTGTTGCCTTTTGAGTGCAACGAGCTCATTTCCAAAATTTTGCAGTAGTGACTTGACTTCAAATAGGTCATTTGAAGAGGCAGAGGAAGATTGATATGGTTGCTTGGAGTCTACTGGAATAGGAGCAATGATAGGCTGATGATTCGTAAGATCTGGAGAAAAGGGCATTGGTGGTCGTGGAGCTATCTTTCCAGCCTGAATCAAAGAATTCTCTACACTTATGGCAACTTCGTAAGCATCAGGAAGTGTAGTCCCTCCCATGGACTGGATCATAACTGCTACATCACTATTCAAGGCTCACAAATAGTACAAGAATGCATTATGCGCAGAAGGCTTTACGAGCGCTGGAATCCTATTCCAAGTTCTGTGGAATCGGAAGTTGAAATCACTCATGTATTCTTGGGAAGCTCTCTTTATGGTAGTAAGTTGTTCCAAAAGTGATAGGTGATCACTTTTGTCTTCAAATTGTTTACATAGCTTTTCTCCCAACTCATCCCAAGTGGTTATAGTGCCAACACCTAACCCACGAAACCATTGAAGCACTTTTCCCTTGAAAGAGGTAGCAAGAAGTCTAACTGCAACGTTGTCTTCGGTGATATTATGCTTGTCATGATCTTTGGCTACATCAAAGATATGCTCCACTAGAGTAACGTGAGTTTTCCTCGTGTAGAAGGGTAAACTTTTGAGTGCCGCATGACAGTGTCGGGTCACATTGAGCTAACATAAGAGGACTGCTTGCATTGAAAGGGGGAAAACTTGGTTCCTCGCCATAACAACGAAAGGTTGATTGTTCCTGGGTGGAGGAAATCTTCCGTAAGGAGGAGTTGAATGACCCCTACTAGGTAAATCTACAACTGGGGATGTGGAAATGCCTCTTCTACTTCTCTTTGGAGGAGACAAGGAAAGTTTGATATGCTGATACTTTCCTTTCTTTGAAGAAGCTCTTGTCTGAATTCTTCACATAAGTTACTGCACTGAGATTTGGAATCCAGAGATATAGAGTCGCCAGGTACTTTGACTTGTGTAAGTGAGAAGAGAAGTACCAACTCTGTCCCACCGGGCGTGCCAAAAACTGTTGTGTGTGGTCACACGGTGGCTTAAGATTTCCTGTTTGATAATGAGACACCTCTGAAAGATGGAACTCTAACTTCATGATCTCCCACCGGCGTACCAAAAAAAACTGTTTCGCCAAATCACTACACCCACCGAATAGCTAGGATGTCAATAGGACGTTTGGTGTGATTGGGACACATGGGATCACCTCTCAAGCTATGGGACTTGGGCTCGAGGTGAACCTCCTGGAGAAGGCCGGCTTCCTCTTCCTAAACTAAGTGTTGTACTACTCCTAGTGTAACAAAAATGATTATCTAATCCTACGCTAACATTTTTATGGGGTTTTAGGGAAAGAGATTTACGAAATGAAACTATACTAGGGATGGTGATGCACCAAATAAAGGGTGTCTTCAGATTTAGGAAGGGTTAATTTGAAGAGGGTGTGTGCACCACAGTCAACTTCACCTCTGCAACTTAGAGAGGATACGGGGATACCACAAACTAAGAGACACGCGTTCCCTTTGTTAAACTTTATCAGACCGAGAAATATACCAGTTTCCCAGTGAAGAAGGATGAACTCAAGAAGGGTGAACAGACACCACAACTCAACTGCATGTAATACTTCACCACTCGATAAGCACAGAACTCCAAGAACCTGCAATAGAACTTAAACTTGCACAGTGTACCTGCAAGTATGAGAAAGGCACAAAGAAGCACAAAAGGATGAAAGGACCGAGATTAGTCACAAAACACACACTTTTATTTCTTCAATAACATGCACAATGCATCATACATTCGGAAGAGCAATAGTTTCCATTACAATCTTGAAGAGGAGGCTTGAAATTTCTCTCAACACACAAGAACAACTTACGAGAAGAGAGGATTCTTGAAAAGTATACACTACTTTGAGATATCTAACTGTCCAACTTATGCAATCAATTTAGAACCCTTTGAAATGAGCTTCCAACTTACATTTATAGAAAATATGTGAGAAAGAAGAGGAAAGGTCATAATTACATTCCTAAATTGAAGGCCCATGATGTGTTTATTGCAGTTAGTTGAACCACCGAGAAGGTTCCATCATGGGTCATTAATTTCTGATGACCTAGTCTTCTCAATTAATTAAAAGAATATTTAAATAATAATAATTATTATTATTATTAAAATATTTAAATAAAAATATTAATTTAATTAACATAATGTTGGGACCCCCCCGTTGACCCGTTTGACTTGAAGAGGAGGGGGGTCCATGTGGATAGAGTCTGCACACAAATCTCAACTCGGTGTTGCGGTCAATTTTGAACTCCACACTAATTCTTTCCTTGCTTTGGTAATCGGGCTCTTTTGCATTGAGTCCTTTGAATGGTGAGCTATCAAACTTGATTCTTATCATTTTCCTCTGTTAACTCGAAGCCATTTATGCATTCCACGTTCAAACTTCATGAAACATCACCATGAGCTCCCCACAAAGTCACCGAGCTCTTCATCCAGCAACGATCTTACCTTTCCAGGGCTCAAACTCACTTGAATACTGAGCTTAACCCAACATTTCTGAAAAGAATGGTTTTACCACAATGCTCATGGTTCTTCCTTATCATATAACGCTTGTAGTAAGAATGTTTTAGCTTTGCCATAATAAGTACAATTGTACCCTCCAAACGATGAGAAAATGCCATTATCAATAAAGACCTAATGCTGCCATGATGATGACCTAGGGTCATGCCCGTAACATGTCGATAGACACCCTTAAGACTGATTTTTGGCCAAAGAGCCCTTCAGTATTTTGGTAGTGCACTCAGCAATCTCGGCTCCAATCAACAATTATGCCACTATTGGGATCTTAGTATGGCATAGGTAGCTGTGAGCTACACCATATACTCATTTTCTAGAAACTAAAAGATCCTTTATGTTACAATTTGCAACACATAAAAGAAGCCCTTCAAAAAATACGTTGAACAAGCCTGGGCAACCAAAAGGACCTTGGAAAAATGTACGAGGTAATAACCATATGAATTCTTCCTTAGTCGTGGATAAAAGCTAATAGAAATAAGCTAGATAAAATCAGCTTGAAACTACAAGATAATCATCCATTGTTTAAAAACAAGCTTCTCGAACTGGTAAAACAATATTTTTATTGTCGATTGGATGTACATAATGGAAGGGTATAAATATTGCCTCGCCCACGAGTTTCTCAAAGAGACCATTTATGAGTAACAGGATGCAGCATGCAAAACGGCCACTGCCAGTATTTCGAGTTGACCTTCACATTCAATTCATTTCTAGGAGAAGAAATGTTGAGCAATATGAATCGTTTCATTCTACACGTAATAAAAATCCATCTCCTGGTTCATGGAATTTTTATGAAGCCTTGAATGGCGTGACTCCAATCCATCGTACATGTCAGTGAATGTTTGTTTCATGCAGCTGTCATTCGATCTGAGTTCAGAATAAGGATAGGCATGCATTCAATACTGAACAGATAACAATACAGTTGGACAACCTGCTTGTTTAAACGCATTCAAAAGGATTTTACTGTACTGCGCATGCCTGCTGACTGTGCGTGGGAGCTTGTCTTGTGACCACCAAATGCTCAGAGAAGTATGCTGGCAAAGGCGAACTGAACGGGAGCTAGGAGAAGTATGTTGGCAAAGGTGAAATGATCAGGTCGGGCATCTGTTTGTTGCATTCGAAACCATGTCTTCTGTAAGCTGTAATTACGGTATTCCATGAGAAGGCATTTCTTTTTTGTGAGCCTGAAACTAGATACTATTTCCAACGTCGACCCATCTTCAACCATCTCGCCATCATCCTCCCTTATCGCTCGGAAGATTACTCAACGCCCAATTTGCAACTGCCACTTTAATTCTCCTGGTAACTCGCACAAAGACTCGGACTACTCCAAATTGCACGGGGTTTTCATGACGGATTGCCATCTTAATATTTCCCTTGGTAGTTTGATCTGATTTCTCCCCAGTTCCGACCAGTGAGCGGGATTTTCAACTTGGCCTGCCATTCATAAAAATCCACTTGGAAATCAAGCGAAATATTTCCCATGCACGGAAGTCTGATCATGGCTTACCACGGTTATATTTCCACTTGGCAATGCTTGCCTTATTTCCCACGTTCGAGATTGGTGTGCGGGTTTCGTTATCATCTGGCCATATTTCGTTTTGGACAGATGGCCACCGATCTCCACTTTTCCACCAGTGACGCGGGATCTTCATGAATCTTCTCCTACCGAGTTTTCCTTCAACAGATTTGAGGATAACATTAAACTCTCAGTGAAAACATTTCAGCTGTAGCTTGTAAGGTGTGATAATTTCAACATAATCATTTATGCCTGCCAACTTAGTGACTCGTTGAAGATGCTCATATAATTGCAAAGCAAATTATGCTCACGAATATTCTAATATGAAACAGTTCCACCTCTATGAGATTCGCTTCCATGAGTTACATCGTAAAACCAGTAAGGTCTCAATAGAGAATATTTGTAATAAATTTCATCGAGGTCTCCCGTAATGCTCTCACTTTGTCACTTAATCGATTTTCATAAAAATATCTTGAAGGAAAATCCCGAATTTGAGGATGCATTCGATGCTGATAAGATAAAAACATAGTTGGGCGACCTGCTTGCTGGAAGTGCTCAAAAGAACTTCTGCTATACTGCAACATGTCAACTGCCTGTGCACCAAATGCTCAGCCGAGGAAGGTCTGAACACCATTATAATTCGCAGCTCTTTTTAAAATGTCGGTTTGACTCAATTTTACATGGGTATTCCATGGTGCTTATACTATCTTCCTGGGTCGATAGAAGTCCTTCCATTATGTAATTACAAACCCGAGATTCAATGATGTTGAACCTCCCATATCTGCATAATTTCATATCATCTCGGTCAAACAAGATAATTCTCCCAAGTGGTTGGTCGAGCACTGTCTTAATGGATTAAACCTGGCATCATGTTGACTTTGACTCTCCCCGACTTGACCTTCGAGATCTATTTGCATCGATCTCCACCGAGATCCTTATGCACGATTCCTTTCATTTGTCAATTTTCAACGAGCAATATTTTGCATTAACAAGACCATTGTCCAGCTCTTACAACTGAGAGTCTCTACTGAGATGATTTCCGAGATGACTATCAATTTGACACCGGGTTCTTTAACAACTCGACCCTGAACTCTTCACTGAGTCAAGATCAACTGGGTGCCTTTCGATGCTAGGTGATCTCTTCATATGCAATTTAGGAATTATTTTTTAATTATTGCATCTCGATAATAACCAAAGGTGGGTTCCTGGGACTATTATTTCATTTTGAACGTGACAGGACCCCCTTGTCCAATCTTGCCAGTGTGTAAAATTGGATAACAATTATTTGAAGAAATTTTTATGCATAGAGGACTGCACATACCATTAGTGTGGGGTGGATATTGATATCCAGGTACAAGACTATTGAAAATAAGTGCACATGAAAGGAACAAACTGCTACGAGTGCTATCCAAGTTGGAGAATTGTTAAAAAGAGAGAGAGATTGTTTCTGAAATGAGGACCATCTGGAAATGAATGAAGAAACAAGTATAATGCGAGGTAAGTAGGGGACATGGGAATTACTAAGGGAAGGAAAAATGGTGAAGTACTCGGGTGCATGGAGGGGCGCTAAAGAGAAGTCCGCGGCTAGAAGGTAGGAAGGCATGCTAGAAGGTTATATCTTAGGCATGAAGATGTACTGCGTGGAAAGAATGAAAATGGTCGATTAAGGAGAGGATTTTTGGGAGGTGAAGGAGCAATAAATGCACTAAATTTTTGGAATTCTATATAAGGACAGGATGCAAGTTCATTCTTATTGTTGAAATTTTGAGAATTTGAAAAGAGCTAAGTGTAAATGAGCCTAATGAATCATGTTGAGGTGCGAAGAGTGTGAAACTAGACGTGGAGATAAGATTTATGCATTGGAGAAGCTTGCGTCCCCATAGGTGAAGGGTTTGAGAAAAGAAGATGCGTTACAAAAGAGCTAGGGCACATGATTTCCACTAGGGCATGGAGATTCAAACTAGGGTTTTAAATTTCTCATTACAGAGAGGATAGAAAGGAGATATTTTCAAATGGCGCCGAAGAAAGCACTTGCAAGCAGGAGTAAAAGGGAAGAAGAAGGTCAAAGTGGAAGAAGAAATTGTCCCCGAGAATAATTTCTCACAAATGCAGTATCTAGAGGGTATGATTGTGGGAGAAGAATGGGATTCCCACATCCATAAATGGAAGATCAACGATTACAACCATTGCACAAAGGATAATAAGAAGGAACTAGATGTGTTTTTAGCATGAAAACAAACAAGAACATAACGAAGACATGCCAAGATACAATGATGCTTGAGAGAAGTTGCTAAAGTAGATTGGAGTCTACCAGCTTTTACTAGCTGCCATACTTTGGAAAGTATGAACCATTGTATCTATGGTTGATGAGCAGAGTCCATGAGGACTTCTTCTCCTTCGTCGGATGGAGGGTTAGAATCAAAACCACCTTAATTTCAATAGTAACAAGATTCAGGGCCTCAAGAGTAGATCCGGAGAATGAATTAACAAATAAAGCAAGGATCCTGAGACAAGGAAGGAGCTAGGATATACCAAGGGTCCGCATGGCATGGATATTGATAAATTAAAGAAGTACCCGAAGTGATATAGGTAGTTGCACATCTAATAACAAAATTGAATGACCAAGAAAGGTGGTCACGGTGAATGTAATTTGGTTGCACATTGCAAGGAAAATGTCTCAAGGGGTGATCTATAATATCGAGGGTTACATAGAAGATACAATCATTGTAGAATTGCGTACAGGTGAAAAATTTAGTTTTAGCACTATTTTATTGTATTTTGTGTTTATCGAGATTGGAGTGCCTGATGGGCCAAAGGAAAAGATTTGGGAGTACCCCACAGGAAAATAAATCTCTAGCAGAAAGATTTGATAAATACTTATGCGAAGGGACCATGGGTGGGCCATTTAAACAAAGGGTAGAAATGTGGTATGACAGGCTCCACATGGCGTTTGAAGAGGAGTGGTGCATACCCAAGGAGTTACCTTTGGTGGTGGGTAAGGCAATACAGTTCATAGTCTACCAACATTTTTGCATTGCATGATTTGTAATGAAGGATAGAGCTTGGAGCCCTTGGTGCAAACTACCATATGCCTTCACAAAGACGCTACTTCCAGACATCACTTCACCAGTTCATAGATGCACACCACCTAAACTTTATCATAGATAAGGTAGATTGTGATTATCACACTCTGAGAAAAACATATGTATATCCAGGATGAACTACCTACATTGAGAGGCTTATCTTAGATGTAATAAACAGAAGCCGGTAAGCTTGATAGTCAAATACGTTGGAGCATAGCTTTTGTATCTTCAACTCAAGCCCAAGTTGGAGAGAAACAAATATGTGGAAAATGAGTTCGTGTAAGGGTAAGCATATAGTAGAGAATGTGCCAACTCCACAGCCTGTAGAGACTATAGTGGTGGATGAAGAGGAGGATGAACGAGAAGATAGTGGTGGCCTAGAGCATAGAGGATGAAGGTAGCCTACAGACAAGGTAGGAATTGAGCACGTGACTACACCACCTCAAGTGCAAGAAGGAGATGATGAGGACCGGATGTAGTACAAGGAGAGTGCCACTTCAAAAGGGTATTCAAGAACCAGAACCCAATGTGCTACACCAAAATCCATGTGCAAATCACCACGAATCTCTCCATAAAAAGAGACAGTTGAGAAAAGGAGGAGAAAGTTGAAGTTGGATGAGGAGGTAGAAGAATCTGAGGAGAGCATGCGTGAATCTCCTACGCCACTAAAGGATATGGAAGAGCCAAAGGATGAAGAAATGAAGGATGGAGAATAAGGAGTAAAGGGGGTAGATGGGACAACACAATAGACTACTCAAGGCATAAAAACAAGCTCGAATCTTGGCGCTCAAGTTCCTAAGGGGACAAGATCAAAGAGGACAAGTGGGGAGTATACTACACTGGTCATGGGCTATGCTGAGGACATAAGTAAAATTGTCTGCAAGCTTGTTTCCAAAGCACGATGGGCCTTAAGGAATTAGAGAAGAAGAAGAACATGGCCACCATGCACACAAGGAAACAATTGCCTTAGTCAATGCAGACACATATGGATGAACCAGACTTCGACGTATGTGAAGAGTCTTGTGTATTAAGAAGATTGAAGAAGACACCTCAGTGAGACACATAACAGTAAAGCCTACTATTGTTATGTTGGATGAACAAGTAAGTAATGCCTTGGTGAAGGTATCTATAGAGGTGGAAAGGAGGAATGTGGATAAAACTACAACTATTAGGGTGCTAAAAGAAGAGATCAAGGCCAAAGATGTAGAGATAGTGTGCCTACAACAAGAGAAGGACTTAGAGAAGAAGAAGAACAATGCTTTCATCAGCATGGCAGAGGAAATTGGAGACCATGTCCTGAAAGCAAGACCACATTTAGAGTCCAAGGTACTGAAAAATTTCCTTCGGTAATGCATTATGTACGTACCTTGGTGGATTTGGTGCTTGAGGATGGACCTATGCACATGCCAACACCAAAATATCCTAAGCGAGAGCAGAGTGAGAAAATGATTCGATGATGAGGAAGATTACATCTTATGAGGCATTACTCCAAACCTTGCAGGAGGAGTTGAGGAAAGCAGACCAAGCATTGAATATTTTCACAGTCTCTGGAGGTAGTCATCAGGATAAGGACCATGGTAGAGGAAAATGAATTCCTAAAAGTGATGAAGGATGAGACACTAGGTCACACAAAGAGGTTGACATTGGTAAAACAAAGTGCAAGGCCCTTGCAACAACACAAGAACCCCATAAGGAAAGGTTAGATGAGCTAGGGAAGATTATAGCACAGAAGATGGATCTACTAGAAGGAAGAATGTCTGCAATGTCCAACATTGTTTTGGTTTTGTATAATGAAAAGGGAGAAATTTCCCAAGATGAGCTGGAGTCTATTATGGTAGATATTCCAGAAAAAGTAGAGGCCGCACTAAGTGAGTGGCAGACATTAGAGGTAGAGATAAAGGAAGAGTATCCATAATTGATTCTTCTAGTTGAAGCAGAGGATACTGTTGCTGAGTAAATAATTCTTTTGTATAGAAAATTCTTTACTATCTTCCATTTATATTCTTTCTTATTCTTTGAACATTCAAGAGGTAACCATTTCTAGGCGAAATGCAGTTAGTGTGGGGTAATGTTGAGAAGACAATGTATAACACTTAGCAGAAGGCATAAAAGTATTCACATGGAAAATCGAGTGCGTTTAGAGGCATGGGAGGCTTGGGAAGGAATCACACATGGAGGACAGAGACAAATTCGAGACTTAGTCATTTTCACGATTATGATATATTTTTGGAAGATGGCATGCAAAGCACATAAATGGGAAAATACTTGCACGACATGCATCGACTATTTTTGGAAGAGTGGTTATGGAGTGCTTTGCATGAATACAGGCTAAGAATAGAATTGCTACTGCCATTTAACTGTGAGTGATCTATTGTTAGAATTCTTACATGCGAGCCTATTATTGTAAAGGCACATGGATATTCTTAGCATGCGAGCTATTATGGGATTAGATAAGTGGTGAAGGGAAATCCCCCACCCTTATAAGTGTGTAATTAACTGCGTAGTATAGTAGTGGCATGTGAGAACTAAATTATTATGAGGTTATGCTGCCAAATCTAATGGATGCATAAACTATGGTATTATCTATTATAAAGAGATTATGTGTATTTATCATGTTTAATATAATGGAGTGTATTGGCTGAATCAGAGTATTAATCCTAAGTATAATTGGCTCTTGCATGTGTTGATTTCATCATGGTTATCATTTAAGTATGTTATTATTTAGATATAGATCTGAACATGCACTGTAGAATGATGTATTAATTATGGATCTGAATGCATTAAGTCTTCATCATGTTAACATCCTATAACAACAACCCTAAAGAGGGTCCTAGTACATGTGCATGCTTCGGGTGAGCACTTAGTCTAGGTTGAGTGATGTGCCAGCGTGCATGGGCATTTACTGGTAAATTCTAGGCTGCATCAACCTATATCAAGTTGCCCATGCTTAATCCTATTATTAAGTTAAAACTATGATTAAAATGGTTTGATTCTATCTTGACCTTTTGGGATAGGTGAAAGGGTTGATTGGTTGTCGGTCTAATTTTTATCGACAAAATAATTTTCACGACTCATTTGGGAGTTTCAATTTTTTTCTAAGTGGATTTATTCTAACTGTCCACTTTCTCTTTTTAGAATGTGAATTGCAGAGTATATTTATTCTAACTATCCACTCTCTTGTATTTCATCAATGACAATTGGATGGTTTTCACCTCTTTACTAGGGTTGTTTACTTATTTGAAACACTCAACTAGACGTTAACTTTGAAATTAGAACTATTATTTGGGATTCTTTGGCCACAGTTGCACAATTTACACAAGCTAGTGAGGTCCTTAATGATGAAGAGGATAGAGCCCTTGACATTCAAAGGCTTGTAAGTTCTAAAATAAAAACACAACATGATATTGTAAAGAAAAACAATTCGGAGAGGAAAAAGAAACCATTTTGAAATCTAAAATTAAATCTAAGGTTTTACCTTTACATGTTATGAATGATCGAAACTTTTGAAACATTTTTGTTAGATTGATTTTGATGTATGTGTCTGTCTAATGTTGATTTCTTTGCAATGGATTAAGAAGTTGGTAAAAATGAAGAAGATAGGGAAAGCGGTACTAGTCCTAACCATAACTGAAATTGAAACAATTTTTTTTGGCTTGAACACAATAGAGAGAATGTCACTAATAAGGAGGCATATTATAATGGAGAAGATAACCTCAGCCCTTGGATCAAAGGAAATCCAATTTATATTGGAATAAATCCTCCCAAATTACCATCATTAAAAGGAATCCAATTACCCAAGTTCTCTAGTGAATATGGCTCATCTTAGGAAGATCATTTAGATTCTTTCAAACTAATATGTGCTGCCATAGGGGTAACCAATGAGGGGGATTCTTTGACATTTTCTCCCAAACTCTTTAAGGAAGATATTATAAATCCTTTATTAGTTTACCTTCAAAATGTATGACAAAGTGGTCAAATAGAAGACTGGTGAGAATATTTTTTTGGGAAATATACTGAGATGAATTTGAGCTCGTGAATGAACTGGATAACATGACTATGGATCCCGTGAAACTATTTATCACTTTACTATTCATTTCACTAAATTGAGACAAAATATACCTCCTAAGGTAATACCTTCAAAAAATATAGCAAGACTTTATTATTGTAATGCTCTACCACTAAAATATAGACTTTTTCTAGAAGATAAAGAAATCTATGACTTTGAGGAAACTCTTACTTTCTGTTTGTAGTATGAAAATAAGTTGAAGAGAATTGGTTTTAAAGATAGATCATCATCTAACTCTTTTACTAAAAATACAAAAATTCTGAATGCCATTCAGAATTTAGGCAATGAGTTGATCACCGTTAAAATATAGTTGAATGATCATCCTTCATCCTCAAAAACACATCCATAAGATCCACTAATATACATATAGAACCATGAAAATTCAAAACTAAACCCAAAGAGACGTGTTGTAGATTTTTGAGTTATAACATGACCCTGACATGTGTAAAGATGCTTTGAGAAAGTTAGGAAATTCATCAAAGGAAAAAATGTTTTAGAAATGTGTAGTTTTGTTGACTCTGATGTAAATGCAATGAAAACTCGGTCAAAATACTATGCTAAAAATGATGGTCAAAAAGGTAAAGCAGTTGATAATGATAAAGGGAAACATAAATCTGATCACCATGATAAAGCAAAACCACATGATAAACCAACCAAACCTGTTTTGGATGATGTCCCTTCTGGTCTAAATAATGCACAATATCAGCCTTATAAAGGTAAAACTTTTACTAAAAATTCTATATTTACTTATGGTTATGATATTGTGGCTGATATGAAGAAATCTAGGAGAAATATGAATATGTTTGAGAGTCTTGGATTACTTGGACAGTTTAAACAATTGGAAGCTACCCAAAAAAATAGATCTCGAACCTACATCATTGGTACTGTCCAAGAAAAAAATCTAAAAGTGAATTTGAAAATGATGAATATCAAGTAATGAGTCAATCTAATTATACACCTGATTACATTCCACCTTTCTATGTGATAGTTAAAATTTAGAATAAAATCATACATAATTGCATATTAGATATAGGTGCTTCAAAGAACATTATGCCCAAATCCATTGCTTGATCAATTGGGTATTCCATATGAACACGACAACAGAAAGTTGACCAGTTTTGATTCTCATCAAACCAAATGCTGTGGTAAGTTTAGGGACATAGTGATTAAGATAACACAAGATGAAAGGGTTAGATTTATTAGAAATGTGCATATCTTAGATATACCTGCTAATTATGCTATGTTGCTTAGAAGAGATTGGTCTCAAGCCACAAGTTATTTTTTTGGAAAGGATCTCACTTGGGCACCAATAGGAAATGTCATAGCATTCATTCAAAGGGAAGAATGGTTAGGAACACCAATTGAAGGAACTACATCATCTGTTGCATTTGTAGAAACTGGTATGGGAACTTATGGTTTAAATACTTTAGACATTAATGCTTTTGATGATGAAGATTATCAACATGCTAGATTATTACCTTCTGATGATATTTGGCAAATGTGTTTTGATGGAGCTAGTTCCCAATTTGGAAATGGTGTTGGAGTAGTCATTAAGTCACCCATAGGAAGACAATTTAATTACGCTTTTCAGTTGGCATTTGAAGCAAAAACAATACAACTGAATTTGAAGCTTTATGTTTAGGCTTGCAACAAGCCTTAAGTCTGAAAATTAAAAAGTTATATGTTTTTGGAGATTCAGAACTAGTTATTAGACATGTCAAAAAGATTTATAAAACAAATCAAACTAGGCTTCATCGTTACACTCAGAAATTTTGGTCCTTTATTGAACAATTTGAAGCATTTAATATTAATCACATCTTTTGAGATTTCAATTCTAGAGCTAATAAATTAGATGTGTTTTCTTCAAATCCTAATTTTGTTGATCAAATTGACTACATTTTAAAAGAATTTTATAGGCCTATTATACCTGATTTAAAGACTAATTGGCTTTCTTTCTCCTATGATGAACATATTAATACTTTTCTGAAAGTAAATTACTTTGATTCAGATTATTATGTGTTGAACTATGGTGATTATTTGCAGCTCTCAAGCAATAAATTACATGTTGGTCTAGTAAGTTTAGAATCTATGTTTTCTCCTCACGATCAACCTAAAATATCCTCTTCTATTGAACCCTCTAGGAGAATTATTGGGAAATAATTTATGTGAATCTTGGTATAGAAGAAGAATTGAAATATGTATATTTAGGTGCTTGCTTGAATCTTAGAGAAAAAGAAGCCTTCTTTAAATTGCTGAAAGAATTCATTGATATCTTGGCTTGGTCATACAAAGATTTGAAAGGGTATGATACTAGGATCATCAAACATGATATCCCTATTAAACTTGGAATCAAACTTGTTCATCAGAAGCCTAGAAGAGTGAGCCTCTTATTGGAAGAGACCAAAATTTTTGGGATTTAAACATATAACAGTGTTGCACAGATCTAAAATAAGATAAAGCATACAAGCAATGAATGCGGAAATAAACTAGAAGATAAAATAAACAAGAGAAAGATAACACTAGATTTAACGTGGTTCACCTAGTGTGGGCTACGTCCACCAAGAAATGGACAAAATTATTATTCAATGCTTTACAGAGGAAATAAAATGAAGATCTGTTGTCTTCCAACACCTCACAAGATGTTCAATATTTTTCCCTCACTCAGCTACTCTTTCTTGCTCACCAAGAAAACTAACATGCAAAACAATTGTTATTTTCTTCTCTCATACCCTCATACAATGCATACATGCATATATATCTATTATGGGCAACTAACTATGATTTTACAATCAAGAAATCATCTTTAAAGTAAAATATTTATTCTAATTCTCAGCCAAAAACAAAGCATTGTCACACAGCTTTAACCGATGCGATTCTTCGACCGATGATGCTCGGTCACTTCACGACCCATGCCGGTTGATAACCCGACCAATGCCAATCACTATCTGACCAATGTCGGTCACTTCTTGACCAATTTTGGTCATTGTCAAATCTAGAAACATGTAAAAACAAGCTTTCTGTGAAGCAATTAAGCTCCACACTCAACAATAAATAGGGATCTCGAGAAGATGTTAGAAGGTGGTGTCATTTTTCTAGTTAGATATTCTGAGTGGGTTGCTAACTTGGTGCCGGTATGCGAAATAAAAATGGATACATTCATATCTGTGTTGATTTTAGAGATTTAAATCATGTAAGCACCAAAGATAACTTCCCTTTACGAAATATTGATCAAATTTTACAATAGGTCGTCGGGTCTGAAATGATGTCTCTGTTAGATGGATTTTTAGGTTATAATCATATTTTTGTAAATCTTGAAGATAGACATAAGACCACTTTTACTACACGAAGAGGTACCTTTGCTTTCAATTGTATTCCTTTTGGCTTAATAAATGTAGGTGCCACATTTCAAAGAGCAATGCATGTTGCTTTTGATGATTTAATTGGGGTAATAATTCAGGTTTACCTGGATGATCTAACTGTGTATTCTAGGAAAAGAAAGAAACATTTGGATCATTTGAGAGAAATTTTTATTCATTGTCGTAAATATGGTATATCTCTCAACCCAAAGAAATATGTTTTGGTGTTACTAAAGGAAAATTATTGGGTCACATCATCACACAAACATGTATTTCTATTGACCCCAAAAGAGTTAAAGCTATTCAAGAATTGCCTCCTAAAAATGAATCTAGTTTACATTCTTTCTTTGGAAAAATCAATTTTGTATGAAAATTCATATCTGATTTTTCTGATAAGGTTGCCTCCATTGCAGATTTTGTTGAAAAAGAATCATGGTTTTGCATGGGATTCACATGTTGATTCTGCATTTGCTGATGTTAAAAATACTATTGCTTGACACATGTCTTGGTTAAACCTAATTTTTCACAACCTTTCATCTTGTATTTAAATGTAATGATAAAGCTATGGGTGCAGTCATAACTCAATACTTTGAATCAAATAACGAAAAACCCATTGTTTATTTCAGTCAAACCTTAAAAGATGTTAAAATCAGGTATCTTTTGTTTTTACATTAGTTTCAATCTTAGGAAAATACAAGTATTTGCTGATGGGAAATAAAATTATTGTACATTCTAATGTTCTTGTTTTAGCTTACTTGCTTAAGCAACCTGTGATTGACGGAAGATTGGCCAAGTGGATTTTCAAAATCCAACAATTTGATCTAGAGCTAGAAATGTGCAAAACCATCAAAGGAAATGAGCTCGCCAAACATTTAGCTGAAAATTTTGATTCAAATATCAATGTGGTTATCCTGACAGTTGATGATGCTCTACATGTTGTACCTCATTTCCAAGCTATGACAAGTAATGAGTTATCATCTAAATTTAACATAGGTTTCAACATGTGTGATTGGGATTGTTTGTTATCCCAAGATGATTGGTATCACGATCTTGTTTATTATTTTAAAAACTAATCATGCCATGATTCATTAGAAAAAAATAACTTAGAGCACTTTGATTTCAAGCTCTTAAATTTTTGCTTTTGGAGAATCTGTTGTTTTTTAAAAATTGTGATGGCATTCTCTTGAGATGTTTAACTCATGATCAAACTAAATGTGTGCTTAGGAGTTGTCATGAAGGTGTTTGTGGTAGACATTTTTTTGCCAAAAACAACTACTCACAAAATTTTGTGTGTCGATTACTATTGGCCTACTTTATTCAAAGATGCATATAAATGGGTAAGGTCTTGTGCTCCTTGTCAAATGTTTGCTTTGGTCGTGAATGTTTACCAGCCATGCCTTTAAATCTTGTTATACCCAAAAGACCTTTCTCAAAATGGGGAATTGATTTTATTTTAGATATTCATCCCCTTTCTTCTATTGGTCATAGACACATTCTAATAGCTACTGACTATTTTACAAAGTGGGCTGAATTTGTTGCTTTAAAGTATTGTGGCTAGTGAAGTTGTCATTTTCTTTGAAAATCAGATCTTTTCACGCTTTGGAGTACCTCAGGAAATTATATCTGACAATGGTCCTCAGTTCATTTCTGAAGAATATTTGAATTTCCTTAGTAATTACTCCATTATTTTGAGTCATGCATTAAAATACTACCCAAAGGGTAATGGTCATTTTCTCATTCGGATACATGCATATGGTTGTTTTCTCATGATGATACATGCATATGTATAGACTCTCAATTTCAGACTAATGGTATGAGAGTTTTAAGAAGATAAGGTATGATAATGAATTTATCTTGATTATTTGAAGAGTTTGTGAATATAGCATGGACAGATGGAAAAGAGGAAACAATATGAATAGTTTATTAGTCAAGATAGTTGTACATGCATGTTTTGAAGATTTATTTCATTTCAATTTTCATGTGGGGATCCAAAATGATTTTTAGAATGTGGGTATTTTACAAATGACATCTGGGAAGTTATATGGTTTGGAAATGACATAAAATAGTTAAGATGGTTATGCAAAAAGATATAAAAGTTGTTTATCTTCATGACATGCCATTTATTGTGTTGATTGTCAACTATGGTATTGAATTGGAAAGTTCCATTTTGAGAAGAATACACATGCTAAGACCTGGTAATCATTTATTGTCTTTACAACTTTTTATCATGTCAAGATGGGATGGATGGGGGTCTAGGAGGTCTGAATCACATCATTCTTGGGGACATAATAGTTTCCGTGGCCAATCATGGTGTAGAGGATCCCCTAGGGGTGGCCGAAGGGGAACTAGTATGCTTCGGGGTGGTAGACCCTTTATCATGCATGGCCCTACTCATGTATCCATTGAATTTGATGTTAATAAGCCTTGTTTACATGAAGTGCTCCAAATGATCGAGTCCTATCCCCGAAATCCTCCTTCTCACAATTTCAATAATCCACCTCTGTAAAACCTTGAACATGTGCATGTTGAAAAAAATATGGTTTCTTCTAATAGATCAGTCCATTCCACCCCTTCTTCATGCGAGCCCTGTAACATACTCCACAAGCCAATTCTACACCACTTTTAATTGAAAGAAACTAGACCTGTACCTACTCATGATTCCCGACACATGTCTAAGCATGCTAGGTCCTCTTCCTCTATGCCTAATGTGTCGAGGCGGTGAAAATAGTAAAACTGGAGTTATCACCCGCACTATTATTCTTGTTGAGTCATATGATTATGTGGAGATAGTTCTGAGACAAGGATGCCACTGCTTATATTTAAGAGGAAATTATTGATTTTCATAATTTGGTTTGATAGAAATGACTGAAACATTTGGTATTTTAGATACATTTTCACATTTTGAGATATGATACTTAATATTTCAAGACAAATTTAAGAACTTAATGGTGATGGTATATTAATATATATGGAGTTATGGATATCGATTGGTTAATCTATGACAATGAGGTGTTAGTTGTTTGATAATGAATGTTAAAATGGATTTTGTTTACTTTATTTAATGTGTGTAATACTTATGCGACCCATATTTTGATAATATAAACCTCGTGTATTCATTTAAAAAGAGTAAAAATTAAAATCCCGTGTCCTTTCTCTTTAAAAGTTACATATAGTCTCACTTGAGAATATAAAGTGACACATTATTATAAAATTTGAAAATATCATTTCTTTAAATCATTAAAATAAAATAAATCAGTTATTACCAACTCCATTCTTGAGGATGTTATAAAAGGACATGGAGGATTCAATTGCAAAGGATGAAAAACCAAGTATTTTGCAGCTATTTGAAAGTTATTTCATTCTAAAATTAATTATGTGCAATGCATTTATGAGGAAAGTGATCTTACAGGAGTTATGACAACATTGTTTTGAGGTTTAAGTGTGAGTTTCAAATACAACAGGTATATCTAGTTTTGATATTATTATTATTTGATTAAATATTATGTATTCTTGATCTAACTGATTGCAGATTTTGTCTATATATCCAGAGCAAGATTGATGATATCTTCACTTCTATCTCAAATGAATGTAATATGTAGCCATGTTGGCTCTGATATTTGATCATGACCTTGTTAAGGCATTGTTTTAGTGATCATTGTACTTCATTTCATTAATGCAAAATCTATTCTTCTTCATTATGTCTATATCAAACTCTTTTTCGTTGATTGTGTAAATATGTCTATATGTTAATATCTTTCTTTATATTTTCTCTTGTTTTTTTTTTTGTGAGATCATCGTGACATTATCAATAATTTTGAAGAAGAGGTTATAATATCACTCAATTTTTCCTTTTCAAGAGGTTACCTTTTCTATAGGTTTCACTCTGTTGGATAAAGGTTGATAACATTTATTTTGATATAAAGAAATCAATTCGATATGTGAGTGGTCTGTTGGAATCAATATAAGCATAAAGAGAAAGCTTCTTATCATTTGTATTAATATTTTTGTGATCTTGTTGTGTTTTGTTGAGTATTTTGATGTGTTTTCTTTTATCTTTGTTTATGTATGTATATTCTAATTGCTGCTAGAAATAGAATTTTCCCAGATCTTAGGTTAAATCATTACTTGACCTATATTAAAATACCCACACTTAAGTCAATTATTAAGTTAAAAATACAATTAAAATGGTCTGATTCCATTTTGACCTTTTGTGATAGGCGAAAGGGTTGATTGGTTGTTGATCTAATTTTTATTGATAACGCCTTCCTTGACGTAAGTCTCTACTTTCTTTATTTTCTTCCCTTTACCCTCTCTCTAAGGATTCTAAAGTGAGCCTTATTTCGTAGGAGTATTTCCTTACCTTCATATCTTCCATGCGTCAATTTTTTCATGGTCGTATCCTCTTCTATAGTCGAATCTACCACTATAATTCTCCCTTATGTCTTTGTCACCTTGTCGTTGTGACCTTTTCTCCTAACTCCTCCTTTCTCTATGTTTTAATTCTCCTTTCCACCCTTCTTCCTTTGGGTTATTTTTGAATGCCTCTACTTCACATGTCTCTTCTTTTCATTTTTCACCTTCTTACAATGATGCTTCACATTAAAATTCCTCTGTAATCTTTTCCTTACGTTGTTCTTTTGTGTCTTTGCATTTACCTTTCCTACAAAATTATTGAGGGATTATTCTCTTCCTCGCCTCTCAGGTTATGTTAGGCCACACTTTTTTATGGCCTTTGATTTATATGCCCTCATAAAGTAGTATCATAGTAGGCTACTTTCTTACAGATGAGGCTAACATATTGATGAACATGAGGAAGGTAGTAGGGATATGTGTTCTTGATTGTGTGAAGGTGGTCCTCCAATGGTGAATGCTTATCCCTTTGCAAACCCTCCACTCTTTGTAATTATATCTCCTGGGAATATTCCCTATGTGGAATATCCTTTTCTTGACCTCCAAGGTTCTAGGATGGCACCTTATCCACTCATCACGCCTAGTCAAGTTAAGTTTTTCCTCAAGTGTCTTCAGAATTCCAAATATGGCTAAGTCCTTTGAACCCATGTCCTGCCTTCTACACGTGCCATTGTTTCACCTAAACCCTCCTTAAACCTCTTTTCCTATGCACTTGTACTTAATTTCCCTTCTTCTTACTAGTCCTACGCACGTGAGCCCTTTAGTACTTAGCCAATATTTCAAGGCCCAACATCACCCCACACTAAACATGTTCTCCATCCTCGAAAAATCTTGCCCCTTCAAAGAATAAAGAATAGAGGGAAAAAGACAACTGAATAAAGAATGAAAGAATGGAAGAATGGAAGAATCCACTACCGCTGTAGGAGGAATGGGAACTCCTTCCTTACTGTTGCCTCAATCTTTTCCCAAGCATCCACCTCACCCTAGGCCTACTGAAGTAGGTCACCCACTAGAGTTATCACCTCTTCAAAACTAAATTTGTTAGCCTTAGCAATCGGTGTATCATCAACAATTCCTTATAACTGCTTTCTAAGGTCATCTAAAGCACGTCTATTTTTCAAGTGATCTATGGGTATAACTCCTTAAGATGATTCTTGATCAAACCCCGTAAGGCTTCGATTTCTTCCATCTTCTTCTCAACCTTGGCTAGGATTTTATCCCACTCCACCCTATTTACCTTGTATTTTCTTGGAACTCCTTTAGATCCACCTCATGCATAGCAACTAGTATGCTTTCTACCCTATCTCTGTCAGTGCAATTTTCATACGTAGCCTCAACTATTTGTGCAATGATCTTTACAGCGACAAGGAGCTCAAAATACTGTGTAATTGTTTCCCCGATCTTCAGTGTTTCTTCCTCCTTTTGGCATTCCAATGCCTCTTCTATTGATTCTAAAGTGAGTGACTTCCTTTCCATGGTCGGGATGTGGGTCAAGAATTCTAATAATAGCATGGTTGACTTGTATTTTTTCTCAAGCAGGGCCAAGTCTGGGTGCTTCAAGATTATGGAAACTATAATAATCTCTATTTTCTTATAAATCTTGTGCACCTTTTCCTTCTCTTCCCTTAATTCGTGCCTTAACTGTGCACTGATCAGCTCCTCTTACTTTAACTCCTTGTTCTTCTCAATGATTTCTTCATTCTTCTTTTCAAGTTCCTCTTCTAGAACCCTTACTCTGTCATTCCTCTGAAGAGTCTTGCCTCAACCTCCACCGATACCTTGTTGAGTGCATTACACACTTGCTCATCTGATATTTTTTGAGCATTCACCAGAGGGTTTACTCCCTTAGTATCTAGTATCTTCATCAACACCTCATAGTTGACTTCAAACTTGATCTTGTCAACATGGGACTCAAAGGCCCAAGACAACATTTTCTATGTGCGTGGGTATGCACCCTATTCTTCAAATGAAGATCATGTAAGGAGTTGGTTTGTAGGCATGGTGCTTTAGAAACATGTGCATAGTACCTTATTTGGGTCACTGATATAAGTCATTCCTTTCTCATGCACTTCCACCACATTCTTTCCTCCCGTGCGCACTACCTTTGGGAAGCTTACCACCAGGTTGGGATCTCCACCCATGCTTTCATATTCCTTCTCTAAACTCTCACTTCCCTTCACCTCCTTGAGCACTTCTTCGACGCTGTACACCACCTCTTGTTCCACCAAGTATTTTATTATGCCCATTACCTCCCTTTCCATGGAATCTTCTAGTTGCTCCTTGGTCAGGCTTGGAGTTCTTTGATCCTTCGTGTTAACTTCCTCCCTTACGATGAGTACCTCCTTTATCATCATACTTATCTTCATTTCCCTCCTCATCTAAGTCATGTACATCATACATAGGATGGTCTTGAGCCTCATCGCGTTTTCATCATCCTTGTTGCCCTTGATGGCCTTCATGCTCTATGTTTCTTCCGAGTCCACCCTTTACATTAATTTCGCTTCTTCCTAATTGGTGATTTTAGTAAAGTAAATTCTTCCTTTTCTTCTTCAAAGGCCACTTCTTTTCTAGTGACTATTCTTTTTCGGAGGCTTCTATTTCTCTAGCACCTCTTCATCAGGTGTCTTCTCTCTCTCTGCAGTGGGAGACTTCTTCCTCCATGCATAGGTGCTTAGATTTACGCTCGAATCCTACACATCTCAGTAGCCTACGTTGTTTTTATACTTGGTACCTTCTTCTCGGGTGCCTCCTCTCTCTCCCTTTTCCTTGGCGCGGAATTCTTCCTTAAGGTGGGGTCTTCTGGGATAGAGACATCATTCTCCACGTAAGCACCCTTCTCATATTTTGGCCTTATGCGCAGGTATACCCTTGTTGCGGTTCTCCCAACAACATGTAATGTTATGGGCTTCACCATATGCACATCATGGGAGACATACTTCTCCACATAGGCACGCTTCTTTGGATATATCAAAGTCTTTCACAAATTGTGGTAATCGTGGTCTATCATGTTGAGGTCAAACCTTAACTTATTTTCCTCCTTGAATTTGTTAAATACTTTGCATGGAAGTATTGTCTTTGTGAAGGATAATGGTAGCTTGCACTAGAGATCCTTGGTGTCATCTGCTAGAGTAAACTAACCAATACAAAATGTTGGTATATGGCAAACTTAGCTTCGCCTTATAGTAAAATAGGTAACTGCTTAGGTATCCTCCATTCGCACTAAATGCATCACACATTTTTTTACCATTTTTCTAGGCGCGCCTTGTGGGTGGCTATCATAGTGTCACATAGGTATACTTCCAAACCTTTTGGAAGGTGAAGGGTTCTCATCTAGGTATTCCCATAAAAATTATTTGTGCCAATCAGAACTCCAATCTTTGAAAAGACAATGGTAAGAAGGACATTATCAAACATAATATTCTCCCCATCGCGTGCGACACAAATAATTTCATCTACTATGAAAATTGAGAGGTTATAGATGGTCCCATCTGAGATCTTCTGGAAAATGTTCAATCATGCCTTGTTGATCTGCATCCATCTTTCATGTCCATTTAGTTTTGTGACCAAGCATACAATCATCCTCATTACAGGTCGGAAATCATAGAGATGTCAAAGTACCTTGATCCCTTCTTATAGTAATAGGCCTCAATAGTTTTCTTGATGGCCTCCTTGTTGTCTAGGTCATCATAAAACCAATAAACTTAGAGATTATGGGATTTATCCACATTTTGCGTCTGCGAAATAGAAATGGTCCTCATGCACACACATCATCAACCAATGGTACAAGCTGCTCTCACTTTCCAAAATAGGGCAACTCATAGAGTTACAACAACCCAACCTTCTCCATCTTCACCTTTACTTCATCATCATAGATCGACATTCTATTTAGTGTCTTTTTATCTGTAGGGAAAACAAGTTCTAATGCCATCTCATTCTCCACGGTGCTCGTTCGATTTTTGTAGTCACTTACGACCATCTTTATAACATGTGACACCCATTCTTTCCCAAGAAATACACCATGTGGGTATTGTATCTCTGCGTACCATTCCTCATTGAAGTTGGTGGAAATAACTTATTTCCCTTTTCCCTTTCCCTTCTTTAGTGAAATAGTGGTTACTTTCCTTGGTGCCATTTATTTTGTTGGGTTACTCAAAGTCCTTTCTTCTGATCCTGGCTCTACTTAGTTATGTGGCTCTATTCTTATGCAAAAGATCCATTTAATCATGTGCCCTAGCTATTGAACCCTAACTTGGAAAAACCCTTCCTTCCATAAGACGATCATTGTTATCCAAAATTCACCCCTCAAGGTAATTTTGATAACATGCATTAAATTCTCAAGTCCCAGGCAAATAGATTGAGTCAGGGGAAAAAGTCATGTTTTTTGGGTCCCCTCAGAATTTTCTAACTCCCATGTCCAAGAAGGAGGGAGCAAGTTCCGAGAAAATGTAAGAAAAATTGCAAAAAACAGGCTCGGGCCAGGAAAAATCACGAAAAATGGCTAAGTCCTAGTCCTCGCAACAGTCGGGACAGTTGGGACAAAAAGGCGCGGATCGGCCGAAATGAGCACAGGCGGCCCCGGAAGCAATTGGGACATCTGGGACAAAAGTACGCGGCGGGCGCGAAAAGCCGATCTGGCCAAAAAATTGAAAAAAAAAAATCGACTAACTGCTGAGAGGGACAGTCTGGGACGTTTGGGTCAAATGGACCCGAACCGGCCGGTTCGGCCGAAATCAGTCAAGGCAGTCCAAAACAAAGTGGGCCAAGTGGGACAAAAAGACGCGAACCGGCCGAAATGAGCCAAGGCAGCTGAAGCTTGATCAGGGCGTGCGGGGGGCCAAAAGTGCAGCGAACCCGGATCGGCCGAAATGAGAACTTTTGTCCCGGAACAGTTGGGACAAAAGGGCGCGAACCGGCCGAACCGGGCGAATTTGTCCCAGACGGTCCGAAAGCAAATGGGACATATGGGCTGCGAGTACGCGAACCGGCCGGTTCGGCCGAAATGGGAAATTTCAGCACTGTGCCAAATGGGACAAAGGGACGCGTGGGACGCGAAAAGCCGAAGCGGCCGAAGGCAGAGAAGAAAAGTCAACGTTTGACCCGTGGAACTTCAAACGGCCATAACTTTTGACTCCGAGCTCCGATTTTCATAAAATTGGACTTTCTGGAATGAGCACGAAAACATATTTGGCTCCAGTCAGTTAATGCTCATTCCCGTCAAATGACGAAAACGCTGCGCAGGCCCAAAAAGAGCTGCCCGCACTCAGAAGGCCATAACTTTTGCATTTCTCAACGAAATCGCACAAAATTGGTACCGTTGGAATCGTGGTTCCGAGCCCGATGCACAGAAATCAAGAAATTCCAGATTTTATCAAAAATTGATTGAGTTTTTTAAGGAAACGTGGCCGGGTTCAGAATAGTGTTTTATTTGGTAGCTGGGAGTGCAATTAAGAGGCATGGTCATCATTCCTTCTCTGCTGCAGCACATGGGACAGTATGGGGAGCCTTTTGCAAGTAATGTATACCCATTCCACTCAATTTAATGCCTCTTACAGGTGGTTGAAGGACAGATTTCGGGATTTCCATTTTCCCTTCTCTTTTCCTTCTCTTTTTCTATAAATTGGAGTGTTGGGCTCATTGTAAAGGAGAGAGAGTTTTGGGTAACAAAGCTCTGTCAAAATTGCTTTGTGAAGCCAGTGTGTTGCAGGCCCTTGTAGTGGACTCCTTGCATGGTGATCCAGGCCCTTATCTTGTAATAGATTGAACTGTGCATATCATGAAGCAATAAAATATCAGTTTGTGGATATATCTTCCCCTGCTGTGTTTCCTTGCATTCTTCTTGCCCCTTTAATCTTTCTACAAGTATATTGTGTCTATTTATTATGTTCTTGCAGGAATTCATTATCATTGTGTGTGCTTGGAATATTGCTGTGAATGCATTTTGTTGGATTATGGTGAACTGTCATCACCTCTTCTAGTGTGCACTTTGCCTCTGTATTTCACACATTTGGAGATTACTCTCACACCCTCTTTTTCTGGTGTATCACCGCTTTAGTGTAGGCTTTCATTTTATGCATTCTCTCTCTCTGGTCCCTTGGAATTTTAGGTTAGAATAGCTAGTTTCTCCTGCATTAGAGTAGATTGTGGCAGGTAGTTTAGGAGCAAGAACCAGCTTTCTCTGGAGGTCTATCTCAAGTAGCAAGTCCCACAACTTGGAGATAGTACCCATGTTATCCAATCACATTGGATGCTTAGAGTGATCAAACTAGAAATCTGATCAACATCCAGGGGTCTTTGGGATTCGGTGAAAACAACGACGTCTTCACTTACGGGTTTCTGAAACTCCTACAACCCTCTCCTTCATGTATCTGTATTGTTTTCCACCCCGATTCACCGATCAAACCCGTCACAACCTTATTTTTGCACAAATTTTCTCAAGGATTCCCTAGTTCGCAAGAGATCTTCAATATCACAAATGTAAGGTAACAATAATGTACCTTGACCTTCTACTTATAGTTTTTTCTTCTTTTCCACAATAAATGCAATGCCACCTACCATCATACCTTTACAATAAAGGTGAATTTTTCCTCATAAGCCAACCTGTAGTGCTTTTACCTCCGCACCCAATTTTGTGCAAAAACTCCTACAACCTTTTGGCACGTAAAATCCTTACTGACCAAAGATCCTTTCCTGTGCGCTTATAGTGAAAAAGGCACTTCTTCTGTCCTTACCCTGATTTTTGACGTCGCCAACCTCATGTTGTTCCTACACTTCTCATATGTGTACATGGTCTTCCAAAATCACACCAAACTCCTTATGTCCACCTTTCCTATGCACACTCTTCCAAACTATGTGCTTTTTATCCTTCAATCTGGGCCATCGAAACACAACTTCTACTACCAGCTTCCATTATTTGTCGCATTACTCCACCCACACAAAAACCGATGTGCGGTCCTCTATGCATAGATTTTTTTTTTAAATAATGTGTGGCTACCAAAGACACAAAATGCACAAAATAACAAAATAAAGGGAACAATCAACGAGAAGGGGAAACACAAAGAAAGGAAATGCATTAAGGGAAATCCTAGGCTAAATGGAAATACTGCCTTATTTAATTATACAAGGAAGACTTATTTATAGTAGGGCTTCAGCCTACTCCCATTGAAATGGCCTAGTAACCTCATCCCATCCAGTTCTTGTAACTGACATGTACCTAAATCAAAGATGTACGAGATGATATATGGCCCTAACTAATGGAATTTGAGTTCAGGATGACACAAAAATTTGGAGTCATAAAATAAGACCATCTGCCCAACCTCAAATTGTTTTTTTTTAATATGGTGATCATGCCATGATTTTTTCATGCTTTTTCAGTTCTTCGACTCCACCTAGCAAGTGATCACCTTTCATCCAACTATATTAACTTCTCCATGCACTCTTGTAGTGCTTGCTCATCAGCCAACCCTCTTGCACATGCAATACGTAGGGATGGTATCATAAATTCTACTAGTAAAAAAACTTCTGTGTTAACATAAATTGGAATGGTGTGGCCTTGTTCAATCTCTTGTAGGTAGTCCTATACACCCATAATACAATTGAGACTTTTTCATCCCAATCATGTCTTCCCACATCATAATTTTTGTCAACATGTGACTCAAAATTTTATTAAATGCCTCAACTGTTCCATTAGCTTGTGGGTGATATGGGGTAGTCTTATGGTGGGCTACCATAAAATTTTCCAACAAGATTCTAACTATTTCATTCAAGAAATGGGTATCCCTATCACTTGTTAGACTCAACAAACATCCATATCTATTGATTATATTTTCCCATAAAAACCTAGTTGTTGTTGCCACTGTGTAATCCCTTATAGGTGTTGCCTCTTCCCATCTTGTTAAGTAGTTAGTGCAAGTGATGATATAGTGTGAACCAAGTCCTTCACGCAACAGGTGAAATTGGTCCTAAAAATCAATGGCCCACTTCTCAAATGGTTTTTCCTAGCTATCAACCTCAAGGGAATCTCATCCCTTTTTATAGGTTTGCTAAGGTGTTGGAAATGGTCACAGGCCTTGCAAAACTCAATGCAATCCTGGTAGATGCTTTCCCACCAAATCCCTACTAGTAGAATCTTTCACATGGTGGCATTCCCTGCATAGTGTCCTCTTACAATCCCACCATGTGCTTCCTCTATGATTACAATGCGCTCATATTCTAACACACACAGGTGCTACAAAACTTCATCATGACCTAGCTGGTATAAGTCTCCACTAATTAACATGTAGGGTGCGACACTTATGGATAACTACTTTCTTTTTCAAAGTCTTCATTCCCTTCATGCCACACTTGTTTTGAGAAACAAAACATTATCTTCCAAATCATAGGGCATGCACCGCAACCTAAACCATTTAGAATCTTGCATTGTGTCCTTAATGCTCTACGCATCCTCCCCTGAGTCAATCCTTGATAAATGGTTAGGCCCTAAGTTACTCTTTCCTAGTTTCACAACAATTATAAACTCAAACTCTTGAAACAATAAGACCCACCGACATATGTGCCCTTGCAAAATGGGCTTGTTCACTAAGTACTTCAATGTCATATGGTTTGTGTAGAATATGAATGGTGTTTCCAACAGATATTTCCTAAATTTTTGCAAAGTGCATAGATCATTGATAGTGCTTTGCACTCAGTAGTAGTATAGTTCGCTCTTCTGATGTCAAATTCCTGCTAGCAAAACACAAGGGGTGGTCAACAATCCCTTCTCTAGGTTATGCTAGGATTTTCCTAATCGCCATCCCCGAAGCATCAACATGTACATGGAATGGCTTATCCCAAGAGGAAAAGTGTAATATGGGTTCAATGATAAGCCTATTCTTTAATGCATCAAATGTCATCTACTCGCGCCTCTCCCAAAGTGAAATTTACATCCATGATTCAACAATTCCTCATGTGGCATGATGATTTTGGCATACCCTTTAATAAATTTCCAATAGTACCACCATGCCTAAGGAATCCCCACACTCTGCTCTCGTGGCAGGGTCCCCCAATTCCACAATAATAGTAACTTTGGTAGGATCCACAGCAAACCGTCCTTGCATATGATATGCCCTAACATGGTTCCAAATGGGGTAGCAAAGATACATTTCTTAATGTTGAGGGATATGCTCAATTGGTGGCATCTCTCAAACATCAACCATAAATTGTCACAATGGTCTTTCACTAGTCCATACACTGTCCAGTCATTAAGGTAAGCTTGAAGGAACTTACGGATAAAATACTGAAATGCCTGCACCATAATGCATGAAAACATGACAGGTGCATTCTTTACTCCAAAAATCATGACCATGTAGGCAAAACTTCCCCACATAGTGGCAAAATTTGTCTTTTATTGATCTTCCTTTGCAATTATAACTTGATGATACCCTGAGAATCCATCCGTGAAGGAGTATATCTCGCACCTGGCTAATCCTTCCAATATTTCCTCGAGTAAAGGTGTTGGGAAGGGATAAATTACACATACCACATTTAAGTACCTATAGTCAACACAGATCCTTATCCTTCCATCCTTCTTAATTCTTATGACCATGGGGCTTATCCATTCTAATTCCTCCACATCTTCAATGATGCCTAATTCGATCATATTTTCTATCTCCTCCTTGACTCGGACGTGCAAATTTGGATTCATTCAGTAAGGTCTCTTCCGAATTGGGTGTGCACCTTCCTTTAACTTGATTTTCATCTCCCCCAAGGAGTGGTGGACACCTTTAAGCTCATGGTACCTATGTAGAAATAAGTCCTGAAACTCATGCAATAGATCAATGATCTTTGAAACCTCCTTTTCTGACCAATAGTCTCCAATGGTAGCCTCTTTAGGTTCTATTTCTAAGCCAATGTTAACCTTCTTTTTTTTAGGGGTTCATGGTAGGTGTGCACTTTCTCATCAACACTATCCATAACTTCGTGCATACCTTCAATATGGTTAGCATCCAAATTTTCCACCTCTTCACCATCTATCACATAGACCAATTTCCCTTTTTCTTTCTCCATGCATGTGCACTCAAGTTGTGTCTCTTTTGATTCTTCCTCATCAAAGCATGCTTCTAAACTAGGTTCACCTAATAACTCTAGTATTCTATCCTCTACCATGGAACTATCTCCCATCGTTAGGTGCTTAAAACCTACAACGCCTTATCCACCGATGGTTTAGTGCTCGATATTCAAAATCTTGAAGGAGGTCAGCGTCAACTCCTACCAATTTCCTTTCGAAGGCGGCGCATCTCTGAGTGAATGTACCATGCATGCACACAGCCTTGTAAATTGGAGTACAACTTATGTACCCATAGAGAAGGTGGCAATGCTTCTGCTCCTTCCATCTAGGCCTTATCACATGCTTAGATGTGAAACGAGGTGGGTTCATTCCCATTATAGTATCATATGATGGTGGGTGCATTTCTCTGGAAAACCTAACAGAACACATGATTCTTACTTCATGATGTGTTTCCCACCAATGTGTTGTGGTCCCAAGAAAGTTATATTTGAGCATCCTTCTTCTTTCGATCTCACTTTTCCACTGGGTCTCCATTTCTCATAAGAAAACATCAAGGTTGGCTCCTCTAGAATAACTTGGAAACTTCTTTCCTCCTAGGCGCTTGACTGAGTGCACCTTTTTTACTCTTGTAATAGAGCCTCTCAATTACCACCCAATTAACTCATAAGTCTCGTGTGCCCAATTTTTACATGCTACACTAGTGGTATCACTCATAGATTGAGCATCTTTAAACTGAATAACTCCTTCCGTAGGATTAATCACCTCAGGGTCCCTAATAGAGTGCACATAGATCCTGTCAAGAAATTCTTCTCCCAAGGGATCAGTATAGGGTGCTGACTTCCCATTGGTCAAGGGGATGATTACCCATTCTTCTTTTTCTCAAAACTTATGTACCCTTTATTGAATCGTAGGTCAACATTGTTCTTATAACACCGGGGATCCCAAGTAATGGCATAAAGTTTTCCACCTCATCTAGCACCAAGAATTCAATATCTCCAGTGAATTGCACCCCTTGGATAGTGATAGCAGCATATTTTAAGACACCAATGGGCATCACCTTTGTTTTTTTGGCCATATAAAACACATTTGAAGATGGCTATAATGGGGGCCTTCCCATTTGGTTCTAGGCATCCAAGGTGAGAACATTGACTTCCGCACCCATGTCAATCGAATATTGCTTAGGAGCCACCCATCCATAACCGCATTCAAGGTAATCTCCTTATCATAGTCGAGGATGTGGGGAGGAAGGTTAGCATGCAAAACCTGCCTCTTGCACTCTACTCAGGTGCACGATACTTTTTCCCATAACCATTCCCCTAACAAAGGAATGATATTCTCCTACCTCAACATTTTACATACTTCCTTGACCTCATCCAGATCCTTTTATGGAGCCTCAATGCTCTTCCTTTTTTCTAACTACCTTAACTTCTCCTTCGAACACTAAATTTATCCTCTTAGGATTTGAATTACATCCATGGTCTCTTGATACACCTCCTTCTGATGAGAAGGGTCTAGATACTTACCATACAATAACTCTTCTCTAGTAACCAGTGGCTTCTGCCTTGGTATCTAACTAGCACTCACAACTTCAGCTCACGTTGTCACCGGTCACGGGCTCTAGTTTGTACTTACGCGCCACCCTTGGCATCCATTGCGAGTCTAACTTCTTTATGCTTACCATTCTGTAACTTTTTCCTTCCAGTGTTACTAGCTCATATGTTCAAAAAGCTACAGGAACTCCTCATAATCGTGCTTTTTCCCACACCAACAACATTGTAACATATTAGGGAATTTGCACTTATAGTGCTCCATAGATCCACAATTGTAAAAATTTCCACGGGAATTCACTTCTTCCTCCTCCCGGTTTCCATGACCATGAAATCCTCCTCTCAAACTTCTTCCATGGGCCCCTCCATTTGCGTGCCCTTCATAGTGATGACCATCTTCCTTGGAATTTTTGTGAGGGTGAGTCTCAGCGCACACCAATATTAATGGCATCATGTATCTAGTCAATCAATATACAATCCTTAGTGTCATGAGTAGTAGAGGTGCAAATATTGTAATAGAAAGATACATTCTTACGGATCACGCATTGCAGTAGTGGACACCTACTTACATCATGATCTCCATGGAAATTCTCACAGTCCATTATCATGGCACGTACCGATCTCTAAGGGAAATTATCCTTTGTATGCCCTTCTACCTCACAATCTATGCACCATAGGCCAATGCGAGTATTATGCACCAAGTTCATAGATAGCTTCTCCAGCTTCTTCGCCATTGTAGAAATATAAGATTCAAGAAAAGGGATAACATTGATATCCATGCTTCCAATAGCCTTAGCGCGTAGGGAAACCTCTAAGGTCTTGCGCAGTAAGTGAAATTTGTGTAAAAGTGCTCTCCTAAAAGGTGTTATCAACCCTCCAAAAACCACTGAACATGCTTAGAATGATGAATATCATAATATATTTTCGATAAGAGAATCTTAAAACACATGTCATATTCCCGCACACTCTCTACCATACCTTGTTAAATCTCCTTCACCGTGCTAATTTTCTTGTTCAAACTTAGGGATATGAAATTTAGCTAAGAAATCATTTCCTAGCATGGTGTTATCTACCACTGTCTGGTGGGGGTCATACTTTTGGTACCAACTATGTGCACGTTCCTGTAGTGTTGTTACAAATTGACTTTCCTTCTATTCTGAGATAGTGATCCCCTTCATGCACCATAGAATCTCACACTTGTGTACATGCTCTGCAACATCCTCAACATTTTTGCAGTCTGGTAGATGCAAAGAAATTCTGAAAAACACTTACTGAGATGGTTGAGGCCTGTGTCTGCCTAATCCAAAACCTTGATTCTCTCCTCCACCATATCCACTAGATCCACCAATACCTACTCCTCTTAATCTACCAAATCATCCAGATCTGCCAGGTCCACCATGGCCACTAGCTCTTATTCCACCAGATCCACCTCCTGTAGCTGGTAAAGGTCATGAAGTGGTTGTGCCTAGTGTCACCATTGTTGCATTGAATTGCATACTAATAGTACGTGATATTGTACCGTTACTAGATATGTGTCATGTGCCACATCCATACGTGATACCCAAGCTTTGTGTACCCATACTTTTCCCAAATTACACTCCAGAAAATATACCTCCAAACACAGGAAATGATTGTGCAACCATAAATGTGTCAAATGAAAAGTTATACCTCCTTGTACTTGATCGGTCACTTCCACCAATATCAACTGGGTTAGAAATACTTATCTCTAGATTTGGAAAAATAAGTGCCGGGGTTGGTCACCAAGTGGATTCAGATGCACGTCGATGGCTCTCCTTTCTCCAAGTGATGAGCTCTCATCAAAAGTTGAAGGGATCTCTCTCTGTGCTTACCAAGATGGGGTAATATAGAATGCTTAGGCTCCATGTTCTCTACGTGAACCTCAATTCCTTCTTGTAACGTTTTCCTCGATAAATCCATCACTCCAGCAACTTCTCCTTGTCTAAATAACTCCCTTTCATGAGCTTCATTAAACTTGAGTTGTCTTTTCTCCCTCCCTTTTCAGCCGCAAGGTCGACATCTTTCTCCACCCTAACTTCCTCGCCCAATGCTTAGAAGAAGCTTAGCCAGCCATAGGAAATACTTCCAAAATCAGTGTAATGATCAGGATCTTTATAGCTAAAGGGATAACACATAAAAATGATCCTCTAGGCTCCCTTAAGAACTCAAACTCAACAACCTTAGGAAAGGAATATGTATAAATAGTGTATTCTAAGGTATAATTGGTCAACACTCTTCTCCACCAATGATCAACAACACGTGTCCAAGTCAGATCAACATCCTGCAGCCTTTGATACTCATCTTGGGTACACATGTGAGATCTATAGTGCTAGCTTCATCTGGATGCATACACCAAAATCCATTCATACAAATCCACTAGAAAGTAGAAAAAGGTCTCATGTAACTCATGATACAAGTTCTTTTCTACCCATTTACATGCATCAAACTCGAGGTCCAAGACTAAATATTTGAGTGAAATCATCATCATCATGCTCTTAAACCATTATTTGACACTATCCAAGGTCAAGCACTCTATCATCATGCACCATTCTCACAATAGCTTTGAAAAGAGGTCCTGACAATGGAACCAAGATGTAGTCATTTTATCTACCCTCAATATTACTTTCTAACCCCAAGCGCGTTGGCCTATCACCCAAAAAGCATTGGACAATCACTGAGGTATGAGTGGAAACTGAGCCCCTCCTTTATGTGAGAATTATGAGAAGGTTATGTCATTAGTGGAGGATGAATTACATAATGAGAAGTATATTTAGTTAAAAGAAAAGTGGAATGGACAGCTTATAGATCCACACATCAATGTATTACATAAACTTAATAACAATGTAATAAGCACAATAAACTAGATCTGAGTCATGGTGGTCATATAACACAAGGGTTTACACCCTTAAACATGATATATAGAATCAAACCCTTACACACACACACACACACACACACACACACACACATATATTCATTGGTAGCCACATTACAATTAAAAGAGTTCATCATAGACCATACATCTTAAATGATAGAGATTCACTCCTACAGATCTTCCTTGTATGAGATCCTAGCTATACCCTCCCATTTTAACCCCTATTATAGATCTTAGTGCCATACAGAGGATCATTACATCCCTCACAACCCTTAGCACTAAGTTCTCTAAACCCTAGCATTATTGCAACATTTTGTTACTCGACATATTACTCTTTATGCATTCTTTCCTCCCTTTCCTATCAATCATGTATATATTTCTCTAGTCCGAGCATATTTTTTATAGGATCAACACCCACCACCATGCCTTCTCTTCTTGAACATATCATGTTCCAAGTGTCGATGTGGTCCTCCAATGGTGAATGATTATCCCTTTGCAAACCCTCCACTCTTTGTAATGATGTCTCCTGGGAATATTCCTAGCGTGGAATATCCTTTTCTTGACCTCTAAGGTTCCAAGTTGGCACCTTATCCACTCATCATGCCTATTCGTCATGTTTTTCCTCAAGTGTCTTCAGAATGCCAAATATGGCTAAGTCCTTTGAATCCATGTTCTACCTTCCACGCGTGCCTTGGTTTTGAGATAAATCCTCCTTAAACCTCTTTGTCCTATGCACTTTTAATTGAATGCCATTCTTCCTATTGGTCCTACATGCACGCACCATTTGGTACTCAGCCAATATTTCGAGGCCCAACAAAGAAGAAGATCCTAGTGTGGGAACACCACCAAAAGAAAAGGGTTTAATCATGAGTGTACCACAAAAAGATGTGCAAGTGGAGGCACATCAACCAAAAATGCATGAGAGTATCATACTAGTGAAGGTGGTCACTTATTATTAAAAATATATGGTCATTAGGGACCATGAGCACATGAGGGTATGCGCAGATCCGTGAGAGGAGACCATGATGATATGAGAAAAGGAAAGAATGACTGTGCGCACAAGAAAGAGACGTGCATAGAATACACAAGAGATGTATGGGCTCTATTGGGTACTCCCGATCCTAACTCTAAAGTTAAAACAACTGATTTAGAACTATTTATGTTCCATCTATTACTTTCAATGGCCATATGACATCTACGAATTCCTCTCTCTAAGGGATATACAATTGTTATCACCTCTTAGGGCTAACCACACTTACTCCTCACTTTGGCTCTATGACCGATCCCAACCTTTGTCTCTCAGCCCCACTCTCTCTCCCTTTTAGATTACTTGTTATCCCTTCAACTCCTATGCCCCTTAACAACTCGAACCTTCAAAAAGCAAGGCAAATAACCTTCTCATTGGCAATCTTCCTCCTTTATATAGTTATGCACCTAATCTTTCCTTCTTCTCTCTCTCATCCGTGTTGGCTCCTACAAATTTCCTACTTATACTTTGAATTTAAATATGATGTCTTAAATACCCTTATCCATGTAATCTACCCTGGTTAATCTCCTTGTGCCATGTCATCTAGTTGTTTTTCCTCCATACTGATCATCCCATCAACCGATTGCCATCAACCACATGACCATGTCAACTGTATGTCCTTCCCTTCCTCGGTTAGGTATCATTACATTTTTATCTTCTTGGGAATCATTCTTCATGACTTACCACTTATTTATCTCAACTCTTCTACATGTTTCCTTTTAATTCCTCATGCCTTCTCTTATTCACGCTCCTTCGTGCTTTATTATCTCCTTTGCAGGTTATTCTCCTGCTACTTGGAAATTTAACTCTCTCCTACACCCCTCTATTTTATGCACTTCTTTTCTCTTGTACTAGACTTATGCACCTTCATGTAATTCTTCCACTCTATTTTATTATGTGCTTTTTTCACCACATTATCTTTTACTACACCCTCAAGTTGCAGTCTTCCATTTTCGCTATTGGTTGTGCTCCATATTTCCACACATTTTTATTCTACCTCTGCATTTATCTCTACCTATACCTCATTATCTTTGTGATTTCTCACTTACTCATACTTCTTCTAACTACGGGCTTATATTTTCATATGCACCCAAAATTCCTCCTATGTGCTCTTCTTCACTACTCTTCTTCATGTACATTGTTATTCTTGCACTTCTTATTTTTTCAACCTACTTCTCACTTTTGCCCCTTTCTTTTCCCCGACACGATCACTCTTATCCACCACTCTTTATATCATGCACATTTCTTCTACGCATGTCTCTTCACTTGTGGCTTCAAGCCACTCTTTTAATTTTCCTCTTCATTTTCTCTTGCAAACTCCCATCCTCCTTTGGTAGCTTCTTTTTATTTTATCATGCATATTTCATGTGCTCTTCTTTTTTCTCATCATGTGTGCCTTGTACTTTTCACATGCAAACCTTTCTCATTCAAGTGTAAGCCTTCTTTTATAAGTCCTAGGATGCCCCTACATCAAACACCCATAGTATTTAAAACTTGAAGTCCTCCTCAAGTTGATTCAATGAGTGGTAAAACCGCCCTTTGAACAACTTGTCTCATCTTCTTTATCCATCGATTCATCTATATCTTGTGCTTCTTCTCCGTGCCTCTTCCAATCCTTAGCCACTCCTTGGTGACTCTATGGTGCCTCCTTCCTATGAAAATTTCTTCTCTAGGTAGATCCTTCCTTCTGATCCTTAGCAAGTTTTTCTTCCCCCTTCCTTAGTGCAAGTCTCATCTTGCTCTGTTTTCTTCACTTGAGCCTCTCTGTAAGGCTTTGCAAACAAGAATTTTTCCTTGTGAGTCTTTCATTTCCTTCATCTCTTCCCTACATAGATATTTTTTTGCTCGGATTCTCTTCTATGATATGCTCTGCCACTAGACTTATCCCTTCTTTTGTCACCTTTCCATTATGACCTTTTCTCCCAGCCCTCCTTTCTCTATGCTCTACTTCTCATTTTTATGCTTCTTCCTTTAGGCTATTTTTACGTGCCTCAACTTCACAAATATTTTCTATTCATTTTTGCCTTCTTGTCATGACCCTTCGCGCAAACATTCCTCTACACTATTTTCCTTACCTCGTTCTTTTGTGCCTCTCATATCCTTTTCTTGCGGACTTTTTGAGTGCTTATTCTCTTCCTCTCCTCTTGGGATTTGTTAAACCACATGCTTGTATATTTCCTTTGCTCTCTCTACCCTCTTGCTAAGGAAATTTTTTCATGCAAACTTTTTTATTTTTCCTCCTCTCCTTCTCCTCTACCTTTCTCCTTGTGTAAGACTTTTAGAACCTCTCTATAAGATAACTCCTTGAGATCTCTATCAATCTCCTCATCATGCACCTTTTTCTATGTGCACATCGGTAACTACCCTTAGTTTCTCTGCATTTGTTTCCTTTGGGAAACCTCTTCCATGTTAGATCACTCCCATCCTCTCTCGATCTTGGCTTCCTTCTTTGCATTCTCATGCAGTTCCTTAGAACTTTTGTTGTACTTTTTATTGTTTTGTGCACTCCTTTTCTTTTACATACTTCTCTACACATCTCCTCTTGATATATCCATACATATCCTTACAGTACGCCCTTTTTTATGTGCACTCTTGTAATTTCCCAAGATTGTTCATCTTCCCTTGCTATGGTAATCCCATTTCTCTGCTCATTATTATATTTGTAAAACTCTACTCCTCTTGGAGTTTATTTCTTTAATGCACCCTATTATGCTTCTCTGTTGAATAAGATTTATTCCTTTACACTCCTACGACTTGTTACATATCTGATTTCATTTAGGAAATAAGAGATAAAATATGCGAATAAAGCTTTACTGAGATCGCATACATAGAAACTAATATGCATAAAATATTACTGAGATCTAAAATAAAAGTGCATAATAACTAACACAACACGAGAGAGACAATATTTAACATGGTTCACCCAATTTGGGCTACGTCCACCAATAATCTCTTACTCATATTTTATTACAAGCCTCCACTCTCAACACAATACCCAGATCCTTTTGGAGCTATGCTCAACAAACTCTACAGAATTCACACCCGAATTCAAAACACATCTGTAATACATTTGCTTGTCTATCTATCATATGCATAAGACCATATAAATAGACAATTGCTTAAGCAGTTTGATACAAAACCGTGGGTATCAAAACAATGGGCAAAAACCAAAACTGTCTCATAAACCTATGGGTATCCGAAGAGGTGGTTTTACAAAACACTGGTATCGAAAAAACCATGGGCCCAGAACAGCCCATAACGGTTACCCATTACCCATGGGTTAATGAACCACCCATGAAAATTTACTTGGGGCTTCGCCCCAAACCCCCTTCAATCGGGGGACTTCAACCCTCGACCTGCTCATCAACTAGCGGAAACGCTTGTTAAAATACTCCGAGTGTAACACACAAAAGGTGTACCACACTCTAACATGAAAATAGGCTCCACAAACATAATAATCTCCCACTTGGAGACTGATTTCCACTGAGCAAGCTTCTCAACCCTTCACTGTCATCCGCGAAGGCCAACCAAAGTGAACATAGCTTTAGTTTATCCTTGTGACCACCTTGGTCATCATGTCGTAGGATTAACTGTATGAATCTTCTCCAACTTCAACTTATCTTCCTCCAAAGTTGTCTTGATGAAGTGATATCTCAACTATATATGCTTCGTCCTAGAGTGGAAAGCAGAGTTCTTAGCTAGGTGTATAGCACTCTGACTATCACTATGCAGCTTACATTCCTCCTGCTTATGCCCCAACTCCTCAAGCAATTTTTATAACCAAATCATCTCTTTGCTTGCCTTTGTGGCAGCAACATACCTAGCCTTCGTGGTTGACAAAGCCACCAGCTTCTATAGTCATGAAATCCAGCTCACTGTTGTCCCACCTATAGTGTAAATATAACTTGTTGTGCTCCTCTTGTTGTCTACATCTCTAGCCATGTACGAATCTACATAACCACGTAAAGTGGTGTCGATCCATCAGTAGCACAAAACTATCCCCATGGTCCCTCTCAAATATTGAAGGATCCACTTTCTTTGCTTGCCAATGCTCTTTACCGGATCACTCATAAATCTACTCACATCTCCCATCTTTGCGTGGCAATATCGAGTCTAGTGCACACCATAGCATACATCAAATTGCCAACTACTTGATGAGTAAGGTACCTTGGACATCTGGTATCTTTCTGCTCTACATTGGGACACTTTGCCTTTGATAACTTAAAATGGCCTGCCAAAGGAGTCCCAACCGGTTTAGCATCCTGCATGTTAAACCTATCTAATACCTTCTTAATGTACTCTTCCTGAGATAAATTCAGCTTCCGTTCCTTCCTATCCCAAGTTATCCTCATACCAAGGATTTGTCTGGTTGCCCCCAAATCCTTCATATCAAAGGATTCACTTAGCTGTTTCTTGAGTACTTTTATTTCCTGCATGTTTTTACCTACAACCAACATGTCATCAACATACAAACACAGGATAATATAACTTCCATCCTCAAATTTCTTTGTATACACACAATGGTCAGAATGACATCTAATATAACCTTGCTCCATCATGAAGCTATCAAACTTCTTATACCATTGACGTGGAGCTTGTTTCAGGCCATACAAGCTCTTCTTCAGTTTGCACACCATCTCCTCTTTACCTCGACCTCATAGCCCTCTCGGTTGCTTTGCATATATAGTTCCTCCTCCAAATCACCATGGAGAAATTCAGTCTTTACATCTAACTATTCTAAGTGCAAGTCTTCTGCTGCCACTATTCCAAGAATAGTTCTAATAGAAGTCATTTTTACTATAGGAGAAAAGATCTCATCAAAATCTATACCTTGTTTCTGTGCAAACCCCTTGACCACCAACTGGGCCTTATATATTTTCTTTCCTCCTTCATCTTTAACTATGTACACCCACTTGTTTTGCAATGCTCTTTTTCCTTCCGGTACCTTCACCAAATCCCAAGTCTGGTTCTCCATGAGAGACTTATGCTCCTCATCAATGGATTACTCCCACTTCTTACTAGCATCTACCTGCATTGCTTCATCAAAGCTCTCTGGCTCTCCACTATCAGTGAGTAATAAATAATAAAGAGAAGGGGAAAAATGTTCAAGTTCTTTTCTTACCCTAGAAGACCTCCTCACTGTAGGAGTTTGGGGTTCCTGTTGAGTCGGTTCCTAAACTGATTCATGGGTCACTATCCCATCTGGAAGATCCTCTACCACTGCATATTATTTCTTGGATTCTTCCCTGTTTTCCTGCAACTGTTGCTTATACATGACTTTCTCATTAAAGACCACATCCCTAGACCGAATTATTTTCTTGTCCTTAATACTCCAACATTTAAATCCAAAGTCATCACCACCATAACCAATGAAAGTACATTTTTCTGATTTAGCCTCTAGCTTGGTCCTATCATCCTTGTCTATATGAACAAACACCTCACATCTAAAGACTCTAAGAAATGAATAATCAACTTTCTTACCATACCAAGCCTCCTTAGGTATGCCTCCATCCAAGGCACTTGAGGGTCCTCTGTTTATCAAGTACACAGTTGTGCTCACCGCTTCTGCCCAAAAAGAAAGAGGCATTTATGCATGTAATGTCATGCTCTAAGACGTTCCATTATTGTTTTATTCATCCTTTCTGATACCCCATTCTTCTGCGGAGTTCCTAGAACCATCTTTTTCCTGCGGATTCCATTCTTAGAACAATAATCATTAAATTCATTGTTGCAATACTCCCCTCCATTATCTAACTTGAGAAATTTTAGCTTAAGACCTATTTCATTCTCTACCAAGGCTTTCCATTTAACAAAAGTGTCAAATACATTAGATTTGTTTCTAATACAATAAACCCAAACTTTCCTTGTTGCATCATCAATAAAAGTAACATAATAACTTGAACCCCCAAGAGATGATACCTGAGTGGACCCCCACACATCAGAATGTACCAACTCTAACTTACTCTCTTTCTTCATAGGTCTAACCTTGAGAAACCTTACTCGCTTTTGTTTCCCATATATGCAGTTCTCACAGAAATCCAAACCTATTTCTATATATCCAGGAAAATTCTTCTTTATGATGTCCATGCCCTTATGGCTCATATGACCGAGCCTATAGTGCCATAATGTTGTATCTGCATCTGAAGCCACAAGATTACAATCATTAGTACTATTAGTGGTTAAATACAAGGTTCCAACCTTCTTACCTCTTGCCACCACAAGAGCACCCTTAGTAACCTTCCAAGAGTTAGTTGTAAATATCACAGTACAACCATCACTTCCCAATTACCCCGCCGATATCAAATTTCTCCTTAATGTAGGCACATGTATGACATCCTTCAATAGCCATGTATTCCCATTCTACATCTTAACCTAAATAGAACATTTTTCAACTATACTGCAAAGCTCATCATCATCAAGAAAAACATGCCCAAAATCCCCTTGAACATAATCAACAAAATAATGCCTATGTGGAGTAGCATGAAAAGAAGCCCCTGAATCTAAAACCCAAGATTCAGTAATATTATGCAAAGAAAGAATCAAAGCATCCTAACATACATTACCCGATGCCACATTTGCCTCCTTGTTTTAAATCTATTGTTTCTTCTTATCCCAAAGCTCCTAACAAATCCTTCTTTGCATGCCCGGTTTTCCACAATTCCAAAGATATAATCTTGTTCTTGGATTTTGACCTTGCCCAATCTTTTGATTTTCCACGGTTTCCTCTATTCTTCTGTCTCCCTCTAGTTTCCACTATCAAAGCATTCCCTGAAGTAGAAGATTCCCAGAGCTTTTTCTTTGCATTTCCTCACTTAGAATCACCCCTACAACATCCTCAAACTTCAACTTCAAGTTAGCTGGAACCGAGTTACTTACCGCCATTACCAAGCTATTCCAACTCTCAGGTAAAGAGCATAGAATTAATAAATCCCTAACTTCTTCATCAAATTCTATTGTAATCAAAGCTAGCATATTCACAACCGTATTGAAATCATTTAAATGATCTAACTCTTTGAACTATTCTCGACATCTTCATATTAAACAAATTTTTCATTAAAAATATCTTGTTAGAGGTAGAGGGTTTTTCATACAACTTCCCTAATGCATCCATTAGATCTTTTGTATTCTTTTCCTTTGAAACATTAAATAATACTGAAGATGCAGGACACAGCCGGATTGTCCCAAGTGCCTTCCTATCCAACAAATCCCATTCCGCATCTATCATACTTGAGGGTTCGTTCACCTTCTCAGACAGTGGAGTATAAATATTCTTCTGATAAAGGTAATCTTCCATCTGCATCTTCCAAAGACTGAAATTCTACCCGTTGAATTTATCAACCCTAGATCTTCCTTCATCTGCCATAGCTCCCACTCAAGCTAAAAACTTTCCCTGCGATTCAACACTTCAGCAAACCAAACCAGGCTCTGATACCAATTGTTAGGAAATAAGAGATAAAATATGCGAATAATCCTTTACGAATCGCAACAAGTAGAAACTAATATGCATACAATATTACACATCTAAAATAAAAGTGCATAATAACTAACACAACACGAGAGACAATATTTAACGTGGTTCACCTAATTTGGGCTAGGTCCACCAAGAATCACTTGCTCGATTTTATTACAAGCCTCCACTCTCGCAATACAATACCCGAGATCCGTTTGGAGCTATGCTCAACAAAATCTACACAATTCACACCCGATTTCAAAACACATCTGCACTACATTTTCTTTTCTATCTATCATATGTATAATACCATACAAATACACAATTTCTTAAGTAGTTTGATACAAAACCATGGGTATCAAAACAATGGGAAAAAACCAAAATCATCCCATAAACCTATGGGTATCCGAAGAGGTGGTTTTACAAAACAATGGGTACTGAAAAAAACATGGGCCCAAAAACAGCCCATAACAGTTACCCATTACCCATGGGTTAATAAACCACCCATGAAAATTTACTTCGAGGGCTTCACCCCTGAACCCCCTTCAATCGGGGGCTTCAACCCTTGACCCGCTCAGCGGCGAGTGGGACCACCGTAAAAATACCCGAGTGTAACACATAGAAGGTGTACCACACTCTAACATGAAAATAGGCTCCACAAACATAACAATCTCCCACTTGGAGACTGATTTCCACTGAGCAAGCTTCTCAACCCTTCACTATCATCTGCGAAGGCCAACCAAAGCTGAACATAGCTTTAGTTTATCCCTTGTGACCACCTTGGTCATCATGTCTGCAGGATTTTGACTGGTATGAATCTTCTCCAACTTTAACTTATCTTCCTCCAAAGCTTGTCCTAATGAAGTGATATCTCAACTGTATATGCTTCATCCTAGAGTGGAAAGTAGAGTTCTTAGCTAGGTGTATAGCACTCTGACTATCACTATGCAGCTTACATTCCTCCTGCTTATGCCCCAACTCCTCAAGCAATTGTTGTAACCAAATCATCTCTTTGCTTGCCTCTGTGGCAGCAACATACTCAACCTCCGTGGTTGACAAAGCCACCAGCTTCTATAGTCGTGAAATCCAGCTCACTGTTGTCCCACCTACAATGTAAATATAACTTGTTGTGCTCCTCCTGCTGTCTACATCTCCAGCCATGTATCTGAATCTACATAACCACATAAAGTGGTGTTTGATTCATCAGAGCACAAAACTATCCCCATGGTCCTCTCAAATACCGAAGGATCCACTTTCTTGCTTGCCAATGCTCTTTACTCGGATCACTCATAAATATACTCAAAGCTCCCACTGCATGGGCAATATCAGGCCTAGTGCACACCATAGCATACATCAAACTACCAACTGCTGATGAGTAAGCTACCTTGGACATGTGGTTTCTTTCCTGCTCTATCTTGGGACACTACTCCTTTGATAACTTAAAATTGCCTGCCAAAGGAGTCCCAACCAGTTTAGCATCTTGCATGTTAAACCTATCCAATACCTTCTTAATGTGCTCTTCTTGAGATAAATTCAACTTCCATTCCTTCCTATCCCGAGTTATCCTCATACCAAGAATTTTTCAGAGCTATCCCCAAATCCTTCATATCAAAGCATTCACTTAGTTGTTTCTTGAGTACTTTTATTTCCTGCATGTTTTTACCTGCAACAACATGTCATCAACATACAAACACAGGATAATATAACTTCCATCCTCAAATTTCTTTGTACACACACAATGGTCAGAATGACATCTAATATAACCTTACTCCATTATGAAGCTATCAAATTTCTTATACCATTGACGTGGAGCTTGTTTCAGGCCATACAAGCTCTTCTTCAGTTTGCACACCATCTCCTCTTTACCTTTGACCTCATAGCCCTCTAGCTGCTGCATATATAGTTCCTCCTCCAAATCACCATGGAGAAATGCAGTCTTTACATCTAAGCTGTTCTAAGTGCAAGTCTTCTGCTGCCACTATTCCAAAAACAGTTCTAATAGAAGTCATTTTTACTACAGGAGAAAAATCTCATCAAAATCTATACCTTGTTTCTGTGCAAACCCCTTGACCACCAACCGGGCCTTATATCTTTTCTTTCCTCCTTCTTCATCTTTAACTCTGTACACCCACTTGTTCTGCAATGCTCTTTTTCCTTCCGGTAGCTTCACCAAATCCCAAGTCTGGTTCTCCATGAGAGACTTATGCTCCTCATCCATGGATTTCTCCCACTTCTTACTAGCATCTACCTGCATTGCTTCATCAAAGCTCTCTGGCTCTCCACTATCAATGAGTAATAAATAATAAAGAGAAGGAGAAAAACGTTCAGGTTATTTTATTACCCTAGAAGACCTCCTCACTGTAGGAGTTTGGCGTTCCTATTGAGTCGGTTCTAAACTGATTCATGGGTCACTATCCCATCCAGAAGATCCTCTACCACTGCATATTCTTTCTTGGATTCTTCCCTGTTTTCCTACAACTGTTGCTTATACATGACTTTTTCATTAAAGACCACATCCCTAGACTGAATGATTTTCTTTTCCTTAATACTCCAACATTTAAATCCAAAGTCATCACCACCATAACCAATGAAAGTAAATTTTTCTAATTTATCCTCTAGCTTGGTCCTATCATCCTTGTCTATATGAAAAAACACCTCACATCCAAAGACTCTAAGAAATGAATAATCAACTTTCTTACCATACCAAGCTTCCTCAGTTATGCCTCCATCCAAGGCACTTAAGGGTCCTCTGTTTATCAAGTACACAGTTGTGCTCACCACTTCTACCCAAAAAGAAAGAGGTAGTCCTGCATGTAACCTCATGCTCCTAGCACGTTCCATTATTGTTTTGTTCATCCTTTCTGATACCCCATTCTGCTACGGAGTTCCTAGAACTGTCTTTTCCTGCGGATTCCATTCTTAGAACAGTAATAATTAAATTCATTGCTGCAATACTCCCCTCCATTATCTGACCTGAGACATTTTAGCTTAAGACCTATTTCATTCTCTACCAAGGCTTTCCATTTAACAAAAGTGTCAAATACATCAGATTTGTTTCTAATACAATAAACCCAAACTTTCCTTGTTGCATCATCAATAAAAGTAACATAATAACTTGAACCCCCAAGAGATGATACATGAGCCGGCCCCACACATCAGAATGTACCAACTCTAACTTACTCTCTTTCTTCGTAGGTCCAACCTTGAGAAACCTTACTCGCTTTTGTTTCCCATATATGCAGTTCTCACAAGAAATCTAAACATGTTTCTGTATATCCAAGAAAATTCTTCTTTATGATGTCCATGCCCTTATGGCTCATATGACCGAGCCTATAGTGCCATAATGTTGTATCTGCATCTGAAGCCACAAGATTACAATCATTAGTACTATCAGTGGTTAAATACAAGGTTCCAACCTTCTTACCTCTTGCCACCACAAGAGCACCCTTAGTAACCTTCCAAGAGTTAGCTGTAAATATCATAGTACAACCATCACTTCCCAATTACCCCATCGATATCAAATTTCTCCTTAATGTAGGCACATGTATGACATCCTTCAATAGCTATGTATTCTCATTCTGCATCTTAACCTAAACAGAACCTTTTCCAACTATACTGCAAGGCTCATCATCACCAAGAAAAACATGCCCAAAATCCCCTTGAACATAATCAACAAAATAATGCCTATGTGGAGTAGCATGAAAAGAAGCCCCTAAATCTAAAACCCAAGATTCAGTAATATTATGCAAAGAAAGAATCAAAGCATCCTGACATACATTACCTAATGCCACATTTGCCTCCTTGTTTTCTTCCTGTTGTTTCTTCTTATCCCAAAGCTCCCAACAGTCCTTCTTTACATGCCCAGGCTTTCCACAATTCCAACGCATACAATCTTGTTCTTGGATTTTGACCTTGCCTGATCTTTTGATTTTCCATGGTTTCCTCTATTCTTTTGTCTCCCTCTAGTTTCCACTGTCAAAGCATTCCCTGAAGTAGAAGATTCCCCAGAGATTTTTCTTCACATTTCCTCGCTTAGAATCACCCCTACAACATCCTCAAACTTCAACTTTGAGTTAGTGGAACCGAGTTACTTACCACCATTACTAGGCTATTCCAACTCTCAGGTAAAGAGCACAAAATTAATAAAGCCCTAACTTCTTCATCAAATTCTATTGTAACCGAAGATAGCACATTCACAACCATATTGAAATCATCTAAATGATCTACTACTGAACTATTGTCAGACATCTTCATATTAAACAAATTTTTCATTAAAAATATCTTGTTAGAGGTAGAGGGTTTTTCATACAACTTCCCTAATGCATCCATTAGATCTTTTGTAGTCTTTTCCTTTGAAACATTAAATAATACTAAAGATGCAAGACACATCCAGATTGTCCCAAGTGCCTTCCTATCCAAAGCAAATCCCATTCCACATCTGTCATACTCGAGGGTTTGTTCACCTTCTCAGACAACGGAGTATAAATATCCTTCTGATAAAGGTAATCTTCCATCTGCATCTTCCAAAGACTGAAATTCTACCCGTTGAATTTATCAACCCTAGATCTTCCTTCATCTACCATAGCTCCCACTCAAGCTAAAAATTTCCTGCGATTCAACACTTCAAAAAACCAAACCAGGCTCTGATACCAATTGTTAGGAAATAAGAGATAAAATATGCGGAATAATCCTTTACAGAATCGCAACAGTAGAAACTAATATGCATAAAATATTACACATCTAAAATAAAAGTCCATAATAACTAACACAACATAGAGAGACAATATTTAACATGGTTCACCTAATTTGGGCTACATCCACCAAGAATCACTTGCTCGATTTTTATTACAAGCCTCCACTCTCATGCAATACAATACCCAGATTTGTTTGGAGCTATGCTCAAAAAACTCTACTGAAATTCACACCTAAATTCAAAACACATCTACAATCTATCTATCATATGCATAAGACCATATAAATAGACAATTGCTTAAGCAGTTTGATACAAAACCGTGGGTATCAAAACAATGGGCAAAAACCAAAACCGTCCCATAAACCTATGGGTAGCCGAAGAGGTGGTTTTACAAAATAATGGGTACCGAAAAAACCATGGGCCCAAAAACAGCCCATAACGGTTACCCATTACCCATGGGTTAATGAACCACCCATGAAAATTTGCTTCGAGGGCTTCGCCCCGATCCCCTTCAATCGGGGGCTTGACCCCGACCTGCTCATCGGTGAGCGGGACCACCGTTAAAATACCCGAGTGTAACACATAGAAGGTGTACCACACTCTAACATGAAAATAGGCTCCACAAACATAACAATATCCCACTTAGAGACTGATTTCCACTGAGAAAGCTTCTCAACCCTTCACTGTCATCCACGAAGGCCAACCAAAGTTGAACATAGCTTTAGTTTATCCCTTATGACCACCTTGGTCATCATGTCTACAGGATTCTGACTGGTATGAATCTTCTCCAACTTCAACTTATCTTCCTCCAAAGCTATCCTGATGAAGTGATATCTCAACTGTATATGCTTCATCCTAGAGTGGAAAGAAGAGTTCTTAGCTAGGTGTATAGCACTCTGACTATCACTATGCAACTTACATTCCTCCTACTTATGCCCCAACTCCTCAAGCAATTGTTGTAACCAAATCATCTCTTTGCTTGCCTTTGTGGCAGCAACATACTCAGCCTCCATGGTTGACAAATCCACAAGCTTCGTAGTCATGAAATCCAGCTCACTGCTGTCCCACCTACAATGTAAATATAACCTATCGTGCTCCTCCTACTGTCTACATCTCCAGCCATGTCTGAATATACATAACCATGTAAAGTGGTGTCTAATCCATTGTAGCACAAAACTATCCCCATGGTCCCTCTCAAATACCGAAGGATCCACTTTCTGCTTGCCAATGCTCTTTACCTGGATCAAAACAATGGGCAAAAACCAAAACTATCCCATAAACCTATGGGTAGCCAAAGAGGTGGTTTTACAAAACAATGGGTACCGAAAAAACCATGGGCCCAAAAACAGCCCATAACAGATTTACCCATTACCCATGGGTTAATAAACCACCCATAACGGTAGCCCCGAACCCCCAACCGCTCACCGCGAGCAGGACCACCATTAAAATACTCGAGTGTAACACATAGAAGGTGTACCACACTCTAACATGAAAATAGGCTCCACAAACATAACAATTTCTTCAAGATGTTTCCCCACACATCTCTTGTGTATCATGTTCACATATATTTCTCACGTCAGCCTTCTTTCTTTCCTTTTCCCTCCATCACCATGGTCTCATCTCACGACTCTGCATATACCCTTATACATTCATGGTCCCTAACCACCATATCTCTTTCTTCTTGAGTATCCTCATTCACTAACATGATACTCTCACATGCCATCATCTCGATGCACCTCCACTTACATATATTTATGTGGTACTCTCACAATTGAAATATTTTCTCTTGGTAGTGCTCCTATACTAGGCTCTTCTTCTCCATTGCACTCTTCCCGCATAACCTTTGGTGATGTCTCCATGCATGCCTTCTTCTCGATGCCCTCCAAGAATCTTCTCGCATTTGTTAACTCTATGATTCCCTTGACTCTTTATCAAGTCCTTTTCTCTTTTCACCTCCTCACCAATCTTGGTCATAAGACCTCTTTTTTTTGTAGTCTTCTCTGTGTGTTCCAGTTGGGTCCACACCTCTTGGATTCCACAAGTACCTTGATCATTTCCTCGAGATTCTTCATGACTATTACGTAAAAAAATCCTTTCTTGGCTCCATCTTGGTTTTCTCCTGCATTCTCTACCCACCTTCTCACGATGAAGAACATAGATCATTACTAATTTCCTCACACTCGACAATTTGTTAACTTCATATGTAGGAAAGTAGATTTCTATAATACTACTTAATGAGAGTGAAAGGGATCTACTTGGTACTCTTTGAGCCTACCTCTAGAGCTAACATAATAGATTTCAAAATATCTATGTTATATCTATTGCTTTCAATGGCCATATGAAATCTTCACTTCTTTCATCTAAGGGATATACAATTGCTAGAGCTTCCTAGGGCTAACCAAAATTACTTCTCACTTCTAAAATATGTTCTATCCTAGCCTTCATCTCTTATCCCATTTCCACATTTTATCTCTCTCTCTCTCTCTCTCTTTTGGACTAATTTCTAGCCTTTTGGCCCTTAGCTTGTTAAAAATTCACACCTTTAACAACCACATCCAAAAACCTTCTCATTATCATTCTTCATCCTATTAATAATTTTGTGTCTAGTATTTCCCGGTCAGGACTTTGAATTTGAGTCTGGCATCTTTACTTCCCCTATCCACACAATCTTCCTCTGGAAAATATACTTGTGCCATGTAATCTAGTGGTTATTTCCTCCTTAGTGACCATCACATCATTTGGTTCCCATCAACAACGTGACCATGCATATTCGTTTTGTTTTTCCCTTCCTCAAGTGCTCTCACCATAGTCTTATCTTCTCGAGCCTCATTCTTTGTGCCTTACTAATTCTTTCTCCCAACACTTCTACATGATTCCTTTTAATTCCTCATGTATTCTCTTATTTTCACTCCTTAATGATTTACCATCTCTTGTATAGTTAATCTCCTTCTCCTTAGCACTTCAAATCTCTCCTACGTCCCTCTATTATTTTGCACACTTCCTAGCTCTTTTGCTAGACTTCCACACATTTTCACCTTTTTCCACTCTATTTTCTTTTGTGGTCATCTCACCACCTTCTCTTCTACTATGCCCTTAGGTTGCACTCTTCCATTTTCACTATTAGCTACGCTCCATATTTTTGTGCATATTTCTTACGCCTCTGGTGTTTATATCTTCTGCAGCAATGCATTCTATTTTCACTTTATCACTTACCCCTACATCTTCTAAATTTGGGATTCCATTTTCATATGTGCCCTAACTTCCTCTCATGTGCTCTTCACTAATCTTCTTCGTGTGCATTGTTTTTCCTACGAGTCCTTGATTTTTCAATCTACTTCTCATTGCCCCCTTTCTTTTCCCTGAAAAATTCACCATTATGCACCACCCTTAATCTTATGCACTTTCCTTCTATGCATGTATCTTCACTTGTGTCTTTAGGACACTCTTCTCCTTCTCATTGTCACTTTTTCCCACAAACTCCTATCCTCCTTTGACAGATTCTCCTTATTCTACCACACATCTTTCATGTTTTATCCTTTTCTTATTTTATACGCCTTCTACTTCTCATGTACACACCTTCCTCTTTCATTACAGGTATTCTTGTCTAAGTCCCATGATGCCCCTACTTCACAATGATATATTCATTGGCCAAACCTATCTTGGGCCAAGGAACTCATCCAAACTTAATATAGAACCAAATTTGAGACAAAACATGGTTTATAGAGAGTATAAATATGTGTGATGTATAAGGTGTATTAATTATTGAAGTGCTAAAATGAAGAATAAGTCATTATCTAGTGGAGTTAGAGATGAAACTTTAACTTTAGTCAATAAATAGGTAAATGAGATAATGTGAAGACATATTGTGAAGCTATATTTCCAAGTACCACGTGACCAAATTTTAGGTACTAAAATTACACCTTTTATATCTAGTAATGAAAAAGCTAGATTAAAATTAAAAGGAACAAGTGAACACAAACCTCAAATCCCAATTATAATAGGATTATGTGTGAAACTAAAGATTGTTCCCCCAAATAAATCTAATGTAAAATTTACAATCACATAGTAAGACATGTATTAATACTTAATATAAAAATATCCTAATAAGGGGAGAAAGGAAAAAAAGGTGGTTACATGGAATCCTCCTCTAGAGGGGTGGATTAAGTTAAATTTTGATGGTGCCTCAAAAGGAAATCCTGGTATTGCAGGTTGTGGTTGTGTGTTTAGGAATGCATATTACCAGCCCTTTTCATAATGGCTATGGATTGTGGTGTTTCTTCTAATAACTTTGCAAAAGGTATTTGGATTACTGGAAGCTAGGCACATGAATTTGATTCTAATATGGATTGAAGGGGACTCTCTGGATATTTTAAATATGGTTCAGGGAAGATCTCCTAAGGCATGGTAATTGAAAACCTTTTGCTTGAATATCAAGTTTATTCTGGTCTCTTTTTCTGAAGTAAATTTTTCTCACACTTTGAGAGATGACAGTAAGGTGGAGAACTATTTAGCTAATACAGGGTTAGAATTATGGGATAATCATCATTTGATATCCCTTTCTTTGGATTCAAGCTTCCCTAATGATATTCATATTCTTTTAGCAGGATATGCACGAATGATGTCGGTTGGTGATTGCTAATGATTATAAAGGATGTCCCCAATTTATTTCCCCATCCCATTGTGTGATGTCGGGTGAAGTGAAATATTTGGGAAGAGATTTTGGTGCTTTGGTGCATGTGTATAATTTATTGGTTTGGGAGGTGGCATTTGTATTAAAGAGGGATCGGTGTGTGCGATGTACATCCCTTGAAGCTTTCTTTTTGCCCTTTTTGTTGGTTAGTGTTCTGTTCTTTTTCCGTCACTCTTGTCTCAATATTCCTTGCATTGATTTTCCTTGGGTTTCATGGCATCATGGGAAGGGTTAGTGGAGGGGTCAGGTCGGGGCGACATCGAGGCCCAAACATGTGATTCTTTGGGGAATCTTTCACAGATTTGGTTAAGTGCAATAATAAAGAATGTGGTGATGTGTGGCTAGCTTTGGAGAAATTATGGATAATGGTAGAGAGTGTAGACATGCAAGAATAGGAGGTAGTCATCTGTGAAAAATAGAGAAATCTTATTATTGACCTTGGTCAATTTGTGGGAGGAAAAATTTCTTTGATGTGGCTCGGGGTTTGAGCGTTGCGAATATAGTCTAGAAATCGTCAAGCTAATTCATCCTACATAAGGACCTGAAGGATTTAGAGGAAATTTTGGTGAGTATGTAGTATCACATTCATGAAATGGATCCTGGGATACAATCCCTCTCACATGGTCCGGAGGTGGTTACTTGAGAATCAAGGTCTTGACTTCCTGAAAAGGCCAAAGTGGTGATGCCTGAGTGTTTTGTTGATCACTCCCCCTCCTCTTCATAGCCACATAGAAATTCTAAGGTGGAGATTATGGCTGAGAATCCCTCTTCTTCAGGCATGGAAGTTTGATGTTTTGTGGTTCATGTTTTCAAGTCAAGGTGGTGCTATTTGGGTCCATTATGGTCATTGGGTTCTAGTTTCGGGGTTTTTGTAAATAGGATACACTATATTTGGTACTATGTAGATATAATATTTTTTGTATTTTGATGAACAATAAAGTAACTTTAAATTTTCCTATGTTTCCATAGATGATTTTATATATCATGGACTGGTGCAGGAAGCTTTTTTTGAGGTTAGGGCCTTCTCCCTAGGGATCATAAGCAAAAAAATATTTAATAAAGAAATGAAATAAACATATGAAAAAATGAAACCTATAAAATGGCATAAATCATAAAACAATGACACATGAATATTGTTGGTGTGTTGCATGGGAAATATATGAGCCTATTATGAGAGAATTATTTTAAGTTTCTTATAATAATAGAATGGAATTAGGATTTTGTCATCATTTGGCACTATGATGTTATCACCATCTAAAATTTATTTTCTATAACCATTATAAATAACATTAGGCTGATTTCACCATTGGAATGATCATATATTCATGTGTAATAAGTAAAATTTGTACCAATCCTATTTAAATATTATATAAAACCTATATGTATAGTTTCAAACCATCCCAATTTCATGTACATATGATATAAAACTTAAATATGTAGTGATGAATCATACTAAGTCCATCTAAGTATGACAAAAACCTCTATTTAGTGTTTATCCATCTCAAGTCCATGAAAATATAACATAAAATTTATATATGTAATGATGAAAAATACCAAGTCCATATAAATTTTATAAATGTCATAAGTTAACATTTAATCCCTCCTAAATATTAGTATAAAAGTGGTGTGAAATACAATTTGGATATGATATGTGTGATATTTTGGAAGAACCCATAATATCCCCCCTTTTGAGATGAGGGATCCTATCATGTATTAATTATCTCAAAAGAGGAAATGGTTAGCTATAAAAGTATATAATCAAATAATCCATGATGTGAAACATATAATTCATATGTATTAAACATGGTGATATAATAAATGTGCATAAGATATGATATTTAGAGAATAAATAGTATATATCATCCCAATGGGAAATTAAAATAGTAAGCATGTCCAATACTTCATAGAGATCAATAGCTAACAATATATTAGTGAAAAATTGTTCATTATGTTTGAAGACACATGAATCAACAATAATGGACCCATTAGACTCATGAACATGACGTGGAAACATATGATTTGGCCAAAACATGGTGGGCTACCATAAGATATAAAAATAATAAGACATCGTGATGAAAACCTTAACAATGTTAGTAATTAGATGTGTATGCAAGAAACTATGCATCAAATAATATATGTCAACAATAATAAAGAGTATAGATATCACACTTTGTGACATAATAAATGTATATGAATCAAGGAATGTATCATAATATGAATTAAGGAATCAATATGGGTGGTAGGAACCAATTTTAATCATACAAATATTGATAAGATAAGCATAGATAAAACAATAGATAAATCGACAATGCATAGAGAAAATATCACGTAAATTAATGTACACATGAAGAAACAAGGAATTTAACAAAAATTTCATGAAGCAAATAGTGCATAGAGAAGTATAGGTATAGAGAAAAAAATCATAGAGAAAATAATTCATATAGAAATTAATGTGTAGAGAAAACAAGACATATAGAAAACAAGTGCATAGAATAAGTGATGAATCATACTCGGTGTATAGAGAAAATAAGGCATATAACAAGAAAGGCATAAAGAAAACACTACATAGAGAATTAAAAAATGTGCATAGAGAAAGTATGGAGCATAAAATGTGCATAGAGAGAAAAAGTTCATAGAAAAGGAAGGTTTAGAGAAAACAATGTGCATAGAACTAAGTAATGAAGCATACAATGTGGATAGGAAAAAAACCACATAGATTAAAAAGGATTAGGGAAGACAACATAGAAAGAAAATAATACACATACAGTAGGTATAAAATAAAGAAAATATTAGAATAGAACATGTAGAAAACAAATAATGCACATAGAGTAGGTATAAAATCATACAACATGAGATATTAAATAAGATCCCATGGATAGCAATAGTAAAGAAAGCATAATGAGTAGTGTGTAAATAAATGAAGATCAACAAAAAGTAGGAATGGAGCATGTCAAATTAATACATAGCTTGTAAATAGTGGGATCATTGGATGAAACACAATATAACACATGTCATAAGATAAAATGTGGTGTAATATAAAAAATAGCATATCTATATCACTAATGGACTATTTTGTAAATATATAATCTTCATAATCTTAATATGTGATATTTCCCCAATGTAGGCATGTGTCTAATGTGATAGGTATCCCCTAGGTTATAGGGCTTGGAGAAACCACAAAGTGTGAAAATAATATGACTTAAGTAGGATTTTTCAGTAAAATTCATGTGGTGTAGGCATGTCCTCAATGCAATGGGTTTCCTAGAGTATATGGATTAAGGAATCCAAAAAGTATGCATACAAATGTCCATAGATTAGGGGTATATGCAATCATATTATGTCTACTACAATGAGAAAGTGTTTAAGGATGTAGTAGTTCTAAACCTAAATAAAGATAACACCTAAGTCTATCTAATAAATAAATTACTCACATTCAGGTCATGGTTTTGTATTATTTCCATGCTATATTGATTTTTAATTTTTTCCATAAGAGAGAGATTGAAAATAAATTACTAACTTGGAATATAAAAAGGCCTTGGGCCATAGGTTGTAACAACAAAAGAAAGGGGATGGGTTCTTAGGTAAAAATTATTCCCTCAACAATCATATCAACCCTATAAATGTGTTACATTGTTGGGTTGTGACCTTATGATGGACTATATAGTTGGTGTTAAAAAACTAAGTATTGTGATGTGAGAAAATTCCATTGACAAATAATTAAAGAAATCAAACATGTATGAAGGAAGATATGTGTAAGTTTCTATGCTTATGAAAATGGGGTGTTAATGAATAGGCCACTTATGAAAAGGTACCTTATATATTGAGGTAATACTTATATCATGTGGGGAGGAGGTGAGTCCTTTTCAAAATAAAAGAAATAATATTGTGTGCTAAACTAGAATTGTTGGTGTTCAAAATAGTGGTGTACATAAGCTATGGGTTATGAGAAATAAAAGTAATAGGTGTGATTTACAATGGGTGAGAGAAATTTGTTATTGTTCCATATAGGTCATACTCACATGGTTATTTCATATTTACAACATATCTTTAGAAACTAAAATTCAATAACTTTTCCTTGTGCAATGCCAAGTTTGACCATGTTCCTTTGCTAAGACAAATGCTCACATTTGGAATCCAATCACCTCATATCTCTAGATATTTTAAAAATTTCTTATCTTTACACTATAATATGTCATAAATTATGAGAAAATTATATGGTCAAAGAAACATTAACCCATTGATATTCATGACACAAATTTTAGTTTTGATTTTCATCTCTCCGGTTCAAAAATGTATGAAAGGGGTGAAATGTGATTTAACAAAAATAGAATTATGCTAAACCCTAGAAATTATAGAGTCACATATGATAAGTAAGACGTTAAAGTACATATTTGATGTAAGAAATAAACAACATAAATTGAAACCCTAGATGTAAGAGAGAGGATACAAGAATTTAGATAATATTTCTCTTAATCCCAAAGTATGCTTTGGAATATAAAACCGGTAAAATGGAGGAAGAAATTGTCACACCCGAACTCTAAAAATCATGTTACTACTAGATGAGATTACAATAGGATGGTTGGAATGGGGCAAGGGTGCCTAGGTTCCACAAACCTCTATTGGGTATATAATATCAAAACCCGATTCTTGTGTCATCAGGTGATCTCTAACCTTCGATGTTTGTCTCATGTATATCATTTGATGATCACAGAGTTTGCCTGTAACCTACAAAACTAGTGATATCCTAAAAACCCAAAAACAAATAAAATCCTAAAAATAAAAATATGTAAATGGGGAGTCAGACTAACCCTGGCGATTACCCAATAGAGTATACTTACAACCGAGCACTACACTACATCTCAGACTCCATGTAGTTGTTATGTTTGTGTGTAGAAATCAAGCCCTAGGAATCTCTTGTACAAGATGCACTTGATAACGAGCAATAACATGATGTAGCAATGCAGATAGATGTGTGGATGGTAAAATTAAATTCCCCTCCTATGAATTGTATGCATAAAATGTAGTTTCTTGTCCCTTGAATGACGGCTAGATGGATGCTTTGATGCTCTCAGAATACCTTTGGATGCAATCTTAGGTGGTGATATAAGATTCTTAGAGCTTGGTCCTTTATTATGGTCACATAAATTTTTATTTATATGATTCCCTTGTTTGAAATTTGTAATTAAAAACTAAAAGGCTAACCCATAAGAAGATGATATGCCCAAAACATAAAATATTCCTAAAAGGGGCGAATTAAATACAAAGAGGTTAGGGCACCTAAAGAGGGTGTTGGCATCCTAGTGGGTGTTGGTTTCTAGAGTCAATAAATATAAACAAGTAGAACATGAATTTGGTTATAGGGTGTGTAAGACCAAAAAAACAAAGAGGCCAAATATAGTTTTCTTGCTTAAGAATCATATGAATAGTGGTATGTGATTAAGACCTAGAAATGTACCCAAGTGTGTGAATTAGTGTCTACATTTTCCCTCACTTTATGTTATTGAGTAATACTCGATAACATATAATAGATAAGAGATGTGTACTCGATAACCATGTACAACAATGGCTAAAACATGATGAAGAGACAAGAAAAATCATGGAATGATAAAAATGAAGTGTGGAAGATAAAGAAGAGGAAGTGACCTGATGAAGGGTACCCCTCATTATCACCCACCTTGTACTTATTTTGACAAAATCTTGATTTTGACTTATTCTAGGACTATTTATAGTTGTCAAGTTGTCTTAAACTCTTCAATGACACCCTTAAGGAATAGAACCATGTATAAGTATCCTAACAACACCTACTTTGTTTCAACGGTCTCTTCAATGGTAATGCAATCATCCATTTTGATCTAATATCATGAAAAGTGGACTTGACATTCAAATACCTTTGTTTTCCTCCATTTTCCCTTATTGCATAACTTCAATTCTAGTCAAAGGATGATATTTTGCTTTCACAAGTTCTCCCATTGCTCTGCAGCTTCTTTAAATGCTCATTATCACATAATTTCAACCACCAAACAGATTAGAACCCATGAATACATCAATGTTCACCAAGATATGCTAAGATTGTCTTATAATGATCTCAAACAAATGTTCTTAGAAAAATCATAGTAGGAATGAAATAAAAACAACCATATCACTTTATAATCATTTACAAGTATCCCTTAGCTCTGACAAGATGTATGATTAATTTCAAGCTTCGGTCTTTATCCATTTTCCACAAATCAAATTTGTCTTTTCCTATAATGGCTTCTTACTAGCCCTAAATATAGGAATAGTGGCACTATCTGAATAAGAAATGAGTTTAAAGATACCATTTCTTTCATTTAGATACCCATTTTTATCTTTTACCTTCCTCCAAAGTAGTAAGACTAATCTCCTACTCATAAACCCTAATCCTTTATTAATGACACCTCATAATTAGGTTTTTGACTGTGAAATTCGTCTCAGACCTAGACTGTTAAGGATATTTTCACTTTTCCATGGTGGAATTCTAAAATTATTCAATAATATTCAAATATACTTTGACACAGACCTCCCTTTCAAATTTTATCTCAAAATTCAATGGTTCAAGGGTTCAATTCTCAAACCCTAGCTAGACTGTTACAAACCCCTATTTTGAGCCTAAGAAGGGTATATTTGACATAACTTGCATTTAGATGAGACTCAAGGTCTAAAAATTGTTGTGGAGGAGTGTTGCAATGATACTCACATTATTTATTTACCGAGGTTTGAGTAATTGATTATGGTTGCTCCTTTGTTGGGATAACTACCTTATGTATATGTAGTAAAATAGGGTAATACATTGTTATCACTATATATTGAGTTTTGGGTTCATAGTTTGATCAAGAAATCACTTCCACAATGAGACTCATATCATGATAACACCCTCCTAGTTTCTTACATCCCCATTCAGTCATCTTATGAAGAATGAATAATCCATTTACTCAAAACTTGAAATTACACAATCAAGATACTATGTTATCCATCCAACAATTATGTTATAGAATATCACACTCCGTAACTTACTACTATTACAAATGAGTGAGCATTCTCTTACCTCTTGTCACTAACTCATGTCTTCCACTGATATTTTTGAATAATCTCATTCATGTTCAATGCACCTTTTCCAAGAGTTATCTCAGTCATGTACAAGTTATAGTCTTAAAATTACACAACACAGATTAGAAGAAAAATGTTCAAGGTTTAATCTCCTTACCAGAACAGAGCACTAATGGTTTTAATATTCAAATGTTTCTCAAAAAGTTCCAATTACCCTCCTTATGCAAATAGGAAAACATACACAGTCTCAGAATTCTTACCCTTCATTCTTAGCACAGAGCAGTCAAGATCTCAAGACTTTGAATAATCTTCTCAGATGGAATGGATTTCAATAAACCTTCACTACATATATGAGGAGAATTCACCATTTACTTGTAATACATTTCAACTTAGAGACTCTTCAAAAGAATCAAGCCATTTTTCATGCAAAAATACAGTCAAAAACCTTTTCAAACCTGAAATAACACAGTTCTCAAGCAAGAAAATTAGAATTCCAATTACATGAACCTTTATCATTTGAATGATGATCTGAGGGTGGTTACAATAAAATTATATATAGGATTCTATGTGCTTTCTAACCGACTCTTACCTATGAGAGCCTTCTAATAATATATTTAACATTTATTACACCATTAATATCTTCTAAGAGCTTGTAACCTAGGTTTAAGATAAAATTACAACTTGAATTGTTCTCTAGACCTTAATAGGACCTCTCAAGACAACTAAGGACCTTATTGCACCCTTTACATGCTTTGTAAATTCCTAATATTACTTTTACAAGCCAAAATCCATCATAATGCTCTTATAAGAATTTGAATTTCATTTTGGAGGGAAACCTCCTAGTTTGAATTCCTTGATGACTTAGACCAACTTAAGCATTTAAGTGGAATTATTGGGACCCTATTGACATCCTCTAAAAAAATTCTATTTTAATTCAACCCAAATTTTTCTCATTTTGTACAAAAACCCAAAAATGCCTTGTTGGAGAGAAGATGCTCCTACATCATGACCCTAGGGGAGAAATGTATGAGTTCTTTTGTGTTATACCTGCTATTTTTGTAACTTGTGCTTGTTGATGTAGGGTTGATTCTTGTTGTGTATTAAGAACAGGCATGTAAAAGAAGAGTGAAAGGGTAGCAAAGTCTCATGTTATGAAAACTCTGTAAAATTGTGAAAAAGTAGTAAAAGGAATATGTGCACTTTGATCCATGACAAGTGAAAAGGATATAAAATATCTATCCTTTTCACTTGTCATGAATTAGAGTGTCACAAAGAAATGTCTAGTTTTATTCTCCATCATTGATCGCTTCCCAAATGTATACACCACGCAAATGGTGTGATCTCACTTCACTTCATGTTCGATCCAAGTAGAAAAAGCAGATAGAATGTATTTTGATTACTGGAGGATTATGCCTATACTATGAAAAATGCTCTGTAAAATTCTAAAAACTAAGTTGATCTCAAAAATTAATCAGTAACTATCCTTGGTCATAGGCACTCAGGAAAGGTCAGGGGCACCCCGTGACACTAGTGTCTCGTATCCGGGCATTGGATTCTTTGTTGTCTTCGAGGACCCAAGTCGAACTGGACTGCTTCAAACTATAAATTTGTTTTGATTATGTGCTAAATTGTCTTGTGTTATAGTTATTTTTGTTGCATGGGGTGACTAATTCACCTAATGTATGCCCCCTCATTTTGAGTGCATGTGACATCACTAGGAGGGTGCGGCCCATAGGAGAGGACCGAATGGTGATGTGAAATTGATACCATACATGGGGAATGTTCTTGGTAAAAACAATGGAACAAGAAAAAAATTGAATGGAAACATGTGTTAGTGCAATCAAGAAAAATACGCATATAGAAGACAATGTGTAATCTTTCAAGAAAGAAGACAATATAGACCGTGAAAAGAGGATTTCAAACATAGGAAATTACTCACAATATCGGAAGACAATCAAGGCCGAATTAATCAAAAGCATACAAGAAGTGAATAAGAAAGACAAAGGGAAAAACCCGTAAACAATGGCAAACAGTAATAAGTAAAGTATCATACAAACATGGTATCAAATAGTTCCTGCAAAGCAAATGCTACATATGAAGCACCCGTTACCATGTTAGAAAGATATAAAGTATGTCAAGGTGTGTATATATCGATAAAGTATTTTGATAGTAAGAATAGGAAGTAGTATAAAATGAAAAAATAGAACCTATAGTGTGTATGAAAGTAAATGCCCCAGAAGCCTTGGTTGGACTTATAAGAGGTATAATGCCAAGCATCTATGTCATTGCGTGTAAATATTTTTATAAATTCTACATTCATAACTAAAGAACAAGTGAACGTGCATATGTATATACAAAATATAATGACATACAAAGTATCTGTCTAGTATTTGAAACAAAGTGTACATGTAATAAGAATAAACAAGAAAGAGTAAATGTAACCAAGATATGCAGTATGTTGTGAATGAGTGAGATGGAGTTATATGCAATGTGAGTGAGATAGGATCAATGTGCCTCTAATTGGATGTGTAGGTATGTGTAAGATGAGGTGCATTTATAAATGAACCCTTGATACCAAGAATGAACCATAAAATAAGAGTGTGTCATCAGGAAATGGTTTGAAATGTGTATACTAGAAAGATATATCAATGAATCATAGAGTGTAGAGTATATAAGAGGTGAGGTTCATTTCAGATTTAGACCCTCAATATTCAAGTATGAACCATAGAACTAGAGTGCGTCATAGGATAGCATGACGTGTGAGAATTTGATGTTAGAAATATGTGTCGTGAATGCGCAAAGTGTGAAACGTGTAGTATGCATGATGTGAGGTTCATAAATGTAGTACTCCCTCAATAATCGAGTGTGAACCATATCAAAAGAGTGCATCATAGGGTAAATGATGATAAAATTTATATGTATCAATGTACATATGATGAATCGAAATACTAGGCATGAATCACAAAGAATGATAGTAGAAATGAAAGACATCTGATAATGCTAAGAGGGGGGAGAATCAACCATGATTCCCCCCAAGTGTATGATGTGAAGAAGAATCAAGTAACATCATTGTCATGGTCAAATTCAAATGGAGATGCATCAAAGACTTGGTAAGCTATAGTATGAGGTTGATCATGTAAATAGTCATTGCATCATATATTGTACATGCCCATTATGTATTTAGACAACCATGTGCACCATTGAGAAAGATTGTGTGAATAATTGAAAAGTGAATCATTGAAAATAGAAACATGGCCAATAGGAAATGGAAATGTGATATCAATATGATTAGGATTTAGAGTGCCACCAATGTATTCAAGCCAAAATTTCCCAAGAGTGAGTGGAGAAATTCAAGGAGTGCATGCAATAAAGACTGATAGATGAAAGACGCGAAGGCCATAAGCAATAGTAATGCAAACATATCCATGATATAGATGAGGAGAATATAATGGAGGAGGAGATCATCTAGTGTGAATCCTAGTCGATCCAAGCCATCATATGTGCAAACAGTGTCAGAGCAAGTGGGATCAAATGGAATGTGTGACCAATAAGAATTATTCATGAAAAGAGTGCATGTGAAAGGAGGAAGGATGCAGGTTTCTCATGAGAAGATGAGGAAGGTGGTATGACATCCAATGTATGGACAACCCTCCAAAAAATTACCATAGCATTAGTAGGAGGTGATGAGGCTAAAGTGGATGGGATGGTGTCCAATGCAAAAACAACTCCTGCAGGGGAGGTAAGTTAGAAGGATAGTCCTTAGGCATTGATTAGCAATGAGATGCATATCAGTAACAGAAGTTGGAGTAGGTAACACAATGGTTAGATCTAGGAAGAAATATTTGAATGGGTCATGATCAACGATGATTGTATATTCAAATCTCTCATGCAAGAATTTAATAAACCAATGGATCAGAAGGCACTTCTTACACAAAGGTGAAGCCATGACCTACCAAGTAAGCAATTATATTGAACTAGGATATTGATAACAAAAAATTAGTAGGAATAGTTTTTGGCCCAACTGTGAGTGGTAAAGTGATAGTGCCTATGCATAGACACATAGAAGAATCATATGCACAAAGATAAATGGATGTTGGATTAAAAAAGATGAGGAAAGGCTGATGTTTTGAAGGAGTGATAGAGTACAAAGATTGAGATTAGATCCATTATCAATTATTTTCCTCTTGATACCCATGTTATTAATGTGATCCAGTATATATAGGGGAGGATCATTGTCATAAATAGAAATGTTGTCAGCTATATCAGATGGGAAAGTATTTTTTTAGAAAATGAATCTATGAATGACCGATACACTACATCTGGATGAGTAGTAGAAGGAATATAAGTATTAGAAAATAGTGAAATGATTTTATCTTTACAATAAGGATTGGCTAGCAAGAAATCATAAATGGAGAGATCCATGATGATAGGATCCTAGGAAAATGAAAGGAATGATAATATGAGGACCCAAGAATGTTCAAATGAGACAAGTTCAAAAAAAGTTTTAACAAAAATCTAATTATGCTAAACCCTAGATATTGCAGAGTCACATATGATAAGAGTTATGGAAAGGCGCGCAAGGAAAAGCACGCAAGAGAAAGGTTTAAGGAAGCACATAGCACGTGTGATGCATGAAAGGAGGTTTGGGACTTAGTCAATTTGAGTGCCTAGGGTAGAACACATGAAAAGCATGACTGGTTACGCATGGATAAGGTGCCAGCCTGGTGATAGGTTGGCCCAAATAGGGGCATGCCTTGGATGGAATCTTCTAGAAGAACATCATGAGATAAAGTGGAAAGCTCAGGCTTGGAGAAGCATGCTCACATGAAGGACCACATTCGACACTTGGCACCGATCTGAGGGCATTGGAGGGTGAGTTGGTAGTGTAGGAAAGTGATAAATACAAGTTCCTATAGAGTAAAAGATATATGAGTTTTGAGATATAATGGGTTAGAGAGAGTGTGAGTTTGAGAGACAACATGGGCGGAGCTCTGCATAATTACTATGAGGACTCTGTTAGTGGATAGTTGCATCAAGGAGAGAATGTACTAGGCATGGAGTTGTAAATTTTATTTTGGTAGCTTAGTTACATAAGTCCAGTGAAATGCATGACTACGGTCTGCTTCTCTGTGACACTCTGTAATGGTTCAATGAATGTAATGAGGTTACCTGATATAATATATACATGAATATCAATGGTTCTAATGCATATTTCTCTCTTATGAGTTCTCTTTCCTTTCATGCTAAGTATGAATGCTTGTATATTTCTTTCTACCATAATACATGTTTTGGATTCTATTAAAGCACTCGGTCTGAAGTGACTGCAAGGATCTAGAGGCCGTTCTGAGCCCTATGGTTCTTGTATGTCTTAACTTCCCTCCTGAAACTCTTACACTAATCATAGATGATGTTTCCCACTAAACTCACATAAAAGAGAGACTCGGTACCCACGCATGCCTCGGGTGAGCACTCAAATTTCACTGGGTGATAGGCCGGCGTGCATGGGGTTCCTTCCTTTTGTGATGGGAGTAAAAATGACTACATCTTGGTTCCATTGCAGACCTCTTTTCAAGTTGTAGTGGGATATAACATACATCATGATCTATGTAATGAGTAATGATAGAGTGGTTAACATTGGAAAATGTTGAATCATGGTTCAAGAGCATGGAGGATGAATTTGCTCAGAGATTCAACACTGGACCTGAGTTTAATGCACGTAGATGGGTAGAAGAGAACCTCTACCACGATCTATATGAGACCTTCTTCTACTTGCTTCCCAGTAGAACTATATGAATGGCTTTCAACCTATGCATCTAGATCAAGTTGGTGTTATGGATCACATATGTGGACCAAAGAAGACTACCAAAGGCTACAGGATGTAGATTTGACGTGGACCCATGTTGTAGATCATTGGTGGAGAGGAGTATTGGCTAGCTACACTCTGAGTATGCGCCATTTCCACATATTCTTGTCTAGAGGTTGCTGAGTTTGAGTTTCTGAGGGAGCCCAGAGGATCATTTTTATGTGTTTTCCCTCTGGCTTTGAAGATCTTGATGATTACCATGAGTTTAGAGGCTTTCCCAATGGCTAGCTAAACCATTCTGAGTGTTGGGTGAGGAAGCTAGGGTGGAGGAAGATGGCAGATGTTGTGGTGAAAAAGAAAAGGGAGGAGAGATGACTCAAGTATGGTGAAGCACGTGAAAGGGATATTTCTAGATGATGAGGTTACAGGTGTGATGGATGTATGGTGGAAGATGTTGTAGGAAGGATTTGAGGTTCACGCTGAGGATGTGGAGCTTGAGTAGTCTGTGTGACCCCATCTTGGCAAGTGCGTGAGAGAAACCCCTTCAGCTTTTGATGAGAGTTTTTCACGCAGAGAAAGAAGAACTGTTGGCACACATCTGAGCCCACCCAGTGACCAGACCCTAGTGCTTGGTTTTCCAGATCAGGGAGATAATATTGCTAATCCAGTTGATTACATTGGAGGTGATCATTCTACGCCTAGGAGGTATAATTTCTCGTTTGATACTTCTATGGCTGCAAACACCAACCCAATGTTAGGAATTTTTGGGCAAGGTATAGGCACACAAGCATTTGGTCTCACATCTAGAAGTGGTGTGGGGTATACTATTGGTAGTGGGGCATTGTCACAACCATCGGCACACAGCTCAATGGTGGGACTATGGGAACCCTTGGCATGACCACTTCAGGACTGGTGGATCTTGCCCAGTGGTTTAGGGATCTAGTGGGTTTGGTGGATCTAGTGGGTCTAGTGGATCTAGTGGGTCTGGTGGATTTGGTGGTTCAGGACTGTGGACTGTGGATCAAGTGGTGGAGGAAACACAGGTGGAAACCAAGGATCTGGCGGAGGAGGATTTGGACCCCAACCACCCCCACAAGTTTTCTTTGAAATGTCTCTACATTTTCCCGATTATAGAGGTATTGAGGATGTTACGGAACATGTTCACAAGTGTGAACTGCTATGGCATGCGAAGGGTGTCACAACCCCAGAATGGAAGGCTAGTCAGTTTGTAACCACATTGCAAGGGCATGCACATAGCTAGTATAGGAAGTATGACCCTCATCAAATGGTGGTGGACTACACTACTTTAAAGAATGCATTCTTGGTAGAGTTCCACATTCTGAGTTTGAGTAGAAGAGCATCAATGCTTTGAAGGAGATTCAACAAGGAATGGCAGAGAGTGTGTGGGAGTATGATGCATGCTTTAAAACTCTCTTGTCTAAACTATCATATGATATTCATCCTTCACAGCATGCATAGTGGTTTGTTGGAGGATTGATCACCCCCTTTAGAAGGGCCTTATCTCATAAAACTTTTACAGACCCACGTGAGGCATTGGAGGCTGCCCTACATGCCGAGGCTATGTTGTAGTGTTGATACTAGTGTTAGCCCATTCTTGGAGGCTCAGATTGCTGCTATGGCCAAGTAGTTGGAAAAATTATCTATGAACTCAGCCCATGAGACTCGTAGTGGTTTGTGGTGCATAGATTGTGAGATAGAGGGGCACGTTAAGGATAATTTCCCCAGAGGAGGACGTACATGCTGTGGTAGTAGATTGTGAAATTTGTCATGGGGACCATGATGCAAGTAGATGTCCCTTGCTGCAGCATGCAATTAGGAAGAATGTATCTTGTTATTGCAAGATTTACACTTCTACAACCCATGATACTAAGGACTGTAGGCTCATTGATCAAATCCATGAGGCCATTGATCATGGGGTGTGCACCAAACCAACATTGCAAGTAGTTCCAAGGGTGATGATCACCATTATGAGGAGCGCATAGATGGAGGTGTGCATGGAAGGGGTTTTCGAGGAGGATTTCATGGTCAGGTAACCATGGAGGAGGAAGGAGTGAGTTCCCATGTGGAACATGTTTCAACTGTGGATCTACAAAACATTACAAATGTGAGTGCCCAGACCTGTTGCAGTGCTCGTGGTGTGGGAAGAAGCATAAGTATGAGGAGTGCCCAAAATTATTTGAGCATATGAATCAAGCAGCACCGGAAGAAGGACAAGGGCATTGCAATGGTCAGTATCAAGAAGGTAGACATACAGTGGATGCCTCAAGTAACACAAGATGCAGGTTTGGAACCTATCTTGGTAACAACAAGGGCAGAAGCCATGCACATGCAAGAGAGGTACCAAGATAGAAAACCCTAGTTTCAAGGGAGGAGGTCATTCATGGAAAGTATCTAGATCCCGCATCAAAAGGAGATATATCAGGACACCATGGATGTTATTTAGAGCTTACAAGGGGAGATCCAGTGTCTAAAGGAGCAATCCAGGAGGGAGGAACAAGGAAGGAGAGTCGAGGTGCAAAAGGATGACCTGGATGAGGTCAAGGAGGTGTGTAAAATGCTAAGGTAGGAGAATATCATTCCCTTGCTAGGATCCTGGTTGAGAGAGAAGGTACCACACGCGAGAAGAGTGCATGAGAGATAGGTCTTGCATGTGAACCTTCCCCCTCACAGCCTCGACTATGACAAGGAGATTACATTGAATGTAGTTGTAGATGGATGGCTCCTCAGCAATATCCTCATTGACACAGGCACAAGGTTAATGTTCTGACTTTGGATGCATGGCATCAGATGGGAAGACCTACATTACAGCCATCTTTGAATGTGTTGTATATGGAAAAAAGACTAAGGAAATGCCCATCGGTGTCTTGAAGGATGCAGCTATTACTATCTAGGGAGCCAAGTTTACTAGGGACTTCAAGTCTTGGCACTCACTCGAGGTGGAAATTTCCCAGCACTACTTGGGTGCCCTTGGTGTTACAAGAACAATGCGGACCTTCGGTTCAACAAAGGGTACATCAACTTCGAGAACAAGGAGGAATGGGTCATTATACCCCTGGCTGATGGGAAGTCAACACCTATATTTGAACCATTGGGGGAGGAAGTTCTAGATAGGATTTATGTGCACTCAATCAGAGACCCTGAGATGATACACCCTACTAATGGGGTTATCTAGTTTGAAGATGCTCAGTCAATGAGTGATACCACCACTATTCTAGCATGTGACAATTGGGTGCATGGAACTTATGAATTGATGGGATGGAAGTTGAGAGGATCGGTGACCAAGGTAACAAAGGTGCGCATGGTTAGGCACCTTGGAGGAAAAGAACTACCCAAGTATTTAGGAGGAGCCTTCCCTGAGATCTTTCTACAGGAGGTGGAAGCTCAGTGGAAGGATGGAAAGGAATGAGGGGGATGTTAAGTTATGTCTTACTCGGCATAATAGCTCGGTGGTGGGCCACACATCAAGAGAGCCTTTTGGAGTGGCGTGAGGTAAGAATTGCTCTCTGTCATATTTTCTAGGAGCAATGTACCCACCATCATCAAAGACTACCATGGGAAGGAGCCACCTCTTTCCATATCCAGGAGTGTGAATGGTCTAGAGAGAAGGCATGGAAGCTTTTCCACCATCCCTCTAGGTGCACAAGTTGTATTCTACACTACAGGGTTGCATGTACATGCATGGTACATTCATTCGGAGACACGCCACTAGACAAGGAATTGCAAGAGCTCACGGCTGACCTTATTCAAACCTTTGAGTATCGGAGTACCAAACCATCAGTTGATAAGGCCTTGTAGGATATCAAGTGCCTTACCATGGGGGATAGTGCCAGGATGGAAGATAGGTTATTGGAATTACTAGGTGAACCAGGATCGGAGGTGCTTTGAAGAAGTAGAGGAAACATAAGAGTTATAGCTTGAGCACACGTGTTTGGAAAAGGAGAAGGGAAAGTTGGTATATGTGATTGATGGAGAGGAATCAAAAGCTTAGATGTTATCCATTTTGTAGGGATGCGCGAGGTAGTGGACAATGTAGATACTCACGCGCGCACCTACCATGAGCCTTTAAAAATGAAGAAAGTTAACATCGGTTCAGGAGAAGAACCCAAGGAAGTTGTTATTGGAGATTACTGGATGGAGAGGGAAGTATCTAAGATCATTGATCTGCTGTGTGAATTTGAGGATTTATTCCCACATGGGTACCATGAGCTCAAAGGTGTTCACCATTCCTTGGGGAGATGAAGATAAAACTAAAGGATGGTGCACGCCCGGTTAGGAAAAGGCCCTACCGGATGAATCCCAATTTACACGTGAAGGTCAAGGAGGAGATAGAAAAAATGATAGCTTCTTGGGATCATTGAGGTAGTAGAAGAATCGGAGTGGGTAAGCCCGATGGTAATCAACATCAAGAAGGATGGGCGGATTAGGATTTGTGTGGATTATAGGGAATTGAATGTAGTTTGTGTCATTGATCCCTTTCCAACCCCCTTCACTGAAGAAATTTTGGAAGGAGTCACTGGGTGTGAGATCTATTCCTTTACGGATGGATTTTCAGGGTACCACCAAGTCTGGATTACAAAGGAGACTAGGAGAAGACAAATTTCACCACCGAGTGGGGAAGTTTTGCATATACGGTCATGCCCTTTGGATTGAAGAATGCGCCAGCTGTCTTTTCACATAGTGGTGCAAGCATTCTAGGACTTCATCCATAAGTTTCTTCAGGTCTATTTGGATGATTGGACAATATATGGTCTAGTTAAGGACCATTGTGACAATTTGAGGTTAATGTTTGAGAGGTGTAGGTAGTTGAGGATATCCCTCAACATTAAGAAATGTGTGTTTGCTACACCCTTTGGGACTTTATTAGGGGCATATCATATGTAAGGAGGGCTTGTTGGTAGATCCCACTAAGGTTGCAGTTATTGTGGGGTTAAGGGAGCCTACTAGCTAGAGCGTGCATGATTCCTTGGGCATACAGGCTATTACAGAAAATTCATTAAGGGATATGCCAAGATCATGCACCTTTAGAGGAGCTTCTTAGACATAAAAGTGCCTTCCATTGGGGAGAGTGCAACAGAGGGGTTTGATACATTAAAATATAGGCTTATCACCGCACCTATTTTACATTTTCCCTCTTGGGACAAGCCCTTCCATGTCCATGTAGATGCCTCAGGGACCACCATTGGAGCAGTGCTTACACAACTAGGTGAAGGGATTGTTGATCATCCTCTGTGTTTTGCAAGTAGAAGAAAACACCAGTAGAGAGAAAAAACTATACCACAACCAAGCACGAGGCATTGTCAATGATCTACGTGCTCTTCAAGTTTAGACAGTATCTGCTGGCAACACCCTTTGTGTTTTACACCGACCACATGGCATTAAAGTATTTAGTGAACAAGCCTATTCTACAAGGATGCATATGTCGATGGGTGTTGTTGTTTCAAGAGTTTGAATTCACCATTGTAGTAAATCCTAGAAAAAGCAACTGTGGGCCTGATCATCTGTCAAGAATTGATTCAGGGGAGGACATGCAGAGTATTGAGGAAACAATGCCAGACATGCACAACTATTTAGGTTGTGCGCACGCCCTCGGATTTGGAAGAGATTGCAATATTTTTAAAGGAAGGTGTGGCACGGATGGAATGAAGACATTGGAAAAGAAGTAGTTGGCCATACGCGTGCGCCCTACATGTTAATCAGTGGAGACTTATACAAGTTGGGACATGATGAAGTTTTGCAGTAGTGTGTCTTAGAGCATGAGCACTTGGCCATCATGGAGGAAGCACACGGAGGAAGTGCGGGTGGGCATTATGTAGGTGATGCCACCACGTGCAAGATATTAATGGTAGGTTTGTGGTGGGAAACCTTGTACAAATATTATAGAGATTATTGTAAAGCATGTGACCATTGTCAGCGCATTGGAAACCAGGAAGGAGAGACAAATGCCTTTGCACCCTATTCCTAGCACAGAGCCTTTTGAAAAATGGGCAATAGACTTTGTAGGACCTATTACACCAAGCAATGCGTAGGATCTGGGTCACGTTATGTCATCACTTGCATGGATTATCTCACAAGGTGGGTAGAGGCAGCCCCAACTAAAGATTACACAACAACAACAATGGCAAGGTTCTTGTGGGAGAACATTATCACAAGATATGGATGCCCATTGAGTTTGACCAGCGATAGGGGTACACATTTCTTGAATGAGACCATGAGGATCCTATTATCAGAGTTCATGGTGGCTCATCACAAGACTACGCCCTATCACCCACAAGAAAATGGAACCATGGAAGCATTCAACAAGATATTGAGTCATACCTTGACCAAAATTTGTGATGTCGGAAGACAAGATTGGGATGACAAAGTATCGGTAGTATTATGGGCTTACATAGACAACATATAAAAGGATAAACAAAGCCACACCATTTCAATTGGTGTTTGGCATGGAAGTTGTTTTTCTAGTTGAATTTATGTTACCTTCTCTATGAATAGTGCGCGCAGGAGGATTAGATGATGAACAAGCATTGGAAGAAAGGATTGATGAGTTAATGAAGCTGGATGAGAGATGGTCACTCACCAGGTGGAGCCAAACAATAGAAAAATCAAAGCAAAAGGCTTGGCATGATCGCCACATCAGGAACAAGAAGTTTGAGGTTGGGAAGATGGTGTTACTATATGATTCTAAGTTTTTGCGCCATCTTGGGAAGTTGAAAGTCCATTGGTTGGGTCCTTACACAATCTCGTACATCCTTGATTTGGGCACATGCCAATTACAAGTGATTGGATGGGATGAAGTTTCTTGGACACTTCAATGGGAGTAGGTTGAAGCCCTACTATAAATAAGTCTTCTTGGTGTTTGTAAATAAGGTAGTTTTCCAGTTAGTTTAGAAGTTTCCTTTATGCTTTCCCTTTCTTGTGTTTCCCTTTCACGTTGTTGTTTTGTTTTGCGCCTTGGGCACCGGTAACCTTATTGCTATTTTTGAGAATTTGTGAGTGTGTAGAGGACCACACATCATTTTAAGTGTGGGGTGGAGAAATGTGAAGGAGCACATGATTAAGGTACCAAGGAAGTTGTGTTGAAAAGCCTTGTTGAATGGCCCAGTTGAAAGAGGTATACGAAGAAAGATGGAAGATGAATGGTTGGTGCCAGGGTAAAGCTACTTGTAGATCCCACGTACTAAGAAGGAGAAAGTGCATTTAAGCAACATGAGGTAGGTGAAAAAGCAAGAATCAAGATAGAAGAAGTGCCTTCGGCATGGGTTACGTGCATGCAAGAGTCTCCTGTCATGTTAGATTGGTTGTGCAAGAAGGTTGGAGGAGTTTTCACACAAGGTTGGGCGCATGAGTGAAAGCATGCTGAAGATGGGATTTGTTTGAAAAATCCACATTAAATGAACAAAGTATGGTGGTAGGTGAAGTAGCATTTAATGTTCAAAAAGAGAAAAACTATAAGTAAAGGGTCGAGGCTCTTTCATTTTCACTTTGCGAAATAGAGAAAGGAGTGAGTTTTATAAACTAGGGTTTCCAGATTCGATCATGTGAAGAAAGACCTACGAGATCAAAGCATGTGAGCAACCAGTTTGAGTTTGTAAACCAGAAGGAAGGGGTTACATGGGCGTGAAAAGGGTTGTAAGGAGGCACCATCTTGTGGAGTTAATTTGATCCCAGTTAGGGTTCGAAAAACTAGGGCATGGGTTCAAGAGAGTTATATCACGGATTTGAGATCGGAGGTTGGAAGAATTGGAAGAATAGAGTAATAAAAATACCTCAACAATGGCACCCAAGAAAGGAAAGGGCAAGGGCAAGGTGAAACAATAAGAACCCGACGTAAACACAAATGAAGAATGGTATGTAGAGATGCAATACCCAGATGGGGTGATGATGGGGAAGGAGTGGGAATCCCACCTGAGAAATGTACCATAAGTGATTATAATCACCGAAAAAACATGATAGAGAAGGAAATGGCATTGGAATTAGTGCGCCCCACTAGTAAATGAAACACCAGAGGGCTTTCGATATACAATGATGATGTTAAGGTCAAAATAGAGAAGGCAGGGCTGTTGCAACTCTATGAGTTGCCCTATTTTGGAAAACCAGAGTGCACTGTACCAATGGTTAATGTCATGGGTACATGAAGATTACTTCCACTTTGCAGGGCACAAGATGCACATTACTCCCCAACTTATCTCACAATTTACAGGCCTCATATGTGAGGGAGATAGCTTGGAAGATGACCTAGGTGACAAGGAGGCTATTCAGGAGACCATCACCAAATATGCCTGCAAGAAGGGGTCGAGGTATTATGACATTTCAAACATCAAGGACCCCATGATGAAAATGGCCGCATCTGTGACTAAGCTGAATGGCTAGGAGAGGTGGACCCAGGTCAACAAACCTTGGTTACATGTCTGCAGGAAAAAATTATAGAAGGCACCATATATAACTTGTCTCGCATACATCGTAGAAGAAATTGTTAGTTGCATGAAGGATGGGGATAGAATCCTCTTCGGAAATGTCTTTCTCACCATTGTATTTTTAGAGATTGGAGTGCCTGACACTAGAAAAGTTTGTATGGGAGTACCCACCGAGGATCCTTCACCCATGAAGAGGTTCGAAAAGTATGCCTGATGATACAATGACAACACCCCACAAGGCGCGGCTGGAGAAATGGTATACATGCCTAAGGAACACATTCGGGGTAGAGTGGAGAATCCTTAAACAACTCCCAATAGCCACTGAGGGGGAAGCCGAGTTCACTATCTATCAACATTTCTACTTGGGCAGGTTCAAGCTAATAGACAAATCATGGAGCCCTTGGTGCAAGCTTCCCTTCACGTTCACTGCTCAATACTTCCAAGTGGGAGTGAATAGATTTAAGGAATCAAAGAAGTTAAGGCTAGAACTAGGTAGTCTGGACCGGAGCATAGGGAGATGAGAAAGAAGCTTGAATTACCTAGTGGCAAGCGCATGTACGTGGAGAGGTACGTGTCACACGAGATCTAGATGACAAGGCCGATAACACTACCCATCGCTGGAGGATCCACGGCATGCATGTACCTCCGTATAAGGCCAAAGTTTGAGAAGGGTGCATATCTAGAGAATGAAGTCTCCATACCTAGGATCCCATGAGAGAAAGAAGCCCACACCCAAGAAGAGAGGGAGAGGAGAAGAAAAGCACCAAGTGTGCAGACTACTCAGACAGTGAGCATGCCAACAACAAGTGCCAAGCCAAGCACTTACATACGGAGAAAGAAGTCCCTAGTGAAGGAAAAGACACCAGAAGTAGAGGCACCTAGGCAACCCCTCACCAAGGAAGAGTCACCTGAGGGAGAAGATAAGGCCGAATCCCTGTTTAGGAGCCACCTCTCGGAAAAGTAGAGGGTAGATGAGGAAGCTGACTCGGAGGTGACCGACAACATGGAGAAGTACATGGGTGGAAGAGGGGATGAGAGTGAAGAAGATGACGAGAGGAAGATGAGCCTGAAAAAGACCAAGAGCCATAGGTCTTTAGCATCTACGACTCGGAAGAGGAGAGTGGAGATGAGAAGCAGGAGTTCATATTCACGTGGCGCAAGGGCACACAGGATGAGGAAGACACCGGAGACATGGAAAGGAATGAAGAGGTTGGCGGGGAAAAGTAGGGAGCAATAAGTTTTACGAAGGAGCAGATCACTGAGGTGGTGGAAAGAGAAGCAAAGAAAATGCTCAAAGCCTAGTAGACCAAGAGTTGGAGCACAGCACGTAGACATAGTGCTTGAAGGAAGGGAAGGAGGAGAATATTGAAAAAGAGCATGATAGCCTGGGAGGAGGTCCCACTCTAATAGTAAGTTTCCCCAAAGGCACGCGCTCGGGTAGGAGGACTCTTGATACGGAGAGCAGAGGCAAGTAATGGGCTATATTGATGACATGAAGAAGGTGCTATGCACGTGATTCCAAAGCACTATACCCACAGAAAGGATTTTAGCCATGGGGTCTTTTGAAAAGGAGGGCATACCCCAGAACAAAGAAGATGCTCTCTTGGGTGTTTGAGTCCCACATTGATGAGCCAGACTTTGAAGTCTATCAGGGAGTGCTCATAACATTTCCAGAATCTAAGGGGGTCAATCCCTTAGTGAATGCTCAGGAGCTCTCGATGAGCAAGTCTGCAACACACTCAACAAGGTCATGGTCGAGACCGAGGCTAGACTCTTCACACAAATGATAGGATAAGAGTACTTGGAGGAAAAACTAGGGAAGAAGGAAGAGGAGCTGGTGGAGAAGACCCAGAGCTTAAAGTAGGAAGAGTTGATCAGCACATAACTAAGGCGCGAGTTAAAGGAAGAGAAGATAAAGGTGCAGGAAGTATACAAGAAAATGGAGTCTATCAAGGGTGCCATCCTTTTAAAGCACCCAGACTTAGCATCCACCCGCATAGAAGTACTCATCCCTTCTAGAATGTATAGAAGATCTAACACGCGTCCTCACTATGGAGAGATGACCTTTGGCCCTAGAGTCTGTAGAAGAAGTGGCCACATGCTTGAAGGAGGAGGATAGATTGAAGGTGGTAGCACTCATTTCCGAGTATAGCCAAGTGCTCACAGAGGTTAAGGTCACTGCCCAATCTGTGGAGGCCGTATGATACATGCATGTAGACAGAGATAAGGTGGCAAGCTCCTTGGTCACCACACTCGAAGTGGAGCTAAAAGAGTTCCAAGAAAAGAACAAGGGGAATAGGGTGAAAGGGACAAAGTTTTGGCCAAGTAGAGAGAAAATCAGAGGCAATTGAAGCCTTAAGGAGTTCGATCAAGGCCCGGCTAAAGGAACTATACCCTCAAATTACCAGGAGGATGGACAAGCTCGAAGACCTGGGAAAAGAGATGGAGTAGATCATGGACACTTTGGGCACCCAGGGAATTGGCCTAAGTTTTGATGAAGTGAGCACCCTGGTGGGTGACCTCTGTCAGAAGGCACAAGGCGAGGTCAAAGTGTGGAATAAGCTAGAGGCAGACTTACGGAAGGATTTTCCTAGCTTGTTGAATTAATGCTCCCCCCATTCTTCATTCTTTCCCCAATTCTTTCATTCCCTTATTCTTTTGTAAAGTGTAAGATTATACATTGGTTCCCTAAGGCAGCATGCATCTTGGTTGAGTAAAGTGTTTTTGAGGATGGAGAACAGGCATGTAGTGTGGGGTGATGTTGGACCCCTGGAATATTGGCCAAGTATGAAGGCACATAGCACGCAAGGTCCTAGTTATGGAAAGGCACGTAAGGAAAAAGCACGCAAGAGAAAGGTTTAAGGAAGCACATAGCACGCGTGATGAAAAGGAGGTTCAGGACTTAGTCAATTTGAGCCCATGGAAGAACACGTGAAAATCATGACCGGTTGCATGTGGATAAGGTGCCAGCCTAGTGATAGGTTGGCCCATAGGGGCATGCCTTGGATGGAATCTTCTAGAAGAACATCATGAGATAAAGTGGAAAGCTCAAGCCTGAGAAGCATGCTCACATGAAGGACCACATTCGACACTTGGCACCAGATCTGAGGGCATTGGAGGGTGAGTTGGCAGTGTAGGAAAGTGATAAATACAAGTGCCTGTGGAGTAAAAGATATACGAGTTTGAGATATAGCGGGTTAGAGAGAGTGCAAGTTTGAGAGACAACATGGGTGGAGCTCTGCATAATTACTGTGAGGACTCTATTAGTGGATAGTTGCATCAAGGAGAGAATGTACTAGGCATGGAGTTGTAAATTTTCTTTTGGTAGCTTAGTTACATAAGTCCAGTGAAATGCATGACTGCGGTTTGCTTCTCTGTGACACTCTGTAATGGTTCAATGAATGTAATGAGGTTACCTGATATAATATATACATGAATATCAATGGTTCTAATGCATATTTCTCTCTTATGAGTTCTCTTTCCTTTCATGATGATTAAGTATGAATGCTTGTATATTTCTTTTTCCATATCCATACATGTTCTGGATTCTATTAAAGCACTCGATGGTCTAAAGTGACTATAAGGATCTAGAGGCCATTTTGAGCCCTATGGTTCTTGTATGTCTTAACTTCCCTCCTAGAAACTCTTACACTAATCATAGATGATGTTTCCCACTAAACTCACATAAAGAGAGACTCGGTACCCCTAAGTATGTGCCTCGGGTGAGCGCTCAACTTTCACTTGGGTGATAGGCCGACAAGTGCGCATGGGGTTCCTTCCTTTTGTGATTGGGAAATATCCTGAATCCCTAAAATTAAAAAATGTACAAAGGAAGAAACTCACACAACCATGCTTAGAGTTAGAACATGACTAGGGAACCTAGAATGGGACAAGTGCGCCTCAGACCTTTTTGGGTTCCTTCAATCATTCAAGCTTAGAAATAAATTCTTCTTATGTCTTAAGGTGGTCGTTAACCTTTGTTGTTTATCACCCGAACGTGCAAAACAAGTGATATCTTGCAAAATCCCAAAACACATTGAATCCTAAAAATTAAAAGTACAAATGGGGAGTTAGAATGACAACGACTGAACTTACGATCGAGTGCTACACTACATCTCTCCATGTAGTTCTTTTGCGTGCGTGTATAAATGAAGAACTATGAATCTCTTGTGCAAGATGCACTTGATAGTGAGAAGTATCTTCATGTAGCGATGTGGATAGATGTGTGGATGGAAAAATTAATTTTCCCTCCTATGAAGTGTATGTAGAAAATGCGCCCATTTCCCTGAATGATAGCTAGATGGATGATTTGATGCTCTTAAAATGCCTTTAGATGCAACCTTAGGTGGTGATAGTAGATTCTTAGAGCTTGGTCCTTTATTATAGTCACATAGCTTTGTATTTATATGATTCCATTATTTAAATTTTGTAATTAACAACTAAAAGAATGATCTATAGGAAGACAAGATGCCCAAAATATAAAAGAGGTCCAAAAGGGGTGAGTGAAATACAAAGAGGTCAATGGATCCCAGAGAGAATGAGGGCACATGGGTGCTTTGACATCCTAGTGGCACTTTGGTTTGTAGAGTCAATAAAGATAAAAATGTAAAACATCAACTGGGATGTAGATTGTGTAAGACCGAAAACAAAACTAGAAACAAAACAAAGAGGCCAAAGGTAGTTATCAATTACTAGTTTCCTCGCTTAGGAATCATATGAATGGTGGTATGTGATTAAGACCTAGAAATGTACCCAAGTGCATGATTTAATGTCTAAAAGATGTAAGGTGCATTCTTGTCTAACCTATATGGTATTTCCCCTTCACATTCGCTATAAAATATTTCAATTTCAACTTATTCTTTGGGTTGTTTCATCTTCCCATGGTCAACATTATTAGAATATTTCACCTATGGAAGGATATAAAAGTAAGATAACATTACTTTATAACTCACTTGACACTCTTACAAGATCCTATTGTAAATATCATTAAAAAATCAATCAAAGTGTTCCTAAATATTCCCAACTTAACTACAAATAATCTATAGTAGTCCCTACTACAATTTTGAAGCACTTTACTGTGCACAAGATTCTAGTTTCCTCCATTTTCAAGCATGTAAAGGTCATAGAGCCATGTTTTAGCAAGAGAAAATTCACTCCAAGAATTTTGCAAGGGTTTCAATCAATAAATGGTTAGGTCACATAATAAAGGTTAATCACATCTTATTACTACTATGTTAGATATATTATATACAACACATCAACCCTCTCGCTTGGTTTCAAGAGATGGGAGGGAACCCATTGCGGTTTCACTAGATATTTACACTTGTGGAAGCACCTAAGAGAACTACATTATGATTGATCTTGCAACAAGGGCATGTAGTAGAAAAATAGATTGGTTTAGTAGTTAGGAGTCCAACCATAAAAGGTTGTCTAGCCTCAAAACACACACATGTTTAATCCTTTTGGTTTGTTAATGATTTGATGGAGGGTTCTACATGTTTCTAGGATTTTCTACTTTATTGCAGGTGATTATAGGTCATCATAAAGTTGTGTGAGTAAGAGTGGCATATAATAAAGAACATTACTAGACAAATGAAGCACAAAGAAATTTACAACCTCAAAGTTTTCAAAATATTTAAGATTTTAAAGTTCTAGGTTAGGACTATATAGATTAGGTTTGGAATGTAAAAAAGTTCTACGGTCCCGCCGCTGCTCTAGAACTTTCACTGAATCATCTATAGTTCTAGATCATCTTATTTCATTATCCTACACATCTGGGTCATTCTTGACTTGTTGATCTGTAAACTCTCCAACTTTGGAATTATCCACATGAGTCACAAATTAAACATTGTTGTTCTACTTTCTATTAGAAAATGACAGAGATAGCTAGTGAATTAATTATGCTTATGCTTAGAGTCCAAAAATGTAGAAAAGGAAATAATTTAAGCTCATAAACACCAACAAGTTTTATCCTAGAAACCTCCAGAGGAGGAAAAACCATTCAGGAAGGGAAATTTCTCTTTCTTCCCACTTTTATTGGCCAATTAAAAATAATAAGTACAAAAATTACAATAAGTATGAAAGAGAAGTAGATAATATCTCACACTTCCTCCCAATTACTTGCTTGCTCTGTCTCAACACTCCTTTCTTCTACAAAACACAATTCCAGCACTAAGAAATTCTTGCTCACTTTCTTTCATGCTTCAATGATCCTATTCTCTTCTACAAACATGTATTTATAGCCTTTCTCATGTCCTCCCATGCACTGGAGAATGGGAAAGGTCATGGAGGAGAAGAGACACGGACAACCTTCCAAGTTTTGGGATGTTCATATTTTTATTTTCTATCTGAAAGAGCCAAGACTGCCACCCAAAGCATACCGGCATTCCCAAGACCGCCACCCCGGGTTGGGTGGTGGTTCAGAATCGCCGCTCTGCACAGAAAGCAAATGTCCTATTACTATAAAGATATAATCTCTATGTATTATTTTTACTTCTTCATGTGACTGATCTGATGAATTAGATTCATTTTGGATCCCTTTAGATCACACCTCCCCTACTTAGGAGGATTTTGGTCCCAAAAAATCTTAGTGGGGGAGTAGATGAGGAAATAATTACATCACTTGCTCCTTCGAGTACCACCGGCATGCCTTGGTGTCTTTCCTTTTATTCCAATCTGCCAAGACTCTTGCGGACCTCTCTTAGTCTCTCTAACCTTCTGCTGCAACACTACATCCTCCTCCAATTCACCTTGTGATTCCAAGACACAATCCTCAATGGAAGAGAGCATCTATAGTCCTTCATCTTCATCTAGCATGGATGGCTCATATAGTTTCAAGTTCTCACAATTTACTACAGAGTACATCCTCATAAATGATGGAAATTCAAGTCGAAAAGCATTTTATCCAACTTGCTCCAATATGGTGAAGGGCCCATATAGTAGTGGCTTGAGCTTCGTGGTTGACCTTATAGTCTCTCCCCGCTCAATTAAATTCAAACTCAATCTCCAACATAAAGCTTATGTTCCCTCCTATGTTGCTCGTGCCTAGCTTTGTACTTGGCTTGATATTTTTGTAGCTCTTATTTGACTTTGAGATGGATTTACTAGATCCTCTTAATGAATTTGTTTTCTCTAGTCACCTCTCGTGTCTCGTGTCTCACCCTCATCCCGCTTCCCAACCACCGTGTCCAAAGTGGATTTTTAGGTAGATATCCCAAGCATGCTTCAAATGGTGACTTCATAGTGGATGTGTGTACTTCCCAGTTATAGGAATGTTGAATGTAGGCTAAGGACTCATCCCAAGTCCTTGGGTATTTGCTATTATACCCTCTGATCAATTGTACCAAAGTCTTGTTCACCACCTCTGTCTGTCCATATATCTATGGATGGAAAATTTTGCTCCTCTGTAACATGGTATCCATCTTGTCCCACCAAGTAGTCCAAAAATTCCCAAGAACAATGAACCCCTGTCATAAATAATAGACTTTGGTAAACCAAAATGCACCCATACATTAGCAAAGAAAAGATCTGCTGCCTCATGTTCTTTTAATGTCTTTTTACATGCCATAAGAATACACATCTTGTTGAATCTATCAACAACAACATATAGATAGTCATGGACATGTTTAGACATAGGTAATCCTCCTACAAAATTCATAGAAATGTCCTCCCACAAATGATTAGGTACTAGAAAAGGCATATACAAACCCTCCTTCCTAGTTTTAGGCTTGTTGGTACAACAAATTTTACATCCACGTATAAATTTTGATACTTCTTCTTGCATATTAGTCCAATACACGTACCTTTACAAGTGGGCTAGGGTATTACCAACACCAAAATGTCCCACTACTTTCGAGGTATGTGCTTCCCTCATCAATAGAATTATTTCTTCTTTAGGCATGCAAAGCTTCCCCATCGGTAGAGCATCTCATCCTTGAGATAACAATCTTCAATCCATGTCCTTTCAGTCCCTTGGGACTGCAACTGCTGAAATGTCACCCCAAAGTCTCTATCCTAGGCATATGCCTCTCCATAAGCTTCCTTCATGAAGGGCTCGATCTAAGAGATAATGGCCAAATAGGAAAAATTCTCCTGTGTGGGCAGCCTAGACAACATGTCTACCACCAAATTTGTACTACCCTTCTTGTATTTGATCACCAAATGGAACTGCTAAAGGAACCCCATCCATTTTTAGTGCCTTTCCTACTGCAATTTAGATTGTGCTTGCAAATATTGGAGAGGTTTGTGGTCATTGTGCACAATAGTTTCTTTACCCAAAAATAATTCTTCCATTTTTTAATTTCCTGAACTAGTGCATACATTTCCTTATCATATACTGAATATCCTTTAACTACTGAAGTGAAAGTTTCATAATGATAACATATGGGTTTACCTCCTTGAAACAATGGTCTACCTCCAAGTCCATGTTTAGAAACATGGTCTACCTCCAAAACTCCGTAGTATAGTCCTACACACTTTGTCCACTGCCTATTCTAAAATACTGCCATTTAATCATTTGGTCAGTCTTGTGACCAATAAGATAGAAGTTACCTCTAAGTAATTCTTTAAATTCTTTCCAAGATTTCACAATAGGACACTTCTTCTTTTCACAAGTGGTTAGATGGGTTTCCCACCAAATGAGAGTGTGTCCCTCAATTTTGAGACACGCAAAGGTGATCCTTTGTGCCTCAGTGACATTATGGACGCTAAAGTAGACTTCTAACTGTTTTAACCATTTATCAAGCAACTCTGCATCTACTTGTCCTTCAAAGATTTTTATCTCAACTTTAAAAGGAGTATGATCAGATTTTACCTTCTCTCTTGTGTTTGAAGTCTCTTCTTCATGCTCTTCCCCATAAATTTCCTCATGGTGGCTCCTTCTTGTGCCAAAATTTTCAGCCAAGCCCTGAACCACCGAGCCCATGGAGCCTTGCTTGCTGATGGTTGTCTTCGAAAATCGGCAATTTCTTCTTTCCTTCTAAACATCCTATCCATCATGGTCTCCAACATCTCGATTCTATGGACCAAGTTCTCTTCCTCCATTTGTCCCCAAATTCTCTATTTCCACTTCTTTGTAGAAATTTATGGATTGCAAGGTAAAACCTCTTCGCCTAGATCTTTTCATCATTATACAAATCCAAGAACTAATACCATAGTCCTGGATACTTGTTAGCTCTAATACCAAAATGATCTATAAACTCTTCAACTTTGGAATTATCCACAAAATCACAAATTAAACATTGTTGTTCTACTTTCTATTAGAAAAAGATAGAGATAGCTAGTGATCCGAATTATGCTTATGCTTAGAATCCACAATTGTAGGAAAGGAAATAATTTAAGCTCATAAACACCAAAAAAATTTATCCGAGAAACCTCCAAAGGAGGAAAAACCAGTTGGGAAGGGAAATTTCTCTTTCTTCCCACTTTTATTGGCCAATTCAAAACAATAAGTACAGAAATTACAATAAGTATGAAAGAGAAGTAGATAATATCTCACACTTCCTCCCAATTACTTGCTTGCTTTGTCTCAACACTCCTTTCTTCTACAAAACACAATTCCAACACTAAGAAATCCTTTCTCATCTGCTTTCATTCTTCTATGATCCTATTCTCTTCTACAAACATGTATTTATAGCCTTTCTCATGTCCTCCCGTGCACTGGAGAATGGGAAAGGTCATGGAGGAGAAGAGACACATACAACCTTCCAAATTTTGGGTTGTTCATTTCATATTTTTGTTTTCTGTCTAAAAGAGCTAGGACCACCACCCAAAGCAAACCGGCAGTCCCATGACCACCACCCTAGTTGGGCGGTGGTTCTATAACCGCCGCTTTGTATAGAGTGGCGGTCCTGTTACTATAAAGACAACACCTCCATATATTGTTTTTACTTCTTCATGCTAACTGATATGATGAAGTAGAGTCATTTTAGATCCCTATGGATCAATTGTACTATACAACTAATATATATCTCCTCTTGTGTATTTTAATAATTACTTACCGTTTATCGGTTGTTACATGTATTAATGTATTATTCTATTTATGAATGATTAATGTTGGAAGTTAATTAGATCATAATAGTATACCTATTACAAACCCTTACACCCTATCTAGTGTTTTGTATTCCCACAACATCATATATAATAAATTAGGGTGTAAACAATATCAAACACAAATAGGTAACATCGTTTATAAGAAAAAGTGCAAAAGTTAGATTTGGAGTAAGCATAAGTAGTGTTACAATGTGTTGAGCTAGTGTATTAGGATTTAGATCTTGTAGTTTTCTAATTCTAAGTGGAATAGGATGTGTAAAGTGGTATTGTAAATGTGAAAGAATAGGTTATGATGTAGCGACTACCAATGAAATATGTGGTCACATATGATAATTATAGGATATGTGAGGGAAATTTGGGTTCTTACAACTTTTAATTTGCTTCAAGTACTTATATAAGGAATATTTAATAACATGCATATTATATCAATATGTATGTCTAGAGAGATTATCTAGTGGAAGGATTAGGAACCACAAGACTAGTGTACATTTATAATAATTACATACAAGTAGATATCTTCCCATGGATATGGCTATTGGCTAGTAAGGAATTCTATGAGAGGCATAAGGTTAAGTAGGGTGTATATGCTAAAAATGTGACTAGTAAATGGGATTATGGTGCCCATGTTCCCAATTGGTGTGTTAATAGGTAGTACACCTTTTATGGTGTGTACGTGATATGGAATATTAAGAGAATTTATAGAAATAATACCTTTTATTTGTATGTGTGTATCTGAGACAATATCATGTGGTATTCTATGACATTCATAATATGGTAAATAATTATCACTATACGATCAACTAAGTATGATATTATCCAATAGTATGAGAATATGTACATCACACTCATAATTAGTATCATGTAGTGTATTTTCCCATATAGTCGAACATATATCAACCTATAAGGCAAGGCATCACCGTGTCATGTTGAAAGTGTTAGTTATTAAGTTTACTCATACAATACAAGGTAGGAATTATATTAGTGGGTAAAGTAATAGTGTCAAGTGGTGTATTAGGTTATATGTGAGTATCCTATATAATTGGGATATCACTCGGATACACGATATCTCCTCGGGACTTGTATCATGGTTTACTATAACAATAGTATTGTTGTCAATTAATTATTGAATATTGTGACATAAAGTGTAAAAATAATTAGTTGAATTTCTAATGGGCCTAAGGTAATTGTAATATAACTTTTTTAAATTTGGGATTTATTGCCTAGACATATAAATAGCCATGGAAGAATGTATAACTATGAGAATGAGTGTGAAGAGATTATTGGGTATCACCTTTAGGAATTATCACAAATGGGTCCATTATATTTGTGCATATTGTGGGGAGGGTTTTAAGGGTATAATACATTGAGAGGTATGTTATTGTATAGGTGTGATTAGGCTAAATTATACGTTTGGAGTTCAATGGTATGAATTATCTATAGTAAATAAATGGCATGATCTCAAGAAATATTGAGAGGGGTGACGAGGATAAGTTCTTTTAGTTCCATTTACAATTGGGCCATAATCTAAAAAAAAGTAACACTTTTCATGGTGGTAATATGGCACACACTAGAATAAAGGGTTTTGGGAAACCCTATGTGTGGTGATAAGGTGGAATATTATATTTACAAATTCAAAATCCTAGGTGTAATGGAGAAATTCACAGTTGGCATAGATCAACAGATTAAGTAGACTAACTAAAATGTAATATCAAATATAGGGTTTATTCTATTTTAGATAATATTTAATGTAAAATAATAAATCACAACACAAAATTTGTATATCAAAATCATAAATTATGTAAGTATAATATCTCACTCAAAGCACAATTCTAAAAAGAAGAATAAAGCATAATTATGGTAAGGGTTTAGAACATATTCACCCACTTTGGTCTAGGATTGTATGATAGTGGAATATAACTGGATTAAAATTTTGTGGAAATTTTTATAAATGTATGTGGTAAATACATGGATTGGTTCACCCAAATAATCTCTTTAGGTATCAATGAATGTGTCCTCCATGGTCTAAATATATAATCTAACTCTAACATCTACTTTTCTTGTTTCTTTAGACATGTTTCTTATATATGGATATTTGTGATGACACTTTCATGTTGGTAAATGCCTTGATTTTATCTTGATGTCCTAGATCTCCTCCTTTTGACCTAAAATTAGTTCTTGTAAATTGAGTTGGACTAGCCTCATTGCACCCCATTGATACAATTTGTTTTCACTACATACCTATACTACATAGAGTGATTGGGGCACATGTATTTATTTTAATCCTATGATGTTGTGGAGGCTAGAAAAATTTAATCAATATGAATCCACCGATTTTTTCTTTAACAGTTGGTAATTGTCAATTGTCCTTATTATAGTACATAGATGTAGATATATAGGAAAAAGGTATGTATGTATTTATATCTGAGCATATAATTTGTAATGTTATCTAACATAAAGGTGTTTCAATTCTTGGATCAATATCCTTATTAGAGAGTGATTTTATATATGATCCTTATACCCCCGGAAATAAGGTTACATGTATTTTATAGGTGACTGGTTGGAATGATTTCTCACTCAACTAACCCTAATATAACTAATGTAATATGTGCATTTAAAAATATGTCCATTGTAAGTACAAGGGAATTTTTTTACCAAGGGAAATATTTCTTGATTGAACCCATCCTTAGCCAAAAACCTATCCAAGCTTAATATGGAACTAGATCTCGAGACAAAATATTATTTACAAAGTGTCAAAAAAATGTGGTATGTCTAAGGTGCATTGATTCATAAAGTGTTAAGATGAAGAATAATTCATGAGCTACTATAATTATATTTTAGGATAGAACAAAAGATTTTAAATTGGTCAATCAATAGGTAAATGGGATAGTGTCGGGATAAAATATGAAGTTACATTACCAATTTTGATAGGAAAAAAATTGGGTACTCCACACGGAACTACCCTCTATGATAAATTAATCATAAGAATATTTTATTTGATTCAGTATCTCCCATATTAGATTATGTGATAGAGAGATACAAGGAATGTGTTTGATCCACCATGGTAGAAAAAACATGAAGGTACTCGAATTTAATGATATTCGATTGAAAAAATTAAAAAGAACAATATACCATATTGGATATATGGCCAAGGTAAAATAAATAAATATATAAAAACTTTTCATTATCTTTGAGATCCTTGAGGGATTCTTGAAGGTATGTGCAACTTAGATTAGGATTGGAAAATATAGACTCCTCGACAATAGTTTTGAAGGTAAGGTGACATACTCATGGTTAGGGGCCTTGATTAAGATATGTCTTATATCATCTAACCCCTATAATCACACAACAAAATATTCATATGATGAAACACAACACAATAGTGGAATAAAAAATAAACTATTTATTACTTGAAAAAAGGGAGATACAACTACAAAAACTCACAACAATATCACATATTTCTATTATCAACAAAAATATAGATGTATAGATCTCATCTTTCCAACATGTTACCTTTACAAATATATCTTATGAACACACTAAACTAAATAGTCCAAATGATAGCTTTAACTTGTATTATAATCATCAATAACATGATTATAGTGACATGCTTATATATATATGATTATATATATATATATATATATATATATATATATATATATATATATATATATATACTCGACCCACCTTGCGATATTGATTCCAAACAAGTAACCCATAATAAATTATTATGTCCTAATTTTCCATGTAAGAACAAGGCCCAAGGGATATCTCAACTTGATACAAGATTATCTAGTTAAATTGTTATAATTATGAGTTAGGTGAAATATCTTTATATCCTTTAACAATGTTGAGTGTTTGAAATTATGAAAGTTTTGTGCCGGATTATTCCTTTGCACATAATATTACAAACTATATCCTCAAATGAATCTTTGCACTCTATCATAATTTGGATTAAAATTACCCTATAATTTCAATAGATCATTCATGTCACTGATATGAATTCATGATGGTAACAATATAATCTAGAAGTTCTCTTTGGGATGCTACATAAAAAATGATGATTATTTTCAAGTGGACTAACTCGATCGAAACATACTTATATAATGTGTTACTGAAATACTTTCTTATGTTATCTCATGAAATACATTCCAAACTCAATAATATATTAAAAACCTTTATCATCTCTTACAAATATTTCAGAACCATAAAATAACTATGAACTACTACATAAAACTTGTATGTGTCTACAAACTACACATAACACTACAAACATATAGGTGTATTACAAGCTAGGCGAAAACAAACTACATGAGTTGCAAGCTTACTAATGGTTAAAAACCCTTGAAAAATATTTATTTCTCTAATTTACATTCCCTTACTACATATACATAAAACAAATATTTTTAAAAATTAATAAATTATAACCCTACGCAACCTAAACATTTGCATCGCTAAACTTAACTTATACTCCTAACAATTTTATTTTGAGTTATGCAATATTGCAAGTGAACTTAGATGTTCCTACACCATACACCCTAGGTGATAAAAATAATAATAATATCCTACTTATGACTTTAATAATGGTATTCAGTGTATTATAACTTTAAATATGCTCATCCCAATTACATCCTCAATGTATTATCCCTTCTCGGTTGACAAAATATTCTTTATATTATTTATCTCATGTTTTTAATTGATCCTTGTGTTAAGGATATTTTTCACCTATTTGAATTTTTTATCTACCATTTATGATCTCTAATCAACATATACTTGAGAACTTGTGTTCCCCCTTTCAATTTATCTTGGATGATATAGATATAAATATACCCTACTAAAAATAGGTTAAATGTATAATCCTTCTAGTTACTTAGTTTCGTATGTTTTCTTCACAAATTTCCTCAACACTTTGCATGATCAATTGTTATTTAGCTTAAAATTGTTGTATGTCTCTTTTAGAAATATGTACTTTAAGAAATTTTATAAGACCATGTATCCAACTTGAGATTCTACTTATCTTTTGTTGATATTTACACACTACTTATATTATGCTACAATTCTCTCCAATTGTATATGCACTTGTTCATACACATATCCTATATTTTATGAAAAATATTATACATCCATAGTTATTATTTATTTATTCTGTGTATGTCACACAACTCAACAAATCCCTTGAATCACCCCATACATGTATAATATGGAATTATGTCATAACTATATTTTTGTTAACTTAATTATTATATGTGAACTCGTCTTGAGCCATAATGTTATCCCATATACCTAACATTTATTCAATCTAACATCTCAATTTATTTCCCAAAATTTGGTTGATGACTAATGTATATCCATCTAATTTTATATGATATGATAAACTATACTACAACTTTACATATAATTTCTTCCACAATGTTTTCAAAAATTGTCCAATAAACTTCACGTTCCTATTTTGTATAATAATATGTTATAATCCATGTTGTCTAACTATATCCTTGAAAATTGAATCTGCAATATTAGTTGCATCATCATTTTTTGATTGAAGCATCATTGTAATTAGCACAATTTTGGCTTGATTAGGTGTGTAGGAATTCTTAGGATGCTTTTGGGTCCTATTTAGTCCATATGGACCCTTCATGATGTAATAAGTGGCATTTTGGAGGTTTCCCTCCAAAATCCACATTTAAATATTCAAATTAACCTTGTATTGCATCCTAGACCTAGGTGTTAGGAAGTTAGTCATTTAGGGGTTAGTATAGGCCTAATGTGAAAAAATAAAGTTAAAATGTAATGAACTCCCTTTCTTGACCTCTACCAAGGTGTAAACTCACTCAAGTTTGTTAAACCATGCATGAGTGAAGAAATGAAAACCTAACTAACTCTCATCCTTCATAATGTGCATGAGTAATTTTAATGAGATGTTTTTTTATATTTTAGAGGTTGAAAGAGGAGGAAATAACTATGTAATCGAGCCTAGGGCTCAAGGATCTTGTAATAATTTATTGTTTAATTCTAATAGAAGCTCCCTTTTGGTGTAAAGATTACATTTGTTTGTATTTTATGGCATGAATTTATTGTATATTGATGTGACATGGTGTTAATATTATTGAATTTTTTTGGATGAATTTCCTATATGAAATCAAGGTGGTGCAGGTATACATGAGGCAAGAAGAAGACCATAAAAGGAAAAATATGTCATGAAAATAGTTAAATGACAAATGAGAAACTATGACTAAGATGTATGGACCCTTCCATGTTAGTTGTGAGATTTAAAGGGTTTAAGAGAGTTTGAGGAATTGATATAAAATTGTGAAAGATTTTCAATAAAATAAGAGGTATGTTGAGTTCTTTGTTCTTGCAAATGAATGCAAACATGTAACTCGGTGCTTTACTAGGGTTTTAGTGAATAGTTCTTAAAGATAAACCTTTTCCATAGACTAATATGAAGGTTATTGGAGTGACGGAAGATTATCAAAGTTATAGCAAAGTTTATATGTCTAAAGGATCCTTGTGTTAAGATTAGAAAGTAACAAGCTTCAAGAAACATGTATAAACCGTGAATACCCTATTTTGGGGTTGAGAGAAAAGATTAATGTATTTTTCATGAATTCCATAATCACCTAGTATAAGTTTAGGATTAGAAGGGAAAGGTTTTATATATAAGTAATGAGGAATGTAAAAGGTATGAAATTCCATGAAACAAAGGACTGTTAGAAGAAAACTCATAGTTCACGGGTAATATGTGCATGCCCAGTTTGAGGGCCTAAAAGAGAGATCAATTTTCTTTAAGGGAGTGTCATAATAAAATAGTGGTTCTGAGTGATGGGAAAAGTTTTAAGAATGAAATGAAGCCCTTGAAATTGTTTCTATGGTCTTTTGAACAAGGAAATATGAGAGACATAATCAATATTGCAAACTATACCGATCTAGAACATTAACAAGAAACAGAGTCATATGAGAAGAATAAAAATTTGGGGAAGTGGAAACAATGACTAAGGATTGAAAAATAGGTATTTGAATCAACAATAATGTGCATTTGAAACAGATTTACTAAGGATTAATAGTACAAACTAAGCATACGGGGAATGAGGTAAGTAAACAAATCTCGGTCAAGAAGTATACTTGAATTAATAGTTAAGGAGTATGCATACAGGTATGAAGAACACATGAGGATGTATATGGAACAAGATAAGTACATGATAAGCCTATATAAGTTAGGAAAGACAACTGTGGAGGATATAAATCACAAAACCAACCAAGGTATGTATGCAAACAAGTTAGATACAGTTCTAGATGATGAAGAATTCAGTCTTGATCATAAGTGTCATTAGAAGAGCATGTTGTGTTAATACGATGAAAATAAGAATGAGAAAGACATATTGGAGTTTATTTTCCAAGAAAATGGACTGAGACCCGTTCAAGAAGGGGATATCATGAGATAACCCAAAAGGATTAAAATAGGGTGTTTTTGGGTTGATCCAAAGTGACAAGTAATCTAAGATCATTTAAGGAGTAGCCTTATAAGGTAACCAAACTGATTTTCCTCTCTCCAAAGGTGAGAAACCTAGGAAATTATCTAATTCAGGTTAAAAGGATACTCAAATATAGTGGTATGATTGGAATTCAAATGAAACATCAGGAAAAAGGAGAAAAAAGAAATAATGAACAAGGTAAGAGCTGAATTCAAGAGCAAGAAAAATGCCTTTAGTAAGAATGAAGTGACAACCGATAAGCGAAAAATGGGGAAGAAGAAAATACTTAAATCCATACAAAGACATAAAGAAGGTGGTATAAAACAGGTCAGGGAAACCTATGCAAGAAGTCATAATATTGAATATATACTTATTCATAGTGAAAGTATAATAATACAAGGACAAGAAGAACAAGTAGAAAATGAAAGTAAGAATGAAAAATATTTGAGAGATCAATCAACCATACAAGTACAAGAAAAAATCGTACAAATCAAGATTCTTCATAGAATGAGGAAAAGGATAATCAAGTGCGAGAGAAGTCGAGTTCGGACAAGAGTATTTAGGAAGCATAAGGGAGTTAAGCCTCTAAGACTTCTACTTCACTAGAAAAGTAAAGCAGGCTTATGAAGGATATAAGTGCATATATTAACAATAAATTACAATGGCACAACTTGAAGGGGCCCTTAAACCTCACATTTCTATACTTTACCATGATAAGAATGCTTTGGGTACAAGTGATTAAGAAGGGGAAAACAGAGACAATAATGAGTCTCATAAGGAATATAAAACAAGCACAAGATAAAAGTATGAAGGGAATTTGAAAAAAATAACAACCAAGGGTTCAAAGTGGTGGCGGGGTGGTACTAAATACAAACAAGTTCAAGGATACACTCGAATGGACAAAACAAAGATTGGAAGGCCGGAGGAAGAAACTTGTGTTGTCAAAATTTCACCCCCCCTGGTAATTTTGATAACATGCATCAAAATATTCAAGTCCCGGAAAATTGATTGATTCGGGCCAAAATCATGTTCTAGAAAGTCCCCTCAAATATTTTCGAAGTTCCCTGTCTGAGAGGAAAAGAGCAAGCTCTGAGAAAATGTGAAAAAAGGTTGCAGAAGGCAAGAAGGTTGATCCAAAAAAAATGGTGAAAATCGGCTAAGTCCTAGTCCTAGGGGCGGTCGGGACATTTGGGACAAAAGGCCCGAACCAATGCCCGCTCACCAAGTAAGCACAAACAGCCCACAAATCAAATGGGACATCTGGGACAAAAGTACGTGGCGGGCGCGAAATGCCGGTTCGACCGAGAAAAAATTGGCTAACTGCTGAGAGGGACACAAATGGGACAATCGGGCCAAAAAGGTGCGAACCGGCCGAACCCGGCGAAAAAGGGCCAGACAGTCCAAAATCAAATGGGACAATCGGGCCAAAAAGGCGCGAACCGGCCGAACCGGCTGAAAAGAGTCAAGTCAGTCCGAAGCAAAGTGGGACAAGCGGGCCAAAAATGCCCGAACCGGCCGAATCGGCCGAAATGAGTCCAGAGGGTCCAAAATCAAATGGGACATCTGGGACAAATGGACGCGAAATGCCCGAACCGGCCGAAATGAGCACAAAGGGCCCAAAATCAAATGGGACATCCGGGAAAAATGGAGGCAAAGTACGCGAAGGAGCCGAAGGAGCCGAGGACCAATCAGAAAGTGCCACGTGTCCTCACAGGAGAAAAAGTCAAAAGGTCAAAGGGACGAGTTATCGAGCGCTGAACCGAACCAATGAAATGGCGCCACGTGTCCAAGTTTAAGGGGCCCACAAGCAATTTCAAAAGGAAAGCCCGTGAAAGACGGAGGAGAGAGAATTTCTCGTCCAATCAGCACATGCCACGTGTCGTCCAGATGGTGAAGAGCGGGAAAACATTTTAAAATCCGTTTTGGTCTGCTCCGTGCCCTAAATCTTCAGATCGCCATATCTTTTGATCCAGAGCTCGGATTTCCACGTTCTTTATATCAACGGAAAGCTCATGAAATTCTCTACATGATTCTGGGGTTAATCTCGAGTTTTGGTGCATTTTGGAGAGAGAAAATCAAGAAATGGCTCTGACGCGTGATACAAAGTTAGTGGCGACGCTTCAACAACCAAATGAATTTAATGCACAGAGAGACCCGCCCGCTTTGCCAGGATCCGCCGCTTCTACCATAATGAGATGATTTAAAATATGACCTGGAGGTGGTTGGAGTAGATCTAACTTTCCTCTTTCTTCCTTCTCTCATTCTTCCTATATATTGTAAGGAGTGGCAAAATATAAAAAGTTGTTCATTCTTTCTGCTCTGCCCTCCCTTCTTTTCTTCTCTAGGGTTGAAAATGGAGTTCGGACCTCCTCCCTTTCTCTGTAATGGCGTTCCTGCCTTTTACCATTAATGGAATGATGTTCTGTGCAAACCTCTGGAGCAACAAAACGTGTTCTGTGATGCATCTGTCCATCCTCTCTCGTTTTTGCTTGTCTTCTTCTTGCCTCTCTTCATTGCAGGTGTCTGTGCATGTTTGAATGTTCATTGCAGGTTCGGAGCTGTGTTCATGGAGTTTTGGGACATTTTCTGTGTGAAATCTATCCTTGGGTTTGTGATGCTTCTGTCCATCCTTCCCAATGGCTCACCTCTCTTTGTCCCATGGCAGTTTTGATAGATGTTCAACATCCTCCTTCTCTGGTGTATCACCATTTTAGTGTAGGCTTTTGTTCTTTTCCTTTCTCTCTCTCTCTCTGTCTCCTTGGCATGGTTAGATTAGGATTAGATTAGCTTTCCTGCACTGGAATAGCTTGTGGCAGGTAGTTTAGGAGCAGGAACCAGCCTTCTCTGGAGATTCCTCTCTCGGTTTTACAAGTCCCACGCTTGGAGAGAGGTTTCCATGTTGTGCAATCACACTGGATGCCTGAACATCAACCTAGAAGCCTGATGTGTGTCCAGGGGTGCTGTGATTTTGCACTAACAGTTTTGGCACGCCCGGTGGGACCTTAGAGGTCTTTCACTTCATCTTTTGCAGGTTGATGTGTTCCTGTGAAGATTTCAGCCTTTGGAGGCACTTGCAAACACATCTGGCGACTCCATCTGGTCAACAACCATCTCTGAAGTTGCAGACCTTCCTTTCCATTCATTTTCATTCATTTTCCATTCATCCTTCTTTCCATCTCTTTCATTCTTCCTCATTCTTTGAAGTTGTGCAATCATGACTTCATTTCCATCATGGATTTCATATCAACAACAGCAGTATATTCCACCTCCAACAGGTTTTACAAATCCTCCAGATCAGCATGCATATTCATATGAACAGCAGTGCCAAAGTCAGTTTGGCTATGGAGCTTTCCAAGAGCAAGAGTATGCATATAATGAAGACAATCAGATGCAAGATGCTGGTCTGTTGGAGAAAATCCAAAAGATGGAGGTAAACATAGTGCAGTCCAGGGCTCAGGCACAGATGAAAGCTTTTGGAATCGGTTATGGAGCACCCTGTCCATGGGTGGGACCTTTTCCAAGGCATTACAGCCCTCAGGAGAAGCTTGACTTCATGATTGCAACGTTGCCTTTGCTTGCAAAGTGGATTGAAGAAATAGAGGTGTATGAGAGAAGTATTCAGCAACCTTGTCAATGGGTAAGCACACCATCTCATGCCTTTCCTTTTCCTCTTTCCCAATTTGTTTCATTTCAGCAGTGTCAAGTTTCAAACCCTCCATCTGCTGTCCCAAGTGTTGAATCCATTTCTCCACCTCTCAGTCTTCCACCGCACCTCGATTCTTCTTTCCTCTTCCCTTCCAAACAGTCATCCCCTCCACAAGAGCTAAGAGAAATCCCCTCCTCCAAAGAAACAAGAGGTTTCACTGCCTCCACCACCACAAAAAAGTGTAAAATCGGTTGAGTTTCAACCCATTCCTCCTCTTGCATTCCCAATTTCATATGGGGAAGAAGGAATTGAAAAAATCAGTCATCAAGGACAGCAAGAAGAGGAGCCCAACAGAAAAGAAATGACAGATGACTTGAAGGTTTGGGCTACCAAATTTGGGATGACAAAGATCCCCTTGATGGTTAAGCCTACAGAAGAGGCTAAGGTTGAACAAATGGTGGTTAGGACTGATTTGGTTGCAGCAAAAGAAGAAGATCTTGCAGTCCCAACTTGTCCTCTAGAGCAGAAAATTGAAGAGTTTGACTTGACAAACTTCATGCTGGAGGAAGAGTCCAATCAAGAGCAAGATTGTCTTCAAACACTGGAGGAAGGAAAAGCTGCTCCAAATCCAAAAGAAGAGGAGCACAATCTAGCTATGGAGGAGAAAAGTGCAGATCCAAAGGGTTTGAGCACAAAGCAGGCTACAGGAGAACCTTCAGTTCTTCTTTCTACTTCATCTCTCTCAAGTTCTATTACTGAAGAGGAGTTTGATCTCTCAAACTCAATATTGGAGAGTGAAGGAAACCATGGTAGTCAAGTTGCAGATCAAGAGGACACCACGGAGGAAGTTGAATATGAGCAAAGAAGACAAAGAATGAGGTAGTTTACTGCCGATTTGGAGGACTGTTTTGATGGAGAAGAGCCGGTTGAGTTTTCACCATTCTCTCTTTCATCATCCACATTCCAAACACCAGAGCCTGCTGCCATGAAGGAGAGCTTTCATTTGCAGCAGCCTGCATCTTACAGCAGCTCTTTGGGATCAAGATTGGAAGATTTTTATCTTCCATGTTCTTCATTGGAGGAAGAGAAAGGACAGAAGAATTCCACCATTTCTTCCACATCATCCATTCAGGTGGGTCTACAAGAAGACTCCATTCTTGGAGTTGAAAATCAGAGCTATGGGCATATCAAACTGATCAGACCTTGCCCAATCAGGTATTTGGCTTCATTGGAGCCAAAGGAGAAGCCACAACCAGTCATGCTTGCTTCTGAGCATGAGGATGAGCTACAAAGTACCAAGGATCAGCTGCCATACCTCTCCAATCCAAATGCAGAGCAACTAAAAGAGGTATTGGATTTTTCAGTTGATACCTTGATGATTTGGATAGAAGACCAGCTTCTTGTTGATTTTCCATCCATCCAAACAGCCATGATCAGTGCCAAATCAATTGCATGGCTGCCAATTTTGAAGAAAGGAAGCTATTTCTCACAACCAGTTGCAGGGTTTGTTTAGCTTGCCTTTGCTTCCAGCTAGAGTAGAGTAGGTAGATTTGCTTTCAGTAGAAGAAGTGCTTGTGCACACTCTGCATGTTCCATTTTGGGACATGTATGATTTTCAGTTTTGTACATAGTTTTGGTGTTGCTGGTTCTGCTCTTGCACAGTTCATTTCAGTGGCATCTTGGTGAAGACACTCCAGGTTCAATGGGTTTCCAAGTGGCTCAGAGGGAGGTTTTCAAAGTTCAGATCAGTTGCAGGTTGCAACTCATGACTCCATGCCCAATGGATGCTTCAGGCTACTGATCATTCATCTAGCAGGCAGATGACCCCGCTGAGTCACCAAACTGTTGTCAAAATTTCACCCCCCCTGGGTAATTTTGATAACATGCATCAGAATATTCAAGTCCCAGGAAAATTGATTGATTCGGGGCCAAAAATCATGTTGCTAGAGTCCCCTCAAATATTTTTGAAGTTCCCTATCTGAGAGGAAAAGAGCAAGCTCTGAGAAAATGTGAAAAAAGGTTGCAGAAGGCAAGAAGGTTGATCCAGAAAAAATGGTGAAAATCGGCTAAGTCCTAGTCCTAGGGGCAGTCGGGACATTTGGGACAAAAAGGCCCGAACCAGCCGGCTCGGCCGAAGTAAGCACAAACAGCCCGCAAATCAAATGGGACATCTGGGACAAAAGTACGCGGCGGGCGCGAAATGCCGGTTCGACCGAGAAAAAATTGGCTAACTGCTGAGAGGGACGCAAATGGGACAATCGGGCCAAAAAGGCGCGAACCGGCCGAACCGGGTGAAAAAGGGCCAGACAGTCCAAAATCAAATGGGACAATCGGGCCAAAAAGGCGCGAACCGGCCGAACCGGCTGAAAAGAGTCAAGTCAGTCCGAAGCAAAGTGGGACAAGCGGGCCAAAAATGCCCGAACCGGCCGAATCGGCCGAAATGAGTCCAGAGGGTCCAAAATCAAATGGGACATCTGGGACAAATGGACGCGAAATGCCCGAACCGGCCGAAATGAGCACAAAGGGCCCAAAATCAAATGGGACATCCGGGACAAATGGAGGTGAAGTACGCGAAGGAGCCGAAGGAGCCGAGGACCAATCAGAAACTGCCACGTGTCCTCACAGGAGAAAAAGTCAAAAGGTCAAAGGGGCGAGTTATCGAGCGCTGAACCGAACCAATGAAATGGCGCCACGTGTCCAAGTTTAAGGGGCCCACAAGCAATTTCAAAAGGAAAGCCCGCGAAAGACGGAGGACAGAGAATTGCTCATCCAATCAGCACGTGCCACGTGTCGTCCAGATGGTGAAGAGCGGGAAAACATTTTAAAATCCGTTTTGGTCTGCTCCGTGCCCTAAATCTTCAGATCGCCATATCTTTTGATCCAGAGCTCGGATTTCCACGTTCTTTATATCAACGGAAAGCTCATGAAATTCTCTACATGATTCTGGGGTTAATCTCGAGTTTTGGTGCATTTTGGAGAGAGAAAATCAAGAAATGGCTCTGACGCGTGATACAGCAGAAGTGACGCTTCAACAACCAGCTTTAATGCAGCAGACAGCCCGCCGTTTTGCCAGGATCCGCCACTTCTACCATAATGAGATGATTTAAAATATGACCTGGAGGTGGTTGGAGTAGATCTGACTTTCCTCTTTCTTCCTTCTCTCATTCTTCCTATATATTGTAAGGAGTGGCAAAATATAAAAAGTTGTTCATTCTTTCTGCTCTGCCCTCCCTTCTTTTCTTCTCTAGGGTTGAAAATGGAGTTCGGACCTCCTCCCTTTCTCTATAATGGCGTTCCTACCTTTTACCATTAATGGAATGATGTTCTGTGCAAACCTCTGGAGCAACAAAACGTGTTCTGTGATGCATCTGTCCATCCTCTCTCGTTTTTGCTTGTCTTCTTCTTGCCTCTCTTCATTGCAGGTGTCTGTGCATGTTTGAATGTTCATTGCAGGTTCGGAGCTGTGTTCATGGAGTTTTGGGACATTTTCTGTGTGAAATCTATCCTTGGGTTTGTGATGCTTCTGTCCATCCTTCCCAATGGCTCACCTCTCTTTGTCCCATGGCGCTTTGATAGATGTTCAACATCCTCCTTCTCAGTGTATCACCGTTTTAGTGTAGGATTTTGTTCTTTTCCTTTCTCTCTCTCTCTCTCCTCTCCTGGCATGGTTAGATTAGGATTAGATTAGCTTGCCTCGCACCGGAATAGCTTGTGGCGGGTAGTTTAGGAGCAGAACCAAGCCTTCTCTGGAGATTCCTCTCTCGGTTTTACAAGTCCCACGCTTGGAGAGAGGTTTCCATGTTGTGCAATCACACTGGATGCCTGAACATCAACCTAGAAGCCTGATGTGTGTCCAGGGGTGCTGTGATTTTACACTAACAACTTGGTATTGCATTGAGCAGGAGCTCAATTTCTTCTTTCAAGGGGAGTCTGATGTAGGTGCATCAAGACCTTAGCATAACTTAGGGGTATGAGAGAGTTTGTGAGCAACTATATATCATGTTTGAATGAGTGATTGATTGTTCTTACTCATGTAAAAGTGAATGTGTTTGTAAAAGTAAACTAGGTGTGTCAAAAGGGTAAGATAGTTGTTTCAAGCCTAATAAGGCATAATAATGTGTCAAAGAGTGATTTTAGGATGTTGAACGAGTTGAGAAGGTTTAGGGATGATATTTCATCCTATTCTAAAGTTAGTGAGTGTGTTGAGCTCATTTAGGAGCTAGATATAGCAATTAGTAAAACTAGTTAAGAAGCTAGAGGGATCCATTCAAGTAGATTAAGAGAGATTAATGGTAAATCATGATGTAGAAGAGTTTCCAAGGCATAATAAATATGTTGAGGTGATGTTATAGGTATTAAAATGTTGATTTGACATGTTATGTTTATTTTTCATCAAATATGTATTAAGAACCTTGTTCTGGTTGAGAACCTCTAAAATGATAGTAAAGGAAACGTGGATTCTACACCACTATAAGTGCATGGATAGTAGGAATAAGGTAAGGGAAATAACATGGAATTTTTATAGCTCTTAAAACATTTCACAAAACCCTATAGCTCCAAATAATTTCTCTCGAGCCCTAACTAGGGCAAGGAATATCAAATTTTCTAACCATCAAAAAATCATAAAATTTTACTAACATCTCTTCCCGTGTGATGTCTAGGAATGTACAAAATCTTAAGCATCAACTCACATGTGTGAATGATATCCATAAGGATTTTTACTACAGACTGTAATAGTTCCCAATTTAGAGAAGAAAAAGAATGCATGAGAGTTCAAATATTCAATTCAAGGTCTAAAATTCATTGTAGAGCATCATGGAGGTAAGACAAAGGTGAATCAAATCATTTAAAGGTTATTCTACATGCCAAGTGTGTACTTATTTGCAGCTTAGGGTAAAAAATAGGCCTCATTGGAATTATACAGTCCAAAAGAGGTGTTATTCCTTACAAAGGATTAGGGCATAATATTTTGGTGTGTTTGAGAACTCCATAAAGGGTATTTAGATTACCCATTTGATGGTATGGTTGTTTCAAGAAAAAGTGAGATACAACAGGGTTTGTATGGTGAAGGACTAGTAGGTCAATAAGGCCCAAGAGGGAGAACTATGTTGAAATGCAAGTGTAGAACCAAATGAAGGGTTTAAACACCTTGGGTTATAGGAGATGAGATGATCTAAGGTATAAGAGAGTGATTCAAAAACCTACATATTGTTTGGAGTACTAAGGAGGAAGAGGCCTATCTATATCTTGGCTTGTGCGATAGAGATAATGCATGTTTTGAGTTTGTTTTGATGAATCAGGGTATGAAATATTAGGAAAAAATTATAGATATGATGTCAGGGAGAACAATGGAGCCACAAAACCAAATAAGGTAGTAATTTCATGTTTACATGTCTGTAGAATTCATATGAATTCAAGGATGGTGATGATGGTCTAAGAGTTGACACTGTGAATTAGTATGACAAGTGTGTGATCCTCAAGCAAGGGGTGGTTGAAAGAACGATGATTGTGCTCATGTGTTGAGAAATATCTTGCATAACACAAAGTAATTATGTTTAATGTAGAAAAATATTAAAAGTGTATATATTAGAATCATTCGTGGTATTAGAGCTAGTTGCTCTGTTATAATATGATATAGCAAAGTTTTATAGCATTTGAGACTAATTGAAGTGTGAAAGTGATTGTAGAATAGCATGGAAAAAGTAGAGAAATCATTGAAGGGTATTGTGAATCTGATCCAAGAGGGACTGATGAAGAAGATGGATAACATGATCCATGAGATCAATGATTTGGGATCAAGGATGAAAAAGATAGAAGCAGTGTATCTAGGTATGGAAAGGACAAGTGATAGAGATGATGACCAGAAGTGGGAGAATCCTCATTTCTAACTACTACAACACCATCCCAAGCTCAAGAACCAAGTATGCAGGATAAGTTTATTCAGAACCAAATGTAAAACAAGAGGTAAGTGTTGTAATGTTATTATTGATAATGGTAGCACAGATAACATTGTCTCAGAGGAAATGGTCAGTAAATTGGGCTTAAGAAGGTTAGTTCATCCTACACCTTATAGGGTAGCATGGGTTCAGAAGGATCACCATATTCTTATAAATGAGCAATGCATAGTTCCTTTCAAGATTGGGAGTTTTCATGATGAATTTTTGTGTGATGTAATGCCAATGGATGTGTGTCACCTACTTTTAGGGAGACCATGGAAATATGACAGAAGAGTAGTGTATAATGGAAGATTGAATAAATGTTTTCTAATGAAAGATGGAATAGAACATGTTTTAGTGCCTTTGATGGATCAACATGCAGGTACTAAAAGGAGAAGCATGGTGTTTGGAATCAAAGAATTTTTGAGAAGACCAATAATTGGTTTTTATCCTTCATGAAAGAGGAATAAGTTAGTATGAATGTTTCCTTAGAAGGAAGAGAATTCAAGACAAATATTGTCAAACAAGTGCAGCAGCTTAAGATCTATAGAGATAGATCATGAATATCATATGAAAGAAGAGAAGCTATCCCAAGAGAGGTCAGGGGAAGAACATGAAGTTCTTCAGAAAGAAAAATTCAACCAAGAAGGTCGAGCAATCACCTTGATAAGTGTGAGAGTGGTAAGAAAAGAGAAGAGGAAAAGAAGACATGGGATAGTTCTAGAGGATCTTATGCAAGATCTAGGAGAGAAAAAGAGCAAGAGGACACAAAAGAGAATCATGAGAGAAATGGAAGCAAGCAGGCCAATTAAATACCAATATAGTGAATATGGAGAACATCAAAGGAAGTTGAGAAGACAAGGCTTACAAACAATCCTAGGGAAGAATGCAAATGACAAGCAAACTGAAATCTTGCATGGAACAACCAAAGAGACCAAGAATCCTCTGATTTTTTAAACTAATTATGTTTTGAATTGCAGGTATGCAGGCTTAGTGGACAAGAATTCAACCATTAAAAACTACAGAGAAGAATCTAGTGCAGGATAGGAAGACCAAATTGGTCCTAAATATGATGAAGAGGAAAGTGTTGATACTTTCACATTGAGGGAAGAGTTACAACAGTTATAATAGTTGTTTGAGTTCATGCAAAGACACCGTGCATATGGAGAAGCAAAGAGAGAATTTGAAGGATATTTTGTAAAAAATGTCAAGTTACAGGATTTGAAGGAAACTCAATAAAATGTGTCAATAAAGCAATGAGCCTAGTTGATGAAGACAACTCAAAATCAGACCATGTATTTATGATGACAAAAATCACTCCCTCCTGGATCGATTCACAATACCCTGCAATGATGGATTCTCTACTTTTTCCATGCTATTCTACAATGAATTTCACACTTTCAATTAGTCTCAAATGTTATAAACCTTTGATATATCCTATTATAATAGAGAAACCAACTCGATACCACAAATGATGCTAATATCTACACTTTCAAGATTTTGGTACATTAAACATACTTACTTTTTGTTATACAAGATCTTTCTCAACACATGAGCACTATATGATTGAGACTATATGATCCATTTAAACATAACATTATAGAAAATAGGAATTTCCACATATTAGAAAAATCATTTTTTTAAGCTTCTTCCAAACATCCCCATGTTTCTCCAAAGGAAGAAATGAGTCCCGTAGAGGATGAAAAATTGTCTCTGGATAGTATGGATGTAGAGGTTGGGGGGAGCCATAAAAAAATGTGTTACAAACTAAAATATATAAATAGGATCATAACCTGATTAAGGTCTCACATTATGATAGTCTTAGAAAAATGACTCATACTCAACATACTTATTATGCCTTGATGACCTGTAAGAGATCGAACCACAATATTTAAATAAATCTAGTCAAGATGAAAGATGTTATTAAAAATGAATAGAATTATCTTATTAATAATAACACTTGGGAATTAGTCCCTCCTTCAAAAAGAAGCATTGTAGGATCTAGGTGGTTGTATAAGATTAAGTATAACTTTGTAGGAGAAATTGATAAATTTAAGGAATGATTAGTAGCTACTCGAAACATAATAATGATTATGTTGAAAAATTTCTCCCTAGTAAAAATGAGAACTATTATATTTATCCTAGCATGAGATTTTTGAAATGGTTTGGATATGCACAAATGGATGTGAAAAATTATTTTCTAAATGGTGACTTGAAAGAAGAAACCTATATGTAAAAACCTAAAGGTTTTGTAGAACCTAGAAAAGAATTATATGTTTGTAGACTTAAAAATATTTGTATGGTCTTAAAAATATCCAAGATCTTATTATGCTAAGATAAATGGATACTTTCAGGATCTTGGTTTTAGTAATTGTTGTTATGATAATGATTTATTTGTGAAAACTAAAAATGATAATATTATTATTATTGTTTTATATTTGGGTGATATGTTAATTACTAGAAATGGTCACAATTTAATTTTGAAAATTAAAGATAATTTAAAACAGCATTTTGAAATGTATGATTTAGGTTTATTAAATCATTTTTATGAATGGTTATTTTCAAGATAATAACTCAATTGTTGCATCTCGATCACAATATACTAATAATTTTCTTAAAATATGTAAGTTGTTTTTATTCCCATTGAAGTTGGTGTTAAATTAGATCCCAAACCTGTATGAGCAAAAACTAACCCTAAGTTTTATATACAACTAGTTGGTAGTTTGATTTCTTTAACCATTACTACGCCTTTATATTTCATATACAATAGGAGTTGTTTCTAGATTCATCCAAGATCCTTATGAGGATAATTGGAAAATGGTTTAAAGTATTTTATAATATATTAAAGGAAAAATTAATTATGGTTTGTATTATTCAACTAGTAATGATGAAAAATTATGTATTTATTATGATTTTGACCATGGTGATGATATTATAGATAGAAAATCTACTTTTGGATATGATTTTAAGTTTGGTACAAGTGTCATCACTTGGATTAGCAAGAAGCAATTAATAGTTTCTATCTCTTCTACTGAAGTTGAGTATAGGAGTTCCATGGAAGCATCAAAAGAAGCCATGTGGCTAATAAAACTATTAGATGAACTACATATGGGCATAAAAATAAGCACCCTTATTTTATGTGACAACCAGAGTTGCATTTATCTTGTGAACAATTTGGTCCAACATTAGAGAATGAAGCATATAGAGTACATATGTTCTTCATTCGAGAGAAATTCCTAAATGGTGATATTGATATCAAGTTATGTCCTAGTGAAGATCAAGTTGTAGATAATTTCATGAAGCCACTGTGTTTTGTGAATTTTTACAAGTTTTGTGCCTTGTTAGGCCTTATAGAGTTTCCTTTATAGGGAGTGTGCATGACAATGCCACCTCTTTATGGCCTTTGTGAACTTCTTATACTTTATTTTGTAAAATATCACTATATGTGAGTCTTAAGTAAATGATCACAACACATGTGTCTACTTGTAATTCCCAACAAAACATTAGTTATGGGATATCCTTGTTTTATAAAAGGCTCCATAATCTCATGTAAGCATTTTTCTTGAGATTTTTTTGTTTTGGAATATCTGCATGATTTCCCTTGTTTACATGTTAGCCTAAATCATCATTGATGATTTATGGATTGTAAATCATTTTATACAAAAATGTAATTTAGCATGTTTCTCCACTTGAAATTAAGGGGGATGCTAGGATATTAATATTAAGTGGGGTCACCATTAGGTTAATTAGAAAAATTATTATATCCTTTAATTTTTTTATAAACATTATTTTAAACATATTTAATATAGGTTGTTAGGTATTAAGTGGAACATATGATTTATTAAATTAATTAAAGCATGATATTAAATGGTGCTTCAAGGTGAAACCGATTTCATTCACCCAATAAAATTGAGGAAGGGGGGTAAATATTTTATAATAGAGAATTGAAGAATTATTTTAATTCTTGTAATGTTTATGTGATTTGGTGGGACCCAAGGAGGAAGTGGAAGTGTTGGGTCAATTTGGATGTAATTTCTCAATACAAGGAAAGTGCTTTTTGTGGGGATTTTTACCACGGGGTTTTCCCCATGTAAATCTAGTGTTATGTAATGTGAATTTACTTTTTATATTTATGTGAAGTAATTTTAATTATTTACTTGTAACCCTAAACTGTAATCCTTAGACATTAAATTTTGTGGATATTTCATTGTTTTAATAAATTATTATTTATCTCGTAATTCCTAATAGACATAAGGGTTTATTACAAGGAATAATTAACATTATTCATGCACATTTATAATCATTAATTTATGTTTGCAACTATGCTAAAATGATTTTTTGAAACATATAAAATAATAATTACTTAGCTATGTAGCATGGTACAAGGAGAATCTAGGTGTGAAAATTGGATGGATGAGTTGTTTTGAACCTAAAAGTGCTTCATCTCTGAAATTACAACTTAAAACTACTCCTATCCAAAACCATACAAGTATGTCTAGAACTTGGAATGGTCACAAATCTTTCTATATGGTTTTGGACCTATGTATAATGGGGTTATATAAATTCTCCTTCCCTTCACTTTCTTGGATATTTATTTCTTTATATGTCTATCAACCTTACACAACCTCAATAGAACATGTAATGACTTACACCAAGTAGAATACATATGTACTCATAATACCCTTAATCAAAGCATTAAATAAAAAAGGAGAAATCAACATGTGGGTTAGGATAGACTAACCTTGGTAGTCAACCCCTACCGATCCAATCTATATGATGCACTACATCCCCTCGAGTAGGATCAAGCCTTATATAGTTTTATTATTTAAGGTGCAAATAGTGTATGAAATATAATCCAAACCTTGTATATGTTCCCTTATGTATTTTGACACAAAGATAATGGGATAATTATAGAGTAAATAACATGGTAGTAGTGTGATGAGGTGTATTTTATCCGATAAAATAAAACACATTTTCCTTGAATACCTTTAACAATGCTTAGAGTGACTTACTCTTGCTAAGACATGGCTCTAAGACCTTTGAGTGCTTGGAAATGGAGGAATATATACTCTTTGACAAAGTAAAGTACATTAGAACTAATGTGGTGGCTTCTCTAACTGATGTGCAACTTGTTTATGAATATTTCAAAAATCTTTTAGTGCTTTAGTGTTGATATTTGCAATAAGATCTCATAAGAATACCAAGTGAGCTATAAAGTATTGAATTATTTATATAGGCTTATATAAGTCATGTATTCACATTATGAATGACGTAAGAAGATGAAAATTTTTACATAATGATTCTAAAATTATAAATAGGGTCGTTATATGGAAGGGTGTAATACCATACAAGTTTTCTAGGATTGTACTCCAATATGGCCCCGAGTTGTACAATTTTGGCTAGGCAAACAATGATACAAAATCTATGATGTTTGGGTTCTAATTACTAATTCATTTAATTAATTTGTTCTAGATGAACGAAAAAAATGTGAAAATATGAGAAAGTAATGAGATATAGAGAGATATATATTAATTGGGCTTACAATTTGGTCATTTGTTTTAGCATAAGAATAAAGCTAAACTTGTCATTTCCAAAGGACAAATTACAAAATTTGAGTGTCTACAATTGGTATCCATTGTGTCTTTCTACGTTTTTAGTTCCACACAACTTCTCATCCTCCTATTTAGATTCTAAATCTAACCTTGTGGGGTTTTCAAATTTACCAACCCATTAATAGCCATTTTTATATGGTTTTAAAATTACCATAGGTATTTTTTCAAAATAAAATATGTAATTTGAGGGTTACTTCATGGATTAAGCTATATGATTTTAATATTTCTCTAAAATACATCTTTTACTTCATATTTGGTTCTAGAATTCCACTATATTCTTATACAAGTTGTAGATTCACATATAGAGGAGATTTATTGAATATTTTTTTGACATTTTCTATGTTTCGATTATTTTTGTTGTGTATAAAATATTACCATTGAATTTGAATTGGTATATAAATTCATATGTGACTTTTCCCCATGAGTCGACAACCCGAGCTCATATGACAAGAATTTCATATTTTTGAGATTTATTTTACACAATAACCAGTAGAGGCAGATGACGCTTAGATTTTTTAATACTTTTTTATAAAATAAAAATTGAAAACTCATATCATCTCATTTTTCTTATTGATATATTTCTAAAAAGTATTGTTTTTCTCAAATTATAGCAATAAGGATCTTGTAGTGAGAATTTTAAGGTTGTAAAATTTGAAGACAAACAAGGAGCATGAGAGACAATACCATTTTTAACCACCTATTTTTTACAAAATAAGATGTGATTATTTCTTTAAATTGGGATTGTCAATATATTTCTAAATTATATTATTTTTCCCAAGTTGGATGTCTATTTGAAGGTTGAAGATGTTTTACGGGCATTTTATTTGGTGGGAGTCATTATTTGGGTGGTCAGATATAGGTTTTTGTGCATATGACCATAACTATATGACTAGCTACTACAAAAATATTCATCTCCCTCTTCTTATACACTTATTTAATCATATGTCCACCCAAAGTAATTTTTAGCCCCCAAGGGCTACCCTATTCCACTTGAGACTCTTTTTGAAGAAAATTTTCTCTCGAAGCTCATAAATTTTGATCCAAGAAGGATACAAGCTTGATTTTATTTTCAAACTTAGATATGTTTTCAAGATATACATAGAGGAATGTATTTATTTTCTATTTTATTAATTTGATTTCTATAATTTATAGTTTTTTTCCGATTTTCTAAACTAGTTATTTTTAGAGCTTCATCAAGCTATAAATTTGGTTGGTGCATTATTCTATATGAACTAATATTAATTTTACTTAGATTAGATTAACTATATTAGTGTGTTGTGTGCACATATCTAGGCTAAGTTAATACTATCTATAACATACCTCCTTTAGTGGATGTGTCACCTCTACTTCCACCTTTCGTGGGGCTAATAGTGAAAGAATAACTTTCTCTTCCACAACATATTCATATCCCAAGATATATTTGTATGATACACCGCATGACACTATATGACATTACATGATGAACTCATTATGATATATACTATTGAATCCTCATTTATAGATTATCTCAAATTGGTGTGATCCATAACTAAGAAATCTATTATCATGTGACCTCAAACATTCCCACAAAATTTTATTGGTAGCTTAGATTCATATGATTTTTTGTGAAAGTGGCTAATTTTTTGCATCCTTTGTAGAAATGGAACTCATCTATTCTTCTATTTCAAATTGTGTTTGTTCACGATAAAGGCTTATTTATAAATTGTAAACTTGTAATGCTTTATGTCAAAGACAAATGAGGTCAAAAAACAATATTAAATTAAATAGATAATAACTTGATGAATTGTTACATCCACTAGATTATATGAATTATATGCACAAATATATCACCGTGAAATTAAATTAAAAATTACTAGAATTAAAAAAACACATTTAATATAATATTTATGGTAGGGAAAACCGAGGGTAAAAAACCCCACCATAGTAAAACACTTTCCTATATATCAATTGAGGAATATTACACAGCTTATCTAACACATGGTAAATCTTCACTTCTTTACAATCTTGAATTTATAGTTCAAGATCTTGAGTCCGATAAGACTTTACTCACATAAATGCTCGAATGTCTCCATAATGTAATATCAAAATATTTCATATGTTACTTTTTAACTAATCTTAAATAGATCACCCTATTATATAATGTGTGTGGCTTGGTTGCCCCATGTTGGTTTCACTATTTCACTCTTGATTAATTCAATACATGAATTGATTAAAACTTCCACACTAAGGTGTAATTGACCCCATAAAAATAAGTTATAATAATAATTAAAAATGGAAATTTATTTTTGGTGGCCCAACAAATGTGACCCCACTTAATATTATACAAGCCCAACTCTCCCCTTAATGTTAAGTGGGAAACATGCCAAAGTTATCTTTTTATATAAAAGGACTTATAATCCATAAATCATACATGATGATTGAGGATAGGATGCTAATATGGATAATATACCATAAATATCCCATATTCCTCAAGTAAAAATGTATACATGAAGTCTTATATGAGTTCATAAAGACTTTTTAAAATAAGGATATTCCATAACCAATGCTTAATTGGTTTTACATGTAAACTCGTAATATGATGATTTGCATAAGAATCACTCATAATGATATTTTACATTTACAATAGAAAAATCATATAAGATTTACAATAATGATGCTAGAAGGTAGCATTTCCATGAACAATCCCGCTCAATGGAAGCTCTAAAAGGCTCAGAGTGTATGAAACTTGTAAAACCTCAACACATCAAGGAATTGTGAAAATATTTGTAACTTAATCATATCTAGGACAGAATTGTAGATCAATATCACCATTGAGGAATTTCACATTATTAAAATGTGTATGCATATCAATGTGATTCATACATTGATGACGAGCTAGATTATTCAAAAAATCTATATACTTTATTGATCACACAAGAGTGAAGTAATTATATTGACATCCGTGTAAGGATTTCTTCCAACAATATTTTAAGCCAAATGGGTTCTTTAGTTGTTAGTGAACTTTTGCATTCTGGTTCAATGGAAGAGATAAACATTGTTGGTTTCCGATTCAAGTGATATCACACGTACCAAACTTGAAAAATGTATACCGAAATAGATTTTCTGTCTATCATATCACATCATGGTTAGAATCATAATAACCATATAATTTTATATCATTATTACAAGTAATTGATTGTAATTTTAATATTTTAATATTTTTGTCCATTTTCCAAGAATCATCATATGACTCCTACATAAATCAAGAAGAAACATGTACTACATAAATAATAGGTCTAGTAATAGCTATATAGGTGAAACAAATAATACGGTGCCTATACAAGGTAGGGTTTTGTTGTAGCACATGCATGTCCTGGGATCGCTTTTGATACCACATTTAATAATAATGGTAACATGTTTACAATCTGTCATGTCAAGTTACAAACATATAAAAATTGAGAAACAACTATAGAGTTTTGATCCTGAAAAAATAGCTTTTCCTACATAATGATCAAGAAGACCTAGATCATTCATCCCAAAAATAGTTAAAATAAACTAATTATCTTTAATTTTCACAAATAATTTATTGAATAGATAATTCTAAGTTTTGTAGTAACTTTAATAATTTATTTTTATATATTTGGGCTCTATAAACCTACTATCCATTCAAAGAGAAAAACTATACAATATTTTAACTAAAGGGGGTTAGATTATAGTTCCAATCATAGAAATTGACATTAATATTAACCTTGACTAGGTATGTTTTTAAATCCATGGGTTTATACATTTTTAATAAAAAATTCCACATGGATAAAATATAATCCAAGATGGTGATCATGCATTCTAGACTACATGATAAACTTCTTGTCATAATTTAGATCCTTGTCTACTCAAAATAAAATGATGTATAGAAGAGGTATTATAAAGTCCTTATTGGAGCCCAATTCTTCTCAAAACAACCCTTCTATGTTTTTATTATAACAATAATGCATGTGGTCTTATATAGTTCATATGTAGGTTATATCATATCAACTCGAGCTAGCCATATATCCTAAGGAGAGGTATGTCTATACTCCTGAAGTCAACAATTTTGATCAAAACTTACTCAAAGCTTACCTTGAACATATGTCAAATAGAGTGATCAAAATTTTAATCAAACAAAAGAGAGTCAATATTTTATACCAATGGTAGAGGTGATGTTATACATGCACAAAAATGATCTCTTACATGTTTAACAAGATATAACCTTACTAAAAAATAACACTAGACACAAAAACGATACTAGATGCGGATACTCCATAATTTGACTACAAGAAATTTTATAGTTCTACCTCATACTTTTCCTTAGTCTTACTAGAAATAATAATCACATGGAAACCGAACTCACTTTACTCATAACCGTTGTAGGCATTTATTACTTATGGAACACTATATATTCTTATCTCATTTATAATCATTTTTGAGATCAAACATCTTAAATTTCTATAAATATGACCCATGAAACTCATTTAGATATTTTATTGCAAGAACATTTGTTTAAATTTAAACTATATTGTCATTAATATTGGTAATTAGACCTCTTTTTCCACCTAAAAGCATTGGAAAGACCATAATTGCCTATAATTCCTTAACATTTTATGAAGATATTTTTTAATATAAACCATTGAATTTAATGAATGCAAGAAATATATAATTCTCTATATCAACACACACACACACGCGCACGCGCGCCACACACACACACACTTTATCCAAATCATATATGCTAGTGGTTATATAATGTGCCCAAATACCATCAATGATTTCACCACCTTATCTATATTAAAATAATACCTAAGAATGTGTTAGGCATAACATCTATTCTTTTTATGATTAACAACAATTATACAAAATAACTATTTTGAGACCATCTATATTGATATAATGGAACTCATTTATGTAATAGTTCCATTATTATATTAACTTTTCAAATAACTAAATATAACGTTATTAATTAATGTGGGATTAAAAACTAAAAATAGGAAGCGAAAACTACCTCAATACATAAATAGCAAACCCTTCCCTTGATACAACGCTCCTCCAAACTTCATCCAAGATATGGCTAGATTGATCATATATATTCATTTTTATTACTATGACCATGCATACCTATAATCGAATTTCTTACTCTTATTGTAATAGTCAAGGAAACCTTCATATAGTTTTTTACTAACATCGTTTTTATCAAAGGTTAAATTTGATGGTCATTTTAAAATATTTTTCATAATTTTAGCTGTAAAAATACTTGCAAATATTTGAAATAATCATCACCGTGACTTGCATATTTTAATTATGACTGTGTGTGTGTGTGTGTTGTTATTAATATATGTATAAATATATATTAAACATAGTTAAATAAACATATAATATTATTTTTATATAGTTTATTAGTAGTGTGTTAAAAACATTTTGAGGGAAATATTGGAAAATCACCATCACCTAAAAATTGTTTGATAGGGATAAGTGACCATCACATTTAACCCCTATTTTTCACAATCATCCTATGAAATTTAATTTGGAATTGAAGATAAAGTTATTATGTCAAATCTATAATGTTGTAGAACAAATATCTTCCAACCAAAAACCAATAAATTCTATTATCAATACATTAACCTTCAAATATGGTGGAATGTATTAAGTATATTACATAATATATTTTCATTAGGCTCATGTTTATAGATTTAGTAGTAATGTTTTTCAGAATTCAAAAGAAGCCATTGAAAAGCTACTGAACATAGTAAAGATTTTAGGTATTGGTATAGCGATTCCTCCCATTTCGTCAAGGAAAAGAGTACGTATCCTATCGTAACTTGTTCCTGCCAAGAAAAAAAGTGCAGCACCAATTAATCCATGAGAAATCATTTGCAAAATGGCTCCATTAAGACCTGTATCTGTCATGGAACCAATTCCTATAACTACAAAACCCATATGAGATATTGATGAATAAGCTATCCTCCTTTTCAAATTGCGTTGACCCATAGAAGTTAAAGCTGCATAGATAATTTGCACCGCTCCTATTATTATCAACCATGGTGAAAACAGAGAATGAGCATTAGGTAGCAATTCCATATTGATTCGTATCAGCCCATATCCTCCCATTTTCAATAGAACTCCGGCCAAAAGCATACATGTACTATAATGTGCTTCCCTAAAAATTAAAAAAAAACCAATGGTATTTTTTAAATTGAATGGGCCGACCTTATTCAACTCATATTTCTTTGTCATGAAATTTAGGGTTTCCATCAGAAACTAGGGAAATTTAGTTGGTAATAATATAAAATTTTATTTTTAGAACCTCAACCTTTGATATTATTTTGATGCCACCTTGAGAGAGAGGAATTTCATGGACGGATAGGGAAAGAAAGAAATAGATTTTTCATGTTTTATCAAGGTTTGTTTTAATACATCCAAAGGTAATGAAGAGAGACATGGTTTGACACATTTGAATTGTGAGATGCAAGTAAATTTGAGTGTATGATGACCAAACATACCATTAGCTGCATGCCAAGGAAGAGGTCGGTGGCTTCATCTATGAACATAGAACATGCCTTCCCGAAGGCTTTCACTTCTATAGATGTTATATATGCCTTTAAAAGACAAGGTCAAACCCTCTACAAATTTTAAGGATAAGGATAATTCCTTATCCTATTTACTATTGGAACTTCCTTTATATTAACTTAATCCTATTTCACTTTACTGACATTACATATATCAACACCACCATCAATGTTTGGAAATTCCCCCTCTTCTTGGAGGATTTACAAAATAATAATAATTTATTTTATTTTAGTTTTTAAAATGCAAGATCAACCTAGGTCTGGATAGTTATTTTTGTCTAATTTATTAATGACATGTTGTGTGGTTATGTTTTATAGGAAATATAAATTTACTATTATTTAATTTCTAATGTGTTTTGTAGTGTCGGTTCACTCTAAGATATATATAAGCTTGGATGGATGTGTTCTAAAAATAGAAATGAAATGTGAATGGGGACAATAACCAATAATTTGTAATGTCCCCATTTCCGAGCAAGTCTCCTAGGAATCCTTTCATCTGTCTTAGCTTGGTCATGCCCCAAGGGCTAGTGACATTGATGGTTATTAGGTATGGTTTGCACCTTCATTTCAATTATATATTATGTTTTGACATTGGACACGTACTTTGAGGGGACAAGTGAAATAAGGTTGCGTGATGCTCTCCTAAGGTAATTTATGTTATATTTTTTTGATGAATTAAGTGATGGGTGAATATATGGTACTTTATTTTTATTCATTCATCAGGGTCACCTAAGTCACTTTTGGTGCTATGGGGAAAAAAATTAAGTTACTTTATATTCATGAGGGTTTCTACCAAGGGGGTCAATTAGGGGTTTTGGGCCCTTTGTTGCATTGGAAATTTATAAAGGTGGTGATTGAGGAGGAGAAGGAATTCATTCATACACTCACTCTTTTATGATATTGAAGCCATTGTTGGTTGCATACTTTTTTCTTGTGGAGTAAGATCCCACAGGAACCCTATCTTCGTTGGTGAGAGATCCATCCCTAGCTAGTAGAGCATTCTTTGATGGTGAAATATACATCCCTAGCTTGCTATTTTAGAGCTTAATTCATATTCTTGGATCAGATCTAGTGAGTAATCAGAAATTCAAATTCATAGAAAGAGGAAATCCATTCTTCATCAAGGGTTTCAATTCATATTTGGAACAACTATTTTCTAGTGTTTTATTTACTCAATTCCAACTTTGAGGATCAGTTTTGGAGGGGTTTATATGGTCCAATTCTAGAGATTTCAGAGATGGAGACTTTTATCATCATGAAGATGCCCTAGAATTCATTTCCATAATTTTTCCATTCTTATTTTGGTAATTACAATGGCTGTATTTTTATCTCTTTCTCTACCCTAAAATAAATAAATAAAGTCATATCTGAGAGATTAAAATTATTTCTCTTTTGTTTATTGTTCTATATATTTTTCGAACTTATTTGAAGCTTTTGGGTAGTTCTAGAAATTATTAGTTTGTAAAAATACAAAAATTCTTTATTTCTGCATATTACTTGTCATAAAAATAAAAATTCAATTTGTTGTTATTTTATACATATTTTATGAATTTCAAGTAATATCCCACAAGGGATATTTTAGTGGTATTAGAGTAGAGTATCATCCCAACTCGTGAACGAAAGAAGGAAAATCATATTTTAATGCAACCAGGGAAAAAATGAAGTGGACCCAAGTTCCATTTTTTTATGGTACTAGTGAAGTTTCCACTTGGTCTTGGATGAAAGAGTTTAAGAGATATTTGCTATAGAATCCTATGTGTTAGGATGATGCCCTCATAATCATCCCTAGATACATGCATGGAGATACAAATAAATGGTAGCATCAATTTTGAAGACCCAAGGGGTTAAATCCATTGCTTCACTTGTAGATTTCTCACAAAGGTTTCTATAAAGATTTGATGTGCAAGATGGAAAGGGTAAGCAATGAAATGAAGCCATGGATTCTACACCCACGAAGGAGGAAAAATCAGATCTACAGCCAAATGAAGAAGAAGAAGCTTCTATAGAAAAAGGTATGACTTTTAATGAGAAAAATATTTGTGTTGGTGGGGAAGGCAAATAGGAACAAACATGGTTGGTTGGTTGTAAAATTGAAAAGGATATTTCAGTCCAAAAGGTACCATCAATCCTCTAAATAATAATTCATTATCATATGGGATGGATTTACCATGCATAATGAGCATAAATTTGTGAAAGGTGTTGATTCTTGTTCCATTTGTTCTCCTTCTAAAATCATGAATTGGAGGTTTATAAATAAGCAAAAGAATGTGAACCTTTTGATTATATTATTTATAAGGAGGATAGTAGTAGCATGGATATATTTCATCATCTTCATCCTATATCATTACAATAGTTTTATCATGATGGTATTCAGCCTATTGTGGATAAGAATGTTAAGGATTTGGTACATCAAATTCAAGTCATCATGAAGACAAAGAGTGGTGATCTTCTTTATGAGGAAATAAATGAGAAGAAAAGATTGAAGACCTTACATGATACAAATGTTAATGGGACTATGTTGCAATTTTCCAAAACTATTAATTCTGATTTTAAAAACCTTGTGACTAATTTCATGAGGAAAAGAAGAAATTCAAATGTTTCTTTTGGGATTACAAGTGTTGGAAAGCATTGTTTCTTCATTGGAGACTCTGGTGAAAGAAGGAGGATACCTCTCAAGGTACTAGTGCTGATTTTCTGAATGCTAAAAAGGGTAAGAGAATATTTTTAAATCATCTACGCTTTGTTGGACTTTGTATAACAAAACAGTCATAAAGAGAGGAGAAACAACTTTGTTATTAGAACCCATGACTTATTTTTATATCAGCTACATGGTGGAACTCTTGGAAGGGTTAATGGGGAATTTGGTCCTCAAAGTTCTCAAAGAATCAAAGTACAATCTCCTATATAAAAAAGAGGGGTTTAATTCAAGGGGTATGCATGACTTTATGATCCTAAGGTATGAGAATGGTTACCATTTTTCTAGTTTTTTGAGTTATCCTATGTTGTTACCACGTTTTTATCATTCGGGATAGTGTGTAGGTGCTTGGATGACTGAGGAAGACTATTTCATAATCAAATATCAAGGTATGATAGATGGTATAAACACGTCCTCCTTTCACATTGCTCTTCATTCAGCTAAAGAGTGTATGTTGGAAAAGAAAATAATTCAACATCCCATGATATTGAAAGGACATGAGGTATGTGGTGTATTTATTTTGGTTGAGTTTTCTAGAGGTAAGGATATTTTTGGGATGTAATGGTTGCATAATGTTAAGGAATAAGTTGATGCATGGGTTGAAAAATTAAAGGAGAATGAAGATGTTGATCATATATCAGAAATTTTGAGTTGCAAAAGGTATGAAGAGCAACCCCAATTATGTTATTTCAGATGTATTGTCTTCTCTCATGAAGGGAATCAATGGGTACAACAAAAGTTATGAAGTTCCTTATGAAAAATTTTATGGTGCATGATTTCTAATGTTGATTTCCCTTTCTCTTGTATTTACGATGAAATAAAAATATGGGGAGAGAGAATAAAGTGTGATAAGGAGAAGTCATATATATTTCCAACATAGAAGAAATTAGTGACCTATGTCCATGGAAAGACATGCTTGGAACAAAGAAGCTAACTTATTTCTTTATTTTATTTAAGAGGTGTGAGGTATTTGAATGTTTTTGTATGATTGGGTTACTTTAAGTGGAGACCATTCATTGGATACATTGGCTTCCATATTTTAAGATAATTGTTTTCATTCACTATGTTGACAAACTAAAATTCAGTGGTAAAAATTTAAAAAATCGAGAATTCAAGGCAAGAGGGAATGGGTGAAATCTGAAGCAAACTTCGATGTACCACATTGTGAGATGCCCTTTCAAATAATGGCTGATTGGAAAAAATTATTACAATTTGTAGATATCAAAAATCTGTTTCCTAATGTACTACGAAAAAAAAATGGTTAAATTTGATCACATTTTTCATAATCAATATGATGTCAAAGGATTGAATTGGGTTGCACATGAAAGGAAAATAGTCACTAACCATCTTGGGAGTAGATAAAAATATTACAACAACATACGGAGCGGAAGAAGTAAACCTTGGGGATGCAAACTTTTGGGAAGAATTTGTGACATGATCATTAGATATGATATAAGGATCAGTTTGCTTCATTTACCGATGAGAGTTGGGAGTATCATTAGGAGCAAGCTTGCTCGGTACACTTTTTCAAGTGAGACAAGTGTGATATTTGATGACTCTTATTCCAATGTATTGTTTGTTGCAGACACAGAGCACACCATGCTAACTTATGTGGAGAGTGAGTCAAATGATGTTGAGTCGGGAGTGAGTTAGGTATAATGGAGACATTAAATCCAGATGACAATGTGAGTGGAGTCATGGATGTGGGTGTGACCAGAATGTTACACATGAGACAATTACAAAGATTGTGGTTATAGGTTTAGATCACCCGATTATATCATTATGTTGGTTATCAGAGGTTTTGGTAGACTAGAGATCTCATTTTATTGTTGAGTAATACAAGAACCAACACACTTGTGAGATTCTTGATGATCACATACAAGATGATAGCTACAGATTGGAGGATGAGATGATCTCCTATTAGGGCAAATTGTACCTTGTGTCGATTCACGGTTGAGGAGGGAGATACTACGACATGTGCATTGTTCTTCCTTGACTAGACACTTGAGCTTTGATGTGACCTACAGGTTCATATGGGAGAGGTTCGAGATGACATAGGTTGAGGAGGATATTCCCAAATTTATATAAGGATGTATAGTTTGTCGTAATGACAAATCAAATTTTACAGAGTTCATCATTTTCTAAGTGACATGGGATAACACTCCTATGTATTTTATTACTTTTATGCTCAGTGATCACTTCACCCATGTGTTAGTCAGTAGAGGGACGGAGTTGAATCAGTTACATGGTTATTCAAGAGGTTCTTATTTATCACAAAAGGTGGACTATGTGGAATTTATATTGTTGGTTGACCTTTTATTGAAGTTTTGGGACTTTTCCCTCACATGACACATAGAAAGACATTATGAGGATCCTTTCTCTCACATGAGTGTGGGTCATGTGAGAGAGTTAACATGCTTATTTCTTATACGGGATGTTTCACAAGTTATTACAAGGATGTTATACAATTCATAGTGGAATTTCATACACGTGGGTTGACTGGAGAAGCAGTGATTATGAGTGATCACATGATGGCAACTTCACATTGGTAGAGACTGGATAGATTGGTAGTTTCAATGTGGGTACCAATGGAGAGTCGGTGTGGGCATCATACTACTTCAGGGGCAACATTGTTCTCTACACAACATGGAGAGTAGGATGACTACATGGGGTGTCTTGGTTACGTCGAGATCACACCGATCATTGGGTGACTGCAAGTCTGCGGGGGTGAAGTGGAGGAACTGACTTTATGGTATCCATCTTTTGTAGGATAATGCTTAGGGTCAAGAATTTCTCAAGAAGGGAGAATTGTAATGTCCCCATTTCCGATCAAGTGGCCTAAGAGGCCTTTCATCCATCTTATCCTTGGTCATACCCAATGGGCTAGTGAAATTGATGGTTATTAGGTGTGGTTTGCACATTCATTTCACTTATATATAATGTTTTAACATTGGACACATACTTTGAGGTGAATTAAGTGATATAATGTTGCGTGATGCTACCCTAAGGTACTTTATGCTATATTTTGTTGATGACTTAAGTTATGGGTGAATATATGGTACTTTATTTTCTATTCCTTTATTGGGGTTCACCTAAGTAACTTTTGGTGCTAGGGGGGGAAATTAACTTAAGTTACTTTATGTTAATGTGGGTTTTCCCCAAGGGGGTCAATTAGGGTTCTTTGGTCTCTTTCTTACATTGTAAAGTTATAAAAGGTGGTGCTTGAGGAGAAGAAGGCATTCATTCATACACTCACTCTTTTATGATATTGAAGCCATTGTTGGTTGTATACTTTTTGCTTGTAGAGTAAGATCCCACGAAACCCTAGCTTCAATGGTGAGAGATCCGTCACTAGATAGAAGTGAATTCTTCAGTGGTGAAATATCCATCCATATCTTACTATATTGGAGCTTAATTCAGATTTTTGGATCTTATCTAGAGAGTAATCAGAAATTTAGATTCATAGAAAGAGGACAACCATTCTTCATCAAGGGTTTCAGTTCATATTTGGAACAACTATTTTCTAGGGTTTTATCTACTTAGTTCCATATTTGAGGAGCAATTTTGGAAGGGTTTTGTGGTCTGATTCCGTGAGATTTCAGAGCTGGAGATTGTTATAATCATGAAGATGCCATAGAATTCATTTCCATAATTTTTCCATTGTTATTCTAGAAATTACGATAAGATATATTTTTCTCTCATTTTATGCCTTAAAATAATTAAATAAAGTCATATGTGAGACGTTAAAATTATTTCTTTCTTGTTTATTAATCTATATATTTTTCTAAGTTGTTTGAATCTTACGGTGATGAGTCATTTTATTTCATGTTTAAACACCTCATCTCATGTATTTTTGAATCCATGTTTACCCTTGCACTTGTATTTCCCGATGATAATCTTCTTGAACATTTCCATTATGACTTGAACTTATGGAACATATATTAGTTAATATAATTATTACTAAGTTTACTTTATTTTTTGGATTATGGTATGCATTTATTCTTCTGGATGTATTGTGATGTTAAATAGTGCTTTGAATAAGTATCAACCTTGATTTCCAAAGATTTGTTATGTGTATCCACTAACATGCAACTAAAGTAATTCATTCACAATGTAGAGGTTTCTCCATGAAGAATCGACATGCATCCAAAGGGACCCGTTTGCAAATATGTGTCTACAGCCATAGGAGGTCATAAACAAATGTAAAGTCATGATTCTAAGGAGCTTGAACAACCCGAACACTTTGCCTAAGCTTACATGTGTTGATAGAGAAACAATTATGCGATCAAGGAGAGGATTCAATGCCATCACCTGATTACGCGTTGTAACTCAAACAAAGAACTAGTTGATTAAACTTATAATTTGATAATTGGTTGTTCAATCGATCATTTATTTAAGTTATGTGATTGTATTAGAACATCTCCTAAAAAAAATTGTTGCATGAAAATCTCTAGATTAGTTGGTTAGGATCTTTTACTAAATCCAACTGTAACTCCTAGTATGAATTTATGTCTTCTTGCCAATGTTGTAATGAAGGATATATAAAGGGAAAGATTAATGATGTAAGTAGTAGCAATATAGAGGTAAATAGATCCATATATAGAAATTTTTGTATTCTTCCATTTGTAATCTTCATGATGATGAAATAAGAGTCTTAATTCTATTAATTTATTGTAAACATAGGCCTTAGGAGGGATTAGTACCCAAGGCAGCAAGTTTGTTAATCCTTCCCTTTTGTTTGTTGTTTTAATTCATTGCATTGTTAGAATTGCAGCAATTCCTTCCTTTATTTTTATTCTATTTTTGCATGCTTTGTCATATCTATAGTATTTACTTCAAGTCGTAGTTTAGTTCATTTCCAGTATTGTTATTTCCTAATTGTAGTGACAACAATTTACCTTTACACTCCTCAAACATTTGTAATTGTGCATACAACACTGACAATATTAAAAGTTTACATCCCTAGGTCTGATAATTAAATGGTTATAGATCAATGAACAACATATTAATTGTTGCAAGTTAATTTATACCACTTTTTTACGCCATTACTGGGGATACTAAAAATTTATAAGGTTTTTGAAGAGGTTTTTCTTTCTTAGAGAATTTTAGGTTTTAGGAAATTCACCTCCACCCCCCCAACTAATTTTCCGTTGATAGAGTTGAGTAGTTTCTGTATGCACTACTCAAGGGACGCCCATGGTATATTTTTACCTAATCCATAGGTAGCATAGATCTATTTGTATACCTCGATAATTCTGAAGAAGAAGCCTCTGTACTCATTTTGTTGTTCATAGATAATCCTCCAAGTGAAGGCTTTATAGCTACACTGAGAGATAGAAATGATAGAAGAACTAAATCGAATGCTTGAAATGGGGCAAACACCTTTAAGTTCCCCATCAATGAGAATAATGCATTCTTAGCATGAAGAATATTTCTCCCACATCTTTTCCCAAATTTTATGGATCCATGTTAGAAGACCTAGACACCTTTCTGTTTGAGTTTGATGTTCTGTGCAGGAGTTATGATTATACTACCAATGCACATAGATTGAATTTATTTCCTACTACACTCAAGGATGCATCCTTGAGATGGTTCATGGGATTGGGAATAAATGTTCTAACCATGTGGACACAAATAAAGGAGAAATTCCTTGATAAGCACTAGAACTAGTACGAGACCAAGAAACAAAAGAGTTGATGATATCTACGAATGGCACGAAGAGGATGAATCATTGGAATGCTATTTGGAAAGGTTCTTGTTATGTGTTTAGAATTCAAGAAACACCGAACTACCTCCCGACTCTCTTAAATTACTCTTTTTTAAGGGACTCAATGAGGAGGACATGGATGCTCTGGACTGATAAGAGTAGGAAACATTTCAAAAGTGACTTTTACGGACATCCGTGATGCCTACAAGAATTACTCAAGAGATACTATGAAGAGAGTAAGAAGTGTAAGATCAAGAGGTGGATCAGTTGGGGACATATCCAAGTCAAAGATTGTTAACATGTTTTAAAACATGAAGTAGGATATTTTCAATGACATGGATAGTAAATTAGATTCTCTACACGCCAAAAAGAAAAAGGAAGATGCGTAAGCAACACTCACAGTAGTACTTGACATGCATGTAGAAGGAGGAAATATGACTATAGATGTAGAGAATTGGCTAGCATTGTTGAAGAAAGGAGGCTTCACCTGATTTCAAGATGTTTAAGATAGAGGATGGGAAAGTTTTTATTTCTCTCAAAGAAAACCATGGCCATCGAGGTAAGAAAATATGACACAAGACCCTATGAATTAATTTAAAATTGGTCTAATAATTAATATATGCAGCCCCCACCTTGGGCTAACCCCATATCCTAACCAATACCAACAACAGTGGCAACCTCAATTCCAAGGCCAACCATAACAACAATGGCAACAACTTCCTCAATCATGGCAGCAACCTTGGAGAGGAGGACGGCCATGGAATAACCTACCTCTAAATTACCAACAATCCTATCAGCAACCTCCCTATCTGCAACATCAAGCTCTTATGCCAAACCCCCAAACAAGCTCTCAACCAAAATCTACCCAACTACCAACTCAATGAACACCTAACCCTAACAATAAATATTCTCAGCCAACCTACTCTATTAAACCAGCTCAATACCCTATCTATTTTGTTGATATCAATAATACCCATCTTTGCTCATGAAGAAAACTTCCTCCACCAGTTGGACCCACCATTATTGAGATTGTTGAGGAACCACAGACATTACAGGATGATCCGCAACAAATTAATACAACACTATAGGAAAATTTATAGCAATAATAGAAGACATTGCATGTTAGTCCGCAACAACTTGAGCAAAATTCTAGCAAAGGTAAAACATAAGGTAATAAGCCACCATTTCCTAAAAGGTTATAAGAAAAGAAGATTGACCTCAAATCAAAATTTGACTCTAATTTTTTTAACCAACTAAAAGACATTTGTGTCAAAATTTCATTGATTCAAGCTATTAATGATGTGCCTATCTATAACAAATTGGTTAAATATCTATGTGTAAAGAAACCAGGAAGAAAAAGGAAAGACCCGACTACGACTACGGTCATGTCATTGGACAACTAGTTGATATTATGCTTGGGAACTCAATTCGACCCAAATACATAGATCTAAGAAGTCCTTTGGTAAATGTTACAATCAAAGGCACAATGATCTAGAATACACTGATTGACTTGGGGGAAGCAATAAATGTAATGAAAAGACAAATTATGGATGACTTGAAGTTAGAGGGACTTGAAAAAACAAATCAACAGTTAATCCTGAAGGAATCCTTGAGGACATAGTAGTAATGGTAGACTCTTGGGAGTACCCTATTAATTTTATTATTCTTCATCCAAAATCAAGATTAGGATGATATCCTATCATCTTAGGAAGACCATGGTTGAAAACTAATGATTCATTCATAGGATGCAAATCTAGTAATATGATCATCTCTAATGGAAGTGGCACCAAAAATATCATGCTTTACCCCTACACAATCATTCAATGAAGAAGACCCCGAAGAATATCAAAGCTTAGTTCAATAGCTCATGATGCTATATAATTCATGCACAATTAAAGGACAAGAAGAAGATGTTGTTATTTCTAACATCCTGCAAAATAATTATGTGAAGAATGAAGAAGAAGATGGCAAATTATGGTGTATAATCTGTCCCAATAATCAAATCCTACCACACCAAAGCACTATGAACTTTCCAGGTAAGAATTGCATACTCCACCAATTTCTTCCACATGATTGTATATGAAATTTTATAAGCAGCAGTGTATTCTACATGACCGATCTCTCTAAGAAAGTGCAAATTTCTCTGGGTAAGCCACTTAATGTGAACAAAACACCGAACAGCAAGAGAAGAGCATCTATTAATTTTTCTTTTGCATAAAAACAAGAAAAAAAATTCATAGGACTTTGGAGATATGCATGGGATACAACCTAAGCTTTGTACACATAAAATATACATCAAAGACAGTTGCTATCAATAAGATAGCCACAAGTGAGAATGAATCTAGTAGTGAGGGATATAGTGAAAAAATAATTTGGATGTCGATTCATATACCCAATTTTAGATAATCAATGGGTGTCACCCCTTTTCATTGTACCTAAGAAGAATGACAAATGGATAATTTATGTGGACTATAGAGAGTTGAATGCAGCAACAAAGAAGGATCATTTTTTGCTTCCTTTCATTAATCAGGTACTTGACACTCTTACTAGTAAGAAATATTTTTCTTTTTTGGATGGTTATAGTAGCTACAACCAAATTCAAATTGCACCAAAGAACTAGGACAAGACCACATTCACATGTCCATGGGAAACATTTTCATATCCTATTCTTCCCTTTGGTTTGTGCAATGCACCTACTACATTTCAAAGAGTAATTTTGAGCATTTTTTCAGATCTAGCCAATGGTTGCATGGAGGTATATATGGATGACTTTACATTACATGGCAGTACTTTTGATGAAGCAATGAAGAATCTGGAAAAGGTTCTCAAGAGATGTAAGGAGCATATTATGTCCTTAAGAATTGAAAAATGCTACATGATGATGTATGAGGGAATAGTGTTGGGACATTATCTATCAACTACTAGAATTCAGGTAGATCTAGCAAAAATATTTATGGTTGTAAATCTGTCAACACTAAAGAATAAAAATGATGTAACGAGATTCTTAGGGCATGTTGGTTATTATAGAATATTTATACAGGACTTTAGTAAGATTACAACACCATTATTTGTCATGCTAGGAAAATATGTTTCCTTTGAGTGGACTGAGAAATGTGAGGTTGTATTCCATACTTTGAAGAAAATGTTGACTTCAACACCTGTGTTAAGAGGGCTAGATTGAATTTTTCTATTTCACATCCATATTGATGCCTCAGATCACAGCATTGGAGTTATACTAGGATAGAAAGATGGAATTCTAAACTATGCAATCTATTATGTCAGTAAGAACCTGCAACATGCTAAGCTCAACTATACAATCACGAAGAAAGAATTCTTAGCAGTTGTTTATGTTATCAATAAGTTCAAGCACTACATCACAGGTTATCTAGTATTCATTCATATTGATCATGCAATAATTAAATACTTGATCAAAAACTATTTGTAAGCAACATAATAATCATTTCGTTGTTACTCTTGCAAGAGTTTGATGTCACCATCGTGGATAAGCCTGGTAAGGACAATGTTGTAGCTGAATTTCTTTCAAGAATGGAGAACAATAATGAGGAACAAGTAGTGGATGAATCTTTTCCATATGAGCGCCTATTTTCCATTTCCACTAGGACACCCTAGTATGTTGATATAGCCAATTATTTGGTATCGGTAAAATACCTCCATACTATTTATATTCTGAAAAGAAATACATTGTTGAGAAAAGTGTGAATTTTTCTTGGATAGTTGGTTTTCTATTTCACACGGGGTGGGATAATGTTATGAGAAGATGCATAGATGATGAAGAAATTTATGATGTCCTCAAATCCTTCCATAGTGAACCATGTGGAGGAGATTTTTCTCGTTAAAATAATAGCACAAAAGGTGTTGAAAATATGGTATTATTGGCCTACACTACATAAGGATGCAACATTGTATACAAGAAGGTGTGATAAATTCCAAAGAATGGGTATGCCTACCAAGTCAGATGAAATGCCACTGCATCCTCATTTAGTATTGCATCCATTTGACAAATGGATTTTGGACTTCATTGGTCCAAAAGATCTTAAATCTTAGTAGAAAGAGTACATTTTAGTGTGTAAAGATTGCCTCACTAAATGGACAAGTAAAAAAGCAATTTCCAAATCGGAAGAGTGAGAAAGTTGTTAAATTCTTATATGATCACATTTTCATGAGGTATGGAGTACCAAGAGAAATAGTTACAAATCAAGGTACACACTTCACTGCTGAAGTTATTTTTGATCTAGCTAAGGAATATGAAATCAGACATAGGAAGTCTACACCTTATCACCCCTAATCTAATGGTCAATTTGAGGTATCAAACAAGGAAATAGAAGCTATATTGACAAAAAAATTACACTCCATAGGAGAGATTGGGAAGACAGACTTCCAAAGGCGCTTTGGGTATTCAACACAACTTGGAAAACAACAACAGGCTTCACACCATTGGATAATTTTTATGATAATATTGATGTTCTCCTTGTTGAATTTAAGCATAAGACACTAAGGACTACACTAGAACTAGGCATATATTTTCCTGAAGCTCAAAAGTGGAGGATTCTCCAACTCAATGAGCTAAATGAATTAAGGAGATAAGTTGTGCATAATACGAGAGGTGGTATAAAATCAAAGGATCAAATGGCATGACAAATTCATCAAAACAAGGTAATTTCAAGAAGGTTATTGGGCTCTCTTATTTGACTCAAATTACAATGACCATATGGGAAAACTCTGGACAAGGTGGCTAGGTCCATATGAGATTGAGAAACTCTTTCCCAATAGATCTGTGAAACTCACTACCATAGATCCCGTGAGATTCAAACTACCAATGAATGGTCATAGATTGAGGTTGTACAAAAAGCAAACTGATAGGCACACCTTTATGTAACAATTTAGAGGAGGTCAAAGCAAGATGAAGATGAGAACATCGAGTTAAAAACAGAGTTGAACTTGTTGGTTCATCTTCTAAAGTTGTTGAAGAATGAGAAGTTGAGTGGCCTTGGTATATTCAGCTTGATGAATAATCCAAGGGTGAATAAAATTGATGTGATCAACCCTCTTAGTGATCAACACCACTCAACTAACATGTTTTGTTTTCTTAGAATTTCTGTTTTGAAGGATTTTATGCATTTTTGCAAGAATTTCATGGTCTCTAATAGAAGGAGATGGTGTAAAGACTAAATGTCCACTTACAAAGAATGATGCAAGAAATCCCCACTTTTTTTTTCCCATTTTTAGAACATGAGATTACATGAAAAAATGAGAGAAAAAATATACGAGCTAGTAGTGATGAAGATGACTAACACTAGAGCAAGTCAGTATTCCCTCTCCTAGAATTATTTGATTTCAAATGAGGAGCCTACAATATGAATTTTATACACACTTGCAAAGCAACAAGATCTGCAAAGATCGCAAAGCATCTCAACCTCCAAAGTGTCATGATGAATTTGCATTCAACCAAAGGTGAAAATTATGACGAAGCACATGTCGCTATCATCCAACATACATCTCGAGATAAGTGACCAGTGAGAGTTACACATGAGACAATTACATAGATTATGATTACATGTTCGAGATCACCCAATTCTATCATTATGTTGGTTATCATAGGTTTTGGTAGACTAGATATCTCATTTGATTTTTGAGTACTCTAAGAACCGACACACTTGTGAAATTCTAGATGGTCACATACAGGATGACAATTATAGATTGGAGGATGAGATGATCTTCTATTAGGGAACAAAGTGTACCTTGTGTCGATTCATGGTTGAGGATGGAGATATCGTGACATGTGCATCTTTCTTCCATGACTAGACACTTTAGCTTCGATGCGACCTATAGGTTCATGTGAGAGAGGTTCGAGATGGCATAAGTTGAGGGAGGATATTCCCAAATTTATACAAGAATGTACAGCTTTTTCGTATTGACAAATCGGAGTTTAAGGTCATCATTTTTGAGCTGACATGGGATAACACTACTATGTATTTTATTACTTCTATTCCCTTTGAGCACTTCACCTATGTGTTAGTTAGTAGAGGGATGGAGTTGACTCGATTACTTGGTTATTTAGTAGGTTCGTATTTAGCACAAAAGGTGGACTATGTGGATTTGATATTGTTGGTTGACATTTTACTCGAGTCTTGGGAATTTTCCCCCTCATGACACATGGAGAGACATTATGAGGAGCCTTGCTCTCACACAAGTGTGAGTCATTTGAGAGAGTTAATGTGCTTAGTTCTTATAACCGATGTTTCACAAAAGTTAATATAAGGGATGTTATAAGATTCGAGTGGACTTTCGTACATGTGGTTTGACTAGAGAGACAATTATTGTGAGTGATCACATGATGACACCTTCACATTAGCAAATATTGGATATATTGGAAGTTTCAATGTGGGTACCAGTGGAGATTCGGTTTGGGCATCATACTACTTCGGGGGTAGCATTTTTCTCTACACAACATGGAGAGAAGGATGACTACATGGGGTGTCTCGGTTAACTCGCATCACACAAATCATTGGGTGACTACAAGTCTGCAGGGTGAAGTGGAGGAATTTACTTTGTGGTATTAATCTTTTACAGGATAATGTTTAGGTTCAAGCATTTCTCGGGAGTGGAGGATTGTAATGTGCCCATTTTCAAGCAGGTGACCTAAGAGGCCTTTCATCCATCTTAGCCTTAGTCATGCCCAAGGGGCTAGTGACATTAATGGTTATTGGGTATGGTTTGCACATTTGTTTCACTTATATATTATATTTTTATGTTGGACATGTACTTTGAGGTGACTTAAGTGAAATAAGGTTTCGTGATGCTACCCTAAGGTACTTTATGTTATATTTTTTTGATGACTTAAGTGATGGGTGAATATATGGTACTTTATTTTCTATTCCTTCATTGGGGGTCACCTAAGTCACTTTTGGTGCTAGGGGAGAAAAGTAACTTAAGTTAGTTTATGTTCATGTGGGTTTTCCCAAGGGGGTGATTAGGGTTCTTTCTCCCTTTCTTGCATTGTAAAGTTATAAAAGGTTGTGCTTGAGGAGAAGAAGGTATTCATTCATACACTCACTCTTTAATGATATTAAAGCCATGGTTAGTTGCACACTTTTTTCTTGTGGAGTAGATCCCATAAAAACCCTAGCTTTGGTGGTGAGAGATCCATCTCAGTAGCTAGCAAAGCATTCTTCTATGGTGAAATATACATCCCTAGCTTGCTATATTGGAGCCTAATTCAAATTTTTTACTCATATCTAGAGAGTAAAAATTTAGATTTAGAGAAAGAGGACAACCATTCTTCATCAAGGGTTTCATTTCATATTTGGAACAACTATTTTCTAGGGTTTTATCTACTTAGTTCCATATTTGAGGAGCATTCTTGAAGGGGTTTCTGTGGTCTAATTCCAAAGATTATAGATCTAGAGATTTTTATAATCATGAAGATGCCCTAGAATTCATTTCCATCATTTTTCCATTGTTATTCTAGAAATTACAAATCAACCGTATTTTTCTCTCATTTTCGCCTTTTAAAATAAACAAATAAATAAAGTCATATCTGGAAGACAAAAATATTCTCTCTTGTTTATTGTTCTATATATTTTTCTCGAGTAATTTAAATCTTTTAGTGATTCGTTTTATTTATTGTTTAAACACATCATCTCCTATATTTTGTTTAATCCATATGTACCCATGAACTTGTATTTCCGGTGATACTGTTGAACATTTCCATTATGACTTGAACTTATGGCACATATATTAGTTAATATAATTATTACTAATTTTACTTTATTTTATGGATTATGGTATGCATTTATTATTTTGGATGCAATGTGATGTTAAATAGTGCTTTGAATAAATATTAGCCTTGATTTCCAAAGAGTTATTATGTGTATCCACTAACATGCAGCTAAAGGAATTCATTCACAAAGGTAAAGGTCATCCACAAAGAATCGACATGTAGCCAAAGGGACCCGTTCGCATATATGCATATGTAGCCACAAGAGGTCACACACAGATGTAAAGTCGTGATTATGAGGATCTTGAACAACATGGACACTTTGCCTAAGCTTGCACATGTTGATAGAGAAACAGATTATGTGAGAAAGGAGAGGATTCAACACCATCACCTAATTATGCGTTGTAAATCAAACAAAGAACTAGTTGATTAAATTTATAATTTGATAATTGGTTGTTCAATAGATCAGATAGTTAAGTTATGTGATTGTATTAGAACATATCTTAAATAGTTATGTTGCATGAAAATATTTGAATTGCTTGGTTAGGATCTTTTACTGAAGCCAATCAGTAACTCCTAGTATGAATCTATCTCTTCACACCAATGTTGTAATGAAGGATATAAAAAGGGAAAGATTAATTTTGTAAGTAGTAGTAATACAGAGGTAAATCAATCCATAGATAGAGAGTTTTTTGTATTCTTCCATTTGTAATCTTCATGATGATGAAATAAGAATCTAAGTTCTGTTAATTTTTTGTAGACATAGGCCTTAGGAGGGATTAGCACCCAAGGTAGGGCCCACTTGTGGTTTGTTGTTTGTTGTTTTAATTCATTGCATTATTAGAATTGTAGCAATTCCTTCCTTTATATGTATTCTATTTTTACATGCTTTTTCATAGCCATAGTATTTACTTCCAGTCATAGTTTAGTTCATTTCCAATATTATTATTTCCTAATTGTAGTAATAGTAATTTACCTTTACACTCCTTCAAAATCTGAATCTGTGCATTCAACACTGGAAATATTGAAATTTTACGTCCCTAGATCTGATAATTAAATGGTTGTTGATCAATGAATAGGATATTAATTGCTGCAAGTTAAGGTTGTATATCAATGAACAACATAGTAATTGTCATGCAGTTAATTTATACCACCATCCGGGTAGTGTTGAAGTGATTAGTTTGTAAAAATTCAAAAAATTATTTATTTCTCGCATATTGTTGTCATAAAAATCAGAATTCAGTTCACTATTGTTTTATACATATTTTGTGAATTTCAAGTAATATCCCACCAGGGATATTTCATAATTCAAAGGTAAATTGATACTAGATATATGCAAGACATATAAATGGGTGTCCCGTGAAATATAATTGTGTTTATTATTAAAAATATTTAAGATTGCTCCTCTAATTTTGTATGTTATGTTTTGTGAAGAACCTTCTTTAATACAAAATCTTAACCATCTTTAAATTGGAAAGTCCATTTGGAACAAAAAAGTTGCCATATATCAATTTTTCCGTCATAAATTTTATATGATGGAAACTGTCATTTTCATTTTATGATTTAAGGGGTTGGTTCTTGGGAAGTGTGATAATCTTCATGATATTACTATCAATACCAAGGGATATGGTATTATGGCTAAGGCTTATTTATTATTGAAAATCAAAAATCAAAAATTGATTCAAGGATGACAAAATATCAATGACACTGGGAAATGGAGAGTAGATCCGACTTGTTGAGCATGTTAAAGGAATCAACTCATAATAGTGAATAGCTTGGGTTGGATAATACTAAGCTCAACTCTAATAAATAAAATTTTCCTTTAGTATGTTTCTATATGTTTTACAAAATTTTCTACCAATTATATATATAATTTTTTACTTAACATAGATTGCTCTTTTTTTGTAATTTATCTATCAATTTGTTTAAACTTTTTTATGTGTATTTCTAAGATTGAATATTTTTAATGTAATACTTAAAGATCCTAATTTCCCTAAAAATATGCACACACACTTCACAACAACTAAGATACCATGTTAACACAAGTGGGGTCAAAATTTAATATTAAATTAAATATATAATACGTTAATTACTTGATTAATTATTACATTCATAGGATTATATGAAGTATATGCACAAATATATCATTGATAAATTAAATAAAAATTTAGTAAATTTGAAAAAACACAAAACATTCAACACAATATTTAGGTGGGAAAAACTGAGGGTAGAAAACCCCTGTAGATTGAGCAACAGGGGCGGAAGCCTGATAATATTTTATTAAACTCAATCAACCATTTACACAGGAAAGAGTTGCAATACTTATAGGTATTGTACAGCTGAATACAAACAAAATATAAGTTGTAACAATACAACAATCAGTACATTAGCTTCCAATATTACATCCGGGAAGCAACAATTGAATAAAAACAAATATACTGTTTAAAACAATATAACAACATTTATGAAAGACAAATATGGTTTATGAACCATTTAAAAATACATAACAAAATATGGTTTATATTATAACCATTATTATTTAATTAATAAAATTAATTAAATAATTATACTATGCATAATTAATTAGGATAATAATATTTTATCCTAACATTCCCCCCCTTAATTGTGCATTTTCTGAAGAGATGAGGAGAGGAACTCTCTGAACAACTCGAACTTGTCACGTGCAAGTGACTTTGTGAAAATATTTGCTCGTTGTTCAGCAGTTGGACAAAATTGAAGTTGGATGTTGTGTTTCAACACATGTTCGTGTATGAAATGAACTTGAACCTCAATGTGCTTTGTTCTCTCATGAAACACTGGATTGCGAACAAGTTTGAGAACACCTTCATTGTCAACATACATGGTGGTCGGTTTGTCCTGTGGTATTCCAAGTCCTTCCAGTATGTGATGTAGCCAAATCACTTCACAGATAACTTCTCCTACAGAACGATACTTGGCTTCTATGGAAGAGCAAGAAACAAAGTGTTGTTTCTTACTTCCCCATGATATTGGTCTAGATCCCATAAAGAATACAAATCCAGAAGTGGATTTTCTATCATCAATGTTACCTACATGATCTGAATCCGAATATCCAGTCAAGAAGAAGTTTTCGTTCTTCTTGTATTCTAGACCAAGATCCTCTGATCCTTTGAGATATCTCAAATGTGCTTTGCTTGCTTTCCAATGACAAAATTTGGGTTCTTGCATGAACCTGGATAGATAACTTACTACAAAGCTGATATCTGGTCTAGTGTAGGTCAGGTAAATGAGACTCCCAATCAACTGCCGATAGAGAGTGGCACTTACCTCAGGAGATGGATCTGAATGAGATAATTGTAATCTGTTCTCCATGGGTGTAGCAATCAGTGTGCAATCCATCATCCTAAAATTCTTGAGCGTAGTCTTGGTATATTTCATTTGAGAAACAAAAATATGATTCTCTTTCTGCCACACTTCCAATCCAAGACAATAGTGCATCAACCCGAGATCGGTCATGTCGAATGATCGATTAAGATCTTTCTTTGTTGCATCGATCATCCTCACTGAACTTCCAGTGATGACTAGATCGTCGACATAGACAACAACAATCACCATCTCCCCCTTTCTTTTTGAGGTAGAGATTGGGATCGTATGGATTTATAACAAATCCATGTTGTACGAGATGCTCATCAATCTTGATGTACCATGCCCGAGGTGCCTGTTTGAGGCCATACAGAGATTTCTTGAGTCTGCATACCTTTGCTTCTTGACCAGGTACTACATATCCCTCAAGTTGAGTCATGTAGACTTCTTCTTGTAAATCTCTATTTAGGAAGGCACTTTTTACGTCCATTTGGTGAACTTTCCATCCAAACTAAGCAGCTAGAGCAAAGATCATCCTGATCATTTTGATCTTAGTTGTGGGAGAAAATGTCTCCTCATAGTCAATGCCTTCTTTTTGTGCGTACCCCTTTGCTACAAGTCTTGCTTTATACTTGTCCACTGTCCCATCTACTTTGTACTTTGTTTTAAATATCCATCTGCATCCAATGGGTTTCTTCCCTGGTGGAAGATCGACAAGTTGCCAAGTGTTATTCTTCATCACTGATTGATATTCAGAATCCATGGCATCTTTCCAAGATTTTGACTGTAGGGCTTCCTGGACTGTAGAGGGCTCATCTGATTCAATAACTCTACTCATCAAAGCAAAGTTAACTTCTTCTCTTTCTTTACTACGAGTCCATGGTCCAGGGTGGATGTATCCGGTGGAGCATCCAATCTTGCATCTCGTAATGTACTTATACACCATTTAGGCATACTCTAAACTGTTCCCATGGGTCGTGGTTCTATCTAATCAACACCATCATCCCCATCATCACTTTCATCTTCTGAGGGAACATCAGCTTCAATTTTTACAACAAGTGAAAAATATACATCTTGTGAGTCCGGAGGAGGAGTCTCTGCTTCCTTCTTCTCGAAAAACTCAACATCTCTAGCTGGTGTAGACTTTTCTGGTCTTAGGATCCATCAATCTATACCCAAGAGTCTCTTCACTGTACCCAATGAAGATGAGTTTTTGTGACTTCATGTCCAATTTCTTTCTATTCTATTTGGGTATGTGCATGCTTGCTTTGCACCCGAATACTCTGAGGTGTGCAATGGATGGTTTCCTTTTTGACCATGCTTCTTGTGGTGTTATTCCATCAAGAGCAGTTGTGGGCACTCTGTTCAACAAATACACTGTTGTCTTTACTCTTTTTTACCCAAAATGTTTTTTCAAGTCCGTAATCATCGATCATAATCGCACCATTTCCATGATGGTACGATTTCTTCTCTCAACAACACCATTTTACTACGGTGTGTGTGCAGAGGAGGCATTTGTCAACGAATCTTGTGAGTTTGTAGGTAGTCTCTGAACTCATCATTGGTGAATTCCCCCCCTCGATCTGAGCGAGAGTTCTGATGTGATGACCAGTTTCTTTCTCAACTACTACTTTGAACTTTTTGAAGGTTTCAAATGCTTCACTTTTCTTGCGAAGACAGAAAATCCACATTTTCGTGAATAGTCATCAACACAAAGCATGAAGTACTGGAACCCAGATGACTTGGCTGCAGTGGACTACAAAGATCGGTATGAACCAGGTCAAGTTTACCATGAGCTCAAAATGTACTCCTCTGGAATGAAACTCTGTGTTGTTTTCCTGCTAGGTAGTGAGGACACTTGTCTATATCCTTCTGAAGAGATGGTAGCCCATGTACCATATTACACCGGTGAAGTGTTTTGAGATATTTGAAACTTACATGACCAAATCTTCGATGCCATAACTATGCTGAGGTGGAGTTTTTAGCCACAAGTGCTTGATCATCTCTATGAATGAAATCAAGTTGAAACATGTGTCCCACATTGGAGGCTTTTGTAATTATTTTCGAGCCTCTTGATTTATCTCGAATCAAACACGTTTTCTTGCCGAATTGACTATCAAAGTCAATTTTTAGGTTGTGATCAAGGAGTTGACTAACTGAAAGGAGATTCTTTGTCAACCCAGGGACATATAGGACATCTAATAGTCTGCATTTGCGTGAACCAAGGGGTAGAGAAATGTTTCCAATCCCCTGAACTATATATGAAGAATCATCTCCCAACGAAACATGATTTTTCGATGGCGTGTCCCTCATTGAAATAAACCAATCTCTATGGCTGGTCATGTGTCGAGTGGCTCCCGAATCAACATACTAGACATCACTAGATGACGTGGATGGTTCACTTGAGTGAGAAGTGAACAAGAAGTCTTCATTGTCTGATTGGTCTTGTTGCTCAACGCAATATTACCTTGCTAGTAGGGTCTTCTTTTCCCCTTTTTCTACCCGTAATTGTTGTTAGAATGTCCCTTGTAAGATTGTTGTTGTTGTGGTCCAGAGTTTCTGGATGAACCTTTCTTGTAAGTGTTATACCAACAATCTTTTAAGTCATGTCCTCTTTTACAGATAGGACATTGCTTCTTCTATTGATTGTCCCCGTGAAACTGATTCTGATGTTGGGACTTCTTATAGGAATTAGGTTTTCCTTTACCTTTTCCTTTCCATTTTTGATGTGAAGACAATGCCTTCTCCTCTTCATCATCCTTATTGTGCATTGCTTCCTCTTGTTGTAGTAGGTTTACCAGTTTGTCAAAACCAACTGTCGTATCTGTCACATTTAGTGTTGTGACAAAAATGCAGTAAGAAGAGGGAAGTGCTCTCAGAACAATGGGAACGAGAGCATCATCTATGACTAGTTCTCCCAGGGCTAAAAGTGAAGCCCTCAATTCTGTAACTCTTCTTAAGAAAGCTTCAATTTTCTCATTCTGCTTGAACTTCAGTGTATGTAATTGACTCTACAAATTCAATATGACATTCTTGTTCTTGGCCTCATATACTATGCTCAATTTATCCCACACTTCTTTTGTTGTTTTGGCATCTCGAATGTGGGGTTACACATCATCAGACACTCCAAACAAGATGATGAGTTTGGCCTTCTGATCTACTTTATCAAATTGGCATTGTTGTTGTGTTGTATCAGTGGCTGACCTAGTCAGAGTACCATTCACAACAGACCAAATCTCTTCAAACTCAAGTTGTGTCTTTATTTTTGTCTTCCATGTAGCATAGTTTCTTCCTTTGAGCAATTGTGAATCCGGAAGAAAAAATTTGGGGGCATTGGTGCCCATTTTATAGAGATCACTGACAGGGTTTGGCTCTTATCACTCCAGGTATTAGGTCTCCCAATCTATATATCGTCATCCATATACCAAACCTCTCTATATACGTGCTCTTCCGATATACCCATCGATACATGGAAGAAGCTCGCCCTTTCTATATACCAGCGGTACGTGAAAGAGGCGTTAACGTACGTGAAAGAATTCAATATGTGGTACCAAGACAATATTGATGGGGTCTATGCGATTATTGACACAGGCTCAAATAAATATCCTCATACGCACACGTAACTTTTCTATATACTTGGATAATTTCTCAACTGGATTTATGTCGTGCAATCGTTCACAGATGGATGGGATGGTTCATAGTGTGTGCACTGCGACCTTATTACTCCCCATCAATTTATAGGGACGATGCCCAGATGACATTGTTGCAGCTATATTAGGTGTTAAGTGCAGTAGTCATTCGACGGCTTTACCCGTAAGCACTTCCTAGAGGCACCGTATATACCGAACACTGTGAATGAGATCTAGGATCTCGTGAGTGTTACAAACCAATTTTTTTATTATTGCTTTTGATTACAATTTACATGGTTTCGAGCAAGTTACAAAGTTTACAGTTGACTATGGAAACCTGTAAATTAGTATAATATATAGCAGTATATAATTTACATTCAAAAAAATGGAAAATTTGAATGGCAGCAAAAAAAATTGGTTTCGCGTGGGCCCTAGTGGCCTCTTGAGCCCAATACGACCCAAAATGCAAAAAATTGTAGAAAACCAGCTGAAAAAGCAATTTTTAGATGGGTCTCCTTTTGCAAAAAATGTCTGAAATGAAGAACCAGGCCGAATGGGAGAGAAAAAAATTAACCCTAAATTAGGGATTTCTCCGCTAAATTTAGTTAGTTATAACTAAATTCAAAATTTCTGCTGAATTTGGCGGTTCCGCCAAAATTGAAAAAAGAAGTTGGGGGTGGGATTTGAACCATGCACCTCCCACTTCTAAGACTTTCCCTCTATCCAACTTGGCCGCTTAAGCATTTGTAATGTAAAATGGACAAGATTGTATTTAAATAAAGGCAAATTTGACTCACCTCTTTAAAAAATGACTTGTAGAGGCTCCACGTGGCAAATGCTGGTTTGAGGCGGTTTAGGGTTTTCTTTGCACCAAAAATGGATCCTAAACTTTTTCTCCTTCTATTTCTTTGTTTTTCTTCCTTTGGCCGCCATTTTATCTGCTTTGATCTTTACTTAGTCACTACGTTTTTTCCTTTCACCGCTTTTTTTTGAATGGTTTGTGTTTGCTTTGTTTGCAGGGACTGATCGTTGAGAGACCACGGTGCCCGTGGAAGACAGAAAAAGGTGTGGATGACAGAAAAGGAAAATATTTGCACTATATTTTTTTTTATTTTCTTTGTTTGGCCGCCATTTTGTTTGTGCAGGTGCATGGTGCGTGCAGGTCACCCGATCCAAATGCCTTTGTATTAGTGTTGTGTAGAGGATGCATAGAAAAGGAATCCACCTTTTTTTTTTTTTGCATGCATATACGGCATGGAGAGATTTAATACAGCCCCTAGTTTTGTTTTCCACTGCTTTTGATATGCTAACCACTGCTTTCTTTGTGTGCAGGGTCGTGGCAATGTAGCAGGGTCGTGGTGGAGCTAAGGTTGAGTGGGCTTGACTTACAAAGAGCTTGACTGAAAAACAATGTAGCTCGGCCTCCAAATATAGCAAATAATCCTCCAAAACCAGATATACCTCTAAATGTAGAGGTTGGATAAAAAAATAGAGACTAAAAACATCTCTAATATTAGAGATAAAACCCCAAATGGGGAGAAAAATAATTTTTATATATATATATATATATATATATTCAATACCTACAACAAGTTTTTCCTGGTGCTGGGTGCACCAGTGTAAAAAAAAATTGTGTTCCAAATGCCTAGAACTAAACAGAGGTTGTGGGTTTGCAGGGGGTTCTGGGAAGCTGCAGGAGGTCAGCACTGGCTCTCCTTTTGTTGCAAATTTCTTCTCCATGAATTCTCCTTCTTCTGCAACCTTCTCCAACCTTGCCAGGAGCTTCAATTCACTCTGGTACCAAATGTAGATTGAGCAACAGGGCGGAAGCCTGATAATATTTTATTAAACTCAATCAACCATTTACACAGGAAAGAGCTGCAATACTTATAGGTATTGTACAGCTGAATACAAACAAAATATAAGTTGTAACAATACAACAATCAGTACATTAGCTTCCAATATTACATCCGGGAAGCAACAATTGAATAAAAACAAATATACTGTTTAAAACAATATAACAACATTTATGAAAGACAAATATGGTTTATGAACCATTTAACAATACATAACAAAATATGGTTTATATTATAACCATTATTATTTAATTAATAAAATTAATTAAATAATTATACTATGCATAATTAATTAGGATAATAATATTTTATCCTAGATCTTGAATTTACAATTTAAGATCTCTAGTTCCACAAGACTTTCACTTGATTAAATTCTCAAATTTATGTAAAATGTGGTATCACAATATTTCATATATTAGTATTTTACCAATCCCAAAGAAACCACCATATTATATAGTGGGGAATTTTAGCTACGCTGTGTTGGTTGTAACATTTCACTCTTAATTAATTCAATAAATTAATTGATAAAAACATCCACACTAAGGTGGAATGGACCCCATAAACACAAGTTATATATATAAATTATAACATGGACATGTATTTTTGTGGCCCACCAAAGAAGACTATATTTAAATTATACACTCTTAACACTTTATGTAATGAGTATAGGTACTACCTAATTTTTAGATGGGATAAGTCTTTGGTGCTTTATATAAATTATGGTAGGGTTTGTAAAATGTTTTCACTTGTTTTTTGGCCACTCACACTTGAGGATATTTTTGATGTGTGTGATTCATGGCCTTAGTTTCCTTTGTAGGATTTGTTATTGTGTTGTATACATAAAATAATTTAGAACACTTTTTAGTGCAAATTTTATTCATTCCCTAGTCAACATTACGGATAAGTGTTCTACTTATTTCATTATAAGGGTAACTCTTCATTGGTTGTTCATTAAGTACATACAAATGAGGGCTTATATTAGTATTGTGTCATGTTATTTTATTATATCCACATCTACAATCACTTTTAGTATTTTCTTTCTTCCTCAACATTTCTTTCACTCCATTAGAGGATTCATTTATGAAGTTATTTTTACCGGTCTATGATAGTTATATGGATATTTCATGTTCTTTTGACACTTTTGATAAATTTGCATTTTCTTATGGAGAAATTTTTGGTGCATATAGTGCTAATTTGTCTTATAGTATGCTTTATTATTAGTTATTCTCTACTTAGGTAGTTCTTAATTAATCCATCCACACTCATAATAGACTATACTTGTTCTTTCGACACTTCTTGAATTTTGACAATATCCTTATATGGAGTGATTCTGTGCATATAATGTCATTCTATTTTATAATAAATTCAAGCAAAGTATTTATTCCACTTGTAAAATTTGATTTTTTATTCAGCCTTCAATGATGGATCATCATATCCTACAATAGATTCATTACTCTTTTAATTTTTCTTTGTAAATAGGAAACTCATACAAAATTATTTCCATGACCCATTTTTTATGAGCTTAAGACTTTATTCTCTTATACCGACTATCTAATTTGATCTCTAGGAGGGGTTTGGTGTGTGTCATGTTCACACTTGATGTGTTTTCCACCTTAGGTATCCATAGTATCTAGGTGAGACATATTTATGTGAGTCATGTTTGAGATATGCACTAATTAATGTAGTAGTTATCCTCACACATGTTTGAGAATGGTTAAGTCTCTTTAATTAAACTTATACCTTACACTTAACCAATAACAATATATTACCTTCCTCTTAATTTTCCTATATAAGGATCCATTAGTCCTTTATGTGAATATATGAGCTTAGAGATAGTACCCTTAGTTGGATGAGATGTCGTCTGCGTAAGGAGACCATGTTTTAGTACATCCACCATTTGTTATTTGAAAATTTTACATCAGTATATTCCATTTTTAGATTGGTACAATGTGTTCATTAGTGTTGAATATATTCTTCTCAATCATATATGTGGATGGTGAATTTATATTATGGAGGTTCTTTAGGCTAATTTCCAATAGTGTCTAGATTTTATTTCGATATTTGATTAGATGGAACTCTCATATGTTATTAGAGTTATGCTAGATTTATTAAAAACTAAGGGTAAACTACAAGAAATGGAAATAAACATAATCTATCATCCATAGAAATAATACATCTATACGAAGCAAATTATAGAGAGAAAATATTAAAAAAATTATTGATATAGTTTTATGTGAATTATTTAGGTGACTTAAAGTAATTCATTTAGGAATTAATTAAATTATAAAACTCTTCAAATTCACCATGTAGTTCCCAAGATGTATGCGACATGTAAAGTGACCTAAATATGGTTATGTGGATTCAAGTGGTCCTAAGTGTTAATGTAAGGTAATATGAATTATTATTAAGAATTAATTAATGATGTAAAGTGCTGGTTGAATTAAATTCTTTTAAAAATGAATTAATAATACAAAGAGAACTCAAGTGTAAATACACTAATGTATGAACATTATTGAAAAGTTCCCGTAAGCATAAAGCCACAAAGTGAGTAAAAACTATAGTTGGGGAAAATGAACTTATAAAGGAAGGTAGGTCAAGTAGGTTTTAATTACAATTAGTTATGTGATTACTTGTGGAAGTGAATCTTACAAAAGAAAATAAATAAACTTAAAAGAGGTTCTTTTCCTCCAAAATTTGGGATGAAATACACATTTTCCTATATCATGTTTATATATCTTATAGTTTAGTATAAGTGACATTGATTTTAAATACGTAAATGCACTTTTTCATTTTTATGTACATTTCTTTCCAAGTAAATGTTGGTCGCTCAAACATGCACCCGTGTCTCTGATCTCGGAAGGTTCAAGTTGTTTGAGACCACAATGGAACTGTCCCCAAGTTATGGGACCTTGTGTGCTTGGGACGGATCTCTAGAGAAGGTCAGTTCCTCTACCTACCTCTAATGCTATTGTTACTCCTAATGTTGAAAGCAAATCCTAGACTAAACATGTCAAGGGACCAAGGATAGAAGGATGTGCAAAAAGGGGAAATCCTAAGCTAAGGAAGGTGAAAGTGCCAAGGAAAGGTTTGATCTCTCTCCACGAGTGGAAAATGAAACATAGGGGGCACAAGAGAAGAGGTGTGATCCAATGGGCGGAAGTGCAGTATTGATAAATACCATTGAGGAAGTAGTTGTTGATTTCCTTTGGAACAAAATTATGATAAATTTTGGAGCACTAAGGAGCATAGTTTCAGATTAGGGACCACAGCTCATGTCTAATATGATCCAAGCTTTCACAAGGTATTACCAAATCAATCATAGGAAGTCATCTCCTTACCATACATAGTCAAATGGACAAGCTGAAGTAACAAACAGAGAATTGGAGAACATCCTTACCAAAACGGTTGAAGCTGGGAGAAAAGATTGGGTAAAGAGACTACCCTAAGTCGCTTTGGGCTTATAATACAACTTGAAAAACTACAACATGGTTTTCACCATATGAATTAGTCTATGAGAAAAATCCCTGTTGCCTATAGAATTTGAACTTGGACATTAAGGATAGCAGTGAAGGTGGGAATTAAGTTGAATGTATCTCAAAAGAAAGAATTCTTCAACTCAATGAGTTGGATGAATTAAGGTTGAAGCACTTCAATAGATAGAGATGATTCAAGAGTAAAGGAAGTAATGACATGACATACATATCAAGAAAAGGAAATTCAAAGTAGGAGACTCGGGCATTGTTATTCAATTCTAAATAACAACAATTAAGGGAAAATTGAGAACCAGGTGGTTAGAACCTATCGATTGAACAGATATTAGAAAATGGTTCTATTCAGCTTACTTCCCATTGATGGCAGCAAGCAGAACACTCTTGGTCAATGGACATAGGCTAAAACTCTATAGGAATCCTCCCACTAAGGATGAATTTTTGAGGAAGATTGAAGCAGATTAAATAATTTGATCATATCGAAGAACTCACTTCTTCAAAAATGATCAAATAACCAGATGATATATCTAGAATAAAGGGAAGGAGATGAAAACCAGCAAATGGTGTTTTCTTCCCCAAAAAAAAGAAAAATATATTTTAAAAAAACAAAAGAAATTCTCTCAAAGGTCAATTAAAAACCAAAGAAATGGTGGTTGACCTCTTTTTGGCTAGTTCAAATTAAGGAAATATTTTAAATTCCAGTTGTCTTATCTAATCATGTTTTGTTCCACTTGTAGGAATGACGAGTCATCATAGCAAAGGATTACATCATCAAGGATGGTAATTATGTCTTTTAACTCATTTAGGGTTAATTAAATGTTTGTATGTGTGATGTGACTTAATTTAAAAGTGGGTATGATGAGTCATATATTTATACATTATGATTACAAGTGTGTAATCATGAAATTCATTTGGATGGAATAAGTGGTGGCATGGTTATCATTAGAAATTATTATTGCAAAAATAAAGAAAAACAAGTTGCGAGAGATATTTTGAGGAAGGAACAATGAATTGAGTTTGTATTCTGCAGTAAAGAACAAAGAATTCATAAGTTCCACAGCTAAAAAATGAGGTTCTACATCCAAGTCATCAATTCCGTAGCTAAGAAAAAGGACCTACAACCAATTCACACAAAATCAAAAGAGACAAAACTCAAGTCGATATGGGGATTAAGAAGAAATCAACCAGAGGATGATTCCTAGCTACTCATAGACAAAGAAGTGGCATCCATATTTGAGCATGTAGGATGGCTTGAATTCCTGAAGAAATTTTCAAGGAATAATGAAAATTGGTAAGAGAATTCGTCATAAACCTAGAACAGTCCAAAACAAAGGTGAGAAATGTCTTTATTCCTTTTTCTGTAAATACTATAAGTAATGTGTCTGGAGTGCCAATTGTGCATGTCCCACAACCGACCAAGGGTATTTTGAAAGAACTGGTTGAAGTCTTACTACAAGAAGAAGAAACTGAACCCAAGTACATCTATAATACAAATAAAATCATAAAATGGGTCAGAAGGGCCAGTTTTCCCAAACCCTTTGACAAGGTAGCATTTTAGATAGTAAAATATTTAACCTGTGATGGTCAGTTTGGGTCTGTGGGAAAAGAAGTATTGAAAATGCTCATATATCCGAAGTATGGAGCCACCAAACCTGAATACATAATAAACCTCCCGTGGTTTCTTTTTATTACATTCTGACCATGGCTCAAATGTATTCCTAGGGTGTTAGGAAAATTAGACATCATAGTCTAATTCATTTGATATGCCAAAGACCATTTCCTTTCAAAGAAGAATGGAGAAGAAATTTGGGACAAGTTTCTTGGAAATTTCAAGAAAAACCCTAATATTATCAGAAGAACAATTCCAGCCCCATTCTCTCCTTCAACTAATCTGGAAATTGATGCCCTTTTAGAAGGACAGAGGGAAATGGAAAGAGAAAACATACCAAAAAGAAGAAGGTCAGTGAGAAAGATAAAAACACCAGAGCTTCGTACATGCTGTGAAGGAAATTCCTTCTTCTCAGAAGAACTTCGGGGAACCAATATTTGTTTCGACAATGATAGCTCACCCACACAAGAGCAAGAAAGAATAGTAAGAAGAAGCTCTAGAAATAAATTCACTATTGGGCATGTTGAACTTCCCCAGATAAGAAAAATTCATAAGAGGTCAAGGGAAACCCCAGAAGAAAGGAGTGAGCAGGAAAGGATGGAAGAAGAAGTCTGCTGACATTTTGGGTAGTATGGCCATGAATCCTCCTGAGCCAAGTCAAGCTAAAATGGACAGAGGAGAAGAGAGATTTGAAGAGCAATATTTTCAGAATTGGCTGAACCATCAGTAGTGCCACATGAAGAAGAAGAGTTGGCATCCAGGATAAGAAAAGGAAAATTTCCTTTGATAGAGGAAGAATGCCCAACTCCTCAAATAATTTCAAAAGAAGAAGAAAGACAAGTTAAAAATGATTTGTTCTTGTCTAGAGCAGAGCTCATTAGTAGAGAAAAATTTGAGGAATTGGATTTCCTCAAGCTCCAATTAGAACAAAGGGAAATGCTCATTGAAGAGCTAACAACCCAGCTTGCAGCCAAGACTGAGGAATTATCAGCAACCAAGAAACAGCTAATAGAAAAAGAGGAAGAATTTAAAACTTCCAAAAAATAGAGTGGTGTATCTACGGTCTCTCAGATAGACCGAGTTAACCTATTTTCCACTTAAATAGCTATGGAATGACACTTACAGGGAACTCGAGAAGCCAAAACATCAAATGAGGAATCGAAGACCAAAATGGAAGAAGAAATGAAGGAAAGGAAAGAATGGGAAGAAATTTTTTATAAAGAGGAAGGAAATAAATATAAATTCCTTTTAAAAATTCATATGGTCTATATTATTAGTGAGAAATTACTTGCTCATGGAGGCCCTCTCCTACATATAGTGTGTTTTTAGAAGAGCAAGTTCATTCAAGCAAGAATGTCTGCAATTACATGTGGGCTTCCACATGAACTACAAGATGAATCTAAATTCACTAAGCTTACTCTCTATCTAATCCCGAGTAGAAAAATCTTCTCAGTGTGAATTTTATCTTTGTAATTTTATGCTAGAGAAAAACATAAGATTTATTATCAACTTGTATGTAGGGGAGAGCCACTTTCAATGCATTTGTCTCTATTTTTCAAAACTAGATTGCATGGAAGGAAAGGGAATCAATTGTTATTGAAAGTCACTCAACAGTGTCTCGTATGAGATCTCATTATGGTAAACCCTCTACCTTCCTCTCACATTTTAGAACTCATTCCTTTGATGAGAGATTTGAACAATACACACTATCTTTCCATTCTCGCAAAAGATTATGGATGCCTTCACCTCCTATGAGGAAATTTTTTTGAAGATATTTATGAAGGATGCTCAAAGAGGTGGGAACTCCTTACTGTTTCCTTGAGAAGAAGGGAAGTAATTTCCCCAAAAAATCTGATCTGGAGTTTAGAAAGGGAAAAAGAATTATGTACAATAATTCCCCAAGTCAATGAAACCTACGGGAAAATATGGATGGGAATGTGAACAAGGCCCCCTCTACTTCTCACCCCCATGTCTCCTTGGCAGAATAGAGAACCTCAAGACCCTACTGAATTTGAATAGTGGGAGAGGAAAATAGAAGGAGTAGGGTATAGTACATCCAAGTTTAAACATTGGAAAATCTAGTTTCAGCCATTTGATCTGAGAAATCAAATGGAATGTAGAACTTATAACCCCACTTTTGAAGAATGAAGTTTGTAAAGGGACTTACAAACAAGTAAGTTTGGGGGAAATGATGAGGCCAGAATATGTCTAATTAATGTATAATATATGATCTCATCTTACTCTCCTTTTGATTAAGTTTGATTGCATTGTGTGACTTTTAGTTGATCTGATATGAGTTAGGATGTAATTTTCTATCTTTTGATTGATTGTGATTCTAATGTTAAAATCTCTAGAATTCCTAACAAGTATGTGTTTGAATTCAGTTTTGTAATAAATCAGGTCTAAATCAGTCAAGGAAATGAAGTAGGAAGCATTCATTTTGTTTTCAGCAACATCTGTTCCTACACATCTTAGTTTCAAACTTCCAAGCTAGTTTCTGAACTCCATCACACAGTCATCATTTAGTTCCGAAATTTTGGACTTAGTTCCAAACTCCAAAGAACTCCCGGGATAGCTCTGGAACTCTCACAGTTTGGAGCCTTAACAAATTCCTATGGTTCTAGAACTTCTCCAAAGTTCCGGAATCGATAGGAGTTATCTATTTTAAACCACATCCAGAGATTTTACATCTACAACCCTTTCAATCATGAAGGATGAGAAGATTTCGAATGCAGATCCAGGGAGAGTTATCCTACAACTATCTGATCAACTACAATCTAGCTCAACATCTATTCTGGGCATGATTTGATTTCATCATAATCATTGAGACAACTATGATTGTAAAATGTATATAAAAGCATACCTACAAAGAGATAGATATATAGAAATAGAATAGAGAAGAGAAATAGACTAAGTACTCAGATCCAATACGTTTGTAATTTTGAATGTTTTATCAATAAAATAGCCATTCCTATTTGAGATAATTCTAAGTTTTTAAATCCTGATTTGAGGAGGAGCAAGGGCCCACTCCCCCAAGGACCAAGATATTCATTTATTTGGTATTTATATTTCTTCAGCAAATAACTTAGATCTGTTAATTTTGTATTGTTTTAATCCTTCTAGTTAAACTCTGTTGTATACTTGTTCTTGCAGGTGTTTAGATAGATTCCTATATTTCTTGCAATTATTTTCGAGCATTCTAAATTGATTGTGTTTACTTTCAAAAGCAAGTGTGTTTATTTTCCAGCAGTAAGTGTGTTTCCATTCTGCAGAGTGTGTTTCCTTTCAGTAATGCTTTCAGTGTGTTTACTTTCAGAAGTTTTCATAGTTTGACTTGAATAAGGTTTTACCAAGAAGTCCTTAAGACATTAAAGAGATCCCCAAAAAATACAAAAATAAATACAGTCAACTACTAGATCGGTTAAATTACTCTTGTTGCATATAGCTTTAGACACACCCCTAGTTTGATATGACATCAACAAGAAGTTGATTAAATGAAGGGAATGACGAAACCCATCATTTTTGGCACCATTGTTGGGGAACAATAGTTGGAACTTTATAACTAAGTGTTAGCAAGAGCAAAAAAACATACATCTAGTAGTTGAAGGATCTTCCTGCTATATCGCAAAATATATGAGTAGACCAAGAGACTTACATGGTAGATTCCTCCCAAAACATCTTCACAAAAATTCATAACATCCTCTAGTCAAAGTAAGGAAATTGATCAAGAATTGGAAGCACCATCATCCCCTGTCAGACAAGAAATAGAATTGCCATTTTTAGAATTCTTAGATCAGTCGCCTGAAGGGAGTGGAACTTTTAAGAGAAGGCTTATTACCCAAGATCCATTTAGGGTGAGTTTCAATTCTCAATTAAGTAGTCAACCTCCTACTCCTGATTTTTCACCATCTCCAAAGCATACCACTTACCACAATGATGGGAGGAAAATTCAAAAAATATTTTAAAATGGCACGAGAGGCTAAGAGAGAACCTGATAGGACCTTTACCTATCCAATCCAATTGGGAAATGATGATACATAAATGAAAAATATCTCACATGCACATTTACCCACCTTTAGAGGGATGTCATCTGAAGATCCTGACCAATTTCTGATTGAGTTCAAGGTACTATGTCGACCTATTATTATATGACAAATAATCAAAAACTCAAGTTGTTTCCATCCACTTTGAAGGATACAAAGAATAAGGTGGTTCATAACATTACCATCCAACTCTATTAGCACTTGGGCACAAAAGGAGACTGCCTTCCTAGATAAATACCAGGATTATTGCAGAGGGAGAAATAGGAAGGAAGAATTCTTCAAAATCAAGTAGGAGGATGATGAAAACATAGAAGACTATTTAGACAGATTCCTCTTTGTTAGCAAAAGATGTGGATTTGTGCTTACAGAGGAGTTAAGTAAAACCATTTTTCTTAAAGGCTTGGATGAAAAATCTAGGGAATCCCTTAACTTGATAAGAGGTGGAGACATTGATCAGATAAGAATGAATGGAATTAAAGAGATTTGTAGAAGCTATTCCAGAATGAGAGGTGGACCTAGAAAAGGAAAATCAGTGAAAAGTCTAAATCTGGATATGAACAAACTAATGGATGAGTTAGCAAACTTTAAAATAGAAATTCTAGTACAATTAACCTCTACTATGGATGGATTACAAGCTAAAGAAAATTCCAAAACTGAACCATTGGCTATGTATTGTCCTAGATGCAGGAAGAAGCATGCATTAAGAGACTGTCCTTTGGATAAAACAAATTTATCTTATCTAGTGAATCTAAAGAACATGATACTGATGTTTGTTCTTTACTTCTTGTTATTAAAAATCAGCTTAAACAAACCAATGCCTCATCTACAATAGAAGAATTGAATTTTGTTTAGAGACAACCTAACCAAGGGTAGTTTATGCCAAGATCAGTTCCTAATCCATGGACAATGCCATGGGCTACTCAGGCAGTACCAAAAATTGGGGACAACCACCTTGGGTACCTCAACCAACTTGGAACCCTCAAGATTGGGAAAATCAAGCTTGGTATGCTCAGGGACATCAACAACCATGGGCTGGTCAAGGAAATCCTTATGCTTGGTCACAACCTAGATGGAACCCTAATAATTATTCCCAAGGAAGAACATATCCAAATCAGAATCAACAGGCCATCATGGGATCCCCTACATAGAATTCACAAACTGAGAATGTAGTCCAAACGCAAATGCCAAAGACAAACAAGAGCAAAACCCCATAAACAAACAAATAACTCATGTTTATGGAACAGAGCGAAAAAATCGGCTTGATTTACATGTTATGGATCAGAACGATATTCAAACTATATCCGGAAAAATCATTAACAATCCACCCCTTATAATCACTGAAATGATAGAATAAAATTAAATCCCTAGTACTGTTGTTCCAAAAGAGGATATAGAAAGAAAAGAAAAGGATCCAGATAGCAACACTACTGAGACTCCATTTCCAGAGAGATTCAAAGAAGCTATAGAAATCAAGGAGTCTGAATTGGTACAGGAACTAAGGAAATTGAATATTGAAATACCATTGTTACAAGAAATTAAATATATTCCAGAATTGAACAAATTAATCAAAATGTTATGTATGAAAAATCCTAGAAGGAAGAAATAGTACCCTAAGACTATCAAAGTAGATGGGAAACTTGTTGATTTATTAGTAGGAAAACTTTTACTTCCCAAATATGGAGATCCTAGAAGTCCTGTTATTTCTGTCTCTATAGGAAATAAGGATGTACATAATATTTTGATAGATTTGGGAGTCGTTATCAATGTAATGATAGTGGATACTCTGAAAACATTACCATTAATGGGTATACAACCTACTAATACCATATTGTAGATGGCAGATTAGTTTGTAGCAAAACCAGAAGGAATTATTGAAGACTTGTCAGTTATGGTGGAGTCATGGGAATATCCAGTTGACTTCCTTATACTGCAGCCAAAAGGTAAAACATTGGGTTATCCCATTATTTTGGGTAGACCATGGTTAGCTACAATTGTTGCTTTGATAGATTGTAGGTCAGGTGATATGACAATCTTGAATGGTAAGAACTCTAAAAAAATTTCCTTATATCCTACTGCACAACCTTTTACTGACAATCATGAACAATTGTGGGTTGATTCTCCTAAAAATAATAAGCAAAATTTGTCTTCTTTGGCTATGATCACATTACAAGATCATGTAAGAGAAGTAGAAGAGATGATTAATCCACCATTGGATGAGAACATGTTGTCCTCGAAGCAATCAGAAATAGTTTTGTAACCCATGAACTTAGTTTTGGAACCCACAAACTTAGTTCTGGAACCCATGAACTTAGTTCCGAAACCGCGAACTTAGTTCCGGAACCTGTGGCTATAGTTCAAACCACCACATTTAGTTCTAGAACCACAAAAATAGTAGTTCTCTTTGATTGAAAATGATTTCACTCCGAAGGAATGAGATTTCTCATGGGGAGAGGATGAATCAGTAGCTTTAGTTTTAAGTACATCAGGAAGTGATGAAGAATTTCTAGAAACTAGAAATGACGAGGAATTTGGCCTGTAAAGAGATAAGTATCATAATTCTCATTACTGTCCTTTTTCCAGTATTCTATCTCAAGGAACTTTTGGAGATGTTGCTACATACCATATGTTTTTATCACATGCATGTCCATTAAATACTTTATTTAAACCCTTTCCACAAATCAGTTCATCACATATTGGAACCAAGCATGTTGAAATTCAACCATGTAAAACTTTAAACATTAATAGCTGGTTGAAGGAGGATGAAGAAGCTAAATTGTTTGATGTTCTAAAAATCATACTAAAGCTTTTTCTTGGGATTACAAATATATGAAGGGGATTCATCCAAGTATTTGCACTCATCACATCTATACTGAAAACATTAAACCAGTTAGGCAGCCTCAAAGAAGGATTAACCCATCTTTAAGGGATATAGTCAAATAAGAAATTGAAAAACTATTACAAGTAGGTTTCATCTACCCTATCTCAAATAGCAACAGGGTATCTCCTCTTGTAATTGTTCCCAAAAATAATGGAAAATGGAGAATATTTGTTGACTATAGGGAACTAAACAAAGCCACAATGAGATATTATTTTCCCTTACCATTCATAGATCAAGTCCTAGATAACCTTTCATGTAAACAGTACTTTTCTTTCTTAGATGGTTTTAGTGGGTACAATCGAGATCAGATTTGTTGCTTGAGATTGGGAAAAACTACATTTACATGTCCATGGGGAACCTTTGCCTATAGGGTATTACCATTTGGTTTATGCAATGCTCCTACAACTTTCCAAAGAGTTGTACTTGCAATCTTTGTTGATCTAACAAATGATTGTGTTGAATTATATATGGATGACTTCACTATACATGGAGATACATTTGAAGATTCTTTAAGAAATTTGGATAGAGTGTTAATGAGATGTGAACAAAACAACATGTCTCTTAGTGATGAAAAATGTTTGATGATGGTGGATGAGGGAATTGTATTAGGACACCATATTTTTAAAAAGGAATTCGTAGATCAAAACAAAATTAGGATCATTTTAGATTTACCTATTCCTCGACTTCCCACGATATCAAATCATTTCTACGGCATGTTGGGTACTATATAAGCTTTATAAAAGATTTTAGTAAAAAAATTTCCCCATGTTTAATTTGCTAACCAAGGACTGAATTTCTTTGGGATGAAAATTATCAAGCATGCTTTTAAATAAATTAAAGAAAAATTAATCAGGACTCCCAATATTGAGAGGTCATAATTGGGAAAATTCATTTCATAGCCAAACATATGCCTCAAATTATTCCATTGGTGCATTATTGGGACAAAAATATGAGGAAGGAAAGATGTATGCCATTTAGTATCTTAGCAAGAATCTTACTCCCACCGAAAAGTTACACCGCCACTAAAAAGAAATTTCTTGTTGTGATTTATGCAATCAATAAATTCGGACATTACATTACAGGTACAAGATATTTGTACACACGTATCATTCAACAATTAAGTATTTAATGAACAAACCAAGAGTTGGAGGAAGAGTCATTAGATGGTTATTATTTTTCCAAGAGTTTAATATTACCATTATGGAAAATCTAGGTAAATATAATGTGGTAGCTGATTTTTTATCAAGACTAACCACCACATGGGAGCAAGATCTAGTAAAGGATAAATTTCCGTATGAATAACTATTTTCAATCTCAAAGCAAGTACACCATGGTTTTCTGCTATGGAAAATTATCTTACAACAGGGGAAGTTTCCTCCTTTCACTAAGAAATAAATAAAGAAGTTAATTAAAACCAATTACACAATTCAAATGGTTAAATGGAATGCTATTTAAGTGTGGTCCTGATTTTATCTTGTGTAGGTATGTAAGAGAGGATGAAATCTTTGACATCCTCGAGCATGTCATGATGAACCAAGTGGAGGACACTATTTAGTAAAAAGAACAACTCATAAGATACTTAGCATTAGTTATTATTAGACATCTCTCGTATAAGGATGTGAAAAGATATATCAAGAGGTGTGATCCTTATCAAAGGATGGGACAACCAACTCTCACCAATGAAATGTCTCTTCAACCTCAAGTTGTGGTTAAACCATTTGAGAGATAGGGATTGGATTTTGTTAGTCCCTTTAATCCTCCTTCACAAGGGAAGGAATATATTCTTGTATGTATTGACTATGTGAAAAAATGGGCGAAAGTGCGTATTGACAAATGCCACCGAGGAAGTAGTTGTTGATTTCCTTTAGAATGCATTATGATAAAGTTTGGAGCACCAAGGAGCATAGTTTCAGATCAGGGACCACAATTCATGTCTAATATGATCCAAGATTTCACAAGGTATTACCAAATAAATCATAGGAAGTCATCTCCTTACCATCCACAGTCAAATGAACAAGCTGAAGTAACAAATAGAGAATTGAGAACATCTTTACCAAAACGGTTGAAGCCGGGAGAAAAGATTGTAAAGAGACTACCCTGAAGTCTGTTTAGGCTTATAATATAACTTGGAAAACTACAACAGGTTTTCACCATATGAATTATTCTATGGGAAAAATCCCTTGTTGCCTATAGAATTTGAACTTCACACATTAAGGACAGCAGTGAAGGTGGGAATTGAGTTGAATACAGCTCAAAAAGAAAGAATCCTTCAACTCAATAAGTTGGATGAACTAAGGTTAGAAGCACTTTAGCAGATAGAGATGATTCAAGAGCAAAGGAAGCAATGGCATGACATACATATCAAGAAATGGAAATTCAAAGTAGGAGACTAGGCATTGTTGTTTGATTCTAAGTACCAACAGTTCAAGGGAAAATAGAGAACCAAATGGTTGGGACCCTATCAGATTGAATAGATATTTGAAAATGGTTCTATTCAGTTACTTCCCATTGATGGCAGCAAAATGAACACTCTTGGTCAATGGAAATAGGCTGAAACTCTATAGATTGCCTCCCACTAAAGATGAAGTTTTTAGGAAGATTGAAGAAGAAAAAGAATTTAATCATATGGAAGAACTCAGCTTATTCCAAAATGATCAAATAACCAGATGATAGATCTGGAATAAAGGGAAGGAGATGAAAACTAGAAAATGGTGTATATATATATATATATATATATATATATATATATATATATATATATATAACAAAAGAAATTCTAACAAAGGTTAATTGAAAACTTAAAATGGCGGTTAACCTCTTTTTGGCTAGTTCAAATAAAGGAATTCTTTTAAATTCCATTTGTCTTATCTAATCATGTTTTTTTCCACTTGTAGGAATAACAAGTCATCATAGCAAAAGGATTACATCATCAAGGATGGTAATTATGTCTTTTAACTCATTTAGGGTTGATTAAATGTTTGCATGTGTGATGTGACTTAATTTAAAAGTAGGTATGATGAGTCATCTATTTATACATTATGATTACAAGTGTGTAATCATGAAATTGATTTGGATGGAATAAGTGGCGGCATGGTTATCATTAGTAATTATTATTGCAAAAATCAAGAGAAATAAGTTGCAGAGATATTTTGAGGAAGGAGCAATGAATTGAGTTTGTATTCCGTAATAAAGAACAAGAGAATTCAAAAGTTCCATAACTAAAAACAGAGGTTCTACAGCCAAGTCATCAGTTTCGTAGCTAAGAAAAAGGTCCTGCAACAAATTCACACAAAATCAAAAGAGACAAAACTCAAGCCGATATGGGGATTAAGAAGAAATCTAAACCAGAGGATGATTCCCAACTACTCGTAGATGAAGAAGTGGCATCCATCTTTGAGCATGCAGGATGGCTTGAATTCCTGAAGAAATTTTCAAGGCATAATGATGAATTGGTAAGAGAATTCGTCATAAACCTAGAACAATCCAGAACAAAGGTGAGAAATGTCTTTATTCCTTTTTCTGTAAATACTATAAGTAATGTGTCTGGAGTGCCAATTGTGCATGTCCCACAACCTACCAAGGGGACTTTGAAAGAACTGGTTGAATTCTTACTACAAGAAGAAGAAATTGAACCCCAGTACATCTATAATACAAAGAAAATCATAAAAGGGGTCAGAAGGGCCAGTTTTCCCAAACCCTTTGACAAGGTAGCATTTTGGATAGTAAAATATTTAACCTGTGATGGTCAATTTGGGTCTGTGGGAAAAGAAGTCTTAAAAATGCTCATATATTTGAAGTATGGAGCCACCAAACCTAAATACATAATAAACCTCCCAAGGTTTCTTTTTTATTCCATTCAGACCATGGCTCAGAGGTATTCCTAGGGTGTTGGGACAATTAGGCATCATGGTCTAATTCATTTGATATGCCAAAGCACCATTTCCTGTCAAAGAAGAATGGAGAAGAAATTTGGGACAATTTTCTTGGAAAGTTCAAGAAAAACCCTAATATTATCATAAGAACAATTCCAGCCCCATTCTCTCCTTCAGCTAATCTAGAAATTGATGCCCTTGTAGAAGGACAGAGGGAAATGGAAAGAGAAAACATACAAAAAGAAGAAGGTCGATGAGAAAGATAAAACAAGCAGAGCCTTCATACCTATGAAGGAAATTCCTTCTTCTGCAATAGCTTTAGGGGAGCCAATATATGTTTCTAATAGTGATAGCTCACCCACACAAGAGCAAGAAAGAATAGTAAGAAGAAGCTCTAGAAATGAATTTACTACTTGGCATGTTGAACTTCCCCGATAAGAAACATTCATAAGAGGTCAAGGGAAACCCCAGAAGAAAGGAGTGAGCAGGAAAGGATGGAAGAAGAAGTTACTGACATTTTGGGTAGTATGGCCATGACTCCTCCTGAGCCAAGTCAAGCTGAAATGGATAGAGGAGAAGAGAGATTTAAAGAGCAATATTTTTAGGAATTGGCTGAACCATCAATAGTGCCACATGAAGAAGAAGATTTGGCATCTAGGATAAGAAAAGGAAAATTTCCTTTGATAGAGGAAGAATGCTCAACTCCTCAAATAATTTTAGAAGAAGAAGAAAGACAACAAGTTAAACAAGCTTTGTTCTTGTCTAGAGCAGAGCTCATTATCAGAGAAAATATGAGGAATTGGATTTCCTCAAGCTCAAATTGGAACAAAGGGAAATGCTCATTGAAGAGCTGACAACCTAGCTTGTAGCCAGGACTGAGGAATTATCAGCAACCAAGAAACAGCTCATAGAAAAAGAGGAAGAATTTCATACTTCCAGAAAATAGAGTTTTTTATCCAGTGTCTCTGCACATACTAAGTTAACCTATTTTCCACTTAAACAGCTATTTTTAATGACACTTACAGGGGAACTCGAGAAGCCAAAACATCAAATGAGGAATTGAAGACCAAAATGGAAGAAGAAATGAAGGCAAGGAAAGAATGGTAAGAAAATTTTTATGAGGAAGGAAATAAATATAAATGCCTTGCAAAAATTCATATGGTCTATATTATGAGTGAGAAATTACTTTCCTGTAGGAGGCCCTCTCCTGCATATAGTGTGTTTTTAGAAGAGAAGTTCATTCACTAGAAGCTGTCTCGAATTGCATGTGGGCTTCCACATGAACTACAAGATGAATCTAAATTCATGGTAGCTTACTCTCTATCTAATCCTGAGTAGAAAAATCTTCTGTGTGAATTTTATCTTTACAATTTTATGCTATAGAAAAACACAGATTTATGATCAACTTGTATGTAGGGGAGAGCCAGCTCAATGCATTTGTCTCTATTTTGTAAAACCAAATTACATGGAAGGAAAGGGAATCTGAATTTTTATTGAAAGTTGGCTCAATAGGTCTTTGTATGAGAGCTCATTATGGTAAACCCTCTACCTTCCTCTCACATTTTAGAACTCATGCCTTTGATGAGAGATTCAATACACACTATCTTTCCATTCTGCAAAAGAGTATGGATGCCTTCACCTCCTATGAGGAGGAAAATTTTGAAGATATTTATGAAGGATGCTCAAAGAGGTGGGAACTCCTTACTATTTCCTTGAGAAGAAGGGAAGTAATTTCTCCAAAAATGTATCTTGAGTTTAGAAAGGGCAAAAGTATTATGCAGAATAATTCCCCAAGTCAATGAAACATACAGGAAAATATGGATGGGAATGTGAAAAGGACCCTCTACTTCTCACCCCCATGTCTCCTTGGCAGAAAATAGAACCTCAAGACCTTACTGAATTTGAACAATGGGAGAGGAAAATAGAAGGAGCAGGGTACAATACATCCAAGTTTAAACATTGAAAAATCCAGTTTCAGCATTTGATTTGAGCAATCAAATGAAATGCAGAACTTATAACCCCACTTTTGAAGAATTAAATTTGTAAAGGGACTTACAAACAAGTAAGTTTGGGGGAAATGATGAGGCCATAATATGTCCGATTAATGTATAATATATGATCTCATCTTACTCTCCTTTTGATTAAGTTTGATTGCATTGTGTGACTTTTAGTTGATCTGATATGAGTTAGGATGTAATTGTCTATCTTTTGATTGATTGTGATTCTAATGTTAAAATATCTAGAATTCTTGACAAGTGTGTGTTTGAATTCAGTTTTGTAATAAAGTAGGTCTAAATCAGTCAAGGAAATGAAGCAGAAGCGTTCAGTTTGTTTTCAGCAACATTTGTTCCCACACAACTTAGTTCCAGAACTTCCAAGCTAGTTCTGGAACTCCATCACACAATCATCATTTAGTTTCAGAACTTTCAGACTTAGTTCCAGAAATCCAATATTTAGCTCTGGAATTTTCGGACTTAGTTCTGGAACCCCTAGGGATAGCTCTGAATCTCTCACAGTTTGGAGCCTTAAAAAATTCCTATAGTTTTGGAACTTCTCCAAAGTTCCAAAAGCGATAGGGAGTTATCTATTTTAAACCACATCCAGAGATTTTACATCTACAACACTTTCAGTCAGGAAGGACGAGAATATTTCTAAATATAGATCTAGGGAGAGTTATCCTACAGCTATCTGATCAACCACAATCCGACTCAGCATCTATTCTAGGCATGATTCGATTTCATCAGAATCATTGAGACAAATGTGATTGTAAAATGTATATAAAAGTAAATCTAGAGTAGATAGATATATAGAAATAGAACAGAGAAGAGAAACAAACTAATTACTCAGATCCAGTACTTTTGTAATTCTAAATGTTTTATCAATAAAATAGCCATTCCTATTTGAGAGAATTCTGAGTTGTTAAATCCTTATTCGAGGAGGAGCAAGGGCCCACTCCCCCAAGGACTAGGATATTCATTTATTTGGTATTTATATTTCTTTAGCAAATAGCTTAGATCTATTAATTATGTATTGTTTTAATCCTTCTAGTTAAACTCTATTGTATACTTGTTCATGCAAGTGTTTAGATAGATTCTTATATTTCTTTCAATTGTTTTCGAGCATTCTAAATTGAGTGTGTTTACTTTCATAAGCAAGTGTGTTTATTTTCCAGCAACAAGTGTGTTTCCATTCTGCACAGTGTGTTTCCTTTTAGCAAATCCTTCAGTGTGTTTACTTTCATCAAGTTTTCATAGTTTGAATTAAATAAGGTTTTACCAAGAAGTCCTTAAGACATTAAAGAGATCCCCTAGAAAATACAAAAATAAATGGAATAGACACACCCCTAGTTTGATATGACATCAACAAGAAGTTGATTAAATGAAGGGAATGATGACACCCATCAGAAATTCTCAATGGGGGCAAAGTCTTGCGAAGAAGTCTGGGAACATGCGCAATGGGCTGAGATGATGTATGTTGGTGTGGATGAGTGAGAGGGTTGTAAGATGATAGTGCAGGATTTCCCCATTGATAGGGTTTCCGTGCACTAGATTTTTGAGCCTCCATTTCTTCCACCCACTCTATAATCTGGGCAGCATCTTAATGATAAAGTGCAACTTCATTGGGTTGTAAACTAGGTTAGTACAGGGGCCAACCAATGGACAAGGGACCTTGTAGAAATTATGTAGTACTTGACTCTGAGCTACATCATGTCCATCTCCATCTTTTTCACCTGCCTCTCAAAATCAGCTTCAGCTAAGGATTCACCACCATCATCTACATAAACATGTTCTTCATAAACATTTTGGTTAGAAAAAGTGGTTCGTATGAATTTTCAGGATAATGGGGCTTATAAAACTGATTTGGAGGAGGATTTTGAAACTATGGTGATGGAGAAAAATATTTCTGCTACTAAAAATGAGAATTCTAGGAAGGTAAAGAAGTCATGATTACACAACTTCAAAAGAGGAAGGTGGAACGATGGAAAAAATAGAAATGAATGAGACGAGAGGAGACTAGTCTCGAATGAATTAATGGGTGTGTTTGAATCAAAGTGAGTCATCAAATGTGTTGAAATATGCCTCTAAAGGCTGCATCTTAGAAAAAAACATCAAACTTATTGAGATGAAGATGTAAATCTCTTCACTCTTGTCCCACTGGGTGTGCCAGAAACTATTGGTCATTCAAAAGTGCACCCGTGTCTCAGATCTCGCAAGATTCAATATTTTTAAGACCACAATAGAACCGTATCCAAGTTGTGGTACCTTGCTCACTTGTTATGGATCTCCAGAGAAGGTTGGTTCCTCTACCTACCTCTAACACTACTTCTACTCCTAATGCTGAAATAAAATCCTAGACTAAACATGTCAAGGGACCAGGGTTAGAAGGATGTGCATGAAGGGGACATCCTAAGCTAAGGAAGGCAATAATGCCATGGAAAGGGTCAATTTCTCTCCATGAGCGGTGAAGGAAATAGAGAGGGCATGGGAGAAGAGGACGGATGGCATGTGCCAAAGATCAATGCACGAGATCGGCCTTCCAAAGACACACAACACATGAACATGGGGACTGCAAGTGGCATTACACACAATATGCCAAAAATGCAAACACATAGGTGAGATACATTGAAAATGAGAAAGGGAATACAAGAGTTCCATAAAACACAATTTTATTGCTTAAGGGATGCACAGCTTATTTACATTCACTCATGGGAGGTTAGAATACATTATAGAGACCATACCAAGGTCTAAAACCCATGGGAATTTGGCCACAATCTTGGCATGGTGTCGTCACAATAGAGAGGGATATTTTTTATAAATTAGAACTCTATTATTTATAGAAGAAGAAGGAGAGAAAAGGAGGAGAAAGAGATGGAAACTCGGATTCAAATATGCAACCACCAAAAGCAAGTGATAAATGTCTACAAATCTACTTGAAAGGCTGTCAAATGTGCTTTCCATGTCTGTTTGGCATGTAAAAGAAGGAAGAAAGAAAGATCTGATTGAAATCTAGTGGTTGAGGTTGATTAGATGTGTGCATTGATGATCAGAAAGATGTTTCCCTATTTTCCACCTACCAAATCCCACCTAAATATGATTTTGAAAATTCCAACATGTAGCTGATGTTAGCAACTTTCAAATGAGACTCGAGCATGTGGGAATCTAAGAACTACAGCAGAAGTTATGGTTGTCAAAAGTCTACAGGTCACTCTAACATGTAATGACACGTGGCACATGCATATTGGCTGAGGAAATTGGCTAATTGTTCATCTAATTTTTCATTTCTACCATGTGTCACGCACCGGTTGATTGTCAAGATTTTGTGCCCTATTTTCATGCTTTAGTAGGTTATGTGCATCACACTCAAGTATGACAGATGACGTGGCACAATGACTAGCGTGAAAGAAGGCACAAGGTGCGGAAAGGGAAACAGAGGAAAGGCACACACAAAGGTGCGTGCATAGGAGGAATAGGAGAATACTTGTAAGGGAAAAGTATGGGGAAGGGGCACGAGCATTCAACTAAAGAAGGGTACATGGTGGCGAAAGAAAATTGGTGCACGAGGGAGCTAAGTGTATGCAAGTGTGCAAGAGAAATGCCGTATTTAGCCACTTTGGAAGGAAATTATACATAAGTGTGTGTAAGGAGTGAGCGACATGATAGGAAAGAAATTGAGTGTGCAAGAAGAAGGTGCAAAGGTGAAATAGAAGGAGATAGAAGAATGCAGAGAGAAGGGGAATAGAAGTAAGAAGGAAGTAAGGTGTGTGGGGTACACAAAATAACCATGCCAAGAAAATTGTGTGCGAGGAGAAAGCTTGATTGCGCACAACCCGAAATGTGAAACATCGAGTCGAAATGAAAGTATAAGTTATCCAATGAACTAGGAGATTTATTGGATAATAGTAAACTTTTCATTTTATAAGAATTGAAGAGTGTTCTCATACTACATGTATGTAAAAATATTAATAAACTTTTTAGCTATTAATATGCAAATTTATTTTCTAGTTCAAAAGGATTTGTTTAATTTGTACAAGGATAAGGTTGAAATATTCCATTTTATTCTTTGGTTTCCTTGATGGTTCTCTAAGTTTTCTCCATCAAAATATTTCCCATTCCCTCATTCTTTCATATTACTTCATTACTTCATTTTCCATTTTCATTCCTTTTTGTACTTAGGAGTAAAAATTACCCAAAACAAAAATATTTATTTTACAAGGAAGGTGCCCCTCTCAAACGTAAAAGAAGATCAATCTTTCAATGACAAACTCTCTAATGTTGCAAGATTTTTTCATTTTCCATTAAGTAATTTTTGAAAAACAATAGAGAAATTTTTATTTCCAATAGGTTTTTGTGGCCCTCCGGGGATCAAGGTGCCTCATGAATTCAATTTTCTTTAATTTCAAGGAACTTCCCTAAGTAACTAAGGAAACATGGAGACATCCTGTGTATATTTTATTAATATGGAAATCAACAGATTCCATTTTGAATGAGGACTACAAAATTTATAGATATTAGATAGTCATGTACGAATAAATAGGATTTTACACAGTGCAACAATAAACCATACATGAATATATAAAACAAATATATGATTTTAATAATATAATAATACACTAACCATATAACAATAATATAATCACTAGTTACTCGACTAACCATCGTAAGTAGCAGCTAATTACCAAAGGTAAATGTTAAATTACCTAAAATAAAATAAGTTTTATGTAACAAATGGAGGTTAGAATCTATTTGTAAACTAAAATGTGAAATCAATGGATGATTTTGATAGTGATGATGAGGAGATAAATGATTCCATATATGTACCGACATTTTTAGACACGTAATTTTGGTCATTTAGAGTTGGGTAAGTGCATGGAAATGGGGGCCAAAGGGGGGTCAAAAAGGGACACTTTTTCCTAAAATAAGTGAAACTTGGACTTCATCAAATAATTCAAAGATGCCTATGCTCAAAATTTGACAAAGTGGTAAGAATAAGTACCATAGAGTTCGAATCTAGTTTCTAAACTAATAAAAAAATTAAATGGTTGAGATTAAGATGGTCAAATGTGGTGCACACACAAAGTATGTCTATTTTTGTGTCAAAAAGATAAAAACCTATTGTGTGCGCACCCCCCCTTTTTTGAGGTCTATAAAAAAATCAAATCCCTTTGATAGAAAGTTAACTAATACCCTACAAGGTCCCATTAATTTTTCATAATTTTTGGATGAATGTATAATTTTTATTAATTTTCAAAGTGCACATATCCCAAAAATGAAATATTTGTGTGTGCACCCCCATAACTTTGAGAAAAAAATTCATTTTTATTTTTTTAGTGCATGTAGAATGGAGTTTAGAAAAAACTACATTTTTTTATTTTAATTCGGATGAAAAATCATAAATTGTGCACCAAAATGTATGCATAGGTTTTTACAAGAACATAAGACACTAGTAAAAAAAAATATGGATGAAAACCTTAAACTAATCAGATTTTAGAAAGAATTATATCATCATCAAGGTAAAATTGAGCTTAACATCATAGTAGAATTTATTTTTGAATATTATGTTTTAATGCATGATATATTGGGGTGCGCACGTGAAATTTTGATTTTTTTTGTCAAACAAGGTTTTAGTCACACAGAAACAGTCCAAACCTTTGGTTTGGTAATCCAAGCCTATGGATTGGGAATTTAAAACCCAAAAAATGAGAAATACGAGTGTGTTATAACATGCTTTCGTTATAATGTGCTCACATTTTAATGTGTTATATGGTATATGTTTTTGTGGCATGCTTTTATTTACAAAAATAAATGTTTAAGTATATAAAATACTTTAAATTAATTTTAGTAAATATAAGATGTTAGGTTCACTCGCACCTTATGGAACTAGTTTCACAACTCCATCTATCACATTTTAGAATATAGTTTTTCATATTCTAATCTTGTCAGTACATAGGCATTTTTCATGATTTCAACATTCAACATTCAAGCTTATAGGGTTTAAATTATACAATCGATATTTGTTTTGTGAAAGAATATAGTCATTGTTTAGGTTTTGGGTCAATTTGGATTGGTTATTGACATTTTTAGGAGTGTTTAGGAAGATTTAGGAAATTTTTACTCATTCAAGGGAAATCTTCTCAACAACGGGTTTTTTAGGTGCAAGGAACAAACACTCTAATGGTGAAATGTGACTTATTCAAATGATCTTTGGATCTCCGTAATGAGTTAGGAGGAAAATAAATATGCACTGGAAATATATGTGAATCCTATACATATTGGAAATATTCATTTTTCTCTAATACTTGAAGGTTTCATGAAGAATTTCAAGATATTGTAGTTACCCCTTTCAGTTCCAGACAAAATTGGCCCTAAATTTGTAAGCACTAAAGATATGATCACCACATGGTGATAGGTTAATATTTGTAAACGTTAATAAGTACCTCTGGGAATGGGTACTATCATAAATAGACTATTTTTTACCATGGGTAAGAATCTCATGAGGATGGGGCCAATTTTTTTGAGTTGAAAACACATTCCTAACACCCCATTGTGTTTTTGAGTGACAAAACTTCTAACATAAACTTTAAACCCTAAACCCTAAGCCCTAAACCATAACCATAAACTTAAACCCTAAACCCTAAACCCTGAACCCTAATACCTAAACCCTAAACCCTAAAAATCAACCCTTAACCTTGAGCCCTAAACCATCAACCCTTAACCCTAAGCCCTAAAACCTAAACCGTGAACCCTAAACCATAAACCCTAAACACTAAACATTAAACCCTTAGTTTTAACCCTACACCATAAACCTTAAACATTAAAGCCATAACCCTAATCCCAAGCTCTAAACCCCGAACCATGGGCCCTAAATGCTAAACCATACACCCTCAACACTTGAATGCTAAATCCTAAATCCTAAACAATAAACCCTATACCCTAAACACCAAACCATAAACCCTAATCCTTGAATATTTATGAGCTAATAAAACACCCTCTAGGATAGTTCAATAAATATATTAAGCATATGGAGGTGATGTTAGAGAATCTTAGAAGTTTTGGAGGTAATTTAGGAAGATTTAGGAATATTGTTTAGGGCTTAGGGTTTAGGTTTTAGGGCTCAGAGTTTAGGGTTTAGAGTTTAGGGTTTAGGGATCATAGCTTAGGTTTAGGGCTTAGTGTTTAGGGTTTATGATTTAGGGTTTAGGGTTCATGGTGGTAAAAATAGGGTTTAGGGTTTAGGGTTTAGGGATCAAGGTTTAGAGTTAAGGGTTTAGGGTTTATGGTTGAGGGTTTAGAGTTTAGGCTTTATGGTTTATTTTTAAGGTTTAGGGTTTACGGTATAGGATTTAGGGTTTAGTGTTTAGGGTTCATGCTGGTAAAAATAGGGTTTATGGCTCAGTCTCACGGTTTAGGGATCATAGTTTAGAGTTAAGGGTTTAGGGTTAATCGTTAAGGGTTTAGGTTTTTGGGTTTTTTTAGGGTTTAAAATATAGGGTTTTGTGTTTAGGTTTTAGGGTTTCAGGATCTCGGGTTTAAGGTTTATGATTTAGGATTTAGGGTTTAGGAACAAGATTTAGGTTTTAAGGTTTAAGGCTAAGGGTTTAGGATTTAGGATTTAGGGGTTAGTTAGGGTTTATGGCTCAGGGTTTAAGGCTCGTAGTTTGATATGAAAATAATCAGATTATTACTACCTGATCTCAGACCCTTGTAGGCTTTAATTATTTGCCGATGATTTTCTCCTTTTAAGTAATCAATTTAAAAATTAATGCAAGACAATAAGACAATTGCACAAAGATTGATTACGGAGTTTGGCAATTGCCTACGTCTTCGGTTCATGGTCGAACCGTTCCACTAGTCAAAACTTGTAAGTTACAATAGTACTTTCACAAGAAAACCTAATGGAATTTTACTTGCCTATCAGTACACCAGTTCTTCAAAAACTTCCGATGATCATTCGAATTTTTCTTCACCTTCCTGATGCACAATCTCCTTTGGCTTCGATCGGCCTTCCCGACACTATCAATGCGACGCTAGCACTCCAGTCGACAATCCAGGATTTGCAAGTAATTGGTGTGGCTCAATGGGCCTATTGGGTAGTTTATAATTTACTCCCAATCACAAATATTTCATCTACTATTTCCTAAAATAATAGGTCAATAAACAATATTTGTTGACACATCTCACAAATAAGCTTAACAAATAATAAGCTTCTCTCTATGTGTTGTCTCGACAATAAATGCTTAACAAATAATAAGCTTGGGATCCCCACAATAAAATTGTGTCCATTACAATGAAATAATGAATAGGTACCCTATTTATACAATTTTTAGGGTCCTTGAATAATGCATTTGCATATAATCCTAGGCTAATATTAGCCTAAACCCATACATACATGAAATTTGGGATAAAATTCCCATTTGGGTGGATAGCATATTTTAATGGGATAAAATCCCAATTTGGCTGCTTTGCATTTTTATAAGGGATTAAATCCCATAGTGGCTGGGTGGCATTTTTATTTAAGGGGTATAAATCCCACATGTTGTTGAGTGATAAGATTTAAGGCTTTAAATAGCCTTCCTCCATGCAAACATAGTGGTCAAAGGACCACTTTGGAGCATAACCACCCCTCGTGCCACCGCTTACCACCTTCTTCCTCCACGTGGAAGATTCCACTTCAACCACTTTAAAAGGGGCTTAGCATAATATATGGTGGTAGTTTATACTAATGTATAAACATTTAATGTGTATGTGTGTGTGTGTGTGTGTGTGTGTGGAATTTATAAGTGGATTTACCAAGTAAATAAAAATTCGACCCATACCATGGGGTTTCAAAATTAATTCACTCGGTCATCATGTAGTCCACTTGTCATCTCCCGATAGGAAAATCGAGTGAATTTGATTCGAGTGGTGGCAAACCACGTGGTGGCTTGTGGACCCACCACGTTGGCGATAATACCATAGTCCACACGGCGGCGGGCTCCTCCGTAATAAAAGTTGAGCCTTTGTTCCCGTGCACCATTTTTATGCTGTTGAAGACCGGTGATCAAAAACCAACAAATTTCCCTTTTGCCTTTTCATCACGTTTTCATAGTGCGATGCTGGTCCAATATTGACCAGCTGACTGACAGAGTTGACTTTTTCCCGATCCTCGAACTTTGACCGACATATCTAGAGCTCCCAATGTCCGTTTGTCCATGTTCTCACAGTCGTTGGAAATATCTTGAGATGATCTTCTACACTGACACCATTTAGGGATGTTTAGGGAACTTTCAAAAATGATCCCCTAATCACACCTCCCCACTGAGAAAAGGCTTTTTGTCCCAAAAAGCTTCCATACTATCCTAATCTCAAAATCTGTTGCCACCTCTCGGAAGTGTTTGTAGTAGACCCTTGGGTCTTCTCCTCCAACCTTCTCACTTTGAAAACTTTGCTCCGATCCTAGGACTGTGGGTTATGGGCCCACGAAAATTTTTCACCCACTTTGATATCCGAAGAAGACCTCCACACCTCCACTTTATGGTGCTAAGTTTCTGAATGAAACCTCAACGCTCCTTCTGTGCGGTGCTAAGCTTCTTGATATCTGACAACAAGGATCTTCTTTGACTCTATAACACAGCTCCTGGCTCTGAGTTGATTCCACATAATCCAAACTGGTTTGAAGGAACTCCATGTTACGTAGAGCTTTGATTGATCCGATGTCGATGATGGACAATGCCTTGTCCCTTTTTCAGACCTCAACGCCTCCAATGCATGATGCTAAGCCTCTTTCAAGACCTCGAGCCTCCGATGCACGATGCTAAGTCTCTATAGACCTCAACACCTCCAATGCATGATGCTAAGCCTCTTTTAAGACCTCAAGCCTCCAATGCATGATGCTAAGTCTGTTACAGACCTCAACACCTCCGATGCATGATGCTAAGCCTCTTGCAAGACCTCAAGCCTCCAATGCATGATGCTAAGTCTATTGATCAACTACCATTCGTATGTGTGGTCATAATGCCTTGACACCGAATGATGTTCCGAGCTGATCTTTGAGAGATCTCTTCTTGTTGACATACTAATATCAGGTACCATTCTGCTGCATGGTCACAATGCCTCTACATAGAATGAAGTTCTGACCCGACGTCAATGCCAATGGTGATTTAGCTACCATTCTGTCTGCACGGTCACAATGCCTCTACATAGAATGAAGTTCCAAGTTGATCTCTACGAACTCTATTGTCTACACAAATGGCAAATCAATCTCCAAGCTTTATATGAGTCAAATCCTATATCCAAGTTATAACAGGTACTCACAAGCTAATTAGGAGATATGTTTGGAGCATTAATCAAATTTTCTAAGTAAGAAAATCCACTGAGTATGGTAAACCTTTCTCTCAACATTTTCTCACAAAATTTGATCTCCAAACTTAATACTACATACGATTCATCAATCTGAATTATGCAATATATAATTGAAAAATTGTTGACTTACCCATTTTAAAGGACTTTCACTTTCAGGTATTACCTGGTCCTGGGTTGACTTGTCAACTGGTGGTGGAGTAGAAACCTCTTTTCCTTTACAATAGGCCTCCATTCCATCTTTGGCTTGCCATTACTCTAATGGCGAGATGGATGCAGTTTCCAAAAATTTTCCACCTAATGCCCATTCCTCTAGCAATGAGCACAAAAATTCCTCTTAATCTCCTTCTTCTGGGATGAGGAACTCTTTCTACCATTTCTCGACTCTGCATGATGAGATTGGTCTTTCTGATTTGCCTTGTTCTTGATGAACGGCATCAACTTCTTCATCAGTGTCCTTCTCTTCCAGCATCTAGCCACTAAATGATTATGCAATCCACAAAAAGTACATGGAAAGGAATTCCACATCTTCTGAAAATCATAACCATACTTCTTAAGCTGAAAAAGTGGATCAAAAGTTTTATTGTGCTTACGATTATGGTAAGAAACTGGAGGTGGAATCTCATTACCTCTTCGCTGATTTCTCTTACCACATCTTTCTATGTGACGATGAAGCACAACTTTCCTACTCAGAATCTTCTTGCAGAGACTAGTGGGGTAATCACTTTGCTTTCGAAGCTTGTCTCCCATCAACGTTCTTGAGCATTCTCCAATTTCCATTCCCACACTAGGATAACCCAAACCTGCAAAATGAGGATGATCCTCGACCTATATTGGGTTAGCAATACCTTGGCCATTTTTACCAAGGCCTCTTCCATCAAATCCCATTTTATCTAGTAACTTGGATCCAATGCCTCTAGTATGCTTTTCAAACAAACCAAAGACTTCATTACCTAAATCCAAAACTAAATGGGAGGAAGAAGAAGATTCCAGTGGTGAACAACTTACAATGCAATCATCTGCCATGGTCACTCTACATCTAAAGTTGAAGGTATTTCCTTCCTCTGATCACCACACTGCAACCTTGCCAAGAGCTCATCCTTGGTTTGCAGTTCTGATTTCAAACGAGCATTCTCCTCTTCCAAGGAGTAATACATTGATCGTAGGAGAGAGTTCTCTTCCTAGATCTGGTGATTATAAGCTTCAATTTCCTTGAGCTTTTCCTGTTTAGACATCTTGCCCATAGTGCACTTGTACCTTGTTCACACAAACTAACCAACACGCACCAATCTTGAAAGCAATCACTCAAACTTAATCAGATTTACTGAAAAAAAATATGGAGCTAAACCAGCTCTGATACCAAACATGATCCGAAAATAATCAGATTATTACTACCTGATCTCGACCCTTGTAGGCTTTAATTATTTGCCGATGATTTTCTCCTTTTAAGTAATCAATTTAAAAATTAATGCAAGACAATAAGACAATTACACAAAGATTGATTACGGAGTTCGGCAATTGCCTACGTCTCTGGGTTCATGGTCGAACCATTCCACTAGTCAAAACTTGTAAGTTACAATAGTACTTTCACAAGAAAACCTAATGGAATTTTACTTGCCTATCAGTACACCAGTTCTTTGAAAACTTTCGATGATCAGTCAAATTTTTCTTCACCTTCCTGATGCACAATCTCCTTCGGCTTCGATCGGCCTTCCCGACGCTATCAATGCGAACGCTAGCACTCCTGGTCGACAATCCAGGATTTGCAAGTAATTGGTGTGGCTCAATGGGCCTATTGGGTAGTTTATAATTTACTCCCAATCACAAATATTTCGTCTACTATTGCCTAAAATAATAGGCCAATAAACAATATTTGTTGACACATCTCACAAATAAGCTTAACAAATAATAAGCTTGCTTCTAATATGTGTGTCGTGTGTCCCACAATAAGCTTAACAAATAATAAGCTTGGGATCTGTGTGTGTGTCCATTACAATGAAATAGGTACCCTATTTATACATTTTTAGGGTCCTTGAATAATGCATTTGCATATAATCCTAGGCTAATATTAGCCTAAACCCGTACATGAAATTTGGGATAAAAATTCCCATTTGGGTGGATTAGCATATTTTAATGGGATAAAATCCCAATTCATGATTTGCATTTTTTTAAAGGGATTAAATCCCATAGTGGGGGCTGGATTGTGGGTGGTATTTAAGTGGGATATCCACATGTTGTGGAGTGATAAGGTTTAAGGCTTTAAATAGCCTTCCTCCACGCTTTTTAGTGGTCAAAGGACCACTTAGGAGCATAACCCCCCTATGGATTTCCACCCATTAAACTTCCCCACCACCTTCTTCCTCCACGTGGAAGATTCCACTACAACCACTTTACAAAGGGGCTTAGCATAATGTATGGTGGCAGTTTTATATACTAATGTATAAACATTAATATATATATGTGTGTGGGGGGTAATGTATGTAAGTGGATTTACCAAGTAAATAAAAATTTGACCCATACCATGGGGTATCAAAATTAATTAACTCGGTCATCATGTAGTCCACTTGTCATCTCCCGATAGGAAAATTGAGTGAATTCGACGAGTGGTGGCAAGCCACGTGGTGGCTTGTGGACCCACCACGTTGGCGATAATACCATAGTCCACACGGCGCCGGGCTCCCCTCCGTAATAAAAGTTGAGCCTCTTGTTCCCATGCACCATTTTTACGCTCATCGAAGACCGGTGATCGAAAACCAACAAACAACTCCTTTTGCCTTTTCACCATGTGTCATAGTGCCATTGGTCCAATATTGACCAGTTGACTAGAGTTGACTTTCCTCTTGACGAACTTTGACCGGACATATCTAGAGCTCCCGATGTCTATTTGTCATGTTCTCACAGTCGTTGGAAAGCTCTCGAGATGATCTTCTACACTAAACCATTTAGGGATGTTTAGGGAACTTTCAAAAATGATCCCCTGATCACACCTCCCCACTTAAGAAAGGATTTTTGTCCCAAAAAGCTTCCATACTTTTCCTCGAATCTGAAAAACTCTATTGCCACCTCGGAAGTGTTGTTGTAGTAGACCCTTGGGTCTTCTCCTCCAACCTTCTCACTTTGAAAACTCTACTCTCAATCCTAGGACCTGTGGGTTATGGGCCCACGATGCTTCCATTGCCACTTTGATATCCGAAGAAGACCTCCACGCCTCCGCTTTATGGTGCTAAGTTTCTGAATGAAACCTCAACGCTCCTTCTGTGCGGTGCTAAGCTTCTTGATATCTGACAACAAGGATCTTCTTTTACTCTATAACACAGCTCCTAGCTCCGAGTTGATTCTACATAATCCAAACTAGTTTGAAGGAACTCCATGTTACGTAGAGATTTGATTGATCCGATGTCAATGATGGACAATGCCTTGTCCCTTTACAGACCTCAATGCCTCCAATGCATGATGCTAAGCCTCTTTCAAGACCTCAAGCCTCCGATGCATGATGCTCTCATATACCTCAACCTCCGATGCATGATGCTAAGCCTCTTTCAAGACCTCAAGCCTCCATTGCATGATGCTAAGTCTCACATGCCTCAACACCTCCGAAGCATGATGCTAAGCCTCTTACAAGACCTCGAGCCTCCAATGCATGATGCTAAGTCTATTGATCAGCTACCATTCATGTATGTGTGTTACAATGCCTTACACCAAATGACGTTTCGAAGCTGATCTTTTGAGAGCTCTTCTTGTTGACATACAATATCAGGTACCACTCTGCTACACGGTCACAATGCCTCTACACAGAATGAAGTTCCAACCCGATGTCAATGCCAATGGTGATTCAACTACCATTCTGCTGCACGGTCACAATGCCTCTACACAGAATGAAGTTCCGAGCTGATCTCTGTGAACTCTACTGTCTGCACAAAATGGCAGATCAATCTCTCGAGCTTTATATGAGTCAAATCCTATATCCAAGTCAGTAATGTACTCACAAGCTGATTAGGAGATATGTTTGGAGCATTAATCAAATTTTCTAAGTAAGAAAATCCACTGAGTATGGTAAACCTTTCTCTCAACATTTTCTCACAAAATTTGATCTCCAAACTTAATACTACATACGATTCATCAATCTGAATTATGCAATATATAATTGAAAAATTGTTGACTTACCCATTTTAAAGGACTTTCACTTTCAGGTATTACCTGGTCCTGGTTGACTTGTCAACTGGTGGTGGAGTAGAAACCTCTTTTCCTTTATAATAGGCCTCCATTCCATCTTTGGCTTGCCATTACTCTGATGGCGAGATGGATGCAGTTTCCAACAATTTTCCACCCGATGCCCATTCCTCTGGCAATGAGCACAAAAATTCCTCTTAATCTCCTTCTTCTGGGATGAGGAACTCTTTCTACCATTTCTCGACTCTACATGATGAGATTGGTCTTTCTGATTTGCCTTGTTCTTGATGAATGGCATCAACTTCTTCATCAATGTCCTTCTCTTCCAAAGATCTGCCACTACCGAATGATTATGCAATCCACAAAAAGTACATGGAAAGGAATTCCACATCTTCTAAAAATCATAACCATACTTCTTAAGCTGAAAAGTGGATCGAAGTTTTACTGCTTACAATTATGGTAAGAAACTGGAGGTGGAATCTCATTACCTCTTCACTAATTTCTCTTACCACATCTTACTTGTGATGACAAAGCACAACTTTCCTTCTCAAATCTTCTTGCAGGACTAGTGGGGTATTCACTTTGCTTTCAGAAGCTTGTCTCCCATCAACGTTCTTGAGCATTCTCCAATTTCCATTCCCGCACTAGGATAACCCAAACCTACAAAATGAGGATGATCCTCGACCTCATATTGGGTTAGCAATACCTTGGCCATTTTTACCAAGGCCTCTTCCATCAAATCCCATTTTATCTAGTAACTTGGATCCAATGCCTCTAGTATGCTTTTCAAACAAACCAAAGACTTTATTACCTGAATCCAAAACCAAATGGGAGGAAGAAGAAGATTCCAATGGTGAATAACTTACAGTTCAATCATCTATTCCATGGTCACTACATCTGAAGTTGAAGGTATTTCCTTCCTCTGATCACCACACTGCAACCTTGCCAAGAGCTCATCCTTGGTTTGCAGTTCTAATTTCAAACGAGCATACTCCTCTTCCAAGGAGTAATACATTGATCGCAGGAGAGAGTTCTCTTCTTGGATCTGGTGATTATAAGCTTCAATTTCATCGAGCTTCACTTGTTTAGACATCTTTCCCATAGTGCACTTGTACCTTGTTCACACAAACTAACCAACTACACCAATCTTGAAGCAATCACTCTAATCAGTAATCGATTTACTCAAAAACAATTATGGAGCTAAACTAGCTCTGATACCAAACATGATCCGAAAATAATCAAGTATTATTACTACCTGATCTCGGACCCTTGTAGGCTTTAATTATTTTCCGATGATTTTCTCCTTTTAAGTAATCAATTTAAAAATTAATGCAAGACAATAAGACAATTGCACAAATATTGATTATGGAGTTCGGAAATTGCCTACGTCTCCGGTTCATGGTCGAACCGTTCCACTAGTCAAAACTTGTAAGTTACAATAGTACTTTCACAAGAAAACCTAATGGAATTTTACTTGCCTATCAGTACACCAGTTCTTTGAAAACTTCCGATGATCAGTCGAATTGTTCTTCACCTTCCTGATGCACAATCTCCTTTGGCTTCGATCGGCCTTCCCGACACTATCAATGCGATCCGCTAGCACTCCGGTCGACAATCCAGATTTGCAAGTAATTGGTGTGGCTCAATGGGCCTATTGGGTAGTTTATAATTTACTCCCAATCACAAATATTTCATCTACTATTGCCTAAAATAATAGGCCAATAAACAATATTTGTTGACACATCTCACAAATAAGCTTAACAAATAATAATCTTAGAATCAGTGTTGTCCCTTAACAATAAGCTTCCCCACAAATAATAAGCTTAAGGATCTGTGTGTGTCCATTACAATGAAATAGGTACCCTATTTATACATTTTTAGGGTCCTTGAATAATGCATTTGCATATAATCCTAGGCTAATATTAGCCTAAACCCGTACATGAAATTTGGGATAAAAATTCCCATTTGGGCGGATTTGCATATTTTAATGGGATAAAATCCCAATTCAGCGGCTAAGCATTTGATAAGGGATTAAATCCCATAGTGGGCGGCATTGTTTAGTGGGTATAAATCCCACATGTTGTGGAGTGATAAGGTTTAAGGCTTTAAATAGCCTTCCTCCATGCAAACATAGTGGTCAAAGGACCACTTTGGAGCATAACCACCCCCTACCACCGCTTACCACCTTCTTCCCTCCACGTGGAAGATTCCACTACAACCGCTTTACAAAGGGGCTTAGCATAATGTATGGTGGTAGTTTATACTAATGTATAAACATTTAATATGTGTGTGTGTGTGTGTGTGTGTGTGTGTGTGTGTGTGTGTGTGTGTGTGTGTGTGTGTGTGTGTGGCATTTATAAGTGGATTTACCAAGTAAATAAAAATTTGACCCATACCATGGGTTTCAAAAATTAATTCAACTCGGTCATCATGTAGTCCACTTGTCATCTCCCAATAGGAAAATCGAGTGAATTCAACGAGTGGTCTTTGGCTTGTGGACCCACCACGTTGGAAATAATACCATAGTCCACACGGCGGGTCGGGCTCCCTCCGTAATAAAATTTGAGCATCTTTCCCGCACAATTTTTATGCTCGTCGAATACCAATGATCGAAAACCAACAAACAACTCCTTTGGCCTTTTCGCCACGTGTCGCAGTGCCATTGGTCCAATATTGACCAGTTGACTTTCCCGTTGACTGAACTTCACCGGACATATCTAGAGCTCCTTATTTCCATTTTCCAAGTTCTCACAGTCATTGGAAAGCTACCGAGATGATCTTCTGCACTGACACCATTTAGGGATGTTTAGGGAACTTTCAAAAATGATCCCCTGATCACACCTCCCCACCGAGAAAAGCTTTTTGTCCCAAAAAGCTTTCATACTGTCCCGAATCAAAACTCTGCTGCCACTTGAAGTGTTGTTGTAGTAGACCCTTGGGTCTTCTCCTCCAACCTTCTCTTTTTGAAAACTCTGCTCTAATCTTGGGACCTATGGGTTATGGGCCCATGACGCTTTCGTTCTTCCACTCTGATATCTGAAGAAGACCTCCATGCCTCCACTTTATGGTGCTAAGTTTTTGAATAAAACCTCAACGCTCCTTCTGTACGGTGCTAAGCTTCTTGATATCTGACAACAAGGATCTTCTTTGACTCTATAACACAGCTCTTGGTTCCGAGTTGATTCCATAGAATCCAAACTGTTTGAAGGAACTCCATGTTATTTAGAACTATGATTGATTTGATGTCGGTGATGGACAATGCCTTGTCCTTTGCTGCACCTTAACGCCTAATGCATGATGTTAAGCCTCTTTCAAGACCTCGAGCCTCCGATGCACGATGCTAAGTCTCTATAGACCTCAACACCTCCGATGCATGATGCTAAGCCTCTTTCAAGAACTCAACGCCTCCGATGCATAATGCTAAGTCTGTTACAGAACTCAACGCCTCTGATGCATGATGCTAAGCCTCTTGCAAGACCTCGAGCCTCCAATGCATGATGCTAAGTCTATTGATCAGCTACCATTCATATGTGTGGTTGTAATGCCTTGACACCGAATGACGTTCCGAGCTGATCTTTTGAGAGCTCTTCTTGTTGACATACAATATCAGGTACCACTCTGCTGCATGGTCACAATGCCTCTACACAGAATGAAGTTCCAACCCGACGTCAATGCCAATGGTGATTCAGCTACCATTCTGCTACATGGTCACAATGCCTCTACACAGAATGAAGTTCCGAGCTGATCTCTACGAACTCTAATGTCTGCACAAATGGCAGATCAATCTCCAATCTTTATATGAGTCAAATCCTTTAACCAAGCTGTAATAGGTACTCACAAGCTGATCAGGAGATATGTTTGGAGCATTAATCAAATTTTCTAAGAAAATCTAATGAGTATGGTAAACATGTTGTGGAGTGATAAGGTTTAAGGCTTTAAATAGCCTTCCTCCACGCAAACATAGTGGTCAAAGGACCACTTTGGAGCATAACCACCCCCTACCACCGCTTACCACCTTCTTCCCTCCACGTGGAAGATTCCACTACAACCGCTTTACAAAGGGGTTTAGCATAATGTATGGTGGCGGTTTATACTAATGTATAAACATTATGTGTGTGTGTGTGTGTGTGTGTGTGTGTGTGTGTGTGCATTTGTAAGTGGATTTACCAAGTAAATAAAAATTCGACCCATACCATGGGGTTTCAAATTAATTCACTCGGTCATCATGTAGTCCACTTGTTGTCTCCCAATAGGAAAATTGAGCGAATTCGATGAGTGGTGGCAAGCCACATGGTGGCTTGTGCACCCACCACGTTGGTGATGATACCATAGTCCACATGGCGGCCGAGCTCCCCTCTGTAATAAAAGTTGAGCCTCTTGTTCTGTGCACCACTTTTACGCTCATCAAAGACCGGTGATCAAAACCAACAAACAACTCCCTTTTTCATTTTCGCCATGTGTTGCAGTGCCATTGGTCTAATATTGACTAGTTGACCAGAGTTGACTTTCCGCTGATTGAACTTCGATCGACATATCTAGAGCTCCCGATGTCCTGTTTGCCACGTTTTCCACAGTCATCATAAATCTCTCGAGATGATCTTCTGCAGACCGACACCACCATTTAGGGATGTTTAGGGAACTTTCAAAAATGATCCTTGATCGAGTTTAGGGCTCGTGGTTTTGGGTTGATGGCTTAGGGTTTAAGTTTTAAGGTTTAGGGTTTATGGTTTTGGGATTTAGGTTTAGGGTTTAGGATTTAGGTTTTAGGGTTTAGGGTTTATGGCTTATGGCTTAGGGTTTAGGGTTTAGGGTTTATATTTCAAGGTGGTAAAACTATGGTTTACGATTTAGGGTTTATGTTTTGGGGTTCAAGGTTTAGGATTTAGGGTTTAGGAATTACGAATTAGGGCTTAAGTGTAGGATCATATGATACCTTTCCAGGTGTAACTCCCCTCTTGAGTATCATATTCATATTCAATGTATCACCGTTTAAGAGGGCATCTCCCTTGTCAAATCAATTATTCAATATGACGTGGAAGATGAGTAAAGAAAATGAAAGCTTGGAGAATTAGATTTCATTGGTAATTAGTACTAAGTATCAACAAGACTAATATGGCTTCCAACTACTCGACTAGGAGGGCATGACAATATTAGGACCATATTTCCTAGTCTCATGCCTAGAACCATCATTGAGTCCTTCTGCAAAATAAACATAATGATAGGGGTATGGCTAAGAACATGAAGGAGTTATCAATCACCTATTAAATATCTCGTGTTTAGTTCTAAATGGGATTCAGTTGTCCTATGGCTTAGTGACCTTCCATTCATTGATAATTCCTTCTATGATAAACCCATGCATGTTTTCAAAAGTGCCTTCAAAATATAGGGGTAGTCATCAAGCCTAATGAAGGGTGTGATGTGATGTGTCAAAACTATATATTCATAAGAACCTCTTCTTCCTTGAAATTATATGGTTTGTCTTAGTAATGATGTCTCCTTATATCCAAGGATCGAGGACTACTGGGGTCTATGGTAGGATTGGACATTCAGGAATCATCAAGTTTCTGAATCATAATGTTGTTGCATCTAGAGAAACATTCTCAAACGTTGGAGTAATGCATCTTGGAAAATAAAATTAACCTCAGAAATCCTCTCAAATTTCCAGTCTAGGTCATGTTCCTGGTCTTGTAGCGGGTATCAACAAAAAAAAACAAATTTGACTATAATTACTTACAAAATGCATTCCTTCGCTTCGAGTTTATCTTTATAAATGCAATTCGGCTTTCCAAGTTTTCCATATTTTCCAAATTTGGGGCGAATTGACATTCTGGACCTCTGAAGGCATGAAGAAAATGATGAGTTCATTTCCTCCAACCTTTCTTGAAGTGAATTTAAATGAAATGAAATTTGGAATTTAGAGGTGGCACGTGGTAGACATTGATTGTCCTGCCACCAATTTTGAGTGACAAAACTTCTAACATGAACTTTAAACCCTAAACCCTAAACCCTAAGCCCTAAACCATAAACCATAAACTTAAACCCTAAACCTTAAGACCTAAACCTTAAACCCTAAACCATCAACCCTTAACCCTAAGCCCTAAACCCTAAATCCTCAACCCTAAACACTAAAACCTAAACCCTAATTACAAAACTTTGAGTCCTAAACCACCGAACCCTGAACCTTGAGACCTATACCCTAAACACCTAACCTTAAGCCCTAAGCCCTAAACCTTAAACCCTAAACCCTAAACCTTTAACCTTAAACCTGAGCCCTAAACCCTAAACCCTAAGCCCTAAATTGTAAACCCTAAACCCTAAACCTTAAACCCTAAACCCTAAACCCTAAATTTTAAACCTTGAACACTAAAAATACTTGTTGGAAAGACTTATAAAAAAATATACTAATGAGAATGATTGAAATTGGTACAAAATTTTTGAAGGAGGGAAATTTTAGATATCCAAGAAAAATTTAGTACAACCCTTTTCTAAGCAACCCCTTCCTTATGGGAATCTTGCACAAAGAAATGTTACCCAATACATATCTTCTTTTTCCCATCACATGGGAACTATTTCACTCACTGTAATGTTTTGTGTCTTACCCATTCTTATTAGTATTGATAGAGAGTATTCAACTGAAAAGGGTTCATCTACTTTATAGGCATAACATTCAAAGAGAGTCATCACAATTTGATGCCTTTCATCTACTTGATATTTTGAAGGAGGGAAATGTCAAATATCCAAGATTAATTTGGTACAAATAAATGTTACCCAATACAACTATCTCCTTTTTCTATAGCTTGTGAAATATTTGGAGCTCCAAGAGTGTTATAAATTGAGAATAACAAGTCCAGTGGTATTTTTGGGTCTGACTGATTAGGATACCACTTCAAATTTGATCATTTTTACACTCTTTTGAATAATTATTTCATTTTTATAGTTTAGACTCCAATATTGAACATCTATGTGGCAACGACCATATCTATCATGAGAAATGTGAAGTTTTTGGAGTATGCATAATCCTTACCAAGTTAGTGAGATAAACTAGACACTTTCAAGGAAGAAGAGGTTCTGTGAATATGAACATGTATCAAAGTGAATCATGAATGTGAATCTGAGAATGTGGTTATTTTTCCAGCTTCTAATGGGTCATCTTAGATTACATAATACCATACATGGAAATATGAGAAATGTGAAATTTGTTTCAGAGTGTGAAGAAATTGACATTCAATAACACAAGTATATGTGGGGAGAAACATGTTTGGTAGAGATGTGTAATATATAAGGTTTTTCGATCCTTATAGTGCAGAAGATCAAGAGCAGTTTTCACTTTGTAATCACTATTGTAGACTAAAGATCAAGTGCAAAAGATCAATACCATTAGAGTGTTTGTTCCCTAAACATTGAACCCTAAATCCTAAACCCTAACCCCTGATCCCTAAACCCTAAATCATGGACCCTAAACCTTGAACCCTAAAACCTAAACCTTAAACCCTAAACTATAAACCGTAAACCCTAAAAATTAATCCCTAAACCTTAAACCTTATACTCTAAATCCTAAATCCTAAACATTGAGCCCTAAACCATAAACCATAAACCCTAAACCCTAAACCCTAAACCCCGAACATTGATCCCTAAGTTGCCTAAACCATAAAATTTAAACCCTCAACCCTCAACCCTTAACCCTAAACACTCAACCATTAACTGTGTAACATTACCAACAAAGGATTTCATATTGGTATTATGGTTGGATGAGGGTCGAATCTCAAGAATAATATTCATATTCAGTGTATCGTCATCAACGAGGGCAACTCTCCTATCAAATCGATTATTCAATATGACATGGAAGATGAGAAAAGAAAATGAAATATGGAGAATTATATTTCATGGGTAATTAGTACTAAGTATCAACAAGACTAATATTGCTTTCGACTACTCGACTAGGAGGGCATGACAATATTAGGACCATATTTCCTAGTCTCGTGCCTAGAACCATCATTGATTCTACTTGTACAAAATAAACATAACAACATGGGAATGGCTAAGAACACACAAGGGTTATCAATCACCTAGTAAATATTTATTTTTATTTTTGAATGGGAGTCAGCTAGCCTATGGCCTAGTGATCTTCTATTCATTGATAATTCCTTTTATGATAAACCCATGGATGCTTTCAAAATCACCTTCAAAAAGATATGGGTAGTCATCAATCCTAGTGAAGGGAGTGATGTGATTTCCAAACAACTTGAAATACATACATATTTAGAGGTCATAACATGAATTTACAAATATCTCTATCATTATAAATGGAAGCCAAGTAATGGTGTCTCCCTGTATCCAAAGATCGAGGACTACTGGGGTTTGTGGTAGGATTGGACATTTAGGAATCATCAAGTGTCTAAATTAGAATTTCATTACATCTGGAGAAACATTCTAAAACATTAGATTAATACATCTTAGAAAATAAAATTGAACCTTAGAAATCCTCTCAAATTTCCATTCTAGGTCGTGCTCTTGGTCTTGTTTCTGTTTTGAGTTCTGTTTCTAGTTGTGGTAATCAAATATAAAAGTTTTAGGAAAGGAATCCACACTTGAATAATTATTCTCATTTTGATTGTTGGAAATGCCAATGGCAGTGGCAATGCCTGTGGAATTTAGTTGGTGGAAAGTGGGGTTGTTCCCTTGTTGGTTTTTTCTCATGGTGTCATTGGTAGCCTTTCTAGTATTATCGAGAGAACTCCCCATGCTTGTGTGATAAGTTTAAAATATCCCTCAACTCTTGGGAACTTTTTTATCAGGATGCAATAACAAGGCTAGTTTTAGCGGGTATTAACAGAAAAAAGAAAACAAATTTAATTGGAATTATGAAATGCATTCCTTCACTTCGAGCTTATCTTTATAAATGCAATTTGGCTTTCCAAGTTCTCCATATTTTCCAAATTTGGGTCAAATTGACATTCTGGACCACTAAAAGCATGAAGAAAATGACGATTTCATTTCCCCAACCTTTATTGAAGTGAATTTAAACAAAATGAAATTTGGAATTTGGAGGTGGCACATGGTAGACATTGATTGTCCTGCCACAGATTTACTTATTGATGATTAATTGTTATTAGTTGTATTTATTTTCCATTATTAGGATAAGATCATTTTTTATATTTCCAAATCACTGTCAGGTTTATTCATGAGAATACAATTATTATTGTGGAACAATTGATGCAACTCCTTAAATCCTCCCATGATTATGAATACCTCTCCTATGGAACCCCATACAAGTGGATATATGTTAACCAAACTTTTCATACCTCCTTGAGATTGAGAAGGGTGTTTAGGGATGATTTTAGCTTGCTTGAAGATTTTGCAAAGTGTAAACAAACCAAGTGACCAATGAACCTTTCTCTTGTGCAATGTAAGGGCAATTTTGGTAAAGGCAAGTGAGAGGAGTCTTTAGATGAATGTTGAGCAACTAGATGAGTGAAATAGGTGGTTTAGTTGTCTGATAACATTATGGAATCCTAAAAATCCTAAAAATATCAATAACCAATCCAAAAGGAACCAAAACATAAACAATGCCTATATTCTTTCACAAAATAGATATCGATTATATAATTCACACCCTAAAAGCTTGAAGGATGAATGTTGAAATCTGAAAAATACCTATGTACTGACCAGATTAGAATATGAAAAACTATCTTCTAAACCATGACATGGAGTTGTGAGACTAGTTCCATAAGGTGGAGAGTGAACCTAACATCTTATATTTACTAAAATAACTTTAAATTATAAGAAATAATAAAATATAAGTAATAATAATAATAAGTATAGCATGAGCATGTTATAGCGTGTGTGCATTATAACACGCTCACATTTTAGGATTGGTAATAACTAAACTCGATAATTCGAACACGCTCGTGTTTTTCTTAAAATCATATTTGAGTCGGTTTTTTGGCCCCCATCTTTGTGCATAGGCCCAATTTTATCATGTTAGTTTTGGTTTACATCCCTTAGATATTACTTGTTCACATAAATTGGTCTCAAACACACTATCTCACTTTATAGTAAGGCTTAAATCCCTCATTCTACTTCTCAATCACCTACATGAATATTTATGTAAAGAAAAAACACCTTGTACCTCCTACACATGCTTCTTTAGATAATTAATTTATATTTTATACCTAATGGAAAAAATGTCTAGTAGGGACAAAATCAACTAATTGATTATGTTTGTATCGATCGGTATATTCCTTAGCCTCTTAACAATAAAATTTACAAATGAATGTATTTATATGAGTCTATATTTATCCTTTAGGTTTTACTTAGTGTGAAATGTTGGATCACTATAAATTCAAATCAATTCCACAAGTCTACTTACTTGGTTATTACCTACTACTCACTTAGAGATCTCTTTGCACACATCTTCCAAACATCAAACAAGATGTCCTATTATTACCTGATATAATATTATACACTAGGATAATCCCATAAGTAGGTCTAAAAAACTTAAATCCAAGTCAAGATCATTCACATCCAAGTTATAGAAAACATTATAAAGTATCAAAGAACCATATTCCAGTTGAAATTAGCATAACTAAACTTACATATATGTGGGAGAAATACATTTGGGTTTGATATCCACACAGGTAAATTTAGAAATCACATGGGTTTCATAAACCAAAAATTCCTTTAAATTATTTCCCCCATCTAATTTAAATCTAGGTGGTTGTACATAAAATATAGGGTTAAATATCATAGAACATGCACATTTATATGGAGAGATCGAAAGAGAAAATACCGTAGAAGATTGAGATGAATATGCACAAAATAAAATTACGGTATAAAGAACACCATGAGAAGTATATACAATAGGGATAGGTCCTTCTCGGCCATTTTCCCGAAGATAATTGGACATTTAGTTTCATATAAAAACTAACTACATCATTATTCTTACATGTTTCTCCTAGTTTCAAGGCCAAATTAGCCACAAAAGTATGAAGAAGTAAAAGTTCAATATCTTCTTATAAATTTACTATATTTAGTGTGTGCACTAATTGATCAAACATCTTAATCATTAATGGTATGTTTAGATCTATACATCGAGTATTATATATCAAACATCTTAATCTATGTATGTATGTATGTATGTATGTATGTATGTATGTGTGTGTGTGTGTATGTATGTATGTACGTGTGTACGTATGTATGTATGTACGTATGTAAGTAGGTATGTATGTATGTATGTATGTATGTATGTGTGTACGTATGTATGTATGTACATATGTATGTAGGTATATATGTATATGATTTCAATCCTAATTAGAGTTTTAGATTTATTTTAAGCATGCTTTGAATTTTAGGGCTAGATAATTTTTAAACATGCTTTGTGATTCAACACAAATTTGAACCCCTTTGTTACCTAAGGTTTATATTTTTCAATTATTTCATTTTTGCATGTTTCTAATATATGCCCTTTTGGTGTGTCATTATGATCAATGGTTAGCCATTGGAACACATTCAAATCATAGAAACCTCTAAAAGTGAATACATTCAATAGATACCAATTCTTATCCTGACCTAGATAATAAATAATTCATGAGAATGTGAAAAGTGATGATATCCTCATGCATTTTATTAATCAAAATATTCTTGAAAAATAAAATTTACCTCAATCAATGTAAAGGATCGGATAGAATCCATCCTTATGAGCTTAATGGTGTTGACCACAAGAGTATTTGTCCTATATACAAATTTTACAAAGGCCTTTGTATGCATCTTAATGATAGGATAAAGTTATTTAATTTCCCATCACCTCTCGAGGCTACCCTCTAGGTCAAATCAATTCAATTAGAAGATGAATCCTCCTTTTGAGCTCCTAATCATACATCTATTGTACCTATCTATACAATTGGTATTGGGAACCTAGTATTCCCCCAAAAAATTATTCCCATTTAAAATCATACAAAAATTTCATTACCTCTTGTGCATATACATGGGTTGTTACCCGCATCATCTTATATGCATTCCTTAAGCACACCATTTTTGATTTGTAGGATAAAGTGTTGTAGTTAGAGTAGGGTGTGTCTAGAGCTTAGCTAGTTTGTTTTGAACCAAATAATATATTAAATGTCTTTGGGATTGCTTCTTAAATCGGGAATTAATTTTTTTAATCAATTTTTTTCCCCTAAACTCGCACAATCTTAAATTTTCTATATCCTTAAATAAAATATCATTCATTGTGGCTAGACAATTGTCACCAAAAGACTATTAAGTGAAAAACTAGTTTTGTCATCATCATTCAAGGTAGTTTCTCTTGGAGAAGGTGTGTTTGAATGTTGTTATATCACTAGAGAAGGTTGCCTAGTCCCATGAATCATATCTTTTGTATTGAAATATCCATGGGGTTGATCCCCACTACTTCTTTCAATGCCAAGATATTTCCCACCCAATTCAATCTCATTCAAAATAAAGCCATGTGAACAAGTAATATTGCCCAATGAAAATGTTGGAAACTCATCTTAAAAATTAAGGGTTCCCCTACTTGAAGTTAGAACATTAAATTATATATGTTTCCCACTGCCCCTTGTCCCGATATTTTGTTGTAGCGGTGGCATATTTTTCCTCAAATGACCAAATGTATTTTGAATTGGAGGAGGCATTGTAAATATCGATTGTAGAAAACATGAGAAATTAAAACGACAAACATAAATTAGAATGGAATAATAGAAAATTATATATCATACATGATTCAAAAACATTTATTATTAGCAGAGATTGCATCTAGGATGCAGATGGTGTTTGTTGTAGTTTTATTTGTTGTGGTGGTTGTTGGGTAGATTGAAAAGACTAGGAGTGGGATTGGTACTGGTATTGTTTATCTAAACGTAATTATGATTAACATAGTAAATTTATCAATTTCTTCATTTTAAAAAAAAAAATTTATAACAAACTAAAAATAATTAAAATTAAAACATAAATGAGATACATATGTTGTTGTAACGAAGATATATCTTCATCATGTGTTTCATCAAATTCATATACAATTTTTGTTGGGCTAGCACAAGCCTGATGATATAAACCTGAGCTACTAGAGGTTGCACACCAAATAAATGTAAACAATTTATTTATATTTAGATGAAATTATATATACATTTATCATATTGGAATATAGAAATATTACAAACATGGGACTAGTGGCATGGTGGAGGTGTCAATTGGATGAGGAGTTATGGAACTCCTCATTCGTTTCATTGGATAAGAGATTATTTTTGGAGTGGACCGAGTGGTGTCCTTGGTCTGTGATCTTCGGAAATACTAATTGAATCTCCTGAAGATGGTGGGAAATTCCCTCTTATGATAGCCTCTCTTACGCTTGCATGCTCCAAAGAATAACCCTTATTATCATTCAACAATGAACTAAACATTAATTCCAAATATAATTTATAAACTATTAAGAAAATTAATGATAATGATTAAAAATAAAATAATCATAAATTTGAGAGATGGGACCAACCTCTTGTTATTCAATTTTCAAAAACATAGATGTAAGCTTGATGTGGAGAGCGAAAGGAATAGGGTACAACGTAAATTCAAAAGAGATTCATAATACAAAGAAATAATAAAAGATGTAGAATTAACAATAACAGTCTCATTAACATTAAGATTGCTTAGGTCATTTCTTATCAGGGAGGATGAGAAAGTGCACCAATCATATTTTTGGCCACTGAGGGTGCACACATATATGTAAGGGCACAAAATTGAATATCGTATATAGCTTCCCTACAATATGATTCTAGCCTGGAAAAATTACACCATACCTTACAGAAAATGGTTATTGAAATCCTTGAGGGGAATTCCCCTTTTTGAAGGATTTGGGGAACCTATAAATGTAAGGAGACAATTTATCAATATTAAATAAGAAAAAATCAAAATTCCTAAAATTAAAAATGATATAAATAGTAATATGATTACTTGAAACTTAGTTACTTACCAAGATTGCATCAATGGATAATTGGTAATGAGACTCAAAATATCTCTTCGTCAGATAAAATGGTCTTCATTGTAATAGGATCCACATCTTTGTGTGGTATTATTGTCAAACGTTGAATGTCTTCGGACCTTTCAAATGATAGTTTATGTGATGGGAGTTGAATGGAAAAATTACAAGAGGAACTGTCATAGGTTAATAGAAGGTTGTTGAGTGTTTTGGCATCTTAAAGAAACTAGGGCATATGAACTATCCCCGAGAAATTGGAGGCATAAATCCAATGTGACAATTAATTGGGGTCTTATAGGAGTTTGTATAGTTGAGGAAATACAAGGCTCTTATAAGAAAACTTATGGATTTGAGGTTCTTGCACTTTGAAATGGACTTCTTTCTCGGCATTTTAAGGTTCTGTTTGGATATGACCTTCTTTGCTTAGAGATGACGTAAATTATTATTTTGGGGCTCTAGAGATATTTGGAGACAAATTTACTAGTTTGGAGATGACTTAGAGATGACTTGGATGATATTGGTTGGTTTCTCATTTGATGAAAAGTGAAAATGAATAGGCTTCGATGTCTTTATATAGAGAAATGGTGAGAGTGCAACCGATTGGTAGCATGTAGAATGAAACCGATCGGTAGCATGTAGAATGCTACCATCCAAGAGCATAAAAAAATATAATTGAAGGGTAGTATGATAATTAATACTAGCCAAGAGCATGTAAGACGCTAATGATGGTGCATTTAGTATGATGTTGGTCAATAACACTTAGTATGTTGTTTACTAGTATCATGTAGAATTTAGAATGCTCTTCGGTCGAGTGGCATGCAAAATGTTGCCAACCAATAGCATGCAAAAATTATATTGACCGATAGCATGATAAATGCTACGATTTGAAAACATATAGAATGCTCCCAATCGGTAACATGTAGAATACTATCAATCGGTAGCATGTAGAATGCGAATGCTACTAATCATAGCATGCAAAGTTCTTGGCATGTAGCATGTAAAATTCTACTAGTGGAAAGCATGCATAATGCTACTATCTCGGTAGTATGAAAAATGCTACCAACTGGTAGGATGTAGAATTTTACTAGATGGTAGCATGCAAAATTCTACCGGCCGGTAGCATTCTGCATGCTACTGGGAAGTAGCATTCTACATACTAACAATTTGGTAGCATTTTACATGCTACTAAATGGTAACATTATGCATGGTACCGAGTTGATAGCATCTTGCATGCTACATTACTATATCATGCAATCTTCTATTGTTTTTACAAACATCAACCTTTCAATCAATTTTCCAAAAAAAAATCCATCCCCACGAAACAATTTTTCATAAGATTCGCCTTACTTTCGAAAGTCATTTTTAGAAATTCACCAACTAATATCTATGTTTTTTTATTAGGGGGTCTTAAAATTTACCCCGGTTTTGTATAATGTGCATTGATTCTTGAGGTGCTAAGGTGAAGAACAAGTCATGACCTAATGGAGTCGAATTGTATGATTGAGCACAATGCTTTAAGTTTAGTCAATAAATGTGTAAATGAGGTGATGTTGGGATAAATGTCAAAGGATTATTTCCAAGTGCTACATGACCAAATTTATCGCACTACAAAAATATGGAATATAGTAAATCTAAGAAAAAAGTAGATTTATCATTATGAGAAATATTTAACCGCATAAAAATAATAATGAATATATGGAATTTAATATGCAACACATCTATCCATAACACATATAATTAGGCCTAATTAGGTCCAAAATAGTATATAAAAACTAGTTAATAATTAATAGTCTAAAGCAATGGTAATAAATTGGGGTTTAGGATTATTTTGTTCCCCAAAATGATTGGGATATAGTCATCATATTATGAGAGGGCAACCCATGGTTTTAGGGAAGATAGAGAGAACATGTAAAACAAAACGTGAGCATGACACTCTGTTAAAAAATAGTGTATGGAAACTAAAATGTCTAGACTACATGATGATTGGATAAAACTACTTATAATTCTATGTTTTGTGATAAATACATTCACCTCTCTACTCTCTAAAAATCCAGCTATGTTTTTATGAAACTTTACTTCAATAAATATGGTGTCAATCTTATTCTTCCTAACCCTAATTGGGTTGTCAAATTTGAAACTAAAGGAAAAAATATTTTGGGGTATGCATTACATTAAGGGATAACTAAGCTATCTTGGTTTTTGTTAGACCCCTCAACATTGTACATTATCAAAAACATCACACCATTAAATATAAAAAAATCTTTTACTTGACAATGATGCAATGTGATGTTTTTCTACTATGAACTTTGATACTTCAATGAATGTTACAATGATAATTTAATTGTCACACCCCATTATTAAATGGATTTTATGTCGTTATGTTTGATGGTTGATGACTAAATTAATTGTAAAAGTTTATTTAATAACTATACTTATATTATTGTATATACAAATATATACATATATGTATATGTGAAAACATATACATATACATATATAATCATATATGTATATGTGTGTAATTATTTCATTGTATGATTGTTTTGATTCAATAACCATCTTCTTGGTTGCATATTGTTCGATGTTGATTTTTTGGATTTGTAAGACTACAACTTTTTGGTTAAGATCGTTGCATGATAATGATTTGTATTGACTTTATTAACTAGTTGTAAGTGTTATCGATATTTGGAAAAGGTACAAATGTAAATGTTGTAATTGTAAGGTTGAACTTCCTTGGCATTACAAACATGGTCATGGACCATCGACAAGGTAATAATTTTAATGTTTATTGCTTATTGGATTAAAATGGGTCATCGACCATTGTGCCAATATAAAGTTTAATAGATGAATTTAATTTAAGATGGTCATAGACCATGGGAGGTATTTAAGTTGATTATTTTTTATTACTTAGGAAAGGTCACCAACCATATTGCTTGGCAAATATTAAGCTTGAGGATTATGGATTATGGATATGATGGTCAATGACCACTTTACGAAGTAAATGAATAAGGTAAATTTTATTGTTTAAATTTTTTAAATTATTAGCAATGGTCATCAAACATATTATTTGGCAAAGTTAAAATTTTTAATGTAGTTCCATGGAACTTGGCAGGTGATGGACCATGAAGCATTGTTTTTTGAAGCACCATGTCAATTGCATACACATTGTAAGTGGAGGGAAGGATGGTCAATTGGAACCGCCCTCATCTATGACATTTAACAAAAATATGGTTTTTGGGGAAGAATAAAGCTTGCATTGCAATCCAAAATACATGCTTCCTTCCCATGTCACATTTTTTTGTTTTGTTTTTTTTTCTTGCTGGGAGATGAATATTTTGGAAGGAGGAAAATGTGGGAGATTGTTGTGGACAACTACATGCATGAAGGATCTACATTTAAATGGTGAGTTGTGTTTATTATTGTCATTTTGGGTCTTGGAAATCTTGGGAGATTTGATGAAAATGTGAGTTATCGGTTTAAGGGAAAAGAGAAAAAAAATGAAATCAAGGCAAACATTACTAGGCATGGGTTATTTTACTTACACTCTTGTTGTTTTTAATATGAAATTGGTGAATATGTTTTGGTTTTTCTTAGCTATTCAAATAAATATGGATTGTATCTTTCTCTTATTCTTAAAACTTGAAAGGAAAATGGTAGGAAAAACAACTCTATGAGATAGGAAATGGGTCTTTGTGTTGAATGTGAAATATGAATTTTTGTTATTTTAACATTCTTCAAGTCAACTATTTTTAAAGGGAATTTTAAAAGGAAAATGATTTCATAATTGGCTTTATTTGAGTCTGTTGAAGTCGAATAAGAAATGGGTATTTTTATTGAATTCGATTCAAATATTTCCCATCTCTAAAAATGTGTTTTGGGTCATTTTTAAACTTTTGATTTGAAGAAATTTTTAAAGGTATTCTAGTTTGCAATTTTACCTTAAAAATATACATTGGATTTTGTTTATCATCTCGAATAGAGCTTGTTGGTAGTACACTGGTTTTGGGATTTTTTCTTGTGTTGGTATGGTTAAAAATATGGAGTTTCCCATCCATTTCAGTATGGAAATATTTTTGAAAAATAGGTAAAAGAAATGAAAACATTGTGGGTTTGTTGGGAAATAAAAAATTTGTAGATTATGTCATTTTTGGATTATGGTTTATGTTTTTATGGAAAATATTGATTCATATAATTTGAGTTTTTGTGTAAAAGGTGATAATAGTTGATTTGGTCAAATACGCTTGTTAGGCTATGAACATTATTAATGATATTCCAAATAATATTATTATCGACATGATCCTCATCCTATTTAGTCTGAAATTTAGTTTTTAAGAACAAAATAAGGTAACCCAATACGGGATTAGTTATGCAAGTTGTTAACAACTCGTTTGAGCTCACCTTTGTTGATTTAAAAGAATGTTTTTATTTATTTAAGAGATCACCTGGAGTTGGGTTATTTTAACTTGTTGATTCTAAGACCTCCTTGGTTTTGCAAGCACGGTGTGCTAGTAGTTTTTGGACGAAATTGATTGTTGTGGTTTAATCATTGTAATATTGATTGTTTATGAACACTTAGTTCATCCTTAGAATAATTTGATTATTGGTTTGATCCATTAAAAAATAGTTGGTTAGTTAGATGGTTGACATTTACTTATCATGACTATTTGACTTCTTGATTTGAAGTAATGATTGTACAAACAACTATTAGAAATATATGATTACTTGTAAAGTATGATTTTGTTCCATCTCCTTTGCATTATTTTTAGAAATTGATGAAGGAATTAGTTAAGTTCCTCCAACCAAATATGACTGTTATACATGGACAAAGTCTACTTTGTTAGAGTTACTCTTAAAAATTGATTGATGTTTTTATGAAATCTTAGTCTTAAATATGACAATATTAAATTGTATTAGTAAGTTATTAATTGGTCTAGAGATTTGTGAATTAGTTGTATTCTTGAATTGATTGAGCACATAGCTTACTTTATGAAGCATCATTCCATTTAATAATGATTTTATAACGTAATTAATGAAATAGTAAATTTATAAGTCATTGGTTAAGTTAGCCTTAACATATTTATTTATTTCTATTAAATACAACAAGATTATAAGTTAAGATAACTCATGCCAGTTCATAGAACTGACCATGTATACATTTCTCTCTCTCCTTCATTAATGCGAGATGAAGTGATATTGTTAAATGAATAACCAGATTATATATGCATGATTTCTCATTTATATTGTTTAAAAATCCATTCAGGATTATTGTATTTAATTGTATTACGAAAGTATTAGTTTCGTAAGTTGATCGAAGACATTTTCCTATTGTACTTTTCTAAAAAATTGTATGTCATCATTTTGGAAAATAAGGATTTATCCTTGTGAAGTTAAATAAAATTTCTTGTTGTTTCGTATCACACTTTGTGAGTTATAAAGGTGTTTATAATGTTGTTTTTACAACAGATTATGAACTAAATTTATTAATATTATGTTATGAAACTATATCTTGTTTAATAATTCATCTTGAGTCAACGAATTTGACGATTAAAAAACCTAGTATGATATGGACATCATTACAATGAAAACAACATTACAAGCTTATTGTTCTTTATTAAAATGAAAATTATTTAATTGTTGTTTGTTTTTAACAACAATGTATAAATAGAAGTTAATATCTGTTAAATAAACATAACTAATTTTTATAGTTTCGTTAGGGATGAACAAATGTGTCATTAATGACCATGGTATGTTATGGTAAACAATACAACGTAAACTATGTTACACTAGGATTGTACCTTATTATATAAGTTATACAATTCATATAGATTGATGATTAAATGAGATAAAGTGAATTAATCATATTAAATGATGTACTCATGTGATTGAGACCAATATTAAATATGAAGTGAATGGTTAATATAAATGTGAGACATACTTAATTAACCTATAGAATAACGATAACACTATGAAACGATAGTAAGTTAAGAGGTATTTATTAAAAATAATAACTTGATTGATTAGTTATATGACTATCTCTATCGAGAAATGAATGACGTGTTACGATACCTTATAACATATCGTAACGATAAACCTAGTACTTAACCTAAATAGATAATGAATTTGTAAATGAAGTGTAGGTATCTTGAAACATCGTTCTTATTAACGGAATCTTAATCATGTCATTGAGGATGGAAATAGAAAAGATAGCGAATACATAATTGTGCATTGTCATTATGTGATCACTACCTTTCCCATAGGGATCCTAAGATGGGACTGATAGGATCCTCTCAATTAGAATAACGAGTCATGATCCCTGCATCTTCAAACAAATTGAAATTTAATTTCTTAAACAATGAAATGAGATCTAGATAACTATGTAGAGATGGTTGTGTGGTGACAGAGATACATTCTATTGTCTAGTGTGCAGACATGAAACTAAGCTTGCAAGACAACGCTTAAACCTTTGGCCAAAGTAGTGTAACTAGTTGATACATTGTCTATTCACCATTTTCGTATCTTTTTGTGTTGGATACCAGATGGAATTCAACATGTATGATTTTGACGTCTACACTTAGGAGTTACACATAGTTCTTAAGACTTGTTAAAAAGGTTTAACCAAATGTATACAAATTATACTCACTCGGTTAGAGTGAAGATAAGGGGGATCAAGTAGATCTAATTGAACCTTATAGCTGCACATGGTTATCATTTGTTATCAGATGGATTGTAAACATTTAATTATGTTGGATTTTAATTACTGCAAGATGAAAATCATTGAAGGCATTAATTTTGATTAAGGGGTTTGTTTTTAAAAATTCCCTTAATTTGGATGAAGTATAACATGGGTGTTACATTTTGTATTAGATCTGTAAGTTATCAACTCTTTAACTTAATGGATTCATATTCTAATAGAACATATTATTCTTGTCTAACAAAATATGATGGTTAGGAGAAGGGAAAACAATGAGGCTAAAAATACAACCCAAAAGATAGATGAAATTCTAGCAGTCCTTTAGGAAACTCAAAACCATGTAGTTATCTTGGAGTAGCAGGTTGTGGGTGAGAACGAAGAGGAAGAAGCTGAGGTGTAACAACCTATAGAAAATGAGGAAGAAGAGCCTAATGCTGAAAAATTATAATATTGGAAATCAGCTAGAAATAAAAGAGCCCACTTGGCAGTTAAACTATCAAGAGATATCAAGTGGATTAGTCCACCCAAGTTTGATGGAACAACCTTGGGAGATGGAGCTAAGAACTAGTTGAGAGAAATGGAAAAATATTTCGAGATAAGATACTTTTCTAAAGAAACCAAGGCAATTTGGGGTGCATTTCATCTCTCCAATGAAGCATCTTTGTGGTGGGACAACCACAAGATGGAGTTAGGAGTTGATACAACTAGTATCACTTGGGAAAATTTTAAATTTTACTTCCACCAATGTTGGTTACCACAGATATACTTTGACCAAAAATGTCTAAGTTCTAAAACCTAACTTAGGGTAAAATGAGTGTGACTGAATATTGGAAAAAATTCACCAAATTGTTGAAGTATGTACCACAGTATCAAAAGGATGAAAAATTCAAATACATAAATTCATTAGGGGTTGAACCCCATCATTGGAGGTGAAGTAGATGTGCATGGTCCTTCTACTATGGAAGTTTTATTTGAAAAGTCCATTAGGAAAGAGAAGAAGCTACAAGTAATTTCTGCTCATAGGGATGAAAAGAGAAAGAAGAACTTCAACTCACCTTTTCCTTTAGCACCTCAAAAAACATGGTGGAAGAAGGTTGGAAACAAAATAAAGAATGGTAAAAATAACACAACATAGATAAACCTATTGTAAATACAAAGAGAAATGGGAAGAATAATGTTGCAGCAAATGATAATAAATTTGAAAAGAAATGATATTTTCTGGATGTTTCAAATGTGGTGGTGACCACGCTAATAATTGTCCCTAGAAGAATCAGGGGAAAAATCAACAATAGAAGATACACATTGTAGTGGCTAACCACTAAGATGAGAAATAAGATATTCCCATTAAAGTGTTAGGTAAGTTGTATGGACTTCATGTTACTATTTTATTTGACACCGAGTGTAACCGAGTGCTTCATTTCTAGTAAATTAGCTAAAAATGAATAAGAAAGTTGGTTATATGAAAAATACATGGATTGTACAATATGGGAATAATGTTGTTCAAATTATAGACCAATGTTTGTTTGATGCAACATTGGAATTACCTAACTTTACCACAGAATTGGACCTATATGTAGCTCCTCTAGGGTCTTATGACATTATTATTAGTGTAAATTGGTTGTCCCAACATAAAGCAATTGTTGATTATTTCAAAAATGAATTGAATTCCTTGATGATATGCATAACACAAAAATCATACGGGGCATAAAAAGGAATTTTGAAGTCGGGAAAATTTCTACCATGTACCTTAAGAAAGCTAAAAATAAGGGTTATATGTTGTATGTGATAATTTTTTCTAATTTTAGTGAGGAAGGTAAGACTTCCTTAGAGGATTATCCATTGTTATTCTGAGTACAATGATGTATTTCCAGAGACAAATTACCTTGACTTCCTCCTAGACATAAGTTTGATTTTTCTATTGATATCAAACTTGGAATTGAACCAATATCTAAAGCACCATACAGAATGAAAAAAACTAAATTAGTCAAACTAAAATCATAACTTCATGAACTATTTTCTAAAGGACTAATTTGATTGAGATTTTCTCATTGGGGAGTACCAATCATCTTCGTTAAGAAGAAGGATGACAAGTTAAGACTATGCATTAATTATCGCATGCTTAACAAGGCCAAAGTTAATAATAAATATCCTTTACCAAGAATTGATGACCTTTTTATCAAATGAAATATGCATGTCTATTTAAAGATTGATTTGTGATCTGGTTATCATGAGCGAGGATAAAGGATGAAGATATTCATAAGACATTGTTCAGAACAAGATACATACATTATGAGTTTACAATGTTACCTTTTGGACTCACTAATGCACCATGCATTCATGAACTTAATGAACAATATTTTTCAGAATATCTAGATAAATTTGTACTAGTTTTCTTGGATGACATTTTGATTTATTCTAGAACATAGAGGAACATGATGAATAGTTGAGAAAAGGGTTGGATGTTCTTGGAAAAAGAAAATTATATGGTAATATCTCAAAGTGTTCTTTTTATCGAGAATAAAGTGCAGAACTTGGGCACATAATCAATAAAGATGGGATTTCAATTTACCGGTTGAAAATAAAATCCATAACTCAATCATCGGCGCTTAAGAATGTATATGAAATTAGAAGCTTCATAGGGTTGGTTGGTTATTACATAAAATTCATGAAGGATTTCTCTAGAGTGGATGCTCCAATAACTTCTTTATAGAAAAAGGACAATAAATTCCTATGGAATGATAAGTGTGAAATAACATTTAATATGTTGAAAGAAAAAATTACAAAAGAACATGTTTTGAAGGTTCTGAATCCCAACGAAAGCTTCACCATGGTAACTAATGCCTCCGGTGAAGTTTTGGGTGGAATACGTTGGTGTGAGTCATTTTCTACATCACGTGGTGAGTCATCTCACTTAGGGGGGTCATAGGTCTTAGGTGTCGTAAGGGTAATCATTGGATTCCATATTTCGGTGTGTGTTAGTGCGTCGTATGGGAGTTACTTTCCATTCTGGGAATGTAACTCCCCTTCTCCACTTGAGGAGGTATACTTACTTGCACTAGAGGTTATACAACACCCCCTTATTTTTCCCCTTCCCTTTTTTAGATCTATGTGGAATGAGGATATTGATATTTTACTCTTTCCTTTATTTGCATGCACAGTTTCATGGTTGATGCTCGCTCCCTCATGGAACCTCATCACGCTCTGGAGTGCAACTCGGTTGATGTTCATGTTATCCTGCAAATCCTCCTGTTTCCATGTTTTCACTTTATTCATCATGGTATCAAAGCATGTTGTTGGGATCTATGTTACTCACCATCTTGTTTCCTACTACTCTTTTTTGTGTTCTACTGATTTTGTGTGCAAACATCATAATGGATATTCCATTTGTGCACTTAATGCATTGATTTGGTCTCATTTTCAGGTTTAAATATCATTTCGGTGCTTGGATTGAGTGTTCTTGGTTTTTTTGGGTTTACCGGCATTACATATAGTTCTAGAGATTATTTTATTTTTAAGGTTGCAAATCACATGTTGAGTTATTGTTTTGTGTGTTTTTGAGGTTTTGAATTGATGTATTTGGGCCCAACTCGGCCCTTGCTCACCTATCTCGGGAACCAAGTTTCACCAGCTCACCGCTTTGAGCACTACCTCAGCTCACGTATTTTTCTCATTGAGCTCCTTCCCCATGTCACCTCCCAACTCGTGGAATCCCCGCCTCACACACGCGTGCATCCGTTTTGTCTCTACATTGGTCTAAACCCCACCTTGCCTCATTACATCATGGTATACTTCTCAAATCTATCTCGGTTCATGTTTGACATCAACTTGCTTACATGGTTACTTCATTACCTCATGCATGTATTTTTCCCTCCCATGCTTTGGAGACTTTCCCATCCCCTGCACACATCCTACTCGCGTCTCGTGCTTTGATCATCGAAGCCTGTCATTTGTGCTTGGACTTTTGGTTCCTACATCCGAGCTTGGTTTTTCTTCCCTATCTTAGTTCCTTTTCAACCCCTTGATTAATCCACACTCAAACCTTCCTTGGATGCTCCGCTATCAACTCACGGTGACACCCTACTCGACCACTCTTCGATGCATCTCCTATCTCGACAACTCAACACAAATCTCGTCAACTCCGCCAAATTTCACTTGATTCCCGGCTCGATGTGTTCAATGGCTTCTAATCTAGCTTTCCACATGCCCCCAACCTCCAACTCTTTCTCCCCAGGTGATCCCTTCATCTCGGTGTAACTCGGAACTCTCCCCAACTTGACGCTCATTCAAACTCCCGGTGACTCACCCATCCGATTCATCCCATCAACTCACCCACCGAGCTCCTTTACCTCCCCAATCTAAGCTCCACTACAGCCAACTTTCCCCTGTAGCTCGTCGAGCTTCCCCTTAGCTCACCCTTGGGCGAAGGACCTCCTCTACCCCTCATTTTGAGTTTTTTTGCATTTTTCCCTTTTTTAATTAATTAAGCTAATTTCAAGGGAAAATTAATAACACTCATCATTATAAGGGGGAGTATATTTTTACGGGCTCTATTTATAGAGTTATTGGGATTTTCCATGTCTTTTTATGGCTCGCCTATTGTAGTGCTCCTCTTCACATGTGGCTATTGAGCGCGTATTTCACAACCTTGTGGCAAGACATCCCCTTTTTAACGATGTGATACACCTTCTCTCACATTGAAAAATGTTTGTACCCTTGTTGTGCTTATGCCCTTTTGTGCTTGATTACATTTCATTCCTCTGCTTCTGACTAGGACTTGTTGTGGCCTCCACTCATGCACAATTTTTTGTGTATTACAATGTGAGTGGTCAACTATCTAACATCACATGAGCATACCTTAATGTAATCCTGCACTATTTATAAAGTGATGCAAATTGGGGTTATCGTTGTTCTCAAGTGTTATATTGCACATATATGTATTATCAATGAGTCGACATCTTGCCACCTTTCTTGTATCCACACACCCTCTTCTCGTGCACCTTGCACTTCTTTCTTCTACATCATGGAGGATGCTCTTTCCATATTTGAGCATCACAAGATCATTTTACGGCCTCCGTCACTTATTCTTTGTGAGAGAACTATACATCATGGCATGCTTCTATAAAATGTTACTTTGCTCATGAGGGCCTTACTCCCTTTCTACATGGGCCAGTTCTTATACCAAATGATTGTCATTGTCTTGAGGACTATCTCAACATTTACGACCATTTTTTGGTCACTTGATGTTTTATGTCTCCAGACCTTTCTTCCTTCATGTGGAAGACTCAGATCCTCCCCACACCATCTGGAGAATCTTTCATTACTTGTTTGGATACCCTTTACATAATTTTGTTGTTGTTAATAATATAATTATCTCCCCTTTCTCTTCATGTGATGACATTTATGTTGACATAAACTCATTTGTTTTTATCTTTGATAACGAGGATTGTGCTTATAGTTACGAGAACAAGAGTACTACTAAGGAATCCTCTCCTCCTTCTCTCGTCTCTATTCTAGAGTATGTCGACACTTCTCCCTTCTCATCATACATTAGACAATCTTATTCCTAGCCTCATATAGTCATTACATCTACCTCCTTTCAAATTATAGTATGCGAGGCCCTTTCCACTCCACTTCCTTCGATTGATGAGTCATACATGTCAGACATCTCTCTTTTATTTGTCGATCCCCCTCTTTGGGATGAGTATCTGCCAAAACCTTGTCATCTCTTCACACTACCTACTTGTGATGTAGTACATAGAGTTTCTTATCATTTTATAGGTGTTTCAGAGGATTCCTTCATCTCCTTTATTAGGAGTGCCCCTTCTGGGAATCTTATCACTTCCACTTTTCAGGAGATCATCACTAATCCACTATTGCTTGTGGATACTATTTCTATTGTGGGGGTTATTGTATTACCTTCACTTCACTTGGGAATTTTTTCTATGGATGTTCCTCTTTCACACTCTGATAATTCTATGCCCATGGCATTACCTTTAGTTCCTTGGCACTCATTTGATAGAACTATGTCACATTTCCATGGACCAAATTCAAATTTATTTGTACTACTACTTCGGTTTCCTTCACAAAGTGGGAATACTTCTTGTGCTCCATTTCTATCCTTCCCAAGGGCAGACACACAATTCGGTGTAGTTGGTTCTTCTTCAGTCCATTAGCCAAGGGCTGCATCATCGACAAAATTCTTGAAAACTTTCTAGAGTTGTAAAGTTTAAATATGTCTATGGCTTCTTCTGCATTCCTCTTGTATCCTTCTTCTCCTCTCTTCTTCTTCTTCCAAAGATATTTCCCTTTTGTACATGGGTACCTTATTAGGCTTCTCAGTTGTTGGGACCCATTTGATGTATCTTTCTTAGATTGTTAGAGAGTGTTTTTGATCTCTTGTTCGGATTTTTTCCCACTGGATTTTCCTCCATTGCTTGAGATCCTTTTTGTTCATGGGTGCCTCATCAAGATTTGTTTCCAAGAACCATTTCTCATTTCTGAATTTCCAACTAATCCTAAGCTAAGATGAAGGGGGTGTTGGTGTGATTCATTTTCCTCATCACATGGCAAGTCATCTCACTTATGTGAGGTCATAATTTTAGGTGTCGTAGGGGTCATCATTGGATGATATGCGTTAGTGTGCGTCGGATGTCATATGGGAATTAATTTCCATTCTAGAAATGTAACTCCCCTTCTCCACTTTAGGAGGTATGATTACTTGTACTAGGGTTACATAGCACCCACTATTTACATCCCTTCCCTTTTTCATATATATGTGGAATGAGAAGGATATTGAGATTTTACCCTTTCCTTTCTTTGTATGCACCTTTTCATGGTTGATGCTCACTCTCTCATGGAACCTTGTCATGCCACTAGAGTGTAACTCGGTTGATGTTCGTGTTATCCCAAAAATCCTAATGTTGTCACATTTTCACTTTTTTCATCAAAATAATTCCCGCAAAACGATCATGTAATTGCTTATGAGAGAAAAAAGATGAAGGTGCATGAGCAGAAATATGCTCCCCACAACTTAAAAATTGCTACCATAGTTAATGCTTTGCAAATTTGGAGGCATTTCCTACTAGGAAATCATTTCAAATTGAAAATAGACCACTTGGAGCTGAGACATATATTTATGCAAATTTAAATTGAGCGCAAGACAATGTAGGTGGCTTGATTTTTTGTCTTAATATGATTTTGACATTAGTTACATTAAAGGAAAAGAGAACTATGTGGCTGATGCACTGAGTTGTAGGAAGCATGTTTCCACTATTGTAACCATCTAACACAATTTAAGGATGAAGTAAAGAAACAAATGCAAACTGATCTGTATTATCAGCATGTGAAAACTATGTTAACAACAGATCTGAATGATATGAGATATGAAGGTTTTAAGTTTGATAATGAAGGATTCTTGAGATACAAAAATAGAGTTTATGTACCTTTGGGAAATGACCTTAGAACAAAATTCATGAAGGAATTTCATGATGCTCCTTATTCCATACATCCCAGAGTGATAAAACTATTGGTTGATGTAAAACAACAATACTTCTAGAAAGGAATGAAGAAAGACATGACAAATTATGTTGCTCATTGTCTTGAGTGTCAACGTGTTAAGGCAGAGCACATGCATCATGTTGGTCTATTGTACCCTCATAGCATTCCACATTACAAATGACAAGTAATTAGCATGGATTTTGTGCAAGGACTGTCATTGTCTAAAAATAAGCATGACATGATTTTAGTAGTGGTTGACAAACTGACTAAAGTAGCTCACTTAATATAAGTTTATCTAAAGGATGATTCACTCGTACTTGCAAAATGGTTTGTGCACAAAATTTTCAAATTGCACGAGTTTTGGAATTGATTATTTCTAACAAGGATCCTAGAATGACCTCTCAATTTTGGAAAACTTTAAACTCAGCTTTGGGAACAAAAATAAACTTTAGTTTAGCTTACCATCTGAAACAGATGGTCAAATGGAAAGAGTTAACCAAGTTTTGGAGGATATGCTCAGAATTTATTACATGGATCAATAATATAGATGGGAATAATATCTTCCATTGGTTAAATTTTCCTATAACAACACTTATCATTATTCACTCAAAATTTCACCATTTGAAGAGTTGTATGAGAGAAAGTGTAAAATCCATATCAGCTGGGATAACATGGAGGAAAGAGAGGTAGTAGGCTCGGAAATGCTAATAGAAATGGAAAGGCAAGTGAAGCTCATTCATGAGTGGTTGAAGGAAGTAGCTGATAGGAAGAAAAGCTACAGATCTCGAAAAGAGTTGACAAGAAATTTGAGCAAGGAGATAAAGTCTTCTTGAGGGTAAAACCCAAAAATAATCAATTACATTTGACAAGTCTACCAAATTGTCACCTAGATATGTGGGACCTTTCAAAATTCTTGAAGTTATAAGTCGATGGCATACCAACTAGCATTACCTCCCGCATTGTCTAGAATGCATGATGTTTTTCATATTTCATTACTTAAAAAGTATGTTTCAAATATAACACATGTCATAAATTAGAACTCTTTACAGTTCAGGACCTAGGAATAATTGTGGTTGAACCTATACGAGTGTTGGAAACTCGCATGTTGCATCTCATAAATCGAGATATTGCATAATGCAAGGTCTAATGGGACCAATATTCTGAAGATAGTGCAACTTGGGAGAATCTAGATGAAATGAAAATTTCATTTCCTTATTTGTTTCAATGATAAAAATTGTTATTTGACTATATGTTATTGATATATTATATAATACTTGATAATAATGTTGAATACAATGGAAAATTGTTGCTATATTACTAACTGTTATAAAATATTTGTTGTTTTGAGGCTGTTATAGCCAAAATTTATGACTTTTGATTGACTAAAATTATGGAAAATTTCAAATTTTATGAAACTCGAACTGATTTTTCTTTTCGAATAATGGTTTGGACTATCTTTTGATTAATATGTTTGATAGTGATAAGTCAAATCAAAGGGATGATGATTCTTTAAGGGGGAAAGTATGTCACGCCCTATATTAAATGGATATTTTGTCATTATATTTGATGGTTGATGACTAAATTAATTGTAAAAGTTGATTAAATAATTATACTTATATTATTGTATGTGTGTGTGTGTGTCTATGTATATATATATATATATGTATGTATATGCAAAAACATATACATATACATATATAGATGCATATATGCATATGTGTGCAATTATTTCATTGTATGATTGTTTTAATTCAATAACCATCTTCTTGGTTGCATGGTTGTTCAACATTGACATGTTAGATTTGTAAGACTACCACTTTCTGGTTAATATCATTGCATGATAATGATTTGTATTGACTTCATTAACTAGTTGCAAGTGTTATCGATATTTGGAAATGGTATAAATGTAAATGTTGTAATTGTAAGGTTGAACTTCCTTGGCATTACAAACATGGTCATTGACTATCGACAAGGTAATAATTTTAATGTTTATTGATTATTGGATTAAAATGGGTCATCGACCACCGTGCAAGATAAAGTTTAATAGATGAATTTAATTTAAGATGATCATGGACCATGGGAGTTCATTAAGTTGATTATTTTTATTATTAGTAAAGGTCACCAACCATATTGCTTGGTAAATATTAAGTTTGATGGATTATGGATATGATGGTCAATTACCACTTTAAGAAGTAAATGAATAAGGTAAATTTTATTGTTTAAATTTGTTAAATTATTAGCAATGGTCATCGACCATACTATTTAACAAAGTTACAATTTTTAATGTCGTTGCATGGACCTTGGTCTCGAACCATGAAGCATTGTTTTTGAAACACCATGTGAATTGCATGCAAATTAGAAAGTGGAGGGAAGGATGGTGAGTCAACATTACCCCGCATTTATGGAATTTAATAAAAATACAATTTTTGGGGAAGGAGGAAGCTTGCATTGCACGACAAAAGACATGCACTTCCCTTCCCATACACATTTTTTGGTTTTGGTTGTTTTTTCTTTGCATGAATATTTTGGAAGGAGGAAAATATGGGAGTTTGTTGTGGGTTAAATGGCGAGTTGTGTTTATTGTTGTTGTTTTTATGCTTGGAAATCTTGGGATCTTTGTTAGAAATGCAAGTTACAAGTTTAAGGGAAAAGAGAAAAAAAGGAAATCAAGGCAAACATTACAAGGCATGGGTTATTTTACTTACACTCTTATTATTTTTAATATGAAATTGGTGAATATGTTTTGGCTTTTCTTAGTTGTTCAAATAAATCTAGATCGTATCTTGCTCTTATTGTAGTCATATTTTATACCCTTAGACCAATAATCTAATCCCATACACGTCGTCCTATCACCCAGCGGGTGTTGAGTGCTCACCCGAGGCTCACGTGAGCACCGAGTCTCTCCTTTATGTGAGTCTAGTGAGAATGCACCATCTTATGACACAATCAAATGTAGAAGAATAGAAAATAACCATGCAATCAGTTGTAGACACTAAAATTAGGTCACACTCCTCTTTGGTCCTCAACAAATAAACACCCTTCATCACATTAACATAGCCATGGCCCCTTCACTCCACTAATATTAATTTAATTAATCTAATTAAATTAATTCATTATCCTCACCATATTTATTATTTAAATATACTAATTAGGGATAATGTCCACATACATCTCACCTAGACCCCTCATCAAGCCAACTCACCCTACAACCTATTCTTAGTAAGTTGTCATAACTAACTAAGACTTACCCAAACCCTAAAAAAACAATGCCTACATTCCCTCTAACCACATTCCTACATGCTTACAATATGCTTCCAGTCTAATCTGCAGTTAACAACACAAGATCCTAGAAAATCAAGGGGATCTGCCTAGTTTAGTAAACCTAGGAAATCCCACCTCGACCGATGCGCCACCCTTAACCATCACCGGTTAAGCCGGAACTACCATTGGTCGCCTTTTAATCCCTAAAACAACCTTATTTTGGAGGTTGGAAAACATTAGCACATTCTGAGAGACATCACATCTCTCGAGAGACATCACATCTTCCGAGAACAAGTTTCAGCGAGAAAAACATGCAAGGAAGGATATCAAACATTTCCTCTAAGCACATGCATCTAGAAATCATCCATCAACCATCCAAAGATTCACCCCAAAGACAGATTTGATCTAACCAAGTAAAAGAGAATGCACATGCAGCCCATGCAGGAGCTTTCCAACATTTGGTGATCCTCAGCAGCATTTAACCCCTTTCCAGTACCTTCATCCCTCACTCACAAGCGCCCAGGACCAGAATCCAAGTAAGTGGAACATTGTAGTCCTCTAGTTCATTTCATTTCATCATTATATTTGCATCCCTTTTGTTCTCTTGGCCACCCACGGACCTCTGTTAATACTCACCCTCCATATACCCATTAAAACCTCACAAATCCCACCCACTCCCACCTAGTACCTCATTCCAACTAACCAAATTCCTTTGTGTAATCACAAAGGAGACACAAAACTCATTTTGTGGCATTCCCGAGATTCCACAAGAACCGATACCGATTACACCCAACCGTCATTGGTCACCCTTAACCGGCATCAGTCTCTATATGTGCCCATACAACCCGCAATGCAGACCTATCCACCTAATTCCACATCACCCTTATTCACTTGTGATCTGCCTGAGACCTCTGTCAGACCTGCAGAGACCCAGAACCAGTTGTTTGACCTTTGGATCTTATTTTAACCTAGCATGTTAGATTAGATCTTTCTTATTGTGTTTCAAGTGAGATACCTAAATCATTTCAAATTACAATAGGATTTATTTTACTACTCGCATTAAATTGTTTTAAACAATGGACTGCGTGGCCATTTAGGAAGTATCACACTTCCTGGATATAGCACATGCTAGGTAGCTCACTGCACATATTATTTAACTCTTTTTGGTGGTCTTGCTTTCCATTACAGGTAGTTCCTCCTAGCCAAAAGGAAGTTCTTACAATCAGCTTTGGATTCGGAATTCATGCGCACGCAACAACTCATCAACCAAAGATTCCAATGGTATTCCTCCTACGCCCATTACCCTATCTGTTTTGTCAATATTTCAAAGAAACATCGAGAATCAGGTGAAACATTTTGGCATGCCGGGACCCATTCGGGGTTCCTTGCATTTTATTCATTCCTAGGAAAAGTTGTGTGTTTGTTTCCCTTCTGAAAAGCATACACATTAAATTTTCTTCCTTGGTAACCTACCTTTTCTTTCTCGTTTGCTCTAAAAGAAACCTTTCTTTTGGTGTAATTAAAAAGAACCATTTCTTCGTGTTTTTCTACATTTTAGTGAAAGAGCATCCCTCTTCCTCTTCATCCATTTGTGTCATCAAACTTCACATTTCGATTTGGGCTTAAAATAAGTGCATTGCATTCTGATTTATCGCATTAGCTCACATTAATTGTGGGCAACCTATATGTTGGAAGTCATTCCCAGCTGATGGTTGACAAATGAATTGTAGAAAGCACATCTCTCTCTTTCTAAGTCTTGCCACATTGCACAAAATTCAAAACAAATACATATTCTTAAACAACATCTTTCCTAGGAATGTCTGTCAATGATCACACTAATCTAAGGATTGGTAGGTACTCCTAGCTCATTACTCTATTGAGTCATACTTTAGAACAAAGCCTACCCCCACCATAACATACCTGCAACCCCACCTTTTAGATCTCCTTCTTTGTAGGAAGCCATCCTCACCAAAAACTCTATTCTACAGTTCATGAGTCAGTCCTTAAATAGCATAAGCTAAACAAACATAATAGAAAAGGCACTCTTAGGGTCACATTTTTTTAGTGTTTTTTCTTGGCTTGCGTTTTGAGGTGAGAGGTTATGCTCTTCATTTTTTTGTTTTTCCTCACACACTCCTCATCATAGTTGGTGTATTCCGACCCTTCCTGAGTGTGCCTAGACCATATTCTCATCATTCTCAAAATTTTGGGCTTGATTCCCCATCGATTTAATTCACAACCACTTTTATTTCATCACTATTTCAATTTCCACAGTGACCGGTGTCGGTCCAGCGACCATCGTTGGTTATACCGAACCGGCGTCGGTTCTAGGTCCTTTTGTTAACCTACCCAAAAGGACATCTATTCATTTTCTTCCACTTTTCACAGTCGTTGTCACTACTATCATTCCCATTGACATTATAAAACTCATCAGATTTGGCATACCTGTCAAATTTGGCCTTATACCCTTGTTCTTGACTCACTTTGTTCATTTTCTACAAGGTGGCCGCAAAGTGGTTACTCTTACCTATGACCGCGTCAATTTACCCTAACCGGCATAGGTTAGCCTATGTCACTTTCCAACAAACATTTTGTACCTAATCCACTTTTACCACCTTCTTGTGGTTTTTCTATGTCATTTACAGAGAATCGGCCCAGCCTGATCGATATCGGTTCACATGGTGTTGACCGGAAGACAAGCAAGCACACTCGTATTCCATGCTAGTTGTCAACTACTCCCACCTAGTCCTTCACCACCTTCCATTTTATCACCCGACATAGATCCTATCTAACCTATCACTATTGCTACCAGAGATAAGGATTTCGTGTGACTCCTTGCCCAAAACCCTGCTTTGCCTTGTAGTTTTACCTTTCCCACTCGTCCACTCGAGATGCCTCGGTCAGTTGATATACGACATGCATGTATCTATCCCCCTAGGCTCTCTCCTATGTCAGCCCCATCTGGCTCCATGTTTCCCACATCTACCTTACCTCTAGTCGTTTCGCAGCTAGGTCCTATACCCACTATGATTGTCATGTCTGTTACCTCCATTACACCTACCATATCCACCATACCTTCAACAACTACCCAAAACACAACCACATTCACCCCTAATGTCTAGCATATACATGTAGCTACATTACCACCTTCGGTGTCGGTGACTCCTACCCCTTTTCATAACGTGGTCCTTTCCATTCCATAGTCGTTAGCCCCCATTACCACTAGGGTTACCACGACCCTTCCACCTCCATATACATACTATCAATAGCCTCACATTTCATCTATTATTCACTCTGGGTCCATACCCCTATCTCACTACCTTCTTCTTAATCAACCTACACGACAAAGACCATATCTTTGGAGTGCCACCCCCGTTATACGCCCAAAACCAACCCTCTCATGCTACAGAGGCACCCAATCATTGCAACCCACTATCGACTTAATCAAATTGATGTTGGACAAGATGCGATATTGGAGGCATTGGTTTTGGCTCCGCATGACACTCTCACCTATGATAATACTTGCAATGATCTCATCCACCCATCTATTCCTATTCTTCCATACCCCATTCATTAGGAGATGCATAAATTCAACCGTTTGATAGCAAAGAAGACCCACAACAACATCTGTGGTCTTTCAAACACAGTGTTACTTGATCACTCACGATGATGCTTTGCTCCTAAGAACCTTTCCCATGTCTCTAACTTGAACTGCATTAGATTGGTATAGTGGGTTACTTAGACACTCTATATTCTCATTCAATAAGGTAGCCCAAGCCTTCTTGGATCATTTCTCTATCAACATCATCAAGAAGGTTACCATGACTGACCTATACTCCACGCGTCAATATGAGGACGAATATATCGTAGATTTTATCACTCACTGGCGTAGCTTGGTCAATCAACTCACCTTTCAACTACCACAAACAAAACTCATTGAGATCTTCACGCGGGCTTGTGCTAGACATATCTCACCAACCCTGTAGGTCCAAACCTTCCGAACATTCGACGAAGCATTCACTATAGCACGAAAGTTAGAGATTCATGCCATCGAAGAGAATAAAATCCAATTACGCAATAAGAATTTGGCATTCAAGTCGAATGACACCTCTTCTTCTTCCAAACCACAAAGCAATTATTCAAAAGCTAAGGGCACCACTAACGTAGTGGTACTCAAGGCCGGCCCAGCTCATCCATCAAATCAAAGCTACCTCCTTATCTAATCTCTCACCCGCCTTGCAGACTTTTCAATTCGATGAGAACAATGGAAATACATCCCAATTGGGGAACCTTACTCTTCTGTCTTATAAAAGCTTATCAAAGCGAGAGCCATCACCCTTCCACCTATAAAAGCACACACTTGTTTTGATCTCTACTCGCCCCATGCCCGCATGGTATAAATAACACGACTTTTATAACTATCATCGAGTAAAGGGTCATAGTGATAACAATTGCATCACTTTCAAAAATATATTCCAAGAGATGCTCGAGAAATGCGAGTTAACCATGGATAATCCTAACGCACTGCCAACCAAAACCTACACATCTTCAAGAAACCATTTCCTAATCATTCGCCTTTGTCTCGATCAAACCAGCGAGACTTCAACTCATGATACCCATACCTGTGAGGTCCACACTATTTTTAGTGACACACCATTACTTCCCATATTCCATCCATAGAGGAGATTCTAGCCCGCAATCCTCCTTCCACATCGAAACCAACCTCCCCTGTTCTTTCCCCACGAGGAACACCTTTCACCTCCTTCCTCACCTATGGAGGAGTCTTCTACTAACATCAAGACCATTTCACCTTTGGTTTCTCCATTTAGAGAACCGATACCTACGATACTTCTTTAGTCCACATAGGATACTTATTTACCTCCTCCACCCATGAGGAGCACCCATCATCTCCTCCCCCTGCCAGAGGAGCACCCATCATCTCCTCCCCTTGCAGAGGAGCTCTCATCATCTCCTCCCCTATCACGAGACCCGGTTGAGATACCCTTACCTCTTGGTGAGCATTCTCCATTAGCTACCCAAGACCCTATAAACCTACTTTCGGCTCTCTTACCCACGAAAGCTGAAGCTAGCCAATTCCCCGTCTCTAAGACACATTTTACGGGAATCGTCATTAGGTCCTCATCAATTCCACCTACAGACGTGTCATTCTCATGTTTGGCTAATCACTTAGATTATGTGGATAGGGCCTTACTTTGGGGGTGCCTTTTCCTTCCTACCTCAACGCAGATGTAGATGTCACTTGCTGATACTTCCACTATCTACCCAAAAATATTTTGACCAATTGAACCAAAAAACCACCTCTATCACAACTTCTTCCATGACACCCATCATAGCTCAACATACACCCTTACCCATAACTCAAATTACATCTAAACCTAAACTCACACCTACATCATCTTCCTTGATTAAACCTATTACTACCTTAGGGGTCACCCCAATCACCAACCTTACTCATCCACCTATCAAACTGGATTTAGCTACATCCTCCAAAGTCGATGCCACATCTACTCCGACACCCAAATAGAAGAACCAAACCCATAGATCTCGCGGCCTGGCTGCGTCGATCACACCTACACTTGTCTTGTCTGTCTTAGGACCTCAACCCCCAACATCGATAAGAAACCTCTACCCATCATTAAACCAAAAATACAACACCCCACTCCTCCCTCGCAAACCTCTAACCTACCCAAGTGCCTAACATGACTTACACCCGCACTGCAGATCTTTACCACCCATACCTCCAATACTCTCAATAACTTCTTCACTACCCACTACACTTCAGTCTTTGTCTCTCACACCCCCTGCACGACCTGCATCATCTACCTTCACAACACCTTTTTTATCCTCCTCGGTAACTTGTCCTCTTCCCCCATCTGCTTTTCCTTCTAGACCTCGTACACCCATATCACCTTTACCCAAGAAGGTGTAACCCAAAGCCAAAACGTTGCTACCTCCCAATAAGGTAGTCAAAACAACCACACACCCTTCTCGCCTCGTTAATCTACCATACCCCTACCTAAAACAACACGATCGACACCCAAGACCACGCTAGCACCCAAAACCATAACTCAACCTATTCCCCCTCCTGCAAGGATTGTTCCTCAAAAATCAGTCGTACCTACACCCAAACCCACTTTCACCTCTCATTGTGACCCACTAGCAGGGTCCTATGCCAAAATTTTAACCAACCTCCTTGAGACTTCTGTTACCACATTGCCACCACTCAGACCTTATAACCCCCTCAAACCCAAGCCAAAATGGTTTGATGACACTAAAACTTGTGCCTACCATCATGTGTCGTGGCACGATGTGGAGAACTACAAGGCCTTGAAAACAATCCTTATCCAGTTGTGTCCTCTGAAGCCAACTTTGATGATGATGACCACCCAAATGTCATTGTGCCCACTCACCTCACGGGGTTTTTGTCCTCTCGGTAGGTTTTTTCCCATCCTGTCATTATACCACTCACCCTACACCTTCTCCATTTGCCAACTCCCCTCGATCAGCATGATCCATATTACTACCCATGTTTAGAAGGATAAAGGTAAAGAAAAGGCAACTGACCCACCAACCAATCCTATACCCAACATACAATATGCACCCATACCTAAAATCACTATTCGCGGCCCCACATACCCCATTTCTAATGGATACACAAAGCACCATGCTCAAACAATTACACTAGTGTCCCCTCAAAATGTCCTTATATGACCTCATTCAAACCTTAGAATCCCATTGTCAACCTCTAATGGAGGTTCTTCAATCTATTGAGGTCTTACCCAATGACCCTACACCCGTAGCCTCCATCATCACACCCCATCATGTAACCTCTCTCACTAAATTACCACCTTCATCTTCACCCCACCCTATTCACCAAGTATCCTTCCTCGCTTCTCAAAGGAGGAGATCACGCCACACCAAAATGATGACCTGCACTCCAGACCTTCTTCATCTTTTTCCACATCAATGACATACGAGTACAACGTGTGATGATTGATGGGGGCACTAACATTAACATCATTTCATCCCATGCATTCACTCACAAGCGCATACACCGACAATTGCATGCATAAACATCCAGTCATGTTGTGTTCATTCAATGACGTTATCACCTCCACATTAAGCATTGTCATCCTCCACATTCACATGGGCCCCCACACTATCCTAGAATCATTCTACATCTTGGAGGGGGAATTTTAATATAATTTGTTGCTTGGTAGACCCTGGATTCATGTCATGGGGTGCATTCCTTCCACTTTGCATCATTGTGTAAAGTTTGAGCATGAAGGGCACACCTACACTATCCTAGCTAATCCATCACCTTTTAAAACATGTAACATGCTTTACCAGCCCAATGATGTGCTCATACCCATTAAGGCGTCTACCTCTGTGACCGCCACCGCTTTGTCTACACCTCCGCTTACCAATATAGTCACCACCTCCACCACACGTACCTCTTCTACTCCTACCACCGCCACTACCTCCACAACCCAACCCATTAGTCTCTCAATCTGCTAACTCCACCTCCGTATTGACCTCGACATATCATCTATTCTTGCTACCCACATACCAACCACTGATCCCTTGGAAGGTGTTTTTCAACGCCTCACTCGAGGGAGTACCACCTATATAACATCAACACATTCCTTACTCCATAAGAATATGGGAGTCTTCACCAACACCCTCACTATGATCATTGCATAGGAGAATGCCTCCTTTATGGTCCTTGTCATCTCCGTACTCAATCTCACCTATGGGGGACTTGATACTACCACTTACACACCCAAACCACCATAAAAACGCACCCATTTTCCACTCGACTTCAAGTCTCTCACCAATCATCGTTTTGCCCACACCTTCCTCGCACCGATGTGCATGGAAGGGTTTTGGTTTTGGATTTGGTGAGCAAGGTCACCATACCGTTACTCCATGCACCACCCGCAAACATAAAGACCATAGTGGTATTGGATTTCTGAACCACCTACCAAACAGAGCCCGCATTGAACTCATCAAGGACATCACTCTTCTCTCGCCTTCTTCACCCGCTCCACCTTCATCACCACCTTCACCAACGAGTCGATGGATCTTGAATCCATCCCTCATAAATTTTTTTTTCATAAACACCATTTCCTTGGGGCCTCTGACTTATCAACGCGAGGGTGAGGCCCCTTCCTCTCTTCCCTTCCTGTATCCTAAAATGATCGATGATGATACACCTTTAATTAACATCGTTTAATGTCAGGATGATGAATCTATACTCACCTACCTTGGTGTAGAAGACTCATATATTCATCAATCGTTACCTTTGATACATAAACCATGTTGAATGAATCAACTATCAAGATCAACATTCATACTCAGGATGACCCGCACATCCTAAAGATCAGTCAATCTTTAGATGCTACTGAACAAGAAGCCATCACCTCTTTTCTCAAAGATCATAACCACGCTTTCACTTGGTCTTATTCAGACATGCCCGGTATTGACCCCACCATAGTGGTCCAAAATATCATCATTGTTCCCGATGCCAAACCCATCAAACAAAAGCTGAGGAAAATGCACCCTCGCATTGCCCTTCTCATCAAAGAAGAAATTTAGCATCTTCTTTCTGTTTCCTTCATATTACCCATTGATTATCCTTCCTATATTTCTAACATTATCCCTGTCAATAAGGTGATAGGGGACTCTGCATTTACACAAACTTCCATGACCTCAACCTAGCATGCCCAAAAGATGACTTTCCCTTACTCGGTATTGATCAACTGGTTGACCTTACCGCTGGTCACGAGATGCTATCACTCATGGATGGCTTCTTAGGTTATAACCAAATCTTACTTGCCCCAGAAGATCAACACAAAACCGCATTCATCACCCCTTGGGGGACCTTCTGCTATCGAGTCATGCCTTTTGGCCTTAAAAATGATGGTACCACATATCAGCGAGCTATGACTTACATTTTCCTTGACATCATACATCACATATTAAAATATTATGTGGATGATATCTTGGCCAAATCTAAATGTCGCTCTGAGCACCTTGCCATCCTCAACACCATTTTTGACCACCTCATTAAATATTACGTTCACCTTCAGCCAAAGAAGTGTGTCTTCGCAGCTTCTCTCGGAAAGCTCCTGGATTTATTGTTTCCTTATGTGGTATTGAAGTTGACCTGCTAAATTCAAGGCCATTCGGAAATGCCTCTACTCACTAACCTTAAACAACTCCATAGCTTTGTAAGGTAAATTGCGAGTCTATTCGCCATTTCATTTCACAATTATCTAATCGGTGCCAACCATTTCATCATATTCTCAAGAAGGATGTCTCCTTTAAATGGGATGATGACTGTCACAAAGCTTTTGAGGCCCTCAAATAGAACCTTCTCCAACCATCTCGTACTCATTCCACCTAAAGACGATCAACCTTTCTACCTAGACATTTCAGCTATCGATCACTCCTTGGGAGCCATGATCGCTCATCGCAATGAACAACACAGGGAGTAGGTGGTTTATTACATAATCCATACTCTTTTGGACTATTAAACCTGATACATCCATCCCAAAAAAATTTCTTAGCCTTAGTTTTCATTGCCACTAAACTCTGCCATTACCTACTCAACCAAAAAACCTATGTTATGACCAACACCGACCCCTTACACTTCATGTATGCCAAACCTTATCAAAATCAATGTGTCGCACGCTGGCTTATGCTTTTAGCTAACCTTAACCTCGAATTCATTCATCAAAATTCCATCAAGGGCCAAGAAATTGCTGACCAATTGGCCGATGCACCTATTTCTAGGGATCAACCCTCTAATTTTGATTTTCTAAATGAGTCAATTGCTACCCTTTCCTTGGACGAACCCCCTTACCAAATGACACTCTTCTTTGATGGTTCAAAGTGTTAGCATGGGGGTGGGGATGGTATTATCCTCATTCTGCTTGATGGTGAGCCCATGCCTTTGTCTTTCAAACTCGATTTTGAATGCACAAACAATATCACCAAATACAAAGCACTTGTATTAGGTCTTCAAGCCGCCTATGCCCTAGATGTCAAATCAATCAACATCTTTGGTGATTCTCAATTGGTCGTAAACCAAGTCAATGGTATATACCAATGTCGTAACGAGATACTTCAAAATTATAAACATCATGTAGACATACTTTTGACCACCTTTGACCAGTTACGCCCTTCAAACCATCCCTCGTTTAACCAACAAATTTGTAGATACCATGGCTTGCTTGGCTTCTCAAATACCTGCTTCACCCGTTGATTCTAAAATCTTTTTCACCATACAACGACTCCAATCACCTTCTTATTTACCATGTGAAGTTTACTCTATCAAAACCGCTACCCCGGACCCGAGTGGCCTTTGGTATAAACAATACTTCGACTATCTTTCTTTCTCCATCTTACCTCCTGACCTCACCTGTAACGGACAATGCACCTTCCTTAAAAAGGTCTCTCGTTACATCATCCTGGGTGGCCTCCTCTATAAGCGTGGCTTTGATGGTATTCTCTTACGATGCCTCACAGGTTCTAAAATTCCTTATACCATTAAGGAGGTTAATAATGGCATATGTGGAGGTCACTTTAGTGGTCTTGTTTGTTCTTAAACGTATTCTTCGCCTAGGCTATTAGCTATTACTGGACGACCCTTAACTATGATTGTTGTGACTATGTCAAATGTTGTGTAAATTCCAACAACATGCCAATCTTCATCATACACCCAGTCATGCCTTACAAGTCACTCGTGACCTTTGGCCCTTCTCTCAATGGGGTTTGGATCTTGTTGGAGAGATCAATCCCCATTCTTCCCAACGCCATCAATGGATCATTACTACTACCGAATACTATACAAAATGGGTGGAAGCCATACCACTCATCTCTATGAAAGCCGAGAAAATATGTGAGTTCATCAATCATCACATCATTTGTCACTTTGGTGTTCCTCATCGCCTCATCACTGACAATGGAAAACAATTCAAAAACAAAACCTTGCAAAACTTTGCGACACCTTCGATATTCAACTCAGTTTCTCATCACCTTATTACCCACAAACCAATGGCCAAGCTGAATCCACTAACAAAACCTTAAACAAAATTCTCATGAAATTGGTTAATGATACTAGGAAGGATTGGCATATGCACATTCCTTTTTCCCTATGGGAATACCGCACTAGTATTCACACTTCCACTACTACCACACCATTTTCTTTGGTCTACGATACCGAGGTGGTTCTACCTCTCAAATTCCATATTCCCTCACTCTACATTTCTCTCCATGACATGCGTCAGACTGACTTTATCACACTAGAGTTATTAGATGAATTTCATCTTAACACTCTTGACCACCTTCAAGTTTACCAAAAACGTATCAAATGTGCCTATGACAAGCGTGTCCATAAATGAAACTTTCAAGTCGATGACCATGTCCTAAAAGAAAATCAACATGTAACCAAAGCAAAAAAAAGTAAACGGGGAAAATTTTCTCCTAATTGGCTTGGACCATACATCATGACTCATACTTATGGATCAGGTGCTTATCGTTTATCTTCACTTGATGGTAAACCCGAACCTGAGCCCCTTAATGCCTTGCATCTTTGACCATTCTATTGTTGACTTTTAGTCCTACCTCACCTTTTGTCTCTTTCCATGCTCATCCCTTGAGCACTATCCACTTCATACACCTCACCAATGATTAAACAAGAATCATGTGAGTACCCATCACTTGTTATCTTCTCTTGAATATGTGTACCACGGCACTGTACATAGCATGATTCTCATGGATACTTTTTGTCTACCTTTAGATGAGATCCCATGGTCATTTCACCCTGCTTTTGAACAAGAATCCTATTCTTCACCTTGGTCTTGTCCATGACTTCAAATCCCTCACATGGGACCCAACTCCTTGAGTCAAACTTCTAATAAAAATGATGACTCCCTTAAAAGGACATCTTCCTCTCAACAATCTGCTTTGCTATAAATAGACTACTCCTCGAAGGAAAACTATGTAAATCCCTTAAAACAAAAACAAAAACAAAAAATCGAGAGAATTTGAAGCTTCCCATTGATTAGCTTCACGAAGACCTCAAGGAGTTAAATTCCTCATCCCATATAGACTTCTCACATCGATCAGTCTATATCAAATACGAGTCAACACAGAAAACTTTTTAGTCATGGACTTTCCCATTGTGACCTTAGATCTCTTACCCAAAGAGCATGCTACCTCATACCATATAACAAATCAACTACCTTTCACCCTTCTCACCATTCCCACTCCCATTTGCTACTGCCTTAAGGAACCTCTCGAAACCAAGACATTTGGTGATCATGTGACTACTTTTCACCGTAGAAAAATCAATCATGCAATGTCTTTAGGGTCTTACATTCATCACCTCCTCCAAGGTATGATCTACTCGGTATGATCCTAACCAATCAGGTGGCTTTCTTGCCTCCTCTTATCTTTTAGCCATTTTTATTTACATTTTGATTACCTTATACAGAACTTGGTCCTCGACACTTACCTTTGGGGTAATCTCCTTCTTCTTTCACCACAATCGACCTCACCTACATCACTTTACCTATAACCCACCCACACCTAACAGACCTAAAACCCACACCATGCCTAAAACCTACTAACTCATTTTCATACCTCATCATATTCTTCCCTAGCTTATGGGAGAACTACATCGGCCTGAGGTCCCTTTTTGTTGGGACTATGTAGGCAGCACACTCCGAGGGCATGGGGCCCTTGGAGGTTAGCTCGGCCACTCTCTACCCTAAACAATTCATCTTTTATCTTCCTAACATTACATCATACCCCACTTAGTTTCCCTTTTATACCCAAAATTGGAAATTAAACCACATACATAACAAATTGCTTCATATTTTAATCCTCATTACAACATACATTTATTACGCCTACCATTTCTCTATCATCATTATGCATAGATTATATCACATCTCACATATGACCCATATTATCATTCATTGCATAAAATAATAATTCACAACTTCACCTACTTTGAACTCAACCATGCCTATGACCTGACTCGATCCATGCCTACACAAACCTGACTCAACCATGCCTACACAAACCTGACTCCACCATGCCTAACCAACCTGACTCAACCATGCCTATGACCTGACTCGATCCATGCATATAACCTAACTCGATCCATGCCTAAACTAGACCTGACTTGATCCATGCCTAAACCAACCTGACTCCATCATGCCTAACTCACCTAATTTCCATCCATATCAAAACAAAAAATCGAAAGTCTCATCAACACATCAAAAAATCAAGAATCTCATGTATCTCATCATATAAATAAATGTGTATCTCAATACAATGTACAAAGGATATCCAATCATGTCCATCATCTCAAAATCATCGGTACGCAAGCCAATATGCAATACAAAATGTCATCGACATGCAGGCCGGTCTCATATATATAATAAAATAATGAAACAATACAAAACCTCTCATACATCCCCATTGTCTTCGGCACATAGGCCGGTATATATCATAAAAATGACTATCATACATCAAATGTCAAAAACCCCATATCAGGCATCTCGGCGGATGTCCTCCATCTTTGTATTGCCTGTACCCTCTGCCTCCTCCGCCCCTGTTTGGAAACCTGCTACCATCTCCCCACCCATCATAGGTGGTGGTTAGGTACCTACTAGCGCCTCACCGGAGCTGGTCTCCGTGCGCTAGTGGCCTCTCCCTGATATGGTCTCGGAGCTTGTTAGCCCCCTGTGCTCTCCACACTATGAGTGCAAGATCTAGTCCTCTCACTCGATGCCTATTATGCTCCGGTACTCTCCATAGGATAGAAAGTCTATCCCAACCGCCATCAGCTAGTCTTGGTAGTATCTGGCCTCACCTAGGGCATCCCGTAACCTAGATATAGGCATGGTCTATGGTGGTCCCATAGGTCTCACCCTTATACCTGCCCAAGGGACCCTATCCCACTCCCTGCCTCGTGAATGGGACACGGTCCCCAAGTGCACTCGTGGTGGTGCCCCCTGCCCCTGTGCCTATATCTAGGCCTATAAGACCCCAATCTATGCCTGGGTTGTGGCCAACTGTCCTATAAACTGCACCTGTTGCTCGTAAGGCTGCCACCTAACCATCACCCTCCTCTCCATCTCCATCCCCTCCATCGACCATCTGGGCCTGTAGACTAGCCACCTGTACATGTAGCTCTGCTACCTCTACCTCTAAGCTCTCCAGCTATGTCTACACTATACCCAACTGGGTAATCGAGTAGCCACACCCCTCGTAGGGCATCTCTCTGCGCTATTATGATGATGGTTAGATCCGGCTGCCCTGGTCTAGGTGGTATGGCTCGTAGGTGAGTCGTCCACCACTTTCTATACCTTTCTATGACCCCGACATCATCTATCTGTTGGTCCACTACTTGTTCCTCATGTCATGTGGGCACAATAGGCTATCGTAGAGGTAAAGGCCTCTCCACGCCGTCTCTCTCAGATCTGTGGGAAGGGCGGAGGTACATCCTGTAATAGCCTTGAACTACCGCGACTTTGTCCATTTGGGATCATCTCGTGCTCCTCGACACGGCGACCCTATATCCATCTCAAAAGCTAGAGCTTAGCTATCTCCTCATGCATATGCCTATATGAGGGGAATCCCACATACAACCTCTATTTAATGTCCACTCCAAAAAACCCCTCCAATAACCACCAGAAATAGGCCACATCATGTGTGGGCCTATCAGATCTCCACTCTCCAATAGTAGGCACCCATCGCCTATACCCCACCCACATAAATATCGGTGGGAATGCATCTACTCGGGGCATCCCTACTGCCACACACAAGCTATGTGCTCATAAGCCCAGCAGTGTAGTAAGAAGGTACAACATAGGTTGAACCTACAGTAGCCGGCCATAGGCCCATAACTCTCTGTACTGCACCAAGAATGTTGGCGCCTAGGCAAAGTGGGTCTCCTCTATCATCATGTCATGGAGTACCCCCATAAATGATCGAGGAAAGCGTCCACCCTTTGCATCTGGCAGTGTAAAAAGCACACTACCTCCATCAACAAGTACCACTAGCCTTGTCTCCTCCAAATGGGCTAGGTACATCTCTCCATATCGAATGCTAACACTATGGAATGTTAGCTCAGCCATCCCCTTGACTGTCAGCATCAGCTCCTCCGAGGCCTCAAAGGAGATAGAGTAAACCTGCATGTACCCAATATGGGTAGCCGTAGAATCCTAAACACGTCCTCCAGGGTGACAGTGATCTCACCCGTCGGCAGGTGGAACATGTTGGTCGTAGAATCCCATATATCGATGAGCGCGACCATCAAACTAGGCTACCGAACTACATATCGGTATTGCCGACTCCACTCGTGCCCACTGCCTCCACATGTTGCAGCTCCTCGGGGTTCGCTGCGCCATACACTGTCCTGTAGCAAGGGCGGAACCCTGTCTCGCATACATAGTTGATCTCTCCCCTGCATCCAATACAAACAATACATTAATCTACATTTATCACACCCACATTTTCCCCCTATCATTTCCTAATAACCTACTTTACCCCTACCCATCTTAATCACCCAACTTGTGGCACCTTTGGCCCCTTATCCCCTAAAACCTGACCGGTGTCGGTTCCCTTTCACCGACCAGGTCCCCTTGACTAGCATCGTCACATGTTTTGTGACCCATACCGGTTACACACTACCGACACTAGCCACACTTGACCGATGTCGGCCACTCTCATGGTGAAAACCCACGATCCCCAAAACCCCTCTTTCTCAAAAAACTTCCCCCCTTGCCCTATTTACCCACCTAAAATTACCTAACCTCCATTATACCTCCTCCCACCCCCTCCTCTCCCATTTCTTGCCCTCCCCATTCCTATTTTACCCACTTTTCCCCCATTCCGACATTTAATTTTTCCCCACCCAAAACAACAACAAACTACCAATCATCTAATCTAACCAAATACAACTAAAGTTGGACACTTACCTCATCGCGATGTCGTCTTCTTCGATTGGCGTTTGGTCGATGCCCTGGTGGCCCACCCGATCCCTCTACGCCTTTGCCATTACCAAATCGCTACCCGCAACCAATTAAATCACTCACACCGATCCTTTGAACCCGCTTCTCACCAACCAATCACCCGCTGTTCACACCGCCAACCTAATGCTCCATTTCATCTGGACACTTCTCTCTCTTTTCTCTCTCTTTTGTCATTTTCTCAAATCACAATATGACAAATGAATAACAAAAAGCATGGATTTTTTTATAACAAACCCGACCTAACCGATGGCGGTTTCTTTCTATGCATCGGTCTCGTGCCCTACCTTACCGTGGACGGTTGCCCTATACCGGTGTTGGTTACCCTTGACCGGCATCAGTCACCCTATCTAGCACAAAACCCAACATTTTACCCTATTACCCTACCTATCCCTCCTTTTTTTTCCACACCTCCCCTTTACCCTAACCATTTACCCCACCTCACCTTTACCTAACCCATTTACCTCACCTTTCCTGACCTCATCATTTACTACCTCCCTTTTTCCTCCTTTAGGGACTCTTTATTTTCCTCATTCCTTGGCCTTACCTGTGTCGTGACCTAGCTTTTTGGCCCTGGACCATTGCTAGTGACCTTTGACCTCATGTGTTCACTATACCTTGCGGCACTGTTACCTGTGTTGTTGACCTAATGACCTTACCTAGCTTATTGATGTGACCGTTTATCCCGACCCCTATCTTTGGTGTACCTGGACCATACCTAAACATTCCCGCACCTAACATACGTCATGTTTCCTGACCATATCCTATACCTTGGATACTAGAATCACTTCAACCTTGTTTAGATAAACCTATCGACCTTAGACCGTGTAGAGTTGGATTGTTCTTCAACCCGTAGCATGCTTTATAGTTTATACGTGTGCGTACGTTTTACTGTTACTACCTTTGACCTTGACCCATAACCTAGATTACTTGATTAGACCTTTAACCATTTTTCACCCATTCCCCACCTTCCCCTTTCTCACATTTACCTTTTATCAAATCACTCACCACCCGCCTTCCGCCACGCGTCGGTTCTGGTTTGAGGGGATCACCTTCACCCACACATGGGGCAAACATATCTTATTTTTGTTAGCATCACTTACCAATACAAGCTATGCAACAAAAAGGGGGAAAATGTAGACAGTAAAATTAGGACACACTCCCATTTGGTCCCTCGAAAAATAAACACCCTTCATCACATTAACCTAGCCATGGCCCCCTTCACTCCACTAATATTAATTTAATTAATTTAATTAAATTAATTCATTATCCTCACCATATTTATTATTTAAATATCTTAATTAGGGATAATGTCCACATACATCTCACCTAGACACCTCATCAAGCCAACTCACCCTAAGACATATTCTTAGTAAGTTGCCATAACTAACTAAGACTTACCCAAACCCTAAAAATCAATGCCTACATTCCCTCTAACCACATTCCCGCATGCTTACAAGAATCTTCCAGTCTAATCCGTGGGTTAACGACACGAGATCCCAGAAAATCAAGGGGATCTTGCCTAGTTTAGTAAACCTAGGAAATCCCGCCTTGACCGATGCCGGTTACCCTTGACTGACCACATCGGTTCACCTTTTAATCCCTAAAACAACCTTATTTTGGAGGTTGGAAAACATTGGCACATTCTTGAGAGATATCACATCTTCTAAGAATGAGTTTCAGCGAGAACACGCATGCAAGGAAGGAGGTCAAGCATTTCCTCTAAAGACGAGACATCTAGCAATCATCCAGCAACCATCCAGCATTCACCCCAACAAAGATTTGATCCAACCAAGCAAAAGAGAATGCACATGCAGCCCATGTAAGAGCTTTCCAATGTTTGGTGATCCTCAACGTATTCAACCCCTTTCTAATACCTTCATCCCTCACAAGCACCTAGGACCGAGAATCCAAGTAAGTGGATTGTTGTAGTCCTTTGGTTCATTTCATTTCGTCATTATATTGTCATCCCTTTTGTTCTCTTGGCCACCCACGCACCTCGTTAATACTCATCCCTCCATATACCCATTAAAACCTCACAAATCCCACCCACTCCCACCTAGTACCTCATTCCAACCAACCAAAGTCCTTTGTGCAATCACAAAGGAGACCCAAAACTCATTCTATGGCATTCCCAGAATTCCACAGTAACTGGCACCGATTACACCCAACCACCATCGGTCACCCTTAATCGGCATCGGTCTCTGTATGTGCCCATACAACCCAAAATAGTGACCTATCCACCTAATTCCACATCACCCTTATTCACTTGTGATCTACTCGAGACCTCTGCTAGACCTACGAGACCCGCAACTAGCTTGTTTGAAATTCGGATCTTATTTTAGCCTAGCTTGTTAGATTAGATCTTTCTTATTGTGTTTCAAGTGAGATACCTAAATCATTTCAAATTACAATAGGATTTATTTTACTACTCGCATTAAATTGTTTTAAATAGTGGACTGATAGCCATCTAGGAAGTATCACACTTCCTAGATCTAGCACACGCTAGGTAGTTCACTACACATATTATTTAACTCTTTTTGGTGGTCTTACTTTCCATTACAGGTAGTTCCTCCTAGCCAAAAGGAATTTCTCACAATCAGCTTTAGATTCAGAAGTCATACGCGCCCAACAACTCATCAACCAACATTCCAACAGGTATTCCTCCTACACCCGTTACCCTATCTGTTTCATCAATATTTCAAAGTAATGCGTCGAGAATCGGGTGAAACAAGAACATTCTAATAACCTAGAACGAGTTGTCACCCCATTGTATCCGAAAAAGAGAAATAGCAAACAACATATGGAAATGGTTCATACATACTTGAAAATACACAAGGATTATATTCTGAACATACATATGATTTATAATAGAGCCTTATGTTCATATTAATGAATTCAATAACCACATTACATCCCTTGAGGTTATAATGCACCCTTATATAACCATACAGAGCCAAGGCATGCATTAGAACTACACTATGTTCATAAAATTACAAAAATGATTGTAGAACCATCCCTCTAAATGTGCCATCACTCTCGAGTTCTCTTAATCCCTAACCCTTAGAACCCTCCATTATATTTCTGTAGAGCTTCGCCTCTCTTCAACTCTCTTATTTTCTTCTATCGAGCACTTGTATTTATAACCTTAGCAACCACTCTCATGCCTTTCTGAAGTTATAAATCAGTTGCCAAATGTCAAAGTAGTCCTTCATAAGAGCATGCCTTCTCAGATCTGATCTCTCCACTCTTTGTAATGATGTCTTCTGGAACCTTCCATCGCATGCCTGGAATATTCCCTTTTTGATCCCACAATCATCAGGATGGCACGTTATCCACAAGGGTCATACTTTTCTCGTGTGCTTCCTAGGACCGAATATGGGTAAGTCCAAAACCCACCTTGCCTTGCGCGTGCACCGTGTGTTCTATAAAAAATTTCTAGAACCCTTCCCTATGCACCTTCAACCCCAGGCATCCTTCTTCAACTAGGTCTTGCGCACCCACATGCCTTCTCATCTTTAGCTAATATTTTGAGGCCCAACATCACCCCACACTATGCCTATTCTCCATCCTCAGAAACACTTTCTTCAATGAATCAAAGAATGAATGGGATCTTACAAATGGTTGGAATGGAAGAATAAAGAAATGAAGAAATGGGGGAAATAATGAAAGAATGGGGAACTTGTTTATCACTGGAGGAGGAGAGGGAAATCCTTCCCTAATTCTACTTCTAACTTTCCCCAAGCATCGACCTCATTCTGAGCTTGCTGACAGAGGTCACCCACCAAGGCGCTTACCTCCTCAAAGCTTAGCCCTTCTCCCTTGGCATTCATTGTCTCCACAATCCCCTCTAATTTTTTTCCCAAATCCTCGAGTGCGTCCATCCTCTGAGTGATTTGGGGGTATAATTCTTTCAGCTCGGTTCTTGATTGAGCCCCACAAGGTCTCAATGGCCTCTGATTTCTTTTCCACTTCGGCTAGGATTTTGTCTCACTCATCCCTGTTCCCCTTATTCTTTTCTTGGAACTCCTTGATTTTTGCTTCATGGGTGGCAACCAAGATACTTGCCACTCTATCCCTATCCATGTAATTATCATATGTAGCCTTAGCAACTTGCAATGACTTTTACATTAGTGAGGATCTTATTTGACCGATAAAAATTCCTATTACCTTTATCTTCTTGTATTTTTCTAGGCACAACAATGCCTCTTCTGTTTATTCTAGGGCAAGTGGTTGCCTCTCCATAGTGAGTATGCAGGTCAAGTCCTCTAGGAACTGTAAGTTTGATCCATATTTTTACATGGGCGGTGTTAAGTTTGGATGCTTCAAGACAATGGCATCCATGATCATCTCTATTTTCTTGTATACCTCGTGCACCCTTGCCTTCTCATCTTTTAACTCACGCCTTAACTAAGCGTTGATTATCTCCTCCTACTTTAGGTCCTTGCTTTTCTTAAGGAGCTCCTCCTCCTTTTTCTCCAGCTCTGCCTCTAAGAACTTCACCCTATCATTTCTTTCAAGAGTCTAGCTTCAACCTCAACTGAAACTTTGTTGAGCGCGTTGCAGATTTGCTCATCTGATAATTGTTGAGCATTTACCAAGGGGTTTATTCCTTTTATTTCTGGCACCTTCATCAATTCTCCTTGGCTTATTTCAAATTCAAGCTCATCAATGTGGGACTCAAATTCCCATGATAGCATTTTCCTTGTCCGAGGGTATGCACCTTCCTCATCAAATGAAGTCATGGCCAAGAGTTGTTCTATTAGTACGGTGCTCAGAAATTACGCACACAACAACTTGTTCGGATCATCAATGTAGCCCATTCCCTAAACTTGTGTTGCTTATGAGCTCTTCCTCCCTGTGCATGTGGCCCTTGGAAAGCTTATAACCAAATTGGGATCTCCTCCCATGTTTCCATATTATTTTCCTACGCTTTCCTCCTCAACTTCCTTCAACACCTCATCCGCATTGCATTCTACCTCTTGTTCCACCAACTTCTTGATAATTCCCACCACTTCTCTCTCTGTGGCCTCTTCTATTTATTCCTTTGTGAGGCTTGGGGTCCTTTGATCCTTTATATTTACTTCTCCACTCATCCCCTTGCCTTGAGCCTCAACTTCTTCTTCGTCATTCTTCTCCTCATCCTCTTTGTTATACTCCTCATCCCCTTCTTCCTCAAAATCATGCACCTCATAGATTGGATGGTATTCACCTCCTTCAAGCTCATCATCATCATCCTTCACCGATGTAGGCATCTAGACTCTCTATTTCTTCTGAGTCTACCTCATCCATCACCTTCTACTTCTTCCTCACTATGATCTTCCCAATTCTTCTTTTTCTTTCTCCTCGACAGGTGATCTCTTCATTGGAAATTCCTCATGGGTGAGGTGCTCTTCATGCTTGGGCATCTCTTCTTATGGGCTCTTTGCCTTAATAGGAGACTTCTTTCTCCATGCATAATTACTAGGCTTAGCACTTACTTTCGGTGTGCCCACCGATTTTGCGGTTTGAACACTTGGTGCCTTCTTCTCCTACACCTCTTCTCTTTCTCTCTTCCTTGGCATGGCCTTCTTCCTTCCTGTAGGGTCTTCAGAATGGAGACATCATTCTCCAAGTAAGCACCCTTTTCAAACTTTATCCTTATATGCGAGATACACCCTTGTTGTTGTGGTTGTCCATGCAATCGGTCGGTGCGTTAAAGGCTTCATCATTTGTACTTCATGGGAGACATATTTCTCCACATATGCACGCTTCTTTGGGTAGATGAGCTTCTAACGTAGCTCACGGTGGTCTAGATCTACCTCACTAAGGTTGAACCTTAGTCTCTTGGCCTCCTTGAACTGATTGACTCTAGCTTGGAAGTATTACGTGGTGAAGGAGAAGGGTAGCTTGCACCATGGACTCATAGTCCCATCTGTCAATGTAAATATGCCAATGCAGAAGTGTTGGTACACTGCAAATTCTGCCTCTCCATCCATGAGCACTGGTAACTACTCTGGGATTCTCCATTTTGCTTCGAATGCATCACACATTTGCTTATACCAATTTTCCAAGCGTGCCTTGTGAGTGGCATCATGGTTTCACAAGTGTACTTCACAAACCTTTTTGTGGGTGAGGTATCCTCTTCTGGATACTCCCAAACAAAATTTTCTAGCCCATCAGGCACTCTAATATTTGAAAATATAATGGAGAGGAGGACATTATCAAATAATATCTTTTCCCCCTCCTACTGCGCATTACTTATGATCTCATCCGTGAAGAAAGCAGACAATTTATAGATTGTTCCCTCTGATATCTTTCGGCATACATTTAGCAATGCCTTTTTCACTTATGTCCATCATTCTTGATCATTGAGATTAGTCACCAAACACGTGGCCATCCTCATAATAGGGTCTAGAATCTCGGCAATGTTAAAGTATCGTGACCCCTTCTTGTATTCATACGTGGCTATAGTCTCCTTGATAGCCTCCTTATCACTCAGATCATCATCTATACTCTCTCCTTCACAAATGAGGCCTGTGAACTTGGATATCAGTTGTGGTGTTATGTGCATCTTATGCCCATGCAAAATAAAAGTGATCTTCATACACATGTGACATCAACCATTGATAAAGGCGCTCAGGATTGCCAAAGTAAGGTAACTCATATAGTTGCAATAATCCAGCCTTCTCCAATTTGACCTTCACCTCATCATTGTAAATGGGCATTATGTCTGGTGTCCTCTTGTTAGTTAGGTGAACCAACTCTAACGCCATTTCTTTCTCAGTTGTTCTCATGTAATGGTTATAATCGCTCATGACCATCTTTCACAAGTGTGACTCCCACTCTTTTCCTAGCAATACCCCATCTGGGTACTGCATTTCTACGTACCATTCTTCATTGGAGCTCGTGGCGGTAGTGTTTGTTTTCCTTTACCCTTGCCCTTTATTTTCTTTGGTGAAACGGTTGGTTTCTTGGGTGCCATATTTTCTAGTTGGGCTAAACTTAAAACTCCTTCCCCTTGCTTTGTTTTACTACTCTGCTCAATCCCAAAGCTCACTCTTGCGAAGAAATCCTTTTTCCTTCGTGCCCTAGCCACCAAACCCTAACTAGGAAATCCTTCCACAAGACGGTGCACCACAAAAAAATTTTCTTCACGATGTGTACTCCTTCCTTCTGGTTTGCAGATTCACTTTAGTCACACAATCAGATTTCTCATATTATTCTTCCTTCACACAAATTTCTCTTTGGATGCCCTAGTTTGAAAGAGATTCTTTCACTTCGTAATCACAAGGTAAAATAATGATGTGCCCGACTTCATATTTATAGCTTTTCCTTCTTTCCAGCATTAAATGTTATACCACCTACCACCGTACTTGACACTAATAGCATATTTTTTCCTTAAAACTGACCTCAAGCGCTTTTACCCACGCGCCTAATCCTACATGAAAAACCCTTTACAACTTTATGGAAAACAAAAATCCAATCTGACCGAAAACTCTTACGTGTGCGTCTACAACGCTGAAGGCACTTCTTTTGTCCTTTACCCAATTTTTTCCTCGCCTACCTCATGTTTTTCCTGCGCTCTTCATCCTTTGTATGTGGTCTCTATTACAGCCTCTTCGACACCATTATTTATCATCCATCATTACCTCACGTGTTTTCTCAACCTTACGCACTTCCTTCTACTAGGCCACTTAACTTGTATTACAGGCTTATACTTTACATTACTCCACCCCACACTAAAATAGATGTGCGGTCCTTTGTATACACAACCTTGGAAAAATAATGTGGTTACTAGCGTACAAGGCACAAAATGAAACAAAAAATAAAGGAACAAGCAATGATAAAGGAAAACACAAGAAAAGAAAAGCATAAAGGGAAATTCTAGACCAATTGGCAACATTAACTTAGAGGACTTATTTATAGTAGGGCTTCAACCTACTCCCATTGAAATGACTTGGTAATCTTGTCCCATCTAGTGCTTGTAACTGGAAAGCACCTGAATCAAGAATGTACGAGATGATATAGGGTCCCAACCAATGGACTTTAAACTTCCCAAGATGGTGCAGATACTTGGAATCATACAACAACACCATCTGCCCAACCTCAAACTTCTTGTTCTTGATATGACAATCATGTCATGCCTTTTGTCTTGCTTTTTTGTCTTTTGACTCCATCTAGCAAGTGATCACCTTTTTTCTAACTACATTAAGTTTTCAAACCTTTCTTCAAGCGCTTTCTCATCATCTAACCCTCCTATGTGTGCGCTATACGCAACAATGGTAACATGAATTCAATTGAAAAAATAGCCTCCATGCCAAACACCAATTGAAATGGTGTGGCCTTGTTCAACCTCTTGTAGGTTGTCATGTATGCCCATAGAATGGCTAATACTTTGTCATCCCAATCTTGTCTTCCAATGTCACAGATCTTAGTCAACATGTGATTTAGTATTTTGTTAAATGCCTCAGTAGTTCCATTTTCTTGAGGGTGATAGGGGGTAGTCTTGTGATGGGCCACCATAAATTCTGATAACAGGATCCTGACCATTTCATTGAGAAAGTGTGTACCTATATCACTTGTTAAACTTAAAGGATAACCATACCTGTTGATTATGTTCTCCCATAAAAATCTAGCAGCTGTCATTACGGTGCAATCCTTCGTAAGCTCTACCTCTGCCCAACATGTTAAGTAATTAGTGCAAGTAATGATATATTGTAAACCATTCCTTCGCGCAGCTGGTGAAATTGGCCCTACAAAGTCGATTTCCCATTTTTCAAATGGTTCAACATTGGCTATTGGTCAGTAAGGGAATTTCATCTCTCTTTCTAGGTTTTCCAAGGTGCTGGAAATGGTCACAGCCTTGCAAAACTCAATACAATCTTGGTATATGGTTTCCCACCAAAGCCCTACTAGTAAAATCTTCCGCGTGGTAGCATTTTATACATAGTGTCCTCATGCAATCCCACCATGCACTTCCTCCATAATTGCCATGCGCTCATGCTCCAATACGCATCGACATAGAACCTCATCATGATCTAATTTATATAGATCTCCACTAATCAACATGTAGGGTGTGACACATATTGCTAACTACTTTCTCTCTAAATCCTTCATTCCTTCCGAAACCACACATGTTTTCAAGAAAATTGCGATATCTTCCAAGTCTGAGGACGCGCGTCGCAACCTAAATAATTACGCGTCCCGGCATGGTATCCTCAATGCTTTGCGCATCCACCCCTGAGTTAATTCTTGATAAGTTGCCAGGTCTTGAATTACTTTTTCCTAGTTTTACGACCACTGTGAACTCAAATTCTTAAAATAATAGGACCCAACGACATATGTGCCCTTGTAGCATGGGATTTTTAACTAAGTATTTCAATGCCATGTGGTCTCATGTAGAATATAAATGGTGTTTCCAACAAATACTATCTAAACTTGTGCATCTTGTAGATCATAGACAATGCTTCACGCTCAGTAGTTGTGTAATTTTATTCTATTGGTGTCAAATTTATACTTGTAAATCATAAGGGATGATCAACAATTCCCTCGCCAGGTTGTACTAGTACTACTCCCATAGTTTTCCCTGAGGCATCAACATGCACGTGGAAAAGCTTATCCCAAGAGGGGAAATGTAGTATGGGTGTCGTGACAAGCCTATCCTTCAAAGTGTCAAATGCCTTATGTTGCGCTTCTCCCCAATGGAAGGCACTCTTGTGTTTTAACAATTCCTCTAAGGGCGTGGCGATCTTGGCATACCCCTTGATGAATTTTTGTAATACCTTGTATGCCCAAGGAATCCATGCATTGCGCTTTGACTAGTAGGCTCCCCTAATCCCACAATAACTGCAAATTTGGTGGGATCTACTAGTAAGCCTTCTTTACATATAATGTGTCCTAACAAGGTTCCAAATGGAGTAGCAAAGACACATTTCTTAATGTTGAGGGATATCCTCAATTACCAACATCTCTCAAACATCAACCTCAAATTGTCACAATGGTCTTTCACCAATCCATACACAGTCCAGTCATCTAGGTAAACTTGAAGAAATTTATGGATGAAGTCTTGAAATTTTTGTACCATGATGCGTGAGAACACAACATGCACATTCTTCAATCCAAAAGGCATAAACATGTAGGAAAAACTTCCCCATTTAGCGGAAAAAGTTTCCTTTCTCTAGTCTTTCTTTGTAATCCTAACTTGGTGATACCCTAAGAACCCATCCGTGAAAGAGTAGACTTCGCGTCCGGCTACTCCCTCCAAAATTTCTTTAGTAAAGGGGGTTGGAAAGGGATCAATGACACATACCACATTTAGATCCCTATAGTCAACACAGATCCTTATCATCCCATCCTTCTTGATACTAATAACCATTGGGCTTATTCATTCGATTCTTCCACTGCTTTAATGATACCAAAGGCTATCATCTTGTCTATTTCATCCTTGACCCATACGCGTAAATTTGGATTCATCCGATAAGGCCTCTTCCAAATAGAGTGTGCACCTTCCTTCAAATTAATCTTCATCTCCCCCAAGGAATGGTGAATGCCTTTGAGTTCATGGTACATGTGAGGGAACAAATATTGGAACTCACGTAACAAATCAATGACCTTTGAAAAATCTTTTTCTAACCAATAGTCCCCAATGATAGCTTCCTTAGGTTTCATCTCCATCCCAATGTTAACCTTCTTTATTTTCAAGGGCTCATGGTAGGTGTGTGCTCACTCATCATCATTATCTATGAACTCGTGCATACCTTCCGAATGGTTAACATCCAAAGTTTCCATCTCTTCACCGTCTACTACATAGACCATTTTTCCTTTTTCTTTTTCCATGCATGTGCACTCAAGTTGTACTTCCTTTGATTCCTCTTCATTGAGGCACATCTCCAAATAAGGTTCACCTAGTAATTCCAATAGCCTATCCTCTGCCATAGCACTATCTCCCATCATAAGGCGCTTGATTACTTGCAATGCCTTATCTACTGATGGCTTGGTACTCCTATACTCGAAAGCTTGAATGAGATCAGCCACCAACTCCTACCAATTACCTGTTTGACGGCACATCTCTGAATGAATATACCATGCACATGCACAACCTTATAAGGTGGAATACAACTTATGTACCATAACAAATATGGTAACTCTTCTCGTGCTTCCCATCTAGGCCTTCTCGCATGCTTGGATATGAAAGGAGGTGGTCTCTTTACCATGGTAGTCTTATATGACCGTTGGCGTGTTGCTCTTAGAAAACCTTACAGAAAATGTGATTCTTACCTCACACCACTCTAGGAGGTTCTCTCGATGTGTAGCTCACCGGCGTGTTGCAGTTTTGAGTATGTTATAATTGAGAATTCCTCTTCTCTCGTTGTCATTCTTCCACTGAGATTCCATTTCCCACAAGAAAAATTAAGGGTTTTCTCCTCTAAAGTAACTTGGAAACTTATTTCCTCCTAGGCACTTGAATGAGCGTGCCTTTGTCACCCTTGTTACAGATCCTCTCAACTATTTCCCAATCAACTCATAGGTCCCATGTGCCCAATTGTCGCATGCCACACTAGTGGTATCACTCAAGGACTGAGCATCTTCAAACTAGATGACTCCCTCCGTGGGATGAATTATCTCAGGATCTCTGATGGAGCACACATAGATTATATCAAGGACTTCTTCTCCTAAGGGTTCAGTATAGGGACACTGTTGACTTCCCATATGTTAAAGGAATGATCACCCTTTCTTCCTTGTTTTCAAATCTGATATACCCTTCGTTAAATTGGAGGTCAACATAGTTCTTGTAACACCATGGGCATCCAAGCAATGCTAGAAATTCGTTTGCCTCGGTGAGTTCAAAGAATTTGAAGTCTCCAGTGAACTTGGCCTCTTGAATGATGATAATTGCATCCTTCAGGACTCCAATAGGCATTGCCTTAGTTTTGTTTTCCATATACAACACATTTGAAGATGGTTGCAACACGGGCCTTCTCATCTAATTTCAGGCATCTAAGGTCAAAACATTGACCTCTAATCCTTTGTTGATGAGGATATTACTCAGAAGCCATCCATTAATAACTACATTCAAAGTAATCTCCTTGTCATAGTCAAGGCTGTGAGGAGGAAGGTTTGCATGCAAGACCTACCTTTCACGCTCTGCTCCAGCGCGTGGTACCTTCTCCTCAGCCATTATCCTAACAATGGAATAATATTCTCTTGCCTTAACATCCTACATACCTCCTTGACTTCATCCAAGTCACCCTTTTGAGCCTCGACATTCTTCCTTTGCTCCAACTATTTTGATTTCTCCTTTAGACATTGGATCTCCCCTTGTAAACTTCAAATCATGTCCATAGTCTCTTGATACACCTCCTTCTAATGAGAAGGGTCCAGATATTTTCCATGTACCACTTCCTCTCTTGAAACTAGTGTCCTTTGCCTTGGAATCTCCCTGGGCACACGCGGCCTCTACTTGCATTGTCACTAAGTACAGGTTCTAGTCCTGACTCACACGCCACTCTTGGCATCCATTGTGAATCATCCTTCTTGATGCTCACCATCCTAGCACCCTTATCTTTCTAGTGCTACTAGTTCATATGCTCATAAATCTTTGGACACTCTTCATACTTATGTTTCTTTCCACACCATGAGCATTATAATAGATCAGGACACTCACGTTTGTAATGCTCTGTAGATCCATAGTTATAACAGGTTCCTCATGGGAATTCACTTTTTCCTCTCGTAAAATGTTTTCCGTGACCGTAAAATCCTCCGTGAAAACCTCTTCCATGCACTCCTCCATCTGCGCACCCTTCATAACGATGGTCATCATCCTTAGAACTGCTTGCAATGCTAGTCTGGCACACACCCATATCAATAAAATCATAGATCTAATCAATCGATCCTCTCCTTGGTATCATGGGTCATAGAGGTACATATCTTACAATAGCAAGAAACATTCTTCAGATTGTGTGCTACAAAGAGAGAACCTACTTACATCATGATCCACATGGAAAATATCACAATCTACCGCCATAGTGTGTATTGATTTCCGAGGGTAACTATCCTTTGCATGACCTTCCACTTCACAGTCTATACACCAAAGCCCACTACGAACATCATACGCTAAGTTTGTAAAAAACTTCTCCAACTACTTGGCCACTGCAATAATTTGAGCCTCCATAAAAGGAATAACACTAGTATCAACACTCCCAACAACTTCAATGATCGGGGCAACTTCCAACGCTTCACGCGGTGCTGAAAAGTTTTATGCGATAAAGCCCTTCTAAATGGTGTTATCAATCCTTCGACAAACTATTGAGCATGCTGAGAAGGATGAATTTCATAGGATAGTTTAGACAAGAGAGTCTTGAAACATGCATCATATGCCCACACACTCTCTTTCATTCCCTGTTGGATCTCCTTTAGAGTGTTGATGCTCTTATGCTCAAACTCAAGTATATGGAACTCTATTAGGAAGGCATTTTTCAATGTGGTGTAGTCTACCACCACCTGATGGGGGTCATACTTCCTATACCAACTATGCGCGCGTCCCTTGCAATTTTGTTGCAAACTGACTTTCCTTCCGATCCAGGGGTAGTGATCCCTTTTGCACACCATAGTAATTCACACTTGTGCACATGCTCTGCAACATCTTCAATACCCCTATAGTTTGGTAAGTGCAAAGAAATCTCAAAAAACATTTAGGGAGGTGGTTGGGGTCCTTGTCCTACCGATCCAAAGCCTTAGATCCCTATGGTGTTTCCTTCACCAGATCCACTAGATCCTCCAGGCCCCATTCCTCCTAACCCACCAGATCCACCTCTTGCATTCGAAAAAGGTCCTGAAGTGGTCATGCCTAGTGTTCCCAACATCCCACTGAACTATGCGCTGATGGTTTGTGATATTGTCCCACTTCCCGTTGTGTTTCTCGTTCCACTCCATTAGACACAATACCCAAACCTTACGTACTTGCACCATGTCTAAAGATTCCTCTAAATATAGGAATGGCTTGTGCAACTCACCATGGATGTTCCAAATGAGAAATTATACCTCCCACATGCACTCCATCTGTTACTCCCACATCGATACCAATCAAGCAATACTTCTCCTTGATCTTGGAAAACCAAGCGCCAAGGATTGGTCGTCAAGTGGTTTCAGATGTACACCAATGAATCTTCTTTCTCCATGCAATATAATCTCATCAAAAGCTAAAGGGGCTTCTCTCCTGCACTTTCCAAGATGGTGTAGCACAGATTGCTTAGGTTTCACGTCCTCTGCGTGAACCTCAACTCCTTCCCGCAACATCTACCTCCATAGATCCATCACACTTGTAACCTCACATTATCTAGTCATCTCCCTTTCACGAGCTTCACTATACTTGATCCAAAGCCTTAGATCCTCTCGTGTTTCCTCCACAAATCCACTAGATCCTCCAGGCCCCATTCCTCCTAACCCACCTTGGATCCACCTCTTGCATTCAAAAAGGGCTGAAGTGGTCGTGCCTGATGTTCCCAACATCCCACCGAACTATGCGCCGATGGTTTGTGATATTGTCCCACTTCCCGTTGTGTTTCTCGGGCCACTCCCGGTGAATACCCAAACCTTACGTACTTGCACCATGTCTAAAGATTCCTCTAAATATAGGAATGGCTTGTGCACAATGGATGTTCCAAATGAGAAATTATACCTCCACAGCACGGATCAATTACTCCCACTTTAGATACCAACTAGGCTAACAATACTTCTCCCTTGATCGACGGAAAACCAAGCGCCAAGGGTTGGTCGTCCAAGTGGGTTCGGATGTACACGATGAATCTTCTTTCTCCATGCATAAACTCTCATCAAAAGTGTTGAAGGGGCTTCTCTCCTGCACTTTCCAAGATGGTGTAGCATAGACTTCTTAGGTTTCACGTCCTCACACGTGAACCTCAACTCCTTCTGCAACATCTACCTCCATAGATCCATCACACTTCAACCTCACATTATCTAGTCATCTCCCTTTCACGAGCTTCACTATACTTGATCCAAAGCCTTAGATCCCTCGTGTTTCCTCCACAAGATCCACTAGATCCTCCAGGCCCCATTCCTCCTAACCCACCGAGATCCACCTCTTGCATTCAAAAAGGGCTCAGAAGTGGTCGTGCCTAGTGTTCCCAACATCCCACTGAACTATGCGCCGATGGTTTGTGATATTGTCCCACTTCCCGTTGTGTTTCTCGGGCCACTCCTGCACACAATACCCAAACCTTACGTACTTGCACCATGTCTAAAGATTCCTCTAAATATAAGAATGGCTTGTGTAGCCATGGATGTTCCAAATGAGAAATTATACCTCCTGGGCACATATCGGTTACTCCCACTGATACCAACTGGGCTAACAATACTTCTCCCTTGATCTGGAAAACCAAGCACCAAGGGTTGGTCGTCAAGTGGGTTCAGATGCACACCGATGACTCTTCTTTCTCCATGCAATAAACTCTCATCGGAAAAGCTGAAGGGGCTTCTCTCCTATGCTTTCCAAGATGGTGTAGCATGAGATCGCTTAGGTTTCACGTCCTCTGCGTGAACCTCAACTCCTTCCTGACAACGTCTCCCCTCCATAGATCTATCACACTTGCAACCTCACATTTTCTAGTCATCTCCCTTTCATGAGCTTCACTATACTTGAGTCATCTATCCTCCCTTTCCTTCTCATCCGCAATGTCCGCCATCTTCCTCCACCTTAGCTTCCTCTCCTAACGCTCAGAGAAGCTTTAGCCGGCCATGGGAAATGCTTCTAAACTCAAGGTAATGACCAAGATCTTCATAGCCAAAGGAATAACATGCAAAAATGATCCTCTGGGCTCCCTCAGAAACTCGAACTCAACAACTTCTGGGAAAGAATACATAGAAATGGTGTATTCAAGAGTATAACTGGTCAACACTCTCTTCCACTAGTGATCAACAACATGCATCTAAGTCAAATCTACATCCTACAACCTCTGATAGTCATCTTGGGTCCACACACGCGATCTAGTAGTACTAGCTCGATCTAGATGCATATGTTGAAAGCCATTCATATAGTTCTATTGGAAAATAACAAAAGAATGTCTCATATAGCTCATGGTATAGGTTCTCTTCTACCCATCTACATGCATTGAACTCAAGTCCAGTGATAAATCTTTGAGCAAACTCGTCCTCCATGCTCTTGAACCATGTTTCAAAACTTTCCAAGGTCAAACATTTTGTCATCACGCATCATAGGGACAAAGATGCATGTCATTTCTCACAACAACTTCAAAAGAGGTCCCGACAATGGAACCAATATGTAGTCATATTTTATACCCTTAGACCAATAGTCTAATCCCATGCACGTCGGCCTATCACCCATCCCCCCGAGGCACGCGCGGGTGTCGAGTCTCTCCTTTATGTGAGTCTTGTGAGAATGCACCATCTTATGACAGATAATCAAATGCAAAAGAATAGAAAAGAACCATGTAACATTCTAAGAACCTAGAACGAGTTGTCACCCCATTGCATCCAGAAAAGAGAAATAACAAACAACATATGGAAATGGTTCATACAGAAAGGAAATGCACAAGGATTATATTCTTGAACACACATATGATTTATAATAGAGCCTTATATTCATATTAACGAATTCAATAACCACATTACATCCCTTGAGGTCATAACAGACCCTCATATAACCATACAAAGCCAAGTCATGCATCGAACTACACTATGTTCATCACATTACAAAAATGATTGCAGACCCATCCCTCTAAATGTGCCATCACTCCCAGAGTTCTCCTAATCCCTAACCCCTAGAACCCTCCATTATATTTCTGCAAAGCTTTGCCTCTCTTCAACTCTCTTCTTTTCTTCTATCGGGCACTTGTATTTATAACCTTAACAACCACCACCATGCCTTTACTGAAGTTATAGATCGGTTGCCAAGTGTCAAGTGGTCCTCCATGGGAGCATGCCTTCTTAGATCCGAGCTCTCCACTCTTTGCAATGATGTCTTCTGGAACCTTCCATCGCATGCCTAGAATATTCCCTTTTGATCCCGCAATCGCCATGTTGGCACCTTATTCACAAGGGTCACACTTTTCTCATGTGCTTCCTGGGATGCTGAATATGGCTGAGTCCAAAACCCGCCTTTCCTTGTGCACACGTCTTGTGTTTTGTAAAACACCGTTATAACCCTTCCTATGCGCCTTCAACCCCACATGTCCTTCCTCAACTAGGTCTCGCGTGCCCATGCGCCTTCTCATCCTTAGCTAATATTTGGGGCACAACACTTATTCTTAAAACTTGAAAAGAAAATGGTAGGAATCTGCAAAGAGGAAATGGGTCTTTGTATATGAAGTGAAATCTAATTTTTTGGTTATTTTAACATTCTAGGTCTGTTTTTTTTAAAATGAAATTTTAAAAGGAAATTGATTTCATTATTAGCTCAATTTGAGTCTTCTCAAGTCGACTAAGAAATGGGTATTTTGGTTGAGTTTGATTCAGATACTTCCCATGTGTGCAAATGTGTTTTGGGTCATTTTTAAACTTCTAATTTGAAGAAAATTTTAAAGGGATTCTGGTCTAAAATTTTACCTTAAAATATGCATTAGATTTTGTTTATCAACTCGAATAGAGCTTCTTTGGCAGAGACTAGTTTTTGGGATTTTTGTTTATGTTGGTATGGTTAAAAATATGGAATTTCTCATCCATTTCAAGTATGGATATCTTTGTGAAAAATAGGTATAATAAATGAAAACATTGTGGATTTGTTGGGAAATAACAAATCAAGATTTTGTCACTATTGGATTATGGGTCTATGTTTTTTTTTGAAAATATGGATTCATATAATTTGGGTTTTTGTGGATTTAATTGTAAAAGATGATATTTGTCGATTTGGTCAAATACCCTTGTTCGGCTATAAGCATTATTAATGATATTCTAAATAATATTATTATCGACCTGATCCACATCCTATTTGGTCTGAAATCTAGTTTTTAAGAATGAAATAAGGTAACCCAATACTGAGACTTAGCTATGCAAGTTGTTGACAACTTGTTCGAGCTCGCCTTTGTTGATTTTAAAACACATTTTTCTTTATTTAAGAGCTCACATGTAGCTAGGTTATTTTAACTTTTTGATTCTAAGTCCTCATTGGTTTTGCAAAGCCACGACATGCCGCAATTTTGGATGAAATTGATTGTTGTGTTTTAATCATTGTAATCTTGATTGTTTATGAACACTTAGTTCATCTTTAGTTGGAATAAGTTGATTATTAGTTTGATCCAATGAGAAATGGTTGGGTAGTTAGATGGTTGACATTTACTTATCATGACTATTTGACTTCTTGATTTGACATAATGATGGTACAAAAAACTATTAGAAATATGTGATTACTTGAACAATATGATTTTGTTCCATATCCTTTGCATAATTTTTAAAAACTGATGAAGGCATTAGATAAGTTCCTTCAATCAATATGACTATTATACATGGACAAAGTCTGCAAGTTGTTAGAGTTACTCTTATGGATTACTCTTAAAAATTGTTTGATGTTTTTATAAAATCTTATTCTTGAATATGGCAATATTAAAATGTATTAGTAAGTTATTAAATAGTCTAGATATTTGTGTATTAGTTGTATTCTTGAATTGATTGAGAACATAGCTTACTTTATGAAGCATCATTCCATTGAGCAATGATTTTAAAAAGTAATGAATGAAATAGGAAATTTATAAGTCATTGGTTAAGCTAACCTTAACATATTCATTTATTTCTATTAAACACAACAAGATTATGAGTTAAGATAACTCATGCCAATTCATTCATCGGCCATGTATACATTTCTCTCTCCTACAGTGTGCATGACGAAGTGATATTGTGAAGTGAATAACTGGATTGTATACACATGATTTCTCATTTATATTGTTTAAAAATCCGTTTAAGATTATTGTATTTAATTGTAATGTGAAAGTATTATTTTTGCAAGTTTATTGAAGGCATTTGCCTATTGTACTATTCTGAATATTTGCATGTCATCATTTCGGAAAATAAGGATTTATCTTTATGAAGTTAAATAAAATTTCTTGTTGTTTCGTATCACACTTTGTGAGTTATAAAGGTGTTTATAATGTTGTTTTTAAAGTAGAGTGTAAATTAAATTTATCAATATTATGTTATGAAACTATATCTGGTTTAATAATTCATCTTGAATGAATGAATTTGAGGATTAACAAACCTAGTTTGGTATGGAAATAATTACAATGAAAACAACGTTTATAACCTTATTGTTATTTATTACAATGAAAAGTGTTTAAGCGATGTTTATTTTTAACAACAATATATACATATAAGTTGTTAATATTTGTTAAATAAACATAGCTATTTTTTATAGTTTCGTTAGCAATGAATAAATGTGTCATTAACGAACATGGTACGTTATGGTAAACGATACAACGTAAACTATGTTACACTAGGATTGTACCTTATTAAATAAGTTGTAAAATTCATATAGATTGGTGATTAAACAAGATAAAGTGAACTAATCGTATTAAATGATGTACTCATGTGATTGAGACCAATATTAACTATGAAGTGATTGGATCATATAAACACAAGACATAGGTAATTAACCTATAATAAATGATAACACTATGAAAAGAGAGTAAGTTAAGAGGTACTTATTAAAGATAATAACTCGATCGATTACTATGACTATCTCTATCGAGAAACAAATGATGTGTTACGATACCTTATAACCTATCATAGGGATAAACCTAGTAATTTACTTAAATAGATAATGGATTTGTAAATGAAGTGTAGATATCTTGAAATGTCATACTTATCGACAAAATATTAATCGTGTTAGCTCAGATGACTACTAGAAAGATAACTAATACATAACGACGCAAGTCATTATGTGATCACTACCTTTCCCATAGGGATCATAAGATGGGACCGACAAGATCCTCTCAATTAGAATAACGATTCATGATCCCTTCATCTTCAAAAAAACTAAAATTTAATTTCTTAATCTAAAAATGAGATCCAAATAACTGTATAGAGATGGTTGTGTGGTGACATAGACAAGTTTCGTTGTCTAGTGTGCAAACATGAAACTAACCTTGCAACGAAACACTTGAACCTTTGGCCAAATTAGTGTAACTAGCTAATACACTGTTTGATCACAATTTTCCTATCTTGGTGTGTTGGATACTAGATGGAATTTAGTTTGTATTATTTCCAAGTTGACACTTAGGTGTTGCACATAGTTCTCAAGACCTATTAAAAAGGTTTAACTAAAAGTATAAAAGTTATACTCACTTGGTTAGAGTGAAGATAATGGGGATCAGGTAGATCTAATTGACCCTACAACTGCACATGGTTATCATTTGTTATTAGATGGATTGTAAACATTTAATTATGTTAGATTTTAATTGCTGCAAGCTGAAAATTATTGAAGGCATTAATTGTGATTAAGGGGTTTGTTTTAAAAAATGATGCAGAGCATAACTTCGATGGCCATAACTTTTGATTAGACAGTTGGATCATCTTGAAATTTTCCAGGTGGTAGATCTTTATTAATAATATTTCATGACCAACATTTTCACAAAGGTTGTTTCCATTTCAACATATTTTCGGGGCCGGGTTCCTTCATGTAGTGGTCTAAAATTGGCTCCCAAAGATTTTTTTGCTTTTGTCTAGAACTTAGAGTTTTAATAACTTTTTCTATGCTTTATAGAATAAGCCAAAATTTGGTGTGAACCTTTAATTATGAAGTAATATTTTGTATGCAAAATTTGGGGCACATCCGAGGTGTTTTACTAGTAGGTAATTTTTGGCATTTTAGGGTTTTTTAGAGATAATGTGAAATAAAAGAAATATTGTAATGATGTTAAAAGTTAATGTGGATTATGGATTGAGAAGAAAGTTATTTTAAAGCTTTTGGTTTTTTTGTAAACAATTTGTGTGTGTTTTAGAGGTATTTCAACCTCTTGCAGCCAGATCCACATAAAAAAAACCATTAATTTAGATGAAGTATAACATGGGTGTTATATTAATTCTCCAAATTGCTTATACATGCACTTAATAATTGCCTTCACTAACTTTTACTTGAATTTATATATAAAAGAAAAAATGCCTCTTTCTAGATAGATCCCTTAAGCCTAAAAATGAAATTGAAATTATCACCCTTTTGGTGCAAATGCCAACCCCAAAAACTTTACAAAAAGAAGATAGAACAAGGGCTAGATGGGGTAAAGGAGAGAAGGGAATGACATCATTATGCTAGAAATGTGAGCTTCACATTCTCAACATGCTAGGAACTTGGAGTCCACATTATCGACATAAGGCATCAAAAAGTGGTGGAAACGAAGTGTGGAGATGAAATGATAGCTTGGGAGATTTAGTTGATAAACGTGGGCCACTAGAAATCATACGGTTATGCCAATAAAACCATACTTTGAACCCAAAATCTACAAATTCATAAACACTTTAAGACATACAATTTAAATGCTCTGGGGTTGTTTTAAAGTATGTTCAATATCAACAAACTTTCCTCAAATAAAAAAGCATGCAACAAAACTAATCATTACTAATTTACGGTATAATGCACATACACTAATGGTTTTTGTTACAATCAAAAACCACTACAATAGACTAAAAATCTAACTATAATTTAAGTTCAAAACCTCAAAGATGGGTAAATAATGTCAATTTCTACTAAACCATTAGATATATCTATTCCTTAAGATAACACTTAATGCCCTATAACTCTTTTGTAACAAAGTAAATATGCAAGTTAACATCAATAACCAAAGATAATAATCTCTCCAAAAAAATTAAAAAAAAGAATTTCAATTTTCAATTCAAAAAGAGACTCTTGAACAAGTATCAAAATATAAATATCTTGGTGTAGAATGTCACAATGAACTCTTGAAAGTGGTATCGAAATACAAGTATTTTAGTCTATACTTTCATAACAAACTTCGATGGGATATTTGTAGAATGAAAAGAATAGGTTGCCAATGGAGAGCTCTTTATGCACTACAAAATAAATGTAGAAATATAAGGTTATGTATTGGAAGACCCCAGTGTCTTATTTGAGTTACCGGTGTTGTATGGTTGTGAATTGTGGCCTAGTGGGACTTTGGAGGCAAATATGTATTACAAGATTCATTATTACATTACCTAGACTTATTTAACTATTGCTCCGGGACATAATTAATTAAAACAATTTGAATGAAACGAAATGTGATTTAGGCCTACTTTTGCATTTAACGCGCACAGTAATCGCCAGCTAAGAAGCAGAGGTCGAGGAGATTCCCCACAACCATTAATAACCCCAAGAACATAAAAACTCAGTCGGTTTGTCGAAAAAGCAAGGAAGGGCAAAGCCATGGCAGAAAATTCCAGTGCTTGTGAACAGGTTGAGGGATCGAAACCCCAGCTGGTGGAAACAGCAGACGTGAAGCCTGGTCAAAGCTTACAGCTCAAACCCAATGTTGTCCCTCACAATGGCACCTTCTTCGATTTCGTGGAAAGTGCCCCGGAACAGCTTGTGGTCGATTTCTTCAGGCAGGCCATACACCACATCGAACAAACCAGGCGAATTAACGACTACCACTTGAAGCTCAAACCTTCCAAACGCTCCGGTTTCATCATCGAAGTTTTCTACGGCGAAAGACGCGAGGGCCGGAAAAAGTAGAGCCGGATTCGTGTATTTCGTGTAACGATTCGGCGCCTCTTTTTCCCGGCGCGCCCGGCTCTGTATTGGCGGGCGAATGCGTTCTGAGGGAGCTGAGCGACCAGCCATACGTTCAGTGCTCACTGGACGCCAAAGCCAGAGCGGGCTTTATCATCACCCCGCTCCGCCATGTCCAAAAATAGGAGATTTACGCGACAATGAACTGTTTGCTCTGTGGAATGTGGGGGTTAGGGCTTTGAAAAACGAGGGTTTGAGTTTCAGAAGCATGATTGTGAACCAGGGGAGTTACAGGAATCTGCCGCACCTGCACCTCAAGATATGGGTGGACGACCACGAGTACGGCCGCGCCGTTCTCCGGTGGAGCGAGGAGAAGAGGAGGCTCTGGGCCGCTCTCCAACGCTCCTCCTCCTCGCCAAAGAAGCGCCCAATGTGCACCCTTCTTCAGAGGGAAGGAAAGTGCAGGTTTGGTGACCGTTGCAGGTTTAGTCATCAATGTGGGCCAAACTAATAATAATGGGTGTGAGCCAAACTACAACTTTTTCTTTCTTTTTGCTCTGTTAATATGAAAATTACAGCAAAGTTATTATATGGTAAAGCTCTTGGTTTGGATTTAGTTTTGAAATACTGTGAATCTGCAATCAGGTAGATGTTCAATATGCAGTTTATTTGCGAATACATTAGCGAATTTTAAATGAGAAGAAGAAAAAAGTAAATGAAGAAAAGCTAACTCAAAGTAATATTGCAAACTTGAAACATCAGAATTTATGTTGAATACCACTTTAATTTGTTTTTGGCTTGCAAAAGGACTTAACATATTGAGGAATACTCGAAGGAAGTGGATGTAATATTCTTTTCCTGACTTTGTTTTTTAAATGTGTTTTCAATTTTATGTTATGTTATGTAAATGCAATGGTAAGGTATGTTTTCGTATTATGCAAATGCAATTTGCTAGTTAATAGTGGAGTTTATTGGTGAATTATGTTTCAAATAATGGATATTGAACTTGTATATTATTTGTCAATGCACAAATGAGTTTGGAACCAGAAAAAACTGTATGTTTTTTATAATGTATTTTGTTCTTGAATTATGTAGTGAATAACATATGCTGAATTTGTAACCTGTTTGTTAATGCACTATACATACAAGTGAATTGTTTATATAAAATTTGATCTGTTATTATTGGCAATGAAGATCTTAAATTTACGTCCAAGCAAAAAAAAATAGATTTGAAATTAACTACTACTAACAAAGACCTTAAACATATATCCCAATCAAAGATTTTATGTGAAATAAATTTTAGTCAATAAAAAATATTTATGATTGTATTGCCCGTGTTTGATGAGAACTCAATACTAAATATATATTTCTGATTACGTTGCCCATATTCATTGAATGAATTTGGAACAAGAAAAAATCATGTTTTTTATATTGTATTTTGTTGTTGAATTATGTACTCAATAACATATGTTGAATTTGTAACCTATTTATTTTTTAATGTACTATATGCACAAGTGAATTGTTTATATAAAATTTGATCTGTTATTACTAGCAATGAAGATCTTAAATGTACATCCATGCAAAAATAGATTTGAAATTAACTACTACTAATAAAGACCTTAAATATATATCTCAATCAAAGAATTAATGTGAAATAAATTTTAGTCAATAATGTATATTTCTGATTGCATTTCCTGTGTTTATTGAATGAATTTGGAACAAGAAAAAATCATGTTTTTTAGATTGTATTTTGTTGTTGAATTATGTACCCGAAGAATATATGTTAAAATTGTAACCTATTTGTTAATGTACTATTTGCACAAGTGAACTGTTTATATAAAATTTGACAGCAACAAAGATCTTAAATGTACGTGCAAACAAAATACATATTTAAAATTAACTCGCTACTAATAAAGACCTTAAATATATACCCCAATCAAAGAATTTATATGAAATGATTTTTAGTCAATAATATCTATTTGTGATTGTATTATCCATGTTCAATGAGAACCCAATACCAACAATTAAATAAATATATGTTCAATCAAAAGACCATGTGAAATTAACTTTAGTTGTGCATTGTTCATGTTAAATAAGAATCTAACTTTTCATTAAGCGTTAAGATGAACGTCTTTTTGATAATTAATTTGAGCAAGGAATGACACATAAATTTTGTTCTTAAAATATTGTATTAACAATCCCTTTTTCCCCATCTTTCACGTGAGGAGTTGTCATCTTGCCGGTGAAAAATGGATAAAGTCCCACGTGATTAGGTCTAACTTTGTTGATGTTGACAAGGGTGCTAAATAATCACATGATTAATAAAGGCTTAACTGCGTGTGCAAGCTCCATCAATCGGGACATGAACACTCAATGTCCAAAAGCTCTAAAGTGTCTCGCATGACTAGGTGCAAAACTATTTAAAGATTGCATAAACTCCAATACCCCAAAGGCGTTGTCTTCTAAATTCTAGAACAACACAAAGATGCAAAGCTACACAAAATTGTTGTAATTTTTTTATTTGCGTGACTCTCAACTCCTTTGGGTTGATGCAAGATCGCAAGTGAATACAAATGCTTTGACATCACACACCTTAGGTAAGAAGAAACATGAGCCCTTGCTCATGCGGCAACAAGGTTTTCAATGAATTGACCAAGTCTAGTAACTTCGATCGTGCTAAGCCAATATGCATCCCCGAACTTCTTTTCCTTTCTATATTACTAGATACTATTTGTATTCATTCTTATGCATTGCCTTTGCTACACGTGTATCTAGGATTTATTCATGTTGTTTGTGTTTTTGCTTTGGTAGTTGGTGCTTCTAGTCCACTTTGGTAGGATCTACTACTTTAGTTTAGCCTTCAAACTACGAGTATAAATGCACAACATCGAAGATAGATAAAATATCTACTATTTGGAAGCTCTATCTCACATGCATTTGACACAAATTTCTTCAAGACTTTGCATGGTCCAATCTTCTTCCATGTTTACTTATCATACATCCCTTTTGGGTACCTATGTCTATGTGTGGGAGTGCAAGAGCCATGTCTCCCACTTTGAACTCGCGTTCTCTTCTTCTTGTTGTATCTAGGCATTCCTTGTACCACATGTTGCTCATCTCCAATTATGTGCACACTTGCTAGTGTACATTCTTCATGTATTGTGCAAAGTCATGTTTATGCTCCTCTTTTCTTAGCAAATGTTAAGTAATTATGCAACTCCCCTTAGACTTAGCCCACAAACTATCTAGAAAGGTGATGTTAAAGTGATCCTATTTACAAAGTAGTTACATGCAAACTTCGCCTACGGAAGGACTAAATCCCCACATTCATGCCTTCTCTTAGAACAAACATCTTAGCAAATTTCCAAGCCCCGCATTTAACAACTTCAATCGCCATTTGTTTATAAGGGATACATAGAACTAAATTGCAATTTCATGTTCAAATTCTTCCACAATGTGTGCCATAAATGATCCACAAACGTAATGTCTTTAACTCGACACATTGCATGACATTCCATGTTGTCTCATAACTTTCGCGAAAGACGAGTTAGCTATATGCGTAACATAACTAGTTTTCGAATAAGCAATAAATGAGCTATCTTTGAAAATTTACTAATAACAATAAAGATTATGGGCATTCCCAAAAAAATCCATATTCAATTTCTACCATAATTACTTAAGTATTGGTAATGGGTGGTATGACCCTATATCATGACTCTTTGCATTTCCCAATTTGTGGATTTTAGATCTCTCTATGTATCTATGCACATCTACAACCATTTGAGGCCAATAATATTTCACTCGGATGTGCCAAAATCGTCTATATCAAAGTGAGTAGCTATACTTCACAATGATTTTCTTGAATCAAATTCTCTCTCATTGACCCTCTAGGTATGTATGATTGTGTTCCTTTGAACAACCACACTCCCCATAAGTAGTACTCTAACCAAGGCATATGATCGATGCTCATTGGTTCTATGCATGCTCTCCATGCCTCTCAAAATTCTTTCTCTTATGTGTATAGTTACATTATAGCATCAAACAAAATGAGCTATCTTCAAAAATCTATCAATAACAACAAAGATTATGGACAAATCCCAAAACAAAACCCATACTCAATTTATCCCACAAGTACCTAGGTACTGGTAGTGGGTGGTATGACCCTACATTATGACTCTTCTCATTTGCCACGTGGTGGATTTTATATCTTTGTATGTATTTATGCACATCTCGCAACCATTCGATGCCAATAATATTTCACTTAGATGTGTCAAATCGTCTATATCAAAGTGATTAGTTAATCCTCCACAATATTTTTCTTGGATCAAATTCTTCGTCATTGACGCTCTAGGTATGTATGATTGTGTTCTTTTGAACAACCACCCTTATTGTAAGTAGTACTCTAACCAAGGCATGTGATTGATGCTAATTGGTTCTACGCATGCTCTCTATGCCTCTCAAAATTCTTTATCTTGTATGTATAGTTACACTATAACATCACACCCTACAACTTCCACATGCATCTCACTTAATATGGCGTATCTTCTTCTCAATGCATTTGTAACTTTATTCGACTTTCCACTTTTGTGCTTCAAGAGAAATGAGTAATTGTAAAAATTCAACCCATTTCATGTGTCTTAGATTCACCTTACCTCGACTAGTTATATATTGCAATGCTTGATGGTTTGTGTACACCACCAACTCTTTATGACAACAAATAAAGCCTCAACTTCTTTAAAGCTTGTACTATGACATAAAAACTCTCCATTAGACATTGAATATTTATTTCTTGTGTCATTTAATTATTAATGAAATGGGCTATGGTCATGCCATCTTGGCTCATTATAGCTCTAATGGCTGTCTCACTCACATTATAATCGACCTAAACTACCATGTCAAAATTAGGAAAATCCAAAATCACTTGTTCTATGACTTTCTTTTTAAATTTTGAAAGCCATATTATGTGGTTGGTGTCCACACAAACTCTCTCTTATCTCCTTGCATCATGTTTGTGATCAATGCATGAATCTTTGTTGAAGTCGTATGAACTATCCAATTATTTTTTTGCCAAACCATGGAAACTTCGTGCCTCTAAAACATTCTTGAACTTGGACCTACTCTTTAAAATCTACTTAGAACTCACAAATCACAACAAATTTTGGCCTACTTCAACTATGGTTTAAATGACATTCAATTGCTCTTAGTGAATTAGATTCTTATTACCGTAATTGCTTGCAAATAATATGAGCAAAGAATTAAAACACACACACACACAAGAATATGTAATAGAATTTAGACTATGACACATTATATGATTCTTGGAAAATCCTTATGATGGGGAAAAACCCGTAGGGAAAGGCTAATGCTCTCTCTTTTAGATTCTTATTGATCGAAGAATGAAACACAAATATGTGAAGAATTAAAATAAATTACAACAATATTGTTCCACTCCAGAGACTTCTTGCACTTGTTTTGCTCTTCACTTTGCTTTTACAAACTATACTACTAGATGTTGTCCTACTCATTGATGATGTTTTCAACTTCTTCCTACTTATAATGTGCTTTAGATGTCATGCACAATCGGGAATCCAAAGAGTAAGGCAAGGGAAAAGATAACATCACCTTTTGCATGCTTGGATGCTTTACCTACCCCATGGTAGAATTATAGGCATAGTTACATAATTGCCATTGTTGTGGGTTGCAAACTATTGAGGCGCTTGTGCAAACCGTCACCTTCGCAAAGTGGTAGTCTTGCAATCATTTCTCAAGCCTTTTTTCCTTTGTTTTTTTAACATTTTTCCTTCATTATGGTATGTTCACTTGATGAAGTAGTGTTTTTCAAGACCCTTATGGATAACACCTCCCCTTTTTAGGAGGCTTTTGATAGTTTGTAAGCCATTGCCGCACAAAGTGGCGCCTCTTGCAACAATTTTTCAAGCCCCCCTTTTTCCCTCCATTTTCTTCCATTTTTCCTTCGTCTTGGCGTGTTCACTTGATGAAGTAGTGTTTAATGATCACACTTTCTATTATTAGGAGGATTTTTCTCCCATAAAATTTTAGTGGGGAATAGATGAGGAAACATCTCCCGCACTTGCTCCTTCAAGTATCACTTGGCATGCCTTGGTTTTTTCTTTGAGTCCAACTTGTTACGACTCTTGTGGTCCTCTTCTTGTTTATTTGATTTTATGTTGCAACACTACACTCTCCTTCAATTCACCTAGGGAGTCCATGACACAATCTTCCATGGAATATAACAACCGCCATTTTACTTTTTCTTCATGCATGGATGGTTCACATAGGTGCAAGTTTTCACAACCCACTACTTAGTACATCCACATGAATTGTGGTGAGTCGAACTTGAAGGAACTTTCTCTAACTTGCTCCAAGATGGTGAGTGGTCCATACTATAGAGGGGTTTGAGTTTCGTTTCTTTTCCTTGAAGTCTCTCCTTGCTCAAGTATAGCCAAATCTTGTCTCCAACCTTGAGGTGATGTTCCTTTCGATGTTGGTCATGTCTTGCTTTGTACTTGTTTTGAGATTTCTCATGTTGCACTTTCACCTTGAGATGGATCTACCCGATCTTCTTAATGAATGTTGTGTCCTTGGTCACCTCTCGAGTATCTTATCTCCTCTTTTTCTTGCTCCCCAACAACAACATCAATTGGATAGGTCAGTAGTACCCCCAAACATGCTTCAAAAGGTGATTGGTTGTTGGATGTGTGTACTATCTTGTTGTAGGAATGTTGAATGTAGGCCAATAACTCGTCCCAAGTCTTCGATACTTGTTGTATCCTCTAATCGCTTAAACCAAAGTTGTGTGCACAACCTTTTTCTACCCATTCATTTGAGGATGGAAAGTCATACTTCACTATAACTTGGTGTCCATCTTGTCCCACCATATAATCCAACACTTTCCTAAGAACCTAGAGTCTCTATCAAATAATAGACTTTGGCAAACCAAAAAAAAATCTATACATTAACAAATAAAAGCTCGGTTGCCTCATGGCCTTTTAATCTTTTTACATGCCATAAGAATACACATTTCATTGAATCTATTAATGATAACATACAAGTAGTCATGGCCATGTTTAGTCATATAAGGTCTTATAAAATCCAGTGAGATGCCCTCCCATGGTCTAATAATAGAGATTAGTAGAGGCATAGACAAACCTACCTGTCTTATTATAGGCTTACAAGTACAACAAATTTTACATCCTCTTATGGATTTTGATACTTTATCCTACATATTGGACCAATATTCATACCTTTGCAAGTGGGCCATGCTTTTTCCAACTCCAAAATGGTTAGATACTTTGGAGGTATTTGCCTCCCTTATCAATAAAATTCTCTCTCCCTTTAGTGCACAACTTTCCCCATCGGTAGAAAAACCCATTCTTGATATAACACACATTCATGCCTTTTTCCAACCCCCTTAGACCGCAAGTGTTGATGTCACCCCAAAATTTGCACATCTTGAGTATTTCCTTTTCCATAAACATCCTTATGAAAGGCTCTAGATGGGAGATAGTGGCCAAAGTTGAGATATTTATTTTGTGATAGGTGGCATAGACAACACACTTTCCACCACATTAGTGTTACCTCTCTTATATTTGATCACCATATGAAATTGTTGGAGAAATCATATCCATTTATAGTGTCTTGTTTGTTGCAACATAGATTATGTTTGCAAATATTGGAGGGTTTGTGGTTAGTATGCACTATGGTTTCTTTGTGCAACCTCACATTATAATTTAACGTATATTAAAAAAAAAAAAATTAAATGTATGTGGGGAGGGGACCGAACCTTCCTCGCCATACTACTATTTATTTAAACATAAGGGGAGGGGGAGTAGGTGACGTGGTAGCCACCCCTCATCCCACCATAACAAACATGTCATGGCTAGTACACGGTCATGACCCCTCTCACCCTCGCACACAATCATTTAATGGCCTGGATAAATAAATAAACACACACACACGCACACGCACACGCACACGCACACGCACACGCACACGCGCACGCGCACACACACACTATATACTTCCCAACCCGCAAGTGTATATGCACTTAGTATTTTCAAATGACAATTTTTGTTTGAACCAAATGCAGGAAATAAAATATACACTAGAAAAATGGAGACATGAGGGTGTAAATACATATTTGTGTACACCTTTACAAAAATAATGACTTAAAACCCTCGATGGAAGCTCCAAAGCACGACTTGTAAAACAAACAAGAAAATGAGAGTAAATAGATGGAAATGAGACTTCATCTAATATCATAAGGGAACTTAGGGAACTTTTAGGTCTCACCAAAATGGATGGCCAAGATTAAATCAATCATAGGTATGAGATTTGATGTGCAAATTGTTGCCCTAAAGTGGTTTTTACCTAAGTCACTATAGTTGGCAAGTTAGCATCTTAGTATTGATCTATTTTATAGTTGGGTTTTAAAGCCTTTTAGGAAATTAAATAACATATCTTGGTGACTCTTTATAGCAAAATTAAGTATTTGATAAAGTAAAATATGTAGTTACCCTAGGGATGTCAAGTGACTCTAGATGGCCCACTCGACACAACACGTAATGTAAAGTTACATATTGAAAAACAAGATTTTAAGTGATAATTAATATTGACTATTTATGAAGCACAAAACAAAAAAATTACATCAAATTTTAGCGGTTGAATTGGGTAAAACTTTGGGGGTGAAATATTGGGCATTACATTTGGTATCAAAGTACGATTTCAACACTAGAGACTATCGGATTAAATAGTAAATTTTAAATTGGCCCATTTTTTGTATCAACTAGGTAATGCATGCCATCTACCTATGTAGAATGTCACACTATGGAGGAAAACACACCCCCATAGATAGGAGTAGGGCAAGACCCACTCGTGAGAGTAACACACCACAGTTGTAGACATGGGACCACAAATCCTACAAGCATTACAACAGATGATGGAGGTATTACATGATATGTTGTAAGTGCACAAGGAGTATTCAGAGAGACAATCGCCTATACCTTATTAGAAGGCCTCTCAGTGTAGAGAGTGTTCTCAAAGTGTGACATAGTAGTGAGCCAAACAACACTCGTCATCATAAAGAGATCCCACATTCCTCCATCACCACATGTAGAGAGTCACTTCACAACATAGCATAAGATCACATAGTGATGTTAGGTGTGTTATTTGTGAGATTTTGAGACTTTAGCCACCAACCTTGGGGAGACTACTAATGGATTTGGGGTAGAGGTTTGGGTATGAAGCTTAGAAAGTTGTTTTGGGCTTCACCCGTATGAGATAAATGTTAGGGAAGGACTAGCCGTTCACCTTCTTCGGGATGCTACAAATATTTGGTGGAGGAATGAGGAGTGGAAGCTCCATTTGATTGTAGACACTTTGATGTGGGAGTTATTTAAGGAGAGGTTAAGAAATTGATACATGTTAGAGAATGTTGTGTAGAGAGACAACATTCAGTTGAAGGATATTTTGGAGAAGGGCCCCATCTATCCTATTGATTTCCCTTAGGGAGCACTTGATTATATTTTTGAAGAAGGATTGGTCACTTCATCAATGTATTGATTATAGGAATCAATAAGGTAACAACGAAAAACTCAAGTACTCTTTTCCTAGGATTGATGATCTTTTTGACTAGATGTGGGGAGCTAGAGTGCTCTCTAAGAGTGACCTCAAGTCGTGGTACCACTAGCTCCAAATTACATAGGTAGAAATACATAGGACAACTTTTTGGACTCGTTATGGACATTACGAGTTCAAAGTGGTCTCTTTTGGTTTGACTAATGCCCCTACAATGTTCATGAGTCTCATGAATGGGGTATTCATGACCTTCTTAAACTCATTTGTTTTGGTGTTCCTTAATAATATTTTGATTTACTCCCTCTATGTTGAGGATTGCAAGGAACATTTGAGAAAAGTTTTGCAAGTATTGATTGAATAGTATGGAAACATGTAGAAGTGTTCATTCTTTCAAATAGAGGTTCATTACTTGGGGCATATTATTTCGTAAGGGGTATTGTCAAGCAAAGTAATGTATAATCTCTTTACATACACTTGACTCCTTGTGGGTTGGGCCAAGGTAATTGACGTAGAGATTACAAGATGACGTTCTAGGTATGTCGTAGTGATATGGAGATGGCATGAAGAAAAAGGGTTATAGATTTGGGTGAGGTGGAAACAAGATTCTTTGCCAATAGGCTTGAGAGAGCAAGACCTACTCATCGAGGGTAGTGAAACTCCTATAGAACTAATCATGGTGAATAGTATTGTCTAAGATGATAGCGGTACATAGTTCTTGGTCGAAGATTATGATCAACGAATTTAGGAATGTTTGGTGGGGCTATACAAATGAAACAATTGTTAGATAAGGGTCGAAATTAATCAGAAAGGTCACCCGACAAATGAATAAGAAAGAAACAAGACTAGATTTGATGATAAGAGATATACATATATATATTCAAATCCCTAGGGGAAACACTTGTCTCCTAAAAAGGCGTGTGGGGGTTGTCTTGTGTAACGTCGTTGCCAAGGATGATAAGGCATGAGACAATGAGTGCGAGTGAGGGTGTGGAGTGAAAAACATCTTGTTTCAACTTAAATATCATATTGATGTTTTGTAACTCCAAAGGAGCGAGAACATGAGGAAAATGCCCAAATCTACTTGGAAATAGTTAGATATCAAAAATCATTCATAGTGGGAAAGGAGTATATGATGTGTGGTACTAGTTATGACTGGGAGTGTAACATGGATATAGCTAAATTGGGGTTGCGAGGGTGAGGTAGGTAGAACGGGAGTTGTGTGGGTAGGTTGTGGGTTAAATTGGAGTCATATGGGATGTCTTGTTGAAATGTTTTGTAAAGTGGAAGTTTGTTGTCCTACAAATCAACAAGTGGTTTTGTTTGGTTTAAATGTGTTTTGAGTGTTAGAATGACATGATTATGGTTTGAGAATGTTATGGGTTGTTTTAAAGTATTTTGACTTGTTTGAGTGACAAGTGAAGTGTTTTGTTGCACATAGGTTTTAGTTTAGGACTCGTGTCCATGTTTTGTTTGATGTTTTATTTACGAGTGTTTGTTTGGTATTATTTGAATTAATAATTAAAAAAACTATTTGCTAGAAATGAAACTCTTACATGTCGATTTACTTTATCGCATGTAACAAGGATTAACAAATAAAATATTTTTTCACCACTCTATCAATGGTATGCATATGCAAACTATCTTTTTTGTTTTTTCAATGAATTTAATAATGATATAGGGGAAACGAACTAATTAAATCTACAACTACAACCAAGATTATTCCAAACGATTTAAATAACAAGAAATAGATAATATAATTCCCCGTAGTCGAAGTTTTCAAATCTAAACTATATTCATAAACAATATTCAAACTTCTACTCTAAGTATTATGTTAACAACACAATGAATGAAGGAACAAAAATATACACTCTTATAGGCAATTGAGTTGGACTAAAACTAAAGATTTGAACAAATATTTAATGTACGATGAGACCCAAAATGAAAAAGATTGTAAACTAATGACAATTTCAAAGAAAATCTAAAACTAAGTTTGTTTTTGTGCTTTTTCGGTTTGTGAATGATTTGTATGCAACTAAGATTAATCTAAACCCTAATTATATATGAATGATAAAAGAAGACTAATTCGAAAACTTGATCCCAAGGGTGGGAAGAACCCGAAGAAAGAGGTTTTTGATACGCTAGATATAATTCTTTAAAATTCAAAATGGATATAATCTAACTCCTTTTCTTTTCCATTTCAACAATTTTCATAATAAAACCAAGCAATGAAATATATGAAGTAATCTAAGCTAAACACACTAATTAAATACAAGTCCAACCTATTTCCATAAACAAAAGGGGGATGAGTTGAATTGTGTATCTATACCCTTAGTATAAATACTCCAATAGATTCTCAATTGATCGGTGCAATGGCGGTAGTGTAGAAAAGAGAGGTTGAAAGTTGGATGTGTAACAAAATAATAATAACAAATCTAGGGCTAGTTCAATGAGCTTAGAAGGATGGTTTGAAACCGTTTGCATCCTCTTTGTGAATGGTGGCAAAAGAAAGGTCCTTAGGGACGATTTTTATGGGAAGTAATCTCCTTTGGGCTTGATCTCTCTCTAGATAAAAATTCTAGCAACTTCTCTATTCTCTAGAAAGTTCTCTAGGTGGCTTGAAATGATCGCATAACATTTATTTAAATAGAAGCTTCCAATCAATACCTATCTTATCTGGAGATCAAAATTTTATCTCGCCATCAAAATTAGACCAAAAGGAAGTGAATTGGAGTGACGTGGAGAGTCTTCAAAAGTGAATTAAGGTTAAAACAAAGTAAAATGTGTATATGATTCAAAATTAAAACAAGAAATCACACCTAAAAATGAAGATAAAAAGCAAGTAAAAATGTGATAGAGCCCTTGTGTCACCAAGAGGAAGTTACACAACTGTTGCACTGGAAGATGGAACTATAGGTGGGTAACATGGAAATACTATGGTAGGAAACAAAACCATCACAACAAGAGACAATTTTTCCATGGTGGTAAATACAACTACAATGCCATGAGAAGGAACCATCACGACAACATGATGACAAGTGACCAAAAGGGTTGAAATGAAGGGGAGAAGTAAAATATTTATTCTTAGCAATCATGGTAGGATATAAAGAGGTTAGTTTGCACAAAATAAGAAAAATAGACAATAGCATGTGCGTGTGTGGTCTAAGAATTTCAAACATCTTGTCATGTTTTTAGAGATCCTTATAATCATTATTGGGTATATAAAATATTGCACTATGTAAAATGAGGTGTATATGTATCTATATTAATCCACTAATGATTCATGCAATCATCAACAACCTACTCCCACTACAATGATTGATTTCAAGAGTTTTACATGGTTAACATGCTATTATTGTAGGATTATTTAGCAATTCTTGTAGATTCATCATCCCATTACTTACCTTCACCGCAAATGGAATACGCTTGATTAGTCAAAGAAGTTTGAGAGAGCCTTCTAGTTTCTTAAGGGGTTCCCTTCAATCAACCATTCTTAGTAGTCCTAGAGCCACCTTTATATTTTGTTGTGTGCATAGATGCTTCTTTGGAGAGGGCCTTATGGAATTGTTATGCAGGAGCACTATGTAGTCACTTTTGAATCATGCAAGATCAAGGATTATGAGTTTAAACACCCTACTCATAACCTTGAGCTAACCACGATTCATGTACTTGTGTGTTGGATGCATTTTATCTATAGTAGACACCGTGTTACGAGCTGATCATTTGAGTTTATAGCATGTATTTGCACAACCTAATCTCAATTCCTATTAAAAGCATAGGATGAAGTTTATTTTGTGAGTATGACATGGATATTGTAGTGCCCATATTTAAACTACCCAAAATAACTTTTAAATAAATTTGTCATTTCATATTACAGATTAAATTTGTGGCAATATTTTTGTTTGTGTTTGCAACATTGGTATGTGTTCCTAGATTATTTGTTTAGTCTTAATCAATACTCTTATCCACTATCTCGGTTTGGTCTAACGAGATTAAGATGTATACTCTATGGGATGCTAGATTAAGCATCTCATCTTACCCATATTAACCATTTTGAGACTTCCGTGTTTATTGCTACAACAAGAGAGACCCCGTAATTATATTAATGCGTTTAATGAGATTAGTGTCCTTGGTTTCATTAAGGGTAATAATACTTTCCTAGTAATGATGTTATATATTTGATTCCAAAACTCAAACTTTGCCAAGGTGGTCCATAAATCCCATCGAGGGATCTTCCTAATTTGCTTGGATTTACTAGGGGTAAGTTTAGCCTATTTAGTTGAAAAATTCATTAGTGAGGTTTAAAATGATTTAAAAGGCTGCGTTGTTAACCATTTTAAACACATAACCTCAAGGGCTCTAATAAAAGGTAACCTAGCCATAACACCTATCACCAAGAATAAACTAATACCATAATCCCCTTTTATATTTAGTTTATTTTTTTGCTCACCAAATTTCTATTAAGGAGAAAGGGGAAATAATTCTCTCCATATATTATTATTTAAAAACAAAAATAACTAATAACATTCCATCATAGCAAGTGGAGAAAAAGAGATAAATGAATAACCCACATGCAAAATTTACAATAAAGGAGGATCAAATTTGAGCCCACATGACGTGGAAAACCTAGGTTAATTTATGGCCCTAGGATCAAATGATTTCCAACCATTGATCTTAGGGATTTGGGTGAATCCCTAAATTCTTATTATGCTTTATTCATTTGCTTCTATTTTCACATTTTTTTAATTTTCATTCTACCTCTTTTGTGTACAGGTTTGTAGAGGTATTCCAGAGCTTCCATGGAGGCACACGAATTCAAAGTGTTTATTTATCTTCTTCCACCCATTTCCAGTTGACTTGGAGGTTATGTGAGAGACATCTCATGGAGACAAAGAAGTTTATTTTTAGTTTTCATTTCATTTTCATAGCATTAGAAACCCCAAATTTTCTCGAATACGAGATCCTTTGATAAGTTTCTATTTTTATTTTGTTTTCCAAAAGAAAAGCAAGCCTAGATGGGGTAGTCATGGCCTAAATAAATATGCCTTTGTCAGATTACAAATTCTTGACACATTTTTTCAAGACTACTTCCAAAATGATATCATATACAAAGGCCACAATAGTCGATTGATCCTTACCTTCAGTTTTGATGTAAATATTGCTATCATAAATTCCTTTTTCGAAACCTTCCTGTTGTATATACTTGTCCAAAGATTGAGTACCGTGCTCTAGGGGTTTGTTTCAAACCATAAAGTGCTTTCTTCAATTTGCACACATAATCCTTGTCATCTAATAATAATAAACCTTCTGGATATTCAATGTATACCTCTTCTTCTAAATTTCCATTGAGAAAGGAAGACTTAACATCCATTTGATATACTTTAAAGTTCTTGAAAAAACAAATGCCAAGAACATTTTTATAGCTTCTAGTCTTGCAACAAGAGCAAGTTTCTTCAAAATCAATACCTTCAACTTGTGCATACCCCTTACAAACTAACCTTTCTTTATTTCTTACAACTTGACCATCTTCATTTAGCTTATTCCTAAAAACCCACTTGGTGCCAATCACATTTTTGTCTTTTGGTCTTGGGACAAGTTCCCAAGTCTCATTCTTTTCAATTTGATTTAGCTCTTCTTCCATAGCTCCAATCCAATGTTTTTCTTCACTTGCTTCAACAAAGTTCTTAGGTTTTATTTTGGATAGTAATGACAAGTTTGCATGTTCAGATGCATTTTCCAATCTTTTTCTAGTCTGTACTCTAATATTTTTATCACCAATAAATTTTTTTCTGAATGATTCTTCTGGATAGATCTAGATGGTGTCTTTGTATCCTTTTTCTCGCCTCTCTTCTTCTTCTTCACCTACATCTTCTTTACAACTTTCTTCCTTTGAGTAATCAAGTTCTTGTGCCTTATTCTTTTGATACCTGACATCATCCACTTTTACATTTACACTTTCAACAATCTTGTGCATTCTTTTATTGAAGCATCTATAATATTTGCTTCTTGAAGAGTATCCAAGAAGATACCTTCATCATATATGGATTCAAACTTTCCTAACTCTTCATCATCTCTTTTTATGTAGCATTTTCTTCCAAACACTATGAGATATTTAATTGTTGCTGGTCTTCCCTTCCATAGTTCATAAGGTGTTTTGTTATTGTTTACTCTAATTTTACCTCTATTTAGAATGTAGACAATTGTGTTAACTACTTCTCTCCAAAACATGTCTGATAGCTTATATTCATTTAGCGTTGTTCTACCCATTTCTTGTACAATTCTATTTTTCCTTTCTACAACTCCATTCTGCTGTGGAGTCCTTACAGCTGAGAAATGTCTCCTTATTCCATAATGTTCACAAAAATATTCAAATTCATTTTAAGTAAATTCTCCTCCTCAATCATATCTTAGGCACTTGATTTTCGGACAGCTTTCATTTTTAATTAAGGATTTGAATGCCTTAAACTTTTGAAATGCTTCAGATCCATCTTTTAGAAAAGTAACCCATGTCATTCTAGAATAGTCATCAATAAATAACTTTCACCTTGCATGCTTTGAGTTCTTGTAGGCCCACAAAGGTCTATATGAACAAGTTCCAATGGATTTGTTGTTGAGTACTCCTTTGTCTTGAAACTAACTCTTGTTTGCTTCCCATGCTGACACTGCTTGCAAATAGTGTTTGATGGTTTAGTGATCTTTGGCATATCTCTTACAGCTTGCTTAGTATTGATTTTCACTAGATTATCAAAATTTATATGACCCATTATTCTATGTCATAGCCAATTCTCATCTGTTTGCCCCATGTAGCATTTTTCTCCTTTAATCTCACTAAGAATGTAAAGGTTATTTTTTTCTACACGCATCTACAACTACCTTTCTTGTACTTGCCTTTCTGATCTCACAACCTTTAGCATGAAATGTGAGAGTGTATCCTTGATCACTCATTTGAATTACACTCAGAATATTATGCTTCAATCCTTCAACATAAAATACATTTTTTTAGTTTTTGATTTTCCATTATTAAGGATAATAGTACCTTTACCAGATATTCTTATTCTAGCATTGTCTCCAAATTTCATAGTACCTCCATTTACTTCTTTCAAGGTGAGGAACTTGCTCTTGTCCCCAGTCATGTGGCTTGAGCAACCACTATCAATGTACCATTGATTACCTTCATTTTGAGCATGAAACACAGTTTGTACAAGCATGGATTTTTCTTTATTCTTTTCTTTCTCCTGCTTCTTTTTCCAAACTTTTGTTGGTTCATCCTTTTGATTATCCATAATTTCCTCATTCTTATTCTGCTTGGGAGATTCCACAAACCCACTTCTACAAAAACATGCTATATGTCCATAGTTGTTGCACTTATAACATATAACATTATAATCCACTAAAGGAGAAAATGAATTGTAGTTTCTATTTGAGGATACATAAGAACTTGCATTCTTATTTCTACCAAAATTTCTTGCATGAGTCCTATAATCTACTACTTTATGACCAAATTGATTACATGAAAAACAATAGCCATAGAAAAGAGTTCTAAAACATGGTCATGTGATGCCACCTTGGAGGAAATGAGCTTCTACATTTGTCTGAGTTATCTCTGGGAGGAAATCTTGTATTATGAGGAACATGAATCCCTTTCTTCTTGCTACTTACATTTCTAATAGGACTTTTAAGAGCATTTGCATTGCTTTTTGGCTTATCTATGTTTGACATCTTTAGTGGCCCTTTGGGGTCTTATTTTGTATTCTTGTGGGTTTCTTCATATCCAAAACCAATATTGTTGAATGGTGACCTTTGATAATTGAGTATACCATCCAAAGCATTACGCTTCTCTTCTAAAACTTCAGACAAATTTTCAACCGGGCCAATGTTTTCTTCATTTCTTCCTTTAAAGAACCAATTTAAAATTCTGGATTCTCATAATTTTCTTTTTTATCTTAAGTTGGGTTCTCGCATCCTCTCCTATATTTTTCACCTCTTCTAGTTGAATATATAGACTGATGATGATCTTTTCAAAATCTTCAAGGTCCTGTGACAATTTTATTTTTGAGACAAAATTCTCTTCTTCATGTTTTTGAAACTAGTGTTTTTGTTTCGATTCTTCTTTTAAGTACCTTGATCTCCTTTAGGGAACTGATGAGCTCTTCTTCAAGATCCACTTCACATTCAACTTCCACATCTTCTTCTTCTTAAACCTTCTCTTCTTCTTTTTCAAAATGTCCATTTTATTTCCATTACCGTAAATAAATATTCTTCTTTATCACTAGCAAAGATGCTTTCACTATTTTCTTCGATGAGCTACTTTCCTCCTTGATATAGAAGTTTTTCTTGTGCTTATGGATGTTCTTCTTATATTTAATATTTTTTACCTTCCTTCATGTTGTGATCTTCTTCATTATCACTATTTTCATTTTCTGCATATGGACATTTAGCAGCATAATGTCCTACTTTTCCACAATTAAAACATTTGAAGGGTAACTTACCTTTGTATTTTTGGATCCTTTCTTTAGCTTCTTGACAAAAAGAGCTTCCTCTTTGTTTGATTCATTGTTGGAGCAGTCACATGGCTTGAGCTTCTTAATCTTCATCTTCTTTGACGCTTTGAAGGTGGCCTCTCACTTTGATGATTTCTCCTTTTCAGTTCTCATTTCATATGTTGTGAGGATCCCATGCAGTTCATCCATTGTTAGGGTATTTAAATCCTTCATTTCTTCAATGGCATAAACTTTGGCGTCAAACCTCAAAGGAAGATATCTTAACACTTTTGCACAATCATTTCATCTTTAACTTTTTCTCCAAGCCCTCTAATGGTGTTGAAAATTTCATCCACACGAAGAAAATAAGCTACAATATTCTCATCATCCTTTATTTTCATACTTTTGAATTGAATTATATGAGTTTGAAGCTTGGATTTTTTTACTTTTTCATCTCCTTCATAGATGTTCTTGAGTTTGTCCCATATTTCTTTTGTTGAATCACAATGCATCACTTTGACAAATTTTGATTCTGAAAAACCACACAATATTGCATTCATATATTTTGCATTTCTCTCACTTGCCTTCTTTCCATCATTGTCTATTGGTGGAGTTAATTTGGAGTATTATATCCATTCACAATTGATTTCCAAATTTCAAAACCAATATCCATTAGATAAGTGTGCATCCTTATGCTCTAAAAGCATAGTTAGTTCCATCAAACAATGGAGCTCTATTTGAGGAGAATCCTTCTTGACATGTCATGTGTGCTTCTGAGATCTACCTTCTAGTTATTAAACTATTTTTGAAGGAACCATATCTAATACTAATTGAAGAACACACACTTATACCGAGATTGGGCGCTGAATCAATATAATACAATCTTTTACTTATTCAAAACTAGCAATCACAAAAGATACAACAATTATAGAACAAAAGATTTATGTGGAAACCCTTTCGAGAGAAAACCACAGAGAAAAGACTGCTTGGATCTATTGTCCAAATCCAGTCACAAAATAATGAAATTATTTTACAAAATTTGTAGGCACCAACCTACTAGAGACACCAATCCCCACAGCTAAGCACCAACTTAGCAAGAGACACCAATCTCTTCTTTTAGGAAGCACCAACTTCCAAACAATCGATATCATAAATAACAATATCATAAACTTCTCCACAAAAATTTGCCCGAAATCCACCTTCAAAAATCTACCTTTGAAATAATCAACTCTTCTTCACACACTATGCTTGAATGATCTTCTACTTCTTTCCACCCTTTCAATGCCTTGAATAATTTCTATTTTATTCCTCTCATACTCGAAATATGCTTCTAATAATTTCTCATTCCTTCACTTGTAGAAATCTACCTTCTCCTCCTTAATTCACACTTTCTTCTTCCTTAGCAATTTGCCATGTTCTCCATTATATTCTACTTTAAATATTCCAAACTCTATGTCATTTTATACCTTTCTCATCTCTTGAAAGGGTGTGATTTATTTCCAAGGGTCATCCCAATAATATTTTTTTAGATGCAAGACATGAGTCGACCTTTTTTAGAATAATATTTGAATTTATGATATTTTCTTAGGATTTTGTGAACTTCCCTGTGTTTTCCTTTGTTATGCGGATTTCTATGACATTTATAGACTTTCTTGACTTTCGCAAAGATCCCTTGACTTCTGCAACCCTTCTTTGACTTTCACGGCATTCCAAATCCTTTGTTACATTTATTTTTAGTCTTGTTTCCACCCACAGAACACTACAAATATCTTCCTTTAATCCACAACATTCTCTCCTTCAAAAACGCATGGGCACTAAAATTTATCCCACTTTTAAAGCGGCATCAACTTGCTTTCAAATCCCACGAAACACTTCAAGGTGATCCTCCAAATCCATGAAGCGACTAAATGGTCCAAACCCACGAAACACTACACCCCGATTTCAAACTCGCAGAACACTAAAAAAAAATTTCCTTTGTTATGCAACATGTAAAATTTAAAATGAAGTGGATTTTTCTTGATTGACTAGTATTTCTAATATATTAAACATGTAAGTTGGTTGTAGTCACTTTTCCCAACCCTTTAATTCCCAAGCGCGTCGGCATATCACCTAACCTGAACTGGACGCTCACCCAAGGCACGCGAAGGTGTCGAGCCCCTCTTTTATGTGAGCCTTGAAAGAATATTTACCATTATAGTAGAGCAATATATAGACACAAACACATACATCCATTCTAGCACAAAGCTAAAGAAACTAGATCCAAGCACAAATGCACCATAAAATGAACGTGATCATTATAACAATACATAGGAATCAAATCTGGACCATGAGCAATATGAAGAACACAAGGGTTTGGACCCATGAAGATAGATATTCGTAACAATCCACCAAATCCATTGATTCATAATTGTTTACAGTAGCTAGATTACATCAAAAAGGGTCATAACAGACCGAATACATCAAGAAATAGAATCTTAACCCTACTAAATGACTTTACTCGAACAGTTCTAGCCATGCTCTCCCTTGTGCATCTAAATTCTCTCTTACATCTCTTGCCTCACATCACAACTCTTCTCCTTCTCCATACCCATCTTCATTCATCCTTTGTTTTAGATCCAAACACATTCTTAAATAGAGCGGGGCTCTCCTTCACCACCTCAACATTACTCAAGAGCAAACCGCATGCCAAATGTCATCATACCCTTCCATATTCAAGTATTCTAAACATGCAAGTGCCAACTAACCCATAACTAACTCTACTTTACAACTCTTAAGCACAATGATTATATCCTGGAATATTCCTTCCTTGGGCTGCAAGTCTCCATGTTCTAACCTTATCCACTATCACGCCTACTCGTATCCTCATGTGTTTTTCATACAACACCATAACCTCAAAATGCGGCTAAGTCTCAAAACCCTTTTCTGCTCTCGCACACAAACCTAGTTATTCCTGCGCGCTCTTCCTCATGCACCTTCATCCTACACCTTCCACACGCGTTGATCCTCTAATCCGAAACTTAGTCATTTTTTTGGGCTCAACATTACCCCACACTAAACTATTTATCCATCCTTGGAAACAATCTGATCTCCAATAAAGAATAAAGAATGGGAGAATAAAATGACCTGTATCCGACTTACACCAAAGAACAAAAGAATTTTGCTACTGTTACACAAGGATTGGGAAAATTTTATTCAAGGACGATTCAATCTCGTTCCAAGTATCCAACTCACTCTGTGCCTATTTAAATAAATCCCCTACCATCACATTGACCTCATTGAATGTTAGTTCTTCACACTTAGCGTTCAATGTGTCAACAATATTTTCCATTTGCTTGCTAAGTTCGGTTAGCATGTCCATCCTATGTGTCACCAGGGGTATAATTCCTTGACTTTACTCTTAATAGAGGTCCTTAAAATCTCAATTGCCTTGGATTTCTTCTCAACCTCCATTAGGATCTTGTCATGTTCCACCCGATTGCCTCGTTCTTGGCCTGGAACTCCTTCAAATCTGCCTCATGTGTAGCAACTAGCACACTTTCCACCTTGTCTCTGTCTTCACAGTTGTCATAGAAAACTTCGGCCATATGAGCCGCTTTTCACTGAAGAAAGAAGCTTAGTGTACCGAGTTATGGTCTCCTCAATTTGTAATCTTTTTGCTCTTTTTGTCATGCCATAACTTCTTCCACCGACTCCAGTGCAAGTGGTTACTTCTCCATCGTGATGATGCACATCAAATCCTCTAGGCAGTGGAAGGCTGACTCATACTTCTATGCAAGGTGGGCTAAATCCGAGCCCGCTAAAATAATGGAGTTTGAGATATTCTCTGCTTTCTTGTAAGCTTCGCACACCTTCCCCTTCTCTTCTCTCAACTCAGTCCTCAACTCGCGCAATTATAGACTCCTTTCCCTTTATCTCCTTGTCCCTCTCTATAATCTCCTTGTTCTTTTCCTCTAATTCCTTCTCCAATGCTTTAATCCTATTATTCCTCCCGAATAACCTCGCTTTGACCTCTACCAACACTTTGTTCAGCGCATTACACGCTTGCTCATCAATCAACTATTGAGAATCCACAATAGGATTTACCTCTAGAGCCCGATGTGTCTAGCAGTGCACCTACGTTGACTTCAAATTCTAGCTCATCAACATGGGATTCAAAATCCCATGACAACATCTTCCTTATGCGCGGGTACACACCATCTACATCAAATGATGACCAAAAAAGAGGTGGTCTATAGGCACTATGCTCTGGAAACGCGCGCGTAGGACCTTGTTTGGATCAACATCATAAGTCATTATAGGTCCTTGTGATGTTGGCGCACCCTTACCACCTGTGCGCGCTCCCTTCGGAAACCGAACTGCTAAACTTGTCTCCCCGAATATGCTTCCACACTTCTCTTTTTCCATTTCTCTTGCGTTTTGCGCCACCTCCTTCTCCACCATGTCCTCTAACTGTTCACCGGATAGGTGTGGGGTCTCCTGCACCTTTGTCCCCACTTCTTCTTCACTTCTTTCTCCTTCTTGAGCATCCTCCATAGATTCATTCTTCTCTTCATCGATTCATGTACATTGTGCACGCAGCTTCTTCTCTTACTCACACCCATTGTCCTCTTCTCCAATCTCATCACCCTTCATGTTGTCCATTTTCTCACAAACCTGAACTTTGCACTACCCTCTACTTCTTCTTCACTGGAGACTTCTCCTCCACTGGGAATTCTCCTTCACCGCACGTAACGTCCTCAACTTTCTTGCGCACAAAACTACATCGACCGCAGCACTCCCTTACGCTCACTCCCAACACCAAAGTACATCTACCTCTACGTCTTATACCAAGTAGTTCTTCATGCTTTGCCACCTACTTCATGTTGCTTTGCACGTTCATCATTATAGGTGGATTTCATAAAACTATTTCTTGACACCATTTTATCTTCGACCATTATCACCTCTGCTACGCACCTTCCTCGGATACCACGTGCTTTTTTTCTTTCCTGGGCCACCAATCAACATCGCTCCAATTGTGTACCTCCTAATTGTTCTCTCCACCCCACACTAAAACTATGCATGGTCCTTTGTGCATTAAACCTTTTAAAAGTAATTGGCTACTAACGTGCAAACATGTAACACCATACAAAACTAAAAAGATAAAGCATAGCTACGAAGAAAGGAAACACATATAAATGGAATTGTATTAAAGGGAAATGCAAGCTAAATGGAAACACCACCTTATTTAAAAACACCAAGAAGACTTATTTATAGTAGGGCTTCAACCTACTCCCGTTAGAGAAACTGGGCAACCGTGTGCCATCCAAAGCTTCTAACTGGCAAATGCCTAAGTCAAGTATATAGGTCACAACATACAGTCCCAACCAATGCACTTGGAACTTCCCAGGGTGGCGTAAAAAACCTGGAATCATACAGAAGTACCATTTGTCCAACCTCCGGCTTCTTATTTTTAATGTGTCGATCATGCAAGGCCTTCTATCTTGCTTTCTCTATTTTTGGTTCCATCGGGCTATGGCGCCTCTCATCCAACTGCATCATTTTTTCAATATGCTCTTCAAGTGCTTGCTCATCAGCTAATCCTCCCACACGCACAATGTGTAGGGATGGTAACATAAATTCAACCCATAAAACATCCTCAATACCAAACACCAACTAAAAGGGTGTTGCTTTGTTGAACCTCTTGTAGGTTTTTCTATAAAACCAAAGAACAACAAAGACTTTATCATCCCAATCCTTCCTTCCAACATCACATATCTTTGTCAATGTGTGGCTCAAAATCTTGTTGAAAGCTTCAATAGTTCCATTAGCTTATGGGTGATAGGGTGTAGTCTTATGATGGGCTACCATAAATTTCGCCAATAATATCCTAACAGTCTCATTCAAGAAATGAGTACCCCTATCACTTGTTAAACTCAATGGACATCCATACCTACTTATGATATTCTCCCAAAGGAACCTTGTTGCAGTAGCTGCAGTGCAATCCTTCATAGGTGTTGCTTCCACCCACCATGTAAGATAGTTTGTACAAGTAATGATGTACTTTGTGATCATGTCATGCATGTCGGGGGAAATAGGCCGAAAAAATAAATTGCCCATTTTTCAAAAGGTTCCGCACTTGCTATAGGCCTCAACGACATTTCATCTCTATGCCCAGGCTTCCCAAGGCGTTAATGATCACAACCCTTAGCATATTCTTGACAATCCTTATACAATGTCTCCCACCAAAACCAACCATCAAAATCTTGCACGCAGGTGGTTCGACCTACATAGTGTCCACCAACAATCCCTCCATGAGCTTCCTCCATAATACCCACACACTCATGCTCTAGTACATAGTGACGCAAATATCATCCCGACCAAGTTTGTATAGATCTCCACCAATCAACATATAAGGCGCATTGTGAATGACAAGTTGTTTCCTTTCTATACTCTTCATTCCATCAAAAAGCACACTGTTCCTAAAAAGATAGAATTATCCTCCAAATAACCTAAAAAAATGTGCATCCACATTGTGTCTTCAATGCTTTGCGCATCCTCACCTGAATTAGTTCTAGAAAGATGGTCAGGTCTTGAACTACACTTTCCTGGTTTAACTACCACCGAAAAGTCAAACTCCTGAAATAAAAGTTCCACCGACATATGTGCCCTTACAAAACATGTTTGTTTACCAAATACTTAAGTGTCATGTGATCTATGTAAAAGATAAACGAAGTATCCAATAAGTACTTCCTAAACTTATGCAGTGCATAAATCATAGAAAATGCTTCACGCTCCGTTGTTGTGTAATTCTCTCAGTTGGAGTTAACTTTCTACTTGCAAAACATAAAGGGTGATCAACAATCCCTTCTCCAAGTTGTGCTAACATTGCTCCAATTTTCATACCTGATGCATCCACATGCACATGAAAGGGCTTGTCCCAAGAGGGAAAGTGCAAAATGGGCGCAGTAGTAAGCTTCTCCTTCAACGTATCAAAAGTCACTTGTTGCGCCTCATCCCAGTGAAATCTCCTTTATGCCTCAATAGTTCTTCCAAGGGCATGACGATCTTGGCATAACCCTTGATGAATTTTCTAGTAGTAACCCATATGTCCCAAAAATCCATGCACTACACTTTGATTGGCAGGATCCTCCAAACCAAAAATAACAACAACTTTGGCAGGGTCTACCAATAAGCCTTCCTTGCAAATAATATGACCTAGCAATGTGCCAAAAGGAGTAGCAAAGACACATTTCTTAATGTTTAGAGAGATACTTAACTTTCCGCATCTTTCAAACATCAATCTCAAGTTGTTGCAATGATCTTTCACTAATCCATACACTTGTCCAATCATCCAGGAAGACTTGTAGAAACTTATGAATAAATTCTTGGAATGCTTGAACCATAATGCGCAAAAAATACAAGAGGGGCATACTTAAGCCCAAATGGCATAACCATATAAGAAAAATTCCCCACTCATTCGTGAAAAGTATTCTTCTCTAGGTCTTCTTTCACAATCCTTACTTGGTGATACCCTGAGAATTCATCTATAAAAGAGTAGATCTCACACCTTGCTACACCTTCCAAGATTTCTTCAGTAAAAGGCATTGGAAAATTATCTATAACACATGCAGTATTCAAGTCTTTGTAGTCTACACAAATCCATATCCTTACATCTTTCTTGATATTAATCATCATTAGGCTAACCCATTCAGACTCTTCAATAGCTTCAATGATCCCAAATTCCAACATCTTGTCAATTTCTTCTTTTACCTTTATGCGTAGATTAGGATTCATCCTATAAGGCCTCTTCCTAATCGGGTGTGCACCCTCCTTTAACTTAATCCACATATCTCCCAATGAGTGATGAACTCCTTTTAATTCATGGTATCCACGCAGGAACAAATCTTGGAAGTCACGCAACAACGCAATTAATCTTTGAGACCTCTTGTTCTGTCTAGTAATCACCAATGATTGCTTCTATGCCAATGTTGATCTTCTTTGTCTTCAATGGTTCATGGTAGGCGTGTGCCTTCTCATCCACACTATCCAATATGTTGTGCGTACCCTCGTATGATCAACATCTAAGTTCTCTATTTCTTCATCTTCGATCAAGTACACCATTTTTACTTTCTCTTTTTCTAGGCATGCACTCAAACTGTACTTCATCTATTTCTTCTCCTTCCTCAAAGCGTGCTTCCAAATTAGGATCCCCAAAAATCTAGGATAAGGTCCTCAACTTTCGCACTATCTCCCAAAGTAAGGTGTTTGACTACCTGCAAAGCCTCATTCACTGATGGTTTAGAAGATAGATACTCAAAATTCTAAATAATACCTATTGTCAACTCTTGCCACTTTCCCATCTAACGACGTAACTCGAATGGACATACCAAGTGCGCACAACCCTGCAAGTGGAATAGAACTTATGCACCCAAAGTGAAGGGGATAAAGCTTTCATACCTTCCATCCAGGCCTTATCACATTCTTGAATGTGGTACAAGGTTCATTCCTCCCATGATATTCACATATCTTTGAAGGTGCATTGTTAGTAGAAATCTAACAGAGAACGTGATTCTTACCTCACACCACTCTATAAGATTATCCCGATGAGTCATCCACCAACGTGCGGTTGTCCCATGCAAGGTATAAACAACATATTCCTTCGTTCTACTTCACAGGTCCAATGCACTTCCATAGCATGCAAAAGAAGAGTCACATGCTCCTAAACTAAACGCACCTCCCACCTAACAAAGTCACGAGTCACGTCCCTTTAATTCTCTCCCAACCAACTCATAAGTCCCATGCACCCAATTATCACATGCAATGCTAGTCATATCACTTAAGGACTGAGCATCATCCCACTGAATGACTCCTCTCTTGATGGCTCAATAACCTCTAGGTCTCTGATAGTGCACACATAAATTCTATTGATGTCTTCTTCCCCAAAGGCTCGACATAAGGCACAGACCTACCATCTTTATTAGTGGAATAATAACATGCTCCTTCTTGTTCTCAAAGTTGATGTATCCCTTGTTGAAGCGCAAATCAACATTATTCACATAACACCAAGGGCGTTTGAGTAATGCTAGGAAATTATCTGCCTTGGCAAGCACTAAGACTTCAAAGTCCCCAATGAACTTGGCCCCTTGAATGGTTATGGAAGCATCCTTCAAGACTCTGATGGGTGTAGCTTTAGTCCTATTTGCCATGTACAACACATTCAAAGATGGCTGCAATGGTGGTCTCCCCATATGATTCCATGCATCCAAAGTAAGAACATTAACCTCTGCACCTATGTCAATTATTATGTTACTCAAAATCCATCCATCAACTACCATTCAACGTGATCTCCTTGTCATAATCAAGACTATGAGGGGGAAATTAGCATGCAAGATCTACCTCTCGCACTCTCACATCCAGCGCAGTACCTTTCCTCTCAACCATTCTCCTAACAGGGGAATGATATTCTCCTAGCACAACATCTTACATACCTCTTTGACATCATCAACATCATTCTAGGGATCTCAACATTCTTCACCTATTCCAACTTCCGTGACTGCTCTTTCAAGCACTTGGATCTCCCCTTGCAAGCTCTTAATCACCTCCATAGTCTCCTGGTAAACCTCCTTCTAATAAGTCAGATTAGGTACTTCCCATGTAATACCTCTTCTCTTGTAATGAGAGGCCTCTACTTTGGTATTTCTCTGGTGCGTGCAGCTTCAACACATGTAGTTACTAATATAGGCTCCAACTCAAGGTTAGACACTACCATAGGCATGAACAAAGGTTCAACGTGTTTCACACTAACCATTCTCGCACCCTTGTCCTTCTTCTGGTTCTGGCTCATGTGATTATACAAGTCAGGGCACTCCTCATACTTATGTTTCTTTCCACACCATGAGCATTGCAGTAAATTTGGGCACTCACGCTTGTAGTGATCCATAGATCCACAATTGAAACAAGTTCCATGGGAAATTCACTCCTTCCTCCGCCGCGACCACCACGACCTCTGAATCCTCCGAAAAGCTTCTTCCTCTTCCTCTCGCCATCTTCATGCCCTTCATGTTGATGCCCCTCATTCTTAGAACTATTCGTAATGCTAGCCTAATGCACACCAATATCAATTGCATCATGAATATGGTCTATCAACCGATAATCCTTAGTATCATGAGTGGTAGATGTACAAATCTTACAATAGCAAGACACATTCTTATGGAGTGCGCGTTGTAACAAAGGGAATCTACTTGGATCATGATCCCCATGACAGATTTCATAGTCTACTATCATGGCGCGCACCAAATTTCGAGGGAAAATATCCTTGGTGTGTCCTTCTACTTCACAATCCGTACACCAAAGTCCATCTGTGAGTCTCATGTGCTGAATTCATAAACAATTTCTCAAGTTGCTTTTCCATGGAAGCAATTTGTGCCTCCAAAAAGGGACTTACCCCAAGTATCAAAATTGCCCCATGACGGCCCTCAAAGACACAAAGCAACCTCCAAGGCCTCGCGTGGATCCATGAAAGTATTATGCGAAAGCACTCATTTGAAAGGTGTTATCAGGCCTCCAACGAACCACTAAACATGCTAGAAGGATGGATATCATAAGATAACTTTGAAAAAAGAGTCTTAAATGTGCATCATACTCCCACACACTTTCTACCATACCTTGTTAAATCTCCTTGAGCATGTTGATGCTCTTTTTCTCAAACTTAGGAATATGGAATTCCACCAAGAAGGCATCATACAACGCAATATAATCCATCATTGTCTGATGTGGGTCATATTTTCGGTACCATATGTACTGCACCCCCCTATAACGTAGTTACAAAATAGCTTGCCTTCCACTCCTGGGGTAGTGATCCCCTTAGCGCGCCATAGCAATTCACACTTATGTACATGCTCTACAACATCCTCAACACCTTTATAATCAGGAAAATGAAGAGACATCTCATAAAATACTTGCTGATGGGGTTGTGGTCCTTGTCCACCAGATCCAAAACCCTGATTTCCTCCTGTGTTTCCTCCACCACCATATCCACTAGTTCCACTAACCCCTGATCCTCCAGATCCACCAAATCCTTTGGATCCTCCTCTTATAGTAGGTACAGGGCCTGAAGTAGTGTTACTCTGTGTTCCCACCATTGTACTAAACTAAGCTCCAATAGTCTGCAAAGTTGAACTATTTCTAGATGTGATACCCACATTTTGCGAGCCCACTCCTTGTCCAAATGACATGCCTGACAAAATACCACCAAACAAAGGAAATGTTTGTGTGTCCATATATGGATGTAATGTAAAATTATATCTACCTAATGTTGCTTTCTTACCAATGCCAACCATACTAGCAATACTTGTCTCAAAAACTGGAAAACTAAGTGCAAGGGCTTGGTCGCCAGGTGGGTTTAAATGTGCGCCTACAATCTGTCTCCTTTCTCCATCTAACAAGCTCTCATCAGAAGTTGAGGGGGTTCTCCTTTCATGTTTTCCAAGATGGGGTAGCACAGACTACTCAGTTCCACGTCCTCCACGTGAACCTCAAATCCTTCCCACAATTTTACCTCCAAACATCCATCATTCCTATAATCTCACACTGTCTTCCAATTCCCTCTCTCGAGCTTCATTATACTTGAGCTTCCTCTCCTCTCTCTTTGTCTATGTTGTAGGATCCGCCATTTCTCACCACACACGCTTTCATGTCCCACACTGCCTAGTGGGAGTTTAACTAGCCATAGGAAATGCTTCTAAACTCAAAGTGATGATCAGGATCTTGATGGCTAATGGTATAACATGCAAGAAATATCCTCTTGGTTCTCGCAAGAACTCAAACTCAACAAACTCTAGGCAAGAATACATAGAAACCACGTACTCTAATGTGTAGCTAGTCAACACACCACTCCACCAACAATCAACAACACGAGTCCAAATCAAATTGGCATCATGAAGCCACTAATAATCTTCTTGGGTCCACACATAAGGTCGATAGTACCAACTCCTCCTCGATGCATATGTCGACAACCATTCATACAGTTCTATTGGAAAACAACAAAAGAACGTTTCATAGAGCTCATGATATAGATGCTCCTCTACCCATGTACGTGTATCAAACTCGGGTCCAAGTGTTGAATCTCTGTGCAAACTCATCCTCCGTGTTCTTAAGCCAAGTCTCCACGCTAGCCAAAGTCAAGCATTCTGCCATCACACACCATTCTTACAACGGATTCAAAAGAGGTCCAGAAATGAAACCAAAATGTAGTCACTTTTCCCAACCCTTTAATTCCCAGGCACATCAACATATCACCCATCCTGAACTAGGCACTCACCCAAGGCACACGAAGGTGTCGAGCCCTTTTTTTATGTGAGCCTTGCAAGAATATTCATCATTATAGTAGAGAAATATATAGACACAAACACATACATCCATTCTAGCACAAAGGTAAAGAAACTAGATCCAAGCATAGATGCACCATAAAATGAATGTGATCATTATAACAATACAAAGGAATCAAATCAAACCATGAGCAATATGAAGAACACAAGGGTTTAGACCCATGAACATAGATATTTAGAACAATCCACTAGATCCATTGATTCACAATTGTTTATAATAGCCAAATTACATCAAAAAGGGTCATAACAGACCGAATACATCAAGAAATAGCATCCTAACCCTACCAAATGACTCTACTCAAAGAGTTCTAGCCATGCTCTCCCTTGTGCATCTAAAGTCTCTCTTGCATCTCTTGCCTCATCACACCTCTTCTCCTCTGTACCCATCTTCATCTATCCTATGCTTCAAATTCAAACACATTCTTAAATAGAGTGGGGTTCTCCTTTACCACCTCAAAGATTACTCAAGAGAAAATTGCATGCCAAATGTCATCATACCCTGCCATACTCAAGTATTATAAACATGCAAGTGTCAGCTAACCCATAACTAACTCTACTTTACAACTCTTAAGCACAATGATTATATCATGGAATATTCCTTCCTTGGGCTATAAGTCTCCATGTTCTAACCTTATCCACTATCACGCCTACCCGTATCCTCATGTGTTTTCCATGCAATGCCATAATCCCAAAATGCGGCTAAGTATCCAAACCATTTTATGCTCTCGTGCGCAAACCTAGTTATTCATGCATGCTCTTCCTCATGCACCTTCTTCCTACACCTTCTTCTGCGCCTGCTAATCCTCTGCTATGGGACTTAGTCATTTTTCTGGGCTCAACACTAGTTTCTTTGACATCATCATTCCTTTGACAAATTTCTTTGGCGGTCATCAATGATCAAATACAAATTTCTTCATCATCATCACTCCTTTGACATCAATTACAATATTTACAATAGTTTACATTGACCGGGAAAGGGAATTTCAAGTGTGAGATTTTGGTTGTCATGACAAAAATATTAAATTTTGCATGTTAGACATTTAGCATGACAACAATCCAAGTGGGGCTTAAACAATATATTTGATTCAAAAGTTGGGTTCACCAAATGTTTACACCCTATCTAAATCTATGTAATGGAAATTACATAACAATAAATAAGATGTGAGGGTGTGTAAGAGGGGATTATTCTGATCTAATTAATTTGTAAGTAACCATTCATAACCATAACTACACATTAATTCTTGCAACAATCAATAAAACTATAAATAATAGCTCAAATACATAAGGGGAGAAGAAGACTTAGTTGTACGTGTAAGAACAAAGAGGATCTAGATGTGTATATAGTTGGAAAAGGTAGATTAGGGACTAGAGATGTTTTTTACGCATTATAGAGTTAGAAACTAAGCATGGGAAAGACCTTACGAGTATTATACGATCTAGATTGGAATTGTATGGTCCCGCTCAAGGTTTTATGGTCTTGGACCCTTCGTATCTTGGGGTCTAAAAATTCCTATGTCCTCTAATATTCATTGTATCTCGTTCTTTCTCACACAACATCGAGATGATCTCGTATTCATCTGCAACACAGGTGGAAACCCTAAAGCTATAATACCCTTCATCAAAGTATTAGAAAACCAAATGGAGGAATCATGTGTGTGTGTGTTGAGGCTAGACTACCCTTGGTGATCAACCTCGCTTTTGAACCAATTCAAGTATTGCACTACTCATGCATGATCAAGCCTCATGTAGTTCTCCTAGCGCGCTTTTGCAAGTGTGACTATGATTTGGCCAACCCCTATGGTGCCCTCATGTCTCTTGACATAAAGATATCATGTTATTATATAATGTAGAATGTAGATAGTGTGGATGTGGTGTGCCTCAACAACGTGACCCAACTGTTATTCATTGAATCCTTTTTACATTACTTGGAGTGAGTTTTTCTTTTTTGTTAACACATGGATCTATGATCTTTGCATGATTAATTTGGTTGAGTGCTTCATATTTGTAGTAGGGACTACTCTAATTTATGTCCAGATGATTGGGGTAGATTTAGGAGAACCTTGAGTGCTTTTGAAATGATATTTACAATAAGAGCTAGTAAGAGTGCCACATGAGTTATAAAGTGATAATGACTTGTTTATATAGCCTACCATAGGTGAAATATTCTAATAGCGCTGACCTTAGGAAGATGGAACGGACCAATAAATATATTCAAATTGAGAACAAAGTTAGAGAATGCAAAGAGGCAAGATCATACAAGTTGGCAAGGAATGGACTTCACATCTTGACCAAACTATATGGTCTTTCCTAGAAGGACTATGATGCGAAACGAATAGTGGGTCATGATGTACAAAGATAATTTACTACTTTGATTTCATAATATCCCTTGAATTGATGATAGGTCATAGTGTAAAGTTAAGCAAGTTATGAAAGAGATAGAGAGATATACTCATTTGATTTTGAATGTTAGCATTTGCCTTAGCAAGAGATCATGATAAAACTTGGCATTACAAAATGACATGTTACTACAATAGCTACCAATGAGTTATAAGAGATCACAAAGGTATCAAGATTCTTATATATAATCAATCTATAAAAACAATCAAATAATGTACAACGAAAGTGATATGAAAAAAACAAGACATTTTTTGGGGCCTTGATATTTCTTCCAAAGTCATTTTTAAATCCTATTATCACTTATATTTATCAAGAAAATTAACAACAATCGGTCTAAGATTCACTATTTATATCATAAAATATAATTAAATATATTAATCTCCTAGTAAAGTTGCTTTCAAAAACCATAATTAAATACGATCTAAAAATAAATAAATAGGTCGATACAATTGATAAGTATATGGAAAACCTAAAGATTGATTATTAGGGTAAACACATGGGCTAAGTTTAGCTAATGAAATATTTATTTATTTAGATATTAATGTCCATAGAAGGCCAAGAATGGCCTATGGGACAAAAAATACAAACCAAGCACCAAAACAAAAGGGAGTGCCAAAACATCTCCAGAAACAGAAAAAAAAAAAAAAGGAAACAACAAATCAACCGCTAGAAGGTTGCAGATCATGAAACCAATAGAAAGTGTGTTGTCTGACACATCTGGACCAGGTTGTCTACATATGAGATCTCTTAAGATTCTTGAAATCAGTAATTTGGAATTAAGAATTGATATTTCTGTACTCATTTATATTTGAGGACTGCAATTTGAGTGTTCTTTCCCAAATTTGAAGTATCTCATGAATAAATAAAGCTAAGCATTTCTGATCTTCATATCGAATGAGACTCCTTAAAGATCCATTGGAATATCTGAAAATACAATGATATCTTCTACGAATTTCATAGTAGATGGGACACTTGAATATAAAATGCTCTTCACTTTCAGGTTCTAGAAAACACAACTGACAAATCCGCTCATGTTGTGGAAGGCTATGATTAGATTCCATCCAAAGAGGGTGAGAGAAAATGTGGAACTGAGCTAAAGGGATCCTTAGGCATGAAGGCAAAAACATCTTCATGTATTATGGTATTTTTTTTTGATCTTCATGGAAGCAGGAATAAAATTGAAAATAGTGAAGAAGCTTTGGTTTCAAAGGCTCTTTTGGAGAAAACCATGTAACTTTCAAATAAGACTTAGTGAGCTCCTCTCGTATACCCATGTTAACTTCATGTTTAGTGAGTTGAGGAGTATTAATAGAAAACCCAAGAGGAGGGAGTCTATCAATATCAATATTCAACTTCTGAAGGAGAGTAGTAATTCTTGCATACCAAAAATATTTGTAACCCTTTTTGGCAAGTTGTACAGAAGATTGAAGTGCCAAATATGGATATCTGTTTTGACCAGAAAATGAATCTGCCATGCATCGAAGCCTATGCAGCATAGTGATAACATTGAAAATAAAAGAGATAAAGAGAGGACATGCCCCAAACTCGGCAAGAATAATTGAGTGAGGAACTGTTTCTTTTGGTGGAATATTCTTTGATAACATGGTAATGAAAACTCTTTCTATACGATTGAAATCATTTTGTCTCAAATATGGACCCCAAACATCACATCCGTATAAAAAAATGTTAGTGTAACCAATTATGAAAAAGTCGAATCTTCATTTGAATATCTTGAAATTGGAGTTGAAAACATTGTCTTTCCAAGACCGTTAATGTTGCATACCCTTTGCTCAGTCTTGTTTCTATTGCCGGAACAAAGCTAAAAGGTAGAGTAGAGAAAACCACACCCAAGTAGGTGTAAGAGTACACCACCTCAACTTGTTTTCCTTTGTACAAAAAATTCATTGTAGATGTTACTTTCTTGGTTGTATTAAATGCCATGAGTTTTTCTTTGCAAGATTTACTTCAAACCTTTCTTATCACAAAAATCACTCAATGCATCAAGCTGGTTTTGAAGTCCTGTAATTGTGTGTGAAAGTAAAATAATGTCATCTGCAAACAATAAAATAGCAATGTAGATCCCAAGGAGGCTATAACCATTCCTGGTACCTATGTTTGTGGAGATAAGATCCTCTAATTCATCAATATAGAGCCCAAAAAGTGTAGGCGATAGTGGACAACCTTGTTTCACACCTATGTTACTATGAATGTCATTAGTAGTGCCCAATTTCATACGAATATGCCCAAAAATTTCTCATATAAAGTAATGACAAGAGAAATTACCATGTCGGGAAGACCCAAATCTTTTAGCCTCTCGAATCAAAAGATGTCTTGCATCAGATCAAATGCCTTACTAAGTCCATAAAACAACAATATACCTTCTTTTTTAGCCTTTGCTTCCTCTATAATGGCAACCAAAGTGAAAATGTGATCATTAGTTCGGTGATTCCTCCTAAAACCTGTTTGACCTTTTACCTTGATATGTTTCTTTTCTGCCCATTGTGAGATATAATCATCAAGTACTGTAGCAAAAAACTTAGCCAAGGTATGCCCAATCATGATGGTACAGTAGTTATCTGGTTTAAGAGAATCTCCAGATTTGAAGATGGGATGTATAATATGGGAAGTCCAAGAAGGAGGAAGACCATAAGGAACAATAAAATTAAAAAGATTGGAAATATGGACAACGGAACAACTGGACTATGATGGAAGAATTCAGCTTTTAAATTTTCTACGTCTTGGGCTTTATTGGAATTGAGTTTATAGATGGCTTTAAGGACCATCTTATCAGTGAAGAAATGACACTTGGGCGATCTAGGATTCAAATGAATTGAGGGCTAATTGGGAGCATTATAGAGAGAGGTAGCATAGGTAAACCAGGTATGCGGGTCGGTAATGACACAAGTAGATTTTATGGGTAAAAATGATCTCCAGAAAGACTTGGGATTAAACCGGATTTGGTATAAGGTAGCTCTTTGTTTATCATACAAGTATTGTCGTTTTTCCTTCTAAGAATGATTCTATAAAGCTTTTGGGCCAGCTTGGCTTTAGAGGGAGTTTCGGTCATAATACGTTTAGTTAACTTGTGAACATTTTTACAATCCATATCGTACCAAGAATTTCTCGGGCAATGACCATGTGTATGGAGCCGGGAAGTATGATTGGAGTGGGGGAAAGCCTTAAATGCAACATCCATAATTCCCTGTGATAGTCTAGTAGCCCTCTCAACTGAGTCTAAGGTATGATAAATGTTCATGAAGTCGATTTTGAGGATATTAGTGTAACTCTCATCATATACACATTTTTACTCAAATTAGGAAATTATCTCAGTGATAAATAGAGTACCTACACATTTTAATAAGGTGAAATGAGATATTATGTATTAAAACCAAAAGCGAGGCGAGGGAATGCAAGTGGCTAGGTAAGCCCAAAAGGATAGGAGGCCAGATTTGGTGACGTGAGTAGGTGATGTGGGAGTGTGAGATGATGAGGAGAGGAGCAGAAAATATGGTAAGAGATAAGGGTATATCTGGGAATAAAAACCCCGGTGCCTCCATCTGCAATGGAAGCCGCCGCCGCCGCCGCCACAAAAGAATGCTAACGGCGTGCCTACGCACACGAAACATTCCTTATTTATTCCCTAATCAGTCTTTATTCACAATCACACCTCCATTCTCTGGCTGTGTAAACCCTGCCTCACACCGACAATAATTTAATGGCGGTGCAGATGCACAGGGATTCGCAGCAAATCAAGAAGCCGCTCGCTTCTCCTTCTCCCGTTTACAGGAAGCCTGTGATTATTCACACCTACTCTCCCAAGGTCATCCACACGGAAGCTCACAACTTCATGCAGCTCGTGCAGAAGCTCACCGGGTGGAGCGAAGCAGACAAGAAAAGGAAGAGGCAGAAACAGAAGCAGAAGATGAAGAAGAGAAGTGAAGAGAGCTTACAAGGTATGATGCCGGATCCAACACCATGTTTAAATATTGCTGCTGCCAGTGCAAAGATGGCGATGAATAAATGCAAGGAAATCAGTTCTCTCAGGACTGATTCGACCCCTGCACATTTTATGGCGGACATGAGTTCATACGGATGTGCAGGGGTTGTGGAGGAAGTCATGCCTTGTTATTTTTATTCAACAATAATGCTCCAAACATGGCATCCTCTGATCAGAGACAGCCTTCCAATTATGATCCTTATAATCAACAACGCCTGTGTTTTCCACACAATATTAATCTTCCTCCCTCCTCCACTCCACCGATCGGCGAATACAACTTATCTGATTTTTTGCCAAAAATCTTCGCTCACAACTTGGATTTTTAGCCGCCTCTTTTACTCGATACGGATAACAACCAACACGCCAGCTTCGGGAAAACATGCTTTTGATATTTGACCCACATTCATTGCAACTTACAATGATATCTATATTGTTTGAAAAAAGAAGAAGAGTATTTTACTTGTAATGCAGACATTTGTATTAAGGTGGCTCATTCGATTATCGAACATAAAACTAATTTATTGAATAAATAACTTCATTTGATTATTCAACGCATAACTAATATGTTTGAATACATATTTTATACATTTGGTATTTTCTATTAACATTTGTTTCTTTCATTTGTAATGTTTAACAATTTGGAATGGTTGTTTATGAAGATCACCTAAACAAATCTTTATCCATTTTAGTTTTTTTAATGATTTGTTTATTTGAAAAGTTAAGAAGTCAAAGTGTGTTTATGATAGTGATATTAATTTCATAGTTTAAATGTTTTAGTCTTTTGCCCCTAAATTAGATATAAAAATTTAAGTGTACTTTTACTATATAGAAATAAACATATCACAACACACAATAAATCATAGATTACAAAAGAAATTTAAAACTAAAAAAATCACATTATGTGAAGTCACTTAATTTTAGTATGTTGAAATTAGAGTATTATTGATGAATTTTTCTTTATGTTAAGCCACATATTGTCTTCCCTTGCCTTAGGTTTTTTAAATTTTACTTTCAATTTACTTTGAGCCAATGATAACACCTCTAATAAATCTAAAATATTTTAAAACTTAAAAATAATTAACAACCCCATATCCTCCCAAAATGTCCAATACATTATTTTAGAGTTTATTTTGTCCGCTTTCACTGTTTTTCATGGGCGATTGTGTGGCAATATGGCCTTAATTTTCATTAAAGAAGTCTCTAATTATAAATTTCTATTTATACATTTAGGACACAAAAGGATCACTATCTAGAAGCATATTAAAGTCTAATTTTATTTGTTGAAGTACTTTTATGTTCATCATGTCGAATCTCTTAATATCTTTCTTTTTTTGAAGAAGAAAAGAGAGAGGGTTGAGGCTTATCAAATAACTATACGAGCTTTGATTCCTTACTTGATATGTAAAGAAACTCCAACCAAAGTGTCACACATGCTAATAAATATACCTTTTTCCTTTTTTTTTTGGGTAAATTTTTTAATGTTAAGGCTAGATTACATTTATTCCAAAGGAGAAGACATTTATGTAGTTATTCACATCAATTTGCTAATTTATTAAAGAGTTTTACAATTTATGTTTGAAGGCACTTGCAATATTTCATGAAGATTTTAGACCTTTGAGAAACAAAATGATGATGCTAGGATATTTGTAGTGATTTTTTTGAGAAATCAAAAGAAGTTATTATCACTTCAAGAAGATAAAAAAAACCAAAAATGTTTTGGAAGTAGATTAGTAGGAGATTTTTCTTCACTCTTTATGTTGATTATGATGTGGATCAAGAAATAATAATTTTGAAAAATCCACACTAAATCTAAAGAAAATGAGAGGGTTTATATCTCCTTGAGAAAACAAACAAAAAATTAGAATTGTTTCATAAATATGTCTATTTTTCACCCACCTTCCACTTTTGACAATGTATATGTGATTCAAAATTTAGATATTACTCTAAAAACCACCTTTTTCAATTCTAAGCATTCAAATTTCACAATTTTATCACATTTTAGATCATGTCTTTATGATATTTACTAAACTTATTCCTAATTCTATTTTTTTCCCATTCTTTCATTAGATTAGTGCTCTTTTGCAATTTTGATAAAACATATTAGTAAAGCCATGCTTTTTAATACATGTCCTTAGATTTCATATCTTTTCCATCAAGCCTAATTTCCATGTGTTATTGTCTTTGATTTTTTGAAGGTTGTGTTTTACAGTAGTGTCATTAACCGTTTCTTACACATTTCCCTCCCATTTAGGGTTGCCCCTTGTATTAATGTGTTATCATTAGAGTCACCTCTTGTATGTGTAAAGTGTTACCCACATATGTTTCCATGCTCCCTTTGGTAATATGAAATAGTTCCTTTTGTAAAATGTTGAATTGGATTTGGGGCCTAATATAATACATTATCAAAGATTGTATTTCAAAACTTAAAGAAGATAAGTTCTACCACTCCTAAATGTTTCTACATTTTAAAGATTGAATGTTATGTTATTGAAATTTGAAAAATTGAAATTAAGCTTAGGGAGATGAACTAAAGTATATAGGTAGAAGGTGTGACAAAGTGCTTAAATGATGTGTAGAGGTGGATAAGAGTTTTTTCAAGCTTCTTAGAAACTATCTTGACCTATAAATCATATCTAAATAGGTTTGTGACGACACAAGACTCTAACAATACTCCTCAAGCCTTTCACTTCCGTGAGTAAACACAACGGAATGAAATTGTTTATGTTTCATCTATTATATCAAAGAGCCATATGACATCTACAATGTCTTCCCTCAATGGGGTTTTACAATTGTTAGTGCCACCTTCGGCTTTAAATTTGATCTTAAACTCTTCTCTTGGTCTTGGTTTCGAGCCACCTCTAGCACCATGGCCCTTCTCTTCCTTCCACCTTCGACAACCCAACTCGGTGATTGCCTCCCCTTTTATAGCCATGCACCCTAAATTCTCTCTCCTCCGAGATAACTTCCCTACCCTCCCCAAGACTTCAAATTTGAATTTTTCATCTTTAATGCACTTATCTACGTGATCTCGCTTTGTTTAATCCCTTTATGCCATGTCATCCTGGGTGGATCCTCAATTTGTATTCCCCACTTCCCTTATACCCTTTTTATGTCACTAGATTAACTATTTCTCGGACATTTTATCTATCTCATGGACATTATGATAGTGACTATCATTTCGACATATTGACATTTGGACACTATTATTTTGTATTTCATGACATACTCATTTTGGATGGTATTGGGGTTTATATATTGTATACTTGGATTTTGCTAACTTTGTGATGCAAGGATCTATAATATGTCCATTGCTTATATTGGTCATGTATGTGATTATTTGATGATGATGATGATGATGTGCTAACATTTATATTTTGGTGGAATTTTCGATGTTTAATGCTTATACTAACATCGTTGTGCTCAAATGTCGTATATTGAATGTAATTGTCATGATGATGATTATTGATATTGTTATACGTTGTGTTGCGAATGTCAATAATCTATGTGAATGAATTACTTGAAAATATTTTTGGATGGATTTGATGTCCGTGTAAAGTGTGCGAGTGTACCGGTTTATATAAAAATAATGGGCATGGGGACCAAGGACCAACACGCGATGTTTGGGTCGACCCTCGACCACCTCGAGCAACTTGGTTGTGGGTTTAGAAGAAGTCGTTAAGACCTTTTGTTTCTTGTGGTTGTTTAATTTATTTTGCATATCCTATGTTGATGGCCCCTTTTGAAAATTCACCCTTCCATTTTGTAATTTGAAATTTGTGTAATTTCTTTCTCACCCATGTGTTATGTGACAAGTGTCATGACCTCCTTAAGTGAAAATCAAATTAATGGGTCCCTAAACCCAATGAAATAATGGAGGGGCAGATTTTGGGTTTGAGTGAATTTTGGGACAACCTTGAGTGCGTATGCACAAAGATGGGGGCCAAAAAGTGAACACAAATCCATTTTTTGGCCATTTTGGTCATAACACACTCGTGTTATGGCTCATCATGATATAACGCGAAAAGGAAAAATCTAGGTTGTATTATAACGTGATCGCCTTCGACATGATCGTGTTTACCAAGATGAAATGCACTCGCGTTATAGCATATTAGCGTTATAATGCGCTCACGTTATGGTTTTCTATGTGTTTTTCCACGTTATCCCTCCCAAATGGACATATTCCGCATTGGAAATAGGAACATGAGTGCGTTATAATGCTAATGCATTATAATGCACACGCATTTCATCCTATTGGGATTTGGAATATCCAATCAAAGGCTTGGATTTCCAAACCAAAGGTTTGGACTATGTATTGCATGATTAAAACCTGTGTTTGATAGAAAAACATCAAAATTTCACATGTGCACCCCAATATCTTGTGCATTAAAACATAATATTCAAAAATAAATTATACTACGATGTCAAGCTTTGTTTTTACCTTGATGATGATATAATTCTTTCTAAAATATGATTAGTTTAAGGCTTTCATCCATAATTTCTTTTACTATTGTCTTGTTTTCTTACAAAAACCTATGCATACGTTTTGGTGCACAATTTACGATTTTTTCATCCAAATAAAAAAGTGGTTTTTCTAACTCCATTCTACATGCACTAAAAAAATGACTTTTTCTCAAATTTATGGGGGTGCACACACAAATATTTCATTTTCGGATATGTGCACTTTGAAAATTAATTTTAAAAATTATGTATTCATCCAAAAATTATGAAACTTTAGTGGGACCTCGTATATGATCTTAGCTAACTTTATACAAAAGGGATTTGAAAAAAAAATTATACAACTCAAAAAATGGGGGCACACACACAATAGGTTCTTATCTTTTTACACAAAAATAGACATACTTTGTGTGTACACCACATTTGAGCCTCTTAATCTCAACCATTTAAAAAAATAGTAGTTTAGAAACTAGATTCCAAGCTCTACAATACTTATTCTTATCACTTTTTCAAATTTTGAGCATAGGCATGCCAAATTATTTGATGAAGTTCAGGTTTCGTTGATTTCAGGAAAAAGGTGTCTCTTTTTACCCCTTTGGGCCCCCTCTTTATGCTCATACCCTTGAATGCGCCTAACTTTGTTCTAGCCATCTTAAATGAACCAATACCCCTAACCCATCATGGGTGGAGTATTTTTGAAGTCTCATTTATGATTTTTGACCCTTTTTGTGGCTCATTTGTCATTGATCTTAATTGCACTTGAAATTCTTTGATTGAATTTAATTGTTGGAGGATGTGTTGCTTTTATTTTGATGTGAATTTTGGAGTGATGGATATGAAATAATTTTACTTACTTAACTTTTTTTTAGTGTTCAATTTATCTTCTTGACTTTCTTTTGTTTTCATTAATTTTCATTGGATTTTATGGGTGTACTCTTGATTTGGGAGTAATGGTTATTTGACTAATTTTTTGAGGAAAATTATATTTGCATGGGATAATGATATGTACCTTGGGTGAGTTGGAATGAGTACACATAGTTGATACCCATATAGATCCAACTCACCCTCTTCCTTGCAAACTCTATAAATAAGTTGTATGCTTAGTAATTGGGGTTGGCTAGTTACACTCTCTTGTTCTATTTTGGAGAATTCTTGTGCTTGAAGGGTAAGTGCATGGAAATGGGGGCCAAAAGGGGGTAAAAAGGGACACATTTTCTTGAAATCAACGAAACTTGAACTTCATCAAATAATTTGGCATGCATATGCTCAAAATTTGACAAAGTGATAAGAATAAGTACCATAGAGCTCAGAATCTAGTTTTTAAACTACTTTTTTTTAATGGTTGAGATTAAGAGGGTCAAATGTGGTGCGCACACAAAGTATGTCTATTTTTGTGTCAAAATATAAGAATCTATCAGTGTGTGTGCCCTTCCCCCGCCCCATTTTTTTGAGTTTTATAAATTATTTTTCAAATCCCTTTGGTAGAAAGTTAGTTAAGACCATGTATGAGGTCCCACTAATTTTTCATAATTTTTGGATGAATATATAATTTTTTATTAATTTTCAAAGTGCACATATCTTGAAAATGAAATATTTGTGTGTGCACCCCCATAACTTTGAGAAAAAGTCATTTTTTTGTTTTTTTAGTATGTGTAGAATGGAGTTTAGAAAAAACCATTTTTAAAAAATTGGATGAAAAAATCATAAATTGTGCACCAAAACGTATGCATAGGTTTTTGCAAGAAAAGAAGGCACTAGTAAAAGAAATTATGGATGAAAGCCTTAAACTAATTGAATTTTATAAAGAATTATATCATCATCAAGGTAAAACCAAGCTTGACATCGTAGTATAATTTATTTTTGAATATTATGTTATAATGCATGAGATATTGGGGTGCAACATGAGATTTTGATGTTTTTTTGTCAAACATGGTTTCATTCACGGATTACACAGTCCAAACCTTTGGTTTGGATATCCAAGGCAAATCCAAGCCTATGGATTGGGTATTCCAAACCCCAATAAGATGAAATGTGAGCACGTTATAATGCGCTTAAAAATGAAATTCAAACACAACAAGACAAAAATAATATGTGATATTGGTCCCACTGGTCACGGGTTGTCTGCAAATTCCTACACATTTTGATTCTTGTTAACAATTTTGTATATTTTATGTTATATAGAGATTGTTTTGTGAAATATTTAAGCATTATTTGATATATTTAAGTGTGTTTCTACTATTTATTATATTCCTAACACTCATTAACATTTTTTTGTCAATTGTTTTTGTGGTGGTAAAGATATTTTTGAGAATTATGGGGAGGAAACCACGAAGGCAAACACTCGAGCAATTGGAAAAACAAAGGGAATGGATGAAAAAGGGCGTGAAAAAAATGAAATTGAACACATCTTTAACAAATATTGAGATGTTGCCAAAAATTGTATATCATCCAACAAAGCCAAGAAAGAAGAAATAAAAAAGAAAACAAGGGAGCGAATGCAAAAAATACGTGAAAAAAAGAAATCAACACATGGAGATGAAGGTATGTCATCTCTTCTAAATGAAATTGATGGTGCAACATATCCTTAAACACCAATTGAGTCAATATTCAATGAATGATGCAATTCCAAATTTAAACATAGATGTTACACCAGATGACCAACCTATTGAAAACACACACTCTTTACCGAATTATGAAGATGAATGACAAATAGAAAATGAACAATGTTTAGACAATATTCAACAATCATTTCCATTGAAATCACCGATTAAAATTTTGTGGAAAACACCCAAAATTTTACTTGAGATTGATGAAAATATTTTAAATCCAATGCCTAATAAGATTTTTCAACGCACTTGTAGAAGAAAAGCTAATCGATATGGAAAACATATTTTAATGACTTAAATGAAACATGTAGATGTCAATTATTTGTTGAAATGATGAAAAATATTAATTATAGACCTACAATGAAAACCCTTGGTCTAAGAACATCTAAGACCGACAGTGAAAAATCTATTGTAAAAATCTAATGAATGCATACCAATCAGTAGGTTCAACCTCATGTACCAAAGATAGTAATGTTACTCAACGTGTTATTACATCGACTATAGTAAGTAAAGCAACAAAAAATATTGTTTAATTAGAAAAACAAGTAGTGCACTAAAAATAAATAGGAAAACACTATACAAAGCTCTCAAGTGTCGTGAAAGAATTGAAGATACAAATAACAATGAATTATGGGAATTCTCTAGTAGACTACCAAAAAAGACAAAGACATAGTTGATGAGTTAAAATTTAAAAAAATAGAATTTTGGAAAAATAATACAAGGGTTTCACCTAATGAAAAAGATGTTTTAAAAAGAAGAATTGGTTCTAGAAACCGTGAATCACATCCTAAACATTTTTGGATATGACACAAACACAATTTTTTAATAAGTTTAAAGAGACTCATCCCAAAATACAAATTAGTCAAAGGTATTTTGAAATGTCAAAACCTTTTTATGTTAAAATAAATCACTCATGGACTACTTTTTTTATAGGATCCATATTGAATTTGTTATGCATTATGATATTTTCCGACATATATGTGTTAATTTGCATACTAAGAATATTTTGCAGAGTGTATGATAAATGTTCCACCTAAATCAACAAGATATTTCATCTCAAGTGTTTTTGTACAAGAGAAGGACAATTTTTTAATAAGAAATCATGTTTAGAAGGAACTTGTGATAGTTGTGGTGGTTTGCAACATTTGCAAAGATGTATACACATGTAATCGGAAATGAACTAGTTAGTTTTGGAAAATACAAGTTAGTGACATACACTTCAAAATATGGTAATGAAGCCAAGAGGTGTGAATTAGTGAGTAAAGAAATAAGTGTATCAAATTTTATCACTATATTTCAAGAGAAGCTAGTGTATGAGTATGCACGACATACACACAGAGCTCGATGGTTAGATGAGAAATTTAGGTTATGCAAGGACACATTTCCTCTTGGTACCATTGTTTCAGTTGTTGATTTTATTAGAGAACTATACTCTACAACCACAAAATGAAGTGCAATCGCAATACTACAACTCTATTCAGGTTTCCATATTTGTACATATAGTATTCACTCATGCTCTCGACAATACAAAGGAAGAGAGAAATATTTTGAGGGAGTACCATTTCTATATTAGTGATGATCGTGGACATTCATCAAAGTTCATGCAAGGTTGTTTCAAGATCTTCTATGGCAATTTGAATAACATAAACATCATATTTGATAAACACATCATATGGTCAGATAATTGTACATCACAATTCAAGAATGCGTGAATGTTCTATTAGTTGAGTAGGATGCATAGATAAGTGGTGTTCAACATTTTTAGAATTCACTAAGGCCGGACATGGAAAAGGAGAACATGATGGTGCGAAGCATGTGTTAAAAAGATCCCTAGAAAGAGAAGAATTGAAGTACAAAGATGGTGTCAAGTTGATTGATGTAAAATCCATCGTGGAATGGTGTAACTCAACAATGGGTCCAGGTAATGAGGGTAATTCTATAGTTCATAAATTTTTTGGTTGGTAGAAGAAGCTAATTTTACAAAATATGAAGATTGTTATACACTAACGGGATCTAGTGAGTTGCACTCTTTTAGAAGTTCAAATGCAGGTTCATGGACTATTTATACAAGGAAAATGGCATGTTTTTTCTCTTCATGTATGTATTCATTTTGGGATGAATGTGAGTCAAAAGAGTGGGTTGATGAATGGTGTTTTAGACAATTATATCCATTCAACACCTATCAACCTCCATGAGCTCTACAACTCACAATGAGAGAAGCATCAATTGAATTTGACCATATATCAGATCTAGTGCAACTAGGTATTATATATATCTACATTATTTTGTAAAAATTTATAGTTTTTCTCATGTTATGGAACTTATTAATGAATCAATTATTGAAACTAATGATTTTTTGTACAATGTGATGTAGGTCATGTTTTTGCAGTTGTTGCAGAAGAAAATAATAAAGAAGGAACATCTTATTATTTGTGTCGTTGTGTTGAGGAAAAAAATAAATTGATAGCCCCAATCATAGATGGAGAAGGCCTAGAATATCCTACGGGGTCTATGTGGTTATTACTTGGAACATGGCTAAGAAGATACCCAATGAATAAATCCAATGTGTGGTTGTTTGAGGACTTTGAAACTCATAGAAAGATTCTTCATTATTCTCACCTAGTTGTTGCATCTAATGTTCAATTGATTAAATATGGAGGTAGACCACGTAATAAGGTCTTGTGGAAAGTTCATGAGTTTGACCATGAAGTAATACTTGACACCCTAAAAATTAGATCGGACCTAGATGGTTCACTGGATTGAATTTGTACAAATGAAGATACACAAAACTACCCTTAAGCTTGCCAAGTGGCTTACTTTCTCAAGTCAAAGGTATGTTCACTTAAGATTAAGTATGTACATCTACATGAATTTAATTTGAATATTTACTTTAATGATTTTGTTTTTAAATTGTGTAGGTTTTAAAATTCTATTTAATTGTTTACTAACATGTTTATGTAGGTTTGATCCGAACATAATCGATTATTACCACCGATCTCGGACCCTTGTAGGCTTTAATTATTTGTTGATAACTTTCTCCTTTTAAGTAATCAATTTAAAATAAAATGCAAGACATTTAAGACAATTGCACAAATATTGATTACGGAGTTCAAATTTGCCTACGTCTCAGGTTCGGGTCGAATCGCTCCACTAGTCAAAACTTGTAAGTTACATAGTAATTTCACAAGAAAACCTAATGGAATTTTACTTGCCTATCGCACACTAGTTCTTTGAAAAACTTCGATGATCGTCAAATTGTTCTTCACCTTCCCGATGCAATCTCCTTCGACTTGATCGCCTTCCCGACGCTTTCAATACGATGCTAGCACTCAGTCGACAATCCAGATTTGCAAGTAATTGGTGTGGCTCAATGGGCCTATTGGGTAGTTTATAATTTACTCCCAATCACAAATATTTCGTCTTCTATTTCCTAAAATAATAGGCCAATAAACAATATTTGTTGACACATCCCACAAATAAGCTTAACAAATAATAAGCTCGGGTGTGTGTCCTCGACAATAAGCTTAACAAATAATAAGCTTGGGGTGTGTGTTTTACAAGGGAATGGGTTCCCTATTTATACAATTTTAGGGCCCAAAAATAATGGAAAATCATTTATCATTAGGCTAATATTAGCCTAACCACATAATTTGGATGGGATAATAATCCCCATAATCCTCCTTAATCCCCTTTTTAACCATTCTTCCCAATTCCACGTGATGTGGATACATTTAAAAAGATGGCATGCATTTTAAAAGGATAAGCATGTATTTTAAATGGGATAAATCCCATGTGGAGCGGCCCTTTTTTTTTGGTAAATCCACTTACCCACCATTCCAAATGCCCCACACACACACACACACACACACACACACACACACACACACATATATATATATATATATATATATATATATATATTAATGTTTATACATTAGTATAAACCACCAACATGCCAAGGATCCACGTAGTGGATAAGCGCGGGAAGCTTCCATGTGGAAGGGTGAAGTGAAGCGGTGTTGGAGGGGGCGGTTATGCCCACGTGGTCTTTTGACCACTTCATTTGCGTGGGGAAAAGGCTTATTAAAGCCTTAAACAATTTCCATCCCACCAAATATGGGATTTAACCCACTTCATTAAATCCGCCACTATGGGATTTTTATCCCTTATCAAATGCTATGCCGCCCTATTTGGGATTTAATCCCATCAACTATGCTACGGGCTATGGTATTTTTAGCCTAAGGATAATATGTATTGCATTTTTTTAAGGGCCCTAATTTTGTATAAATAGGGAACCCATTTGCATTGTAACACACACACACACACCCCAAGCTTATTATTTGTTAAGCTTATTGTGGGGACACACACCGGTGCAACAGAGAAGCTCATTGCTAGAGCACGGAAAGGTGGAGACACACACCCCAAGCTTATTATTTGTTAAGCTTATTGTGGGGACACACCCGAGCTTATTATTTGTTAAGCTTATTTGTGAGATGTGTCAACAAATATTGTTTATTGGCCTATTATTTTAGGTAATAGTAGACGAAATATTTGTGATTGGGAGTAAATTATAAACTACCCAATAGGCCCATTGAGCCACACCAATTACTTGCAAATCCTGGATTGTCGACCAGAGTGCTAGCGTCGCATTGATAGCGTCGGGAAGGCCGATCGAAGCCGAAGGAGATTGTGCATCAGGAAGGTGAAGAACAATTCAACTGATCATCGAAATTTTTTGAAGAACTGGTGTACTGATAGGCAAGTAAAATTCCATTAGGTTTTCTTGTGAAAGTACTATTGTAACTTACAAGTTTTGACTAGTGGAACGGTTCGACCACGAACCCGAGACGTAGGCAATTGTTGAACTCCGTAATCAATGTGTGCAATTGTCATTATTGTCTTGCATTACTTTAAATTGATTACTTAAAAGGAGTAAATTATTGGCAAATAATTAAAGCCTATAAGGGTCCGAGATCGTGGTAGTACTAATCGATTATTTTCGGATCAAGGTTAGTGGTGCAAAAAAAGCTTCCACCTTCACGTGGTTGACACTGTTAGTAGAGAATTTATTATTCTCAAAGCTAAGAAAAGCTAAGGAAAATTAAATATTGAAACAAACAACAAGAATAAATTCTCATTTCACCACCTATATTATATGAAAAATATCTTCTTCAAATTCTATAATATATATATATATATATATATAAAAGTGGAGGCATGGAGGTTTTCTTCGGATATCAGAGTGGCACAACGGAAGCGTCCATGGGCCCATAACCCACAAGTCCTAGGATCGGAGAAGAGTTGTCGAAGTGAGAAGGTTGGAGGAGAAGACCCAAGGGTCTACTACAGCAGCACTTCCGAGGTGGCAGCAGAGTTTTTTAGATTCAGGACAGTATGGAAGCTTTTTGGGACAAAAATCCTTTCTTAGTGGGGAGGTGTGATCAGGGGATCATTTTCAAAATTTCCCTAAACATCCATAAATGGTGTCAGTGTAAAAGATCATTTTGAGAGCTTTCCATCAACTGTAAGAACGCAAAACGGACATCGGGAGCTCTAGATATGTTCGGTCAAAGTTCAGACAGCGAGAAAGTCAACTCTAGTCAACTGGTCAATATTGGACCAATGGCACTGCAACACGTGGCGAAAAGGCAAAAGGGAGTTGTTTGTTGGTTTTCGATCACCGGTCTTCGACGAGTGTAAAAATGGTGCATGGGAACAAGAGGCTCAACTTTTATTACGGAGGGGAGCCCGGCCGCCATGTGGACTATGGTATTATCGCCAACATGGTGGGTCCACAAGCCACCACATGGCTTGCCACCACTCATCTAATTCACTCGATTTTACTATCGGGAGACGACAAGTGGACTACATGATGACTAAGTTAATTAATTTCGATACCCCATGGTATGGATCGAATTTTTATTTACTTGGTAAATCCACTTACACACCATTCCAAATGCCACACACATATATATATATATATATATATATACATTAGTATAAACTGCCAACATGCCAAGGATCCATGTAGTGGATAAGCGCGGGAAGCTTCCATGTGGAAGGGTGAAGTGAAGCGGTGTTGGAGGGGGCGGTTATGCCCACGTGGTCTTTGGACCACTTCATTTGCGTGGGGAAAAGGCTTATTAAAGCCTTAAACAATTTCCATCCCACCAAATATGGGATTTAACCCACTTCATTAAATCCGCCACTATGGGATTTTTATCCCTTATAAAATGCTATGCGCCCTATTTGGGATTTAATCCCATCAACTATGCTACGGCTATGGTATTTTTAGCCTAAGGATAATATGTAATGCATTTTTCAAGGGCCCTAATTTTGTATAAATAGGGAACCCATTTGCATTGTAACACACACACACACCCCAAGCTTATTATTTGTTAAGCTTATTGTGGGGACACACCCGAGCTTATTATTTGTTAAGCTTATTTGTGAGATGTGTCAACAAATATTGTTTATTGGCCTATTATTTTAGGCAATAGTAGACGAAATATTTGTGATTGGGAGTAAATTATAAACTACCCAATAGGCCCATTGAGCCACACCAATTACTTGCAAATCCTGGATTGTCAACCAGAGTGCTAGCGTCGCATTGATAGCGTTGGGAAGGCCGATCGAAGCCGAAGGAGATTTTGCATCAGGAAGGTGAAGAACAATTAAATTGATCATTGAAAAATTTTCGAAGAACTGGTGTACTGATAGGCAAGTTAAATTCCATTAGTTTTTCTTGTGAAAGTACTATTGTAACTTACAAGTTTTGACTAGTGGAACGGTTCGACCACGAACCCGGAGACGTAGGCAATTGCCGAACTCCGTAATCAATCTGTGTGCAATTGTCATTATTGTCTTGCATTACTTTAAATCGATTACTTAAAAGGAGTAAATTATCAAGCAAATAATTAAAGCCTATAAGGGCCCGAGATCGGGTAGTACTAATCGATTATTTTCGGATCAAGGTTAGTGGTGCAAAAAGCTTCCACCTTCACGTGGTTGACACTTTGTTAGTAGAGAATTTATTATTCTCAAAGCTAAGAGAAGCTAAGGAAAATTAAATATTGGAAACGAACAACAAGAATAAATTCTCATTTCACCACCTATATTATATGAAAAATATCTTCTTCAAATTCTCATTTCACAACCTATATTATATGAACAATCTCTTCTTAACATGTTTCCTAGTACTTGTTTTGAATCGAAGGATTTTGTGCACCGAAATGAATCCCCTCCTAGCATTGACCAAAGCTACCCGATGCAACGGCACAAGAGGTTCAAATGATAGGAACTTTTTTTACAAAATATTGTGTTAGACAACCTTACACTGACTCACACTGCAGTATTCGACATAGTTGCAAACAATAGGAAAACAATAGAACTAAATCGATATGGAGTAAACCATGGTAGGCTTTCGTAGAGGGCCCCAACGCCTTGAAGTGTTTTATCGGAAAAGACCTTTCTAGGTGCCACGGAGATCGAGATATCACCCATCAAAGTTATAACCTTTTTTGGTCTCAAGGCTCTTAAGGGACTATGCCCGAACTAAGTAGCTTAGAAGAAACGACACCGTCTTGAACTGAAACGAAGCCTCCAAAAGAATTTAATTGGCCACCCGAATGTGTCGTCGTAGTCCTGCTTTGGTTCCACGAGCTTCCGTTTGCAAAATAATGCATTGGAAAATCTTTCGTAAATGCAAGGCAAAAGGTAGATGCCATATCCATTTAGTTACTTATCCCACCTCTCATAAACAAGGTAGTTGTACAAGTAGACTCAATGATGGTTCTAGGCACGAGACTAGGAAATATGGTCCTAATATTGATATTCCAAAAGATGAACTCACTCATGAGACCTACTAAAAATATATGAGGTTTTCCAATCCTTGTAGTGTAGAAGATCAAGAGAAGCTTTCACTTTGTAATCACTACTGTAGATTAGAGGAAATTACAGATAAGTTGTTGATGGCAGGTGATGTGGGAGGAAGCTACAAGTTTTCCCAGAAGGTATACAAGTTGTACCCTACCCTCGAGGGATTGTCACCCATGATAACTTCCATTGAGGTGCACCTTGTTGCTCATTCTAAAATCTCTTCAAGCCTCATCGACTGGTATGCCATCTTACAGGTAACCTCCTCCTCTGATCTCGTTCTCATTAAGAAACAATATAGAAAACTAGCATTATTATTGCATCCTCATAAAAACAATCTAAATGGGAATAATTCTTCAAGTGTGGATTCCTTTCTTAAACCTTCCATAGTCAATGACCACGACCCGGAACGATGCAAACGAAAGCAGGACCAGGAACACAACCTAGACTAGACACGGACTGAACCAGACCAGACACCCGCACGCTCACAAAAAAGGCCTTCATTGTGCAGGACAATCTAATTTGGCTGATATTTTGAAGGAGGGAAATGCTAGACATCCAAGAACAATTCAGCACAAAGAAATGTTACCCAATTGTGTTATCTCCTTTTTTTTCTTTCACTTGTTATTTATATTTGGAGCTCCAAGAGTGTTATAAATTGAGAATAACAAGTCCAGTGGTATTTTAGGGTTTGATGGTTTAGGATACTAAGAAAATTTTATTGTTTTTTACGCTCTTTTGAATAATTCTTTCGGTTGTAAGTTGTCGGCGATGAAGGTTTCATTCAAAGAACATAGCTTGTTATTCCGATTCGGACACTTGATGATTATTGAATTTCCAATCCTACCATAGAACCTAGTAGTCCTTGATACTTGGATACGAGGGATACGCCGTTACTTGTCTTTCATTTATAATGATAGAGATACTTGTAAATTTGTATTATGACCTCTAAATTTGTATGCATTTCAAGTTGTTTGGAAATCACATCACACCCTTCACTAGTCTTGATGACTACCCCTATCTTTTGAAGGTGCTTTTGAAAGCATCCATGGGTTTTTCATTGAAGGAATTATCAACGAATGAAAGGTCATTAAGTTATAGGCCACCGACTCCCATTCAAAACTCAACAAGAAATATTTACCGTGGGATTAATAACCCTTGTGTGTTCTTAGACATTCCCTTGTTGTTATGCTTATTTTGAACACTTCAGAAGTTCTGTGAAATTTTTATCCATTCCAAAGATGCGAAGAGATTTCTCTTTCTCCGGAGGAGGAGGATAGTGTAGGCAATGATAACTAAAGAGGTCATTCCACTAGTTGGTTCTTGCATTCATAACAATATTGTGCCTTAATAGTTTCTAGGACAAGATGATCTTTGAAATTTTAAACTATGCAATTTATAGTTACAAATTTTTCTATTTGTATTGAAGATCACCTGAGAGTTGATCTCATAAATAACTTATACGGAGGCTTATATTTATGTCTAAATTTAATTAAATAGCTTATTTCCTTGGCCTATTACGATGATCCCAAATAATTTCCTCAAATATTTTTGATATCCTTTGAATATTTTCTCTTCAATAAAAAACAAGGATCATTTTTATAGTTTGGACTCCAATGTTGAACATCTCTGTGGCAATGACCATATCTGTCATGAGAAATGTGAAGTTTCTAGAGTATGCGTAATCCTTACCGAGTTAGTGAGACAAACCAAGCACTTTCAAGGAAGAAGAGGTTCTTGTGAATATGAACATGTATCAGAACAAAATGGCTTGTGCAAAGATTGTTGTGTTCTCATCCCACCTTTCAAAATGAATCATGAAGGTCCACATTTGCACACCAAGAAGGAAGAGGCTATACACTACTGTGACACAAGGTGTCAAACATGTGGTTATTTTTTCCAACTTCTAATGGGTCATCCTGGCTTGCATAATACCATACATGGAAATATGAGAAATGTGAAATTTGTTTCAAAGTGTGAAGAAATTGGCATTCAGGAGCGCAAGTATATGTCGGAGAAACAAGTTGGGTAGAGATGTGTACTATGCATTGAGGCACAAGGTAGATGACTTATCCATTTAGTTACTTGTCCCACCTCTCATAAACAAGGTAGTTTTACAAGCGAGACTTAATGGTGGTTCTATGTACGAGACTAGGAAATATGTTCCTAATATTGATATTTAAATAGATGAAATCACTCACGAGACCTACTGGAAATATATGAGGTTTGTCAATCCTTGTAGTGTAAAAGATCAAGAACAATTTTCACTTTGTAATCACTACTATACACTAGAGAAATTTTAAACAATCTCCAGGTTTGCTTGTGGTTTTCATGCCCTCTTAGTCAAGTATTCAATAAAACTGAAGTTTGTTTGATTCAAAACAAAGAAAGAGTTAGTGACAGTGTGAGAGGAAAGAGAGTGAGAGTGAGATTGAGATTGTGTGAGAGAGAGAAAACATGAGAGGGAGAGAGAGGGAGAGGTTGTCCAATGCATTATTTTACAAACGGAAGCTCTTTGCACTAAACTGACTGTACCCACACATCCGGGTGGCCAAGTAAATTATAGTGGATGCTTTGTTTTGGTGTTAGATGGTGTTGTTGCTTCCGAGCTACTTCATCTAAATGTAGTCCCTTAAGAGCCCAGAGACCAAAAAAGCTATAACTTCAACGGTTGATATCTCGGTCTCCGTGGTACCCGGAGAGGTCTCTTCTAATCCTAAACCTTTGCTTCAGGACCCTCTACAAAACTATATCTCAGTTTTATCCATCTCCATTCGGTCCTCTCATTGTCCTATTGTTTACAACATTACAAAATATTGCAGTTTGAGTCAGTGTAAGGCTATCCAACACATTATTTTGCAAGCAGAAGGTTGTGGCACTGAACTGATTATGCCAACATGTCGAAATGGTCGGGTAAATTCTTTTGGAGGCTTGGTTTTGGTATCGAACGCTATCGCTTCTTTCGGGTTAGTTCATCCGGGCATAGTCCCTTAAGATCCTCGGAGACCAAAAATGCTATGACTTTGACAAGTGATATCTCGATCTCCATGGAACCTGGAGAGGTCTCATCTAATCCTACACCTCCACGTAGAGACCCTCTTTAAAATGTTGTCTCGGTTTTCTCTATCTCCATTCGGTCCTCTCGTTGTCCTATTGTTTGCAACAATGCAAAATATTATAGTTTGAGTTAGTGTAAGGTTGTCCAATCCATTATTTTTCAAATAGAAGATCGTGGAACTAGACCAATTACACCAACATGTTTGGGTGGCCAGTAAACACTTATGGTGGATTTGTTTCAAGTGTTATACGGTGTCATTGCTTCTAGGCTACTTCATCCTGGGCATAGTCCCTTAAGAGCCCTAAGACAGAAAAAAGTTATAACTTTGACAAGTGATATCTCCGTCTACATGGCACTTGGAGAGGTAGCATCTAATCCTACACCTCTATGTCAAGACCATATACAAAATCCTATCTCAGTTTTCTCCATCTTCATTTGGTCCTCTCGTTGTCCTATTGTTTGTAAAAGTACTAAATAGTCCAGTTTGAGTTAGTGTAAGGTTGTCCAACGCATTATTTTGCAAACGAAAGGTCGTGGCACCGAACCAATTACGCCAACATGTCTAGGTGGCCTAGTAAATACTTGTGGAGGATTTTTTTGGTTTCGGACAATGTCGTTGCTTCTAGGCTACTTCGTCTGAGTGTAGTCCCTTAAGAGTCTGGAGACCAAAAAGGCTATAACTTCAAAAGTGAAATCTCGCTCCATCGCACATGGAGAGGTCTCATCTCGATCCTAAACATCTACATCATGACCCTCTACAAAATTTTATCTCTTTTTCTCCATCTCCATTCGATCCTCTTGTTAACCTATGGTTTGCAACAGTGCAAAATATTGTAGTTCGAGTCGGTGTAAGGTTGTCCAACGCATTAATTTCAAAACGGAAGGTCATGGCACCGAACCGATTACGCCAACATGTTTGGGTAGCCTAGTAAAATCTTATGGATGCTTCACTTTTATGCTAGATGGTGCCGTTGCTTCGGGCTACGTCATCCGGGCATAGTCCCTTAAGATCCCCGAGACCAAAAATGTTATAACTTCGACGGGTGATATCTCGGTCTCCGTGGAACCTAGAGAGGTCTCATCTAATCCTACACCTCTGCGTTGGGACCCTATACAAAATAATGTCTCATTTTTCTCCATCTCCATTTGGTTCTCTCATTGTCCTATTGTTTACAAATGCGTAAAATATTGTAGTTTGAGTCAATGTAAGGTTATCCAATGTAATATTTTACAAATGGAAGCTCTTCGCACCAAACTAACTACACCAACACATCCAGTGGTGGTGAAAACTTTTGGAGGCTTCATTTTGGTGCCATATAATGTCATTTCTTTCGGGCTACTTCATCCGGGCGTAGTCCCTTAAGAACCTGGAGACCAAAAAGGCTATAACTTTGACGGGTGATATCTTAGTCTCTATGGCACCTGGAAAGGTCTCGTCTGATCCTACACATCTGTGTTGGGACCCTCTACAAAATCCTATCATAATTTACTCCATATCGATCTTCAATAATAATAAATAAATATGAAATTGTAAATTGCAAAGCTTAAAATTTTAATGAGTATTTTGTCCTATAAATTATTAAGGAACAACATTGACTCCTTCAAAATTGTCGTAGAAACTAGAAATGATCACACTCACTTTCTCTCTATCATTCTCTCTCTCTCTCTCTCTCTCTCTCTCTCTCTCTCTCTCTCATACTGAGGGCACTGTGGGTACTTACCTAAGGCCTTTGGGTAAGTACCCACGAGTTTTTTCTTTTTTTAAGTGCAAAAAAATAAATTAAACATGAGGGATTTGACTCGAATTGAACTTTGGAAAGTTCATATGAGATTCAATATTGCCAATAGGCTCCGAAGTGTCAAGAGAGATGAAAAAGACTTCATTTGGTTGACTTACTATTTGGGGGCTTTCTTGTTGCTCTTCATGGGTCCTTTATTCTTTAGTCAATTTAGAAGGCATGGGAACAAGTGAACCACTTGGTGGTTCGGCAGCCTATCTTCTCTTCATTTGACATTACGTCTCAAGCCTACAAATCAATTACATCTAATCAAAAATATAATGACAAGATCCTTGCCTTGACTGTTGGGGTGATAATGTCAAGTGGGATCTATCACTCTGCAAAGATGCTCGAATATTATTAAAGTTTGTCTAATCAAACTTTATTATGAAGGTCTTTCACATTTTAGAGTGAAGTGGTCTAACCAATTCACCCACTCACATTGATGTGGGTGATCCCCTTGGGATTGACTACCTACAACGTATACATTTGTACAGACTAATATAAAGACTGAGATCTGAATATAAGATACAATCAATGATCATTGTATTAACTGATAAAGAGAAATAACTCTGCAGACATTGTAAAATACTGAGGAGTGAAGTGGAAGTGCTGGATTAAACTCGTGTAAATTCTTAATACAGACAGTGCTTTACCAGTGGAGTTTTTCCTTCCAGTTTCTCCACTTAAGTCTGGTGTTATTTGTCTCTTGTTCTTACTTCTATTTTCTTTAAGCTCTTGCTCATTAATCTTTGTTATTCACTATCTATTTTACGCTATTTTTGTGTCTAATCGACTACACATCATAACCTATAGTTGTCGACATTCTAATGGTGGATCTGTAATTTGTTGATTACATTTCCCTGTTAAATCTAACATGGTATCAGAGTTGGTGATTGTGCGTGTGTAGGATCGATCTATAAGTTTTTAACTTGAAGAGGTGAAGAAGCTTTAAGTTTATTTACGGATCTATGAAATCTTAAAAGTTTCGTAGTCATCTTCAAGCTAACCAGTTTAAATTTCCAATTCCTGCCCAAATATTTTTTGAAATATAGGTGAAATATTGGCTAAATGGTTGTTTAGATCATGTTTGAACTTTTGTATGCTTATATCTTTGCTTTTGTATCTTGTTTCATGTCGTTTACGGTTTAAATTTGTCGTCTGCAAGCTTATTTTAAGCTTTTGCGTCGTTTATAGTTGTTTGGGTCATTTTTTGACTTTGGATCCGAAAGATTTATTTAGATCCAGTTTGCTTAGGATTCTAATTCCGTTCTAGCAAGTAAAAATCTTTATTTTTTCGCTAGTTTTGTCTTTACAAAGCTTGGGCCAATCATTTTGTGCCATCTAGCTTTATTTTTTGTTTTTATTTTTATCTTATCGGTTTTGCAAAGCTTAGACCAATAAAATTTCTCCAAATAGCTTCATTGTTCTTTTTGTGAATCCATACCCACTCTTAGAGTGTCAAATGGCTTCAATCTGACACCTTTATGTCTTTGCAAAGCTCAAGCCAATCAAAGGGCTCCATCTTGCTTCATGGTGTCAGTTTTATTGTTTATCAATTGTAAAACATGAGCCAATAAGGGCTTTACGCGTGTCTCGCGTTGTCAGACTTGGATTAACTATCCTTTGTCATTTGTGAAATACGATCCAATAGGATTGCTCCAAGTAGCTTCATATTTCACATTGTCAGTTTTCTTTTAGCTTGCTTTTGTCATATGCGAAGGGTAAGCCAATAAAATTGCTCCAAGTATATTTTATTTCGCATTTGTCAAATTTGTGAAATCCAAGCCAATAGAATTGCTCCATATTTCACATTTGTCAATCTTTTCATTTTTGGCAGTAGTTATCCAATAAGAATTAGCCACATTTTCACATTTGTCACTGTATCAGTCTTGCGAAAAGTGAGCCATTTAAAAGGCTCCATGTGTCCTCAGTTGCTTTATCCATTTTGGTTGCACTGCGAAGTGTAAACCAATAGCATTTGGACATGTACATCTCTTTTTCACATTTGTCAATCTTTGTCAGACTTGCGAAGTGTGAGCCATTTAAAAGGCTCCATATATATATTTTTTGGCTTAGTCTTTGTCAGATTTGCAAAGCGTGAACCAATTGTTTTTTGACACGTATATTAATATTTTAATTGTGTCAGCCTTCGCAAGTGTCAAGGTGTCAGTCTTTGCTTTGGCTTAGCCACTTAGATTGCGACACCTATCTTATACCTTTTTCGGACCCAAACTTTATTTTAAGTTTATTTCAGGGACTTTAAGTCTGCTCAAAGAAATCTATTAAAAGTTTGGCGGAAATCGCCAAGTGTCTATTCTTTAGCCGTTAAATTTTTGACAAGTGGCTTTGTTTGACTAAGACTTTGATTTCACATTGTGTCAGAATGTGAAAAAGTGATCTAATTAATTTAAGACACGTGTATACGGTTCTTTTTAATTAATTGTCTTCTGACTTATTAGCTACACTGTGAAGTGCAAGCTAATTGAAAAGTGACGCGCATTTTTTTTTTTCGTTGTTGTCAGTCTTGTCTTAGTTTTTTTGCGTGTTTATTTTTGTTTATTGTCGCGGACTGAAAAAGGATTTGAATTTAATTTTTCAAGAGTTTGCATCTGATCTGCTGAGCATTTATTTTAAAGCCGACACGTGCCTTTCTTGGTATTTTTGATCTGTGCCACATGTCGCCCCTCACCTTGGCTATTTTTTTAACTTGTTTTTATTTATTAAGTAGCTCGTTTTGAGCTCATATAGCTCATTTTGGAGCTCACCCCTTTGAGTTGCTAAATAACTCATCAAGCTACTCTAGCCCGACTCAATCCGAGCTTGGTTAGCTCGCTTATAACTCGACCTCGACTAAGCTTTGTCAAATTGATCTTAAATTCGACCAAATCAAGCTATTTTTTGATTAATTTAGAGTTGTTTGCATTTGTATAGCAAATTAAAATATCTATAGCTAGTTTTTGTCTCTGTTTGGCTTCCTTGATTTATTTTTTAGTTGTATTTGTTTCCATTGTCATCTGAGCATTAAAATGGCTAGTTCTTCTAGTTTTGCTTTAGATAAGTCTCACTCTTAAATGGAACAAATTATAGCATATGGAGAGTTCAATTAAAAGCTTGTTTTATGGCTAGAAAGCTCTAGGATCTTGTGACTGGTATAGAAAAATGTCCCACATGGAGACAAGATACCCTTGAAAACCAAAAGCCCTTATCTCAATACATGTAAGTTATGTTGATTCATGATGAATTTTGGTAGTTGCATGATAATAATCAGACATCATGAACCCCTATAAAGAGTAATTAAGAAATCATGAACCATGTCTAACCATGAACAAGTTTCTTGTCACAAAGAAAGAAAGGATTATCACAGAGGCAAGAATAGAAGTTGATATCATATTTTGTAATGCATCAAGTGCATTTATACACCATGAAATTTGTACCTAGAGGTTACAAATAATATGTGCATGTTCTTGAGAAACTTTTTATAAATTTGCCTCTCTGCCCCCTTCTAAGTATCCTAAAATTGAAATTGTTCTGCAAGTTTTTTTACTGTTTGCCTTTTGATATAATGGATGTAGACATTGAGGGGAGATCTTTCAATCCTTAACTCTGACTAGGATTCCTGTGTCGAGTGCTTTCATGAGCATGGTTTCTCTTTCAATTCTTTTGTCAAAACAATGTTTTTTACTTGTTAAATCATGTTTCTTGGCATAAAAATATGATCATATATGACATGTCTAAGCTTAAATTTTTCTTACATGGTCATTTTCTTCTATGAATATTGTGATTACTCTTGAATGATTTGATTATCTGATCAGCTCAGTTATCTATCAAGTCTTATCTTTGTATAAAAGGCTTGGAATAAGATATATATGTTTGTTGATAAAATATTTTATGTGATTAGTAAAATATTATTAAATGGATTACCTGGGTTTTAGGCTCTGTGATTTTTACGCAGTGAATGCTCGGCTTGCCGCCGCCATAGTGTCACACCACCAATCTTCTGATCTAGGTAGGAATATCTGCATTAATTTTGTATTGATTGCCTCCCCACCCCTTGGGCAGCTTATATAATGACCACCTCCTCGGGCCATGCATCTATTGATGTTGGTCTTAACGCAGGAGCTCTAGACAACAATGGCACCGAAAAGAGTGAGGAAATTCATTCCGAAGGTATTCGACGAGGTAAGGATTCTGATACTCCTTCCCCCGATATTGTGCTTGATTTACCTACGTTTGATAAAGCATGCAACTGGTTTGAATCTTTTTCTCTTGTTGCTTACTTTGTGGGCCGAGTTCCCCGAAAGGCATCCTCCGTCAATGGATTCATAACCATTGGCAACCCCATGGCGTCAAAGTTGAGGGAGTTCAGAATATGACCAAGGGTTTTTTTCTATTTCACTTTGCTAATGCTGAGCATTGCAAAGTTGTTGTCAACCATGGTCCCTAGTTTATTCGTAATACCCTTGTGGTGTTTTCCCACTGGACTCGGGACTTTCAAGTCTCCGAGCAAGCCAAACTCAAGATTCCTATTTGGATTGAATTCTCGGAGTCATTATTGCCTCTATGGGGATTTATTGACCAGCTTATCAAACCCTTGGGTCATCTCATCTGCCATGAACAACCCAAATTTTACTCAGCTCGACCCCAAAAACAGTTTGTGTGGAAATTGATCTCTCAAAGGACGTCATTCAAGAAGTCCCTCCCCTCCTTCTGATGAGGATTTTTCACAGAGACTTCACCGGTAGTTTGAGCTTGGAGACTATTTGCATGGGAATGCATGGCAAGTCACTTTTTCTAACTGTTTTGGAGCGTTAACAAGCCTCGAGGAGGAAACCATGCACCTTGATAGTTCTCCATGATAGTTTACTCATGGAATGTCAAGGGGCTCACTAATCTGACTCGTAGATATCTTATTAGAGATAGTTGCAAGTATTTTACAAAGTTTTAGGTTTTGTGTTTACAGAAATTCAAAATCGTTGGCTTTCAGCTTTCTTCTGCTATGCATACCATCTAGCCTGGTTCTCTCTGCCAGATGCCAGCACATGATAATGGTCGAGGTGGTGTTATCACTCTTTTAAGTCCTGACCTCACCTCCAATGTCATATCATGGGGCTCTGACTCCACCCATCAAGTGGTGTGGACCCTTTTTGACAGTCATACTCTTGGGCTGGCAAAAATTTATGCTTCTAATGATGCTTCGGAGCGCTCTTCTTTTTGGTGGTGGTTGGCTGATCACTTGCCTTTTGCTACCTAGCTTCTCTGTGGTGATTTCAACATGGTGGAATCTCCCAAAGACAAATTGGGCCGGCTTCCTATGCGTTGGTGTGTTGGGGAGTGTGAAGCCTAGTTTTACTTGTGTAATAAGCTCTGTTTGTTTGATCCCAACCACCACAAGCACTCAAATTCTGCCACTCCGTGGTTCACATGGTCTAACTTTCGAGCTGGCGATGACAGAGTGTATAAATGCCTTGACAGAGCTCTGCTCTTAGAACAACAATGGTTCTCTTTTGATGCTTCACATAGCCTCCCGGTCTCGGTTGTGGATACTACTTTGGTCTCTGACCATAAGCCTATTTTCTTTGGGCTCCAATGGAACTTTCAGTGTCCCAAGCCCAAATCCACTCAGTTCTACTTGAATATGTCTCATCTTTCTCATCCTAAGACTTTGGATTACATCAGACGTATTTGGAATCTTGACCCAAGACTGTTGATGGGATTGGCTGGATTGATTGGTGGTCTCATGCCATCACTCGCACCACTACTTTTCTTCGGCTTTATGGGAAGCAGGCTGCTTTTTTCGAAAAAATGCTCATGAAGCCTCTCATATTGAATACTTGAGAGCTATTCAAGAGCTTAATCTGTCTCCCTTTAACACTCATATTCAAGTGCAAGCTGCTCATTGGAAGCATAAACTTCAGATTGAGGAGCACTATAAGGCTAGAGGAGCTCAAGTTCGTGCCAGACTTCACTGGCTCAGAATTGGTGATAGAGTCACTAAGGAGTTTTTTGCTTCTCTTAAATCTAATCAAACTCTCACCAAAATCAAAGCAATCAAGGAAGGTAATCAAAGGCTTACCCTTTTACCTGACATTCTGCAAGCTTTTGTGCATCACTACCATGTTGTGTTCTTGCCCGCCTGCTACTCCGGCTCATGATGTTGCTCTCCTCCAATGCATTGAGGTTGTTCCCTGCAAGATTTCTGAAAGCCAACATGTTGCCTATGATCAGCCTCTCACACTTGATGATTTGAAGGAAGCTACTCTTCAGATGGCTTCTGATAAAGCCCCTGGGGTTGATGGTTTTCCCTGTGAGTTCTACCAGCTTTGTGGCCTCACTGTTGGTCCAGATCTCTACCAGGTTTATCTGGAAGCTATGTCCTCCAACACTCTGGGAGCTCTGATCAACCAAGGCAACATCAAATTCATACCTAAGACTGGTGATCCAGAGCTTATCACCAACTAGCAACCAATCACTCTGCTCAATGTCTCATACAAGATTATTTCCAAAGCTCTTGCTAATAGGCTTACAAACCTATTGCCTTTGATCATCAGGAGTGAACAAACTGACTTTATTAAAAATAGATATATCTTGGACAACATTATTGCAGTTTGGGAGGGCATGGAATATGCGCGCCAGACTTCTCAGCTGGCTCTGTTTGTCAAAATTGATTTTGAGAAAGCCTATGACAGAGTTGAGTGGCCTTTCATTCTAGCCATGTTGCAGGCTATTGGCTTTGGACCTCGGTTCATCCACTCTGTTAATATGCTCTTCCAAGATGCGAGTGCCTGTATTACTATCAATGGTCAACAGTCTGAGTGGTTCTCTCTTCATCATTCCATCCGACAAGGTTGCCCTCTTGCTCCTTCTCTTTATGTCATTACTGCTGAAGGTCTTAGCTATTTGCTTGCTAATGTTGCTCATGTTGGTTTAGTCCAAGGCATTCAACTGCCTTCTTCTCCTCAACAACTGATTAATGGTCATTTCACTGACGATTCTTTTCTCACCCTGGCTGAGTCTGAGGCTTCTGTTTCTAATGCTATGCAATTTCTTGATACCTTTTGTCTTGTTTTGGGTTTTGCCATTCAATGGAAAAAACTCGGTCTACTGAGCGGAAGTGGCTCCCAAACCTCCTTGGCTAGAGGGACTTCAAAGGCTCTGGATTGAACTCGGAATTCAGGTTAAATTTCTTGGCATCCCCTTTGCCTTCATGGCTTCCCCTGTTGACCTTTGGGACTATGTGATTCAACAAGTTGAAAAAAAAATCTCCTTTTGGCTCACCAAGCATTTATCTCTTGCTGGAAAATTTCAAGTTTGTTCCAAGGTTCTTATTGCCACTCATGTCTACTATTCCTCCTGTTGGGATCCTTCTAAGGTTGCTTACCATCGGTTGGAAAAAATTCTGCATGAATTCCTTTGGGCCAACTCTGAGGGGAACCATGGTTTTCACAGGGTTGCTTGGGATGTTTGTTGTATGCCCAAAAACACCGATGGTCTTGGCCTTATCAACATACAATTGCAAGGGGTTTCTCTTACCACCAAATGGATAATTCGCAGCCTTGAAGGTGAGGAATCTTGGAAAATTCTGCTCAGGCATTGTATATCTCAAGGGTCTCCTCTTAATCGGAAGGCATGACAGGGTTTGAACTACTATTCTTTATTGCTTTGCCCTGTTCCTCTTAAAATTGGTGGTTCTTTTGTGGCTAAAAGTATTTGGAAAGCCTAGGAGCTCCTTAAACCCCACCTTTGGTAGGGTGATGGTTTCTGAAATGGGCTCTCTCTCAACTCTCTCAACTTATGGTGGAATCTAGTTTTTCAATTTCAGGACAAACCTCTTGCTCTTTCAGTGCAGTTTAAGGGTATGCATCTTTTCAGAAAAGGAATTAAGTTTACTCAGGGACCTTTTTGTTTGGCCACTGGATTGGCTTCCATGGATCGGCCTAAAAGCTAAATTTTCTCTTCATGATAACGATAAACAAGCCATTTTTCTAATTCAAGAGCTCATACACGTGATTATTTGCATAAAATTGGGGTTCCTACGCAGTGCCCATGGTGGTTTTATCTTGGCATTGGCCCACCGACACCCTTCGAAAAATACAAACCTCATGTGGGTTTGTTGGTCTGCAAAATCACGCTTGACAGATCTATGGATAGACGAGCCAACAGCAGTGTGTGCGAGGCATAGCCCCTCTTTGAGTCAAAGAAGCGAAACCCGGTTTATTGCTATTCTACCAGCGGGAATCTATGCAAGTCTCACGATTACGCCTTCGGGGGTTTGGGATCTCATCCCAGTAGGGGTGTTTCGACTACGAAAAGGAAGGAAAGGAAGAGGGAATGAAGAAAGAGCAGGTCCGAAGGAAGAAAAGAAATGAATTCCAAAGCAGAAAGGTCAGAAGGTTTATGTTTTGGGATTGGTAGTAAACAGAGCCAAACCTACTTGCATAAACGAGCAAAGCAATACTGATGATAAATAAATGACAATAAAATAGAAGAAGATCCAACAGAATAAACACACAGATCTAACGTAAGAAAGATCTAATGCACATAACACAAGTATTCAGCACAAAGTCTAAATATTGTATTAATATTTTTCTTCTGTTACAAAAAGCTCAAAGTCTTTTTTCTTCACTTCTATTTTTCATCTGAAAGATATTCATCCATCCCACAATACAACAAGTATTGGAGTATTTATAGAAGAAGAAGAGAAAAGAAGGCAAAAAGGAGCCAACAACTATTTACAAAGATATTTACAAAATATCTAAAAGTCATGTTGACTTTTTACAACTTGATGGATGACATCATCCCATGATGCAACATGGATGATGTCATCATTTGTATCAACATACTCCAGATATTTCCAAAAAGAAAGACGAAGAAGAGAAAGAGAAGAAGAAGAAGAAGAAGAAGTTATTCGTCATCGTCATCTTGCGGCCGAAAGGGGGTGGACTACTTTTGTTGCTGCTCAGGTGACGAGATATGGAACTGAGAGCGGTATTCCATGAACTTGTTGATTATTGGCCCTAGTTGATCCTGGGAAGGATCCTTGTGCCGCTCACTGATCACCTCACAAGTCTCCCGCTCATCTATGAGCTTCTCTGGGAGTTTGGAATAGTCCTTTTCTGCCTCAATGAGGAACCCGATGAAGTCCCTACAGGCCAGCAGGTTGTTGATAGACTCTGTGTCAAATGTGACCTCACCCCTGTTCCTTGAGAAGCGATCTCCTTGAAGATCCGGGTGGTTTCATCGACTTTCCTTAAAGTGAAGGAAGGAGTAAGTAACCACTGGCGACCTCATTAAGAACAATCCGTTCCATTTGGTGCATCGCATCCGGGCTTCTTCCTTGACTTTGTCAATCTTTTCTAGAATAAATTCTAGCTGATCCACCGGTCGTCCGAGTGGACATGATTTTGTTGAGGGCCCTTGGATGGCCGAAGACGCCGAACTTGACCGGATCTTCGATGAGCAGGTTGAACATTTGCTTTGAAAGGTCTCGTGTTGCGATCTAGCATGTTCAGCTCTTCGATATGGGCCCTGCTAATGCTTGGAGCTCTTTATTCGCCTTACTGATGTTCAGATACAAGTCGAGAGAACTCGGCGATCACTTTTTCACTGTCTTTGAGGATTTGGCTCCTCCAAGCGGAAACGCCATACCACCTTTCGCCGATCTTGGCATACTCATTAATTTTCTCCTAGCTAAGAAGCTTAGAAGTTTCGACGGCAGTTGTGGGAGGCGCACTACCCATCTTTTGTAAGGCTTGGAGCAGATATTTGTTTTGCTCCTTCAGTTGCCTTTTCTCTTCCTTTATCTCTTTAAGCTTCTTGCAGAGGGCATCAACTACAGAAAGAGCCTCCCCCTAAAGACTTTCGGAAGATGTCCCCATTGTGACTTGGGTCATAGTAAAATCTGTCTGAGATAGATCCTTTTTCTCTTTGAGGGGATTGGGGTATGTGATTTCCATAACTCTCTCTCCTACAACACTTTTAGAGAAGCGTGTGACAGGCTTCTGCTTCTTCACCCCCTTAAATGGGATCACGAGAAAAGTCCATTGGAGCGATGGGAACTTTCCTCTTTTCTTGACTTAGCTTTGAGAGATCCAGTGGACCTATGGTAGAAGAGGACCGAGAAAGCAGAGGAGGGGGCAGGCTGCGGTAGTAGAGGGAAAAATGTGGAGACACGTGGTGGCGGCATTGAGAGAATAGCCGAAGAAGTGCCCACGGAAGGAAGGAAAACTCTGCGGCGGGAAGACATAGGAACGGAAGGGATCTCGGTTGTTGCGGCAATGCCGACATCCCGAGTGGATGTGCCAATGGGAATATCCTCTTCTTCTTCTTTCTTTGGTGTGACCAGAGTTATTACCTGCTCGGGTGCCGCGGAAGGAGGACTCTCAGGGGCTTCTTCCTGAATGGTGCTGGATTCACCTTCTATGCCTTTGCCCTTGCCTTTAGGCTGCTGTTTGGATCGTGGAGGTGCGTTACCCAATGGGGAGGTTGTGAAATCAACCCCAAGGTAGATTAGTCCGTTCATCCGGCACCAATGCTCTGTCCTACGCAGAGTCTCCTTGACCCTCTCCTCGGTTGTCGAGGGGCCTTAGTTCTATCAAGGTGGCCTAAAGGGCCAATTGTCCCCATCTGTGTCAGTATATACCTTGTCTATTTCATCTTCCATAGTTTGGAAGCCTTTGGGGACAATGGCTATCCCATATTGGATGATTTCTGCCAAGGCTAGGCGAGAATGATCCTTTCTCCTGAGCTCCACCTCATGGATGACGTCAATGTAAATGTCCTCGATCTGAGGGACGTGGATTGGATCAAGTTTCGCCCTTGGCAGACAGCTCCTTGGGTCGAAGGTAGGCCTGGCTGGGAAATCATGTCTTAAATTGAGCAGCTCCAGCTCTGCGAACATTTCCTTCGCCTTGTGGTGGGTAGAGCATGTATATCGGCCCACTGTGAGGGGGAAAGGAGTTCCACCCTTCTTTCTTTTTAGGCATTTCTTGTGGTATGTGATCAGTTTCTTTGACAGCTCCAGCAGAATCAGTTTAGGTCCAGCATACCTCGGTAGCCTGGTTGGCTCTCCTAAAAAGTTGGCAGCCCTTAGATAGGTGAATGTGGGAAACTGGGTGAACAAGGCCCCCCATTTCTCAGTGGCTGCTACTATGCTTTTGGTCGTGCGACCATAAGTCATATTCGGCCTCAATAGGCAGATGATGTGATAGAAAAACACATCGTTAATTTTTGTGAATTGGGAGATGCTATTCTCCAGCCTCAATTCCGGGTAGTACTCGTATATCTTGACCTGAGGCCAAACTCCACTCCGCGTCAGGCCTGGATAGTCCCTCTCTGATGCTGCAGCGTAGACCACGTAGGAGTTCATATGGAATGTCCCCGTTGTGCTAAATTGTTGTAGTTGCTCAGAGATTGTGCTGCTTATAATTTCTCCCCAGCAAAAGCGCTGATCAGGCATATTCTTGTTCATGGTCTCTAAGTACCGCAACATCCATTTATGGAAATAATGGGCGTCAGAAAGCCCGAAGACCCTGCTCAGGAACGTAATGGTGTCGCTGAGCTCCTCTGAGAAGTCACTGCGGTGGATGATTTGGGGCCACCGGGTTACTACCTTTTTGTTTTTCAAGTAAACCTCATTCATCAGTTGCATACACTGATCTGCATTGTCATCCCAGGCCTTAATGCAATCTGCTTGACTGACGGCCACAAAGTGCCGGTGGTGAGGTATGCCGAGTATTACTTCAAAGTGACGGGCAGTGAGGTTAATGACTACCTCGCCCTTGCTTTTTACGACACACCTTGTGTCTTTGTTGTAACATTGGGCAATCACCATCAAGAATTCATTGTTGGCCAGTCTTGATTGGATTCCACCGGCGAAGTGCAGGGCACTGCCTATCAGTTTGTCCATCCATGGACTCCTTGTGACTTTCTGAGTTCTGGCCCAGAATTCCTCCATATCAATATGCCCCAATTCTGAGTCTCTGACGTCCAGGCTACACTCGGCCTGGGACTCGGGCATTCTGACCCTCTGATATTTATATTTCATCTCTTCTTCTGTAAGTTTGGCCTTTCCTTGGATTTGGTAGGCCTCTTGCTGGATGTTGACATATGTTCTTCCAAGTTTATTTGTTGATCTGCATGAAGAAGAAGCGAGACCCAATCCAAAAAGGTTGTATTAGCCATTTGATTTTCCATTGAAGTGTTAACAGAAGAAAGAGTTAGTTATTTTGAGGCTCAGGGCGCATGGCGCATGAAAGCTGCAGCTTACAGGGCTAAATAGGTAAGGCGCACAGGAAAAGGGTGTTGCAAGGGTTAAACTGGCGCCAGAGGCGCATGGCGCATGAAAGCTGCAGGGTGCATTTTGTAAAGGGCGCATGAAAACATTGTGTTACATGGAGACAGGATGCGCCAAAGGCGCATGGATTTTTCATGTTGCATTGGGATTTGGTGCGCCCTTTGGCGCATGTATGGTTTGTGTAACAAGAACTTTTCGTGCGCCAAAGGGAACATGGCGCGGCGCACGGAGGGTTTGCACAACATGAATGTTTTTGCGACGAGGAAAGCACCTGCGCCTTTATAACTTCATACTTGGCGCAGATTAAGCCGGTGTTGCGCAGTTGCGGGGTGCGCCTTGAGGGGCGCATGTTAATGCGATGCAGCAAGGAAGGTTGGTGCGCCAAGGTGGGCGCAAGGCTAGCGCTTGCATCATGTGAAGGAGGTGCGCCTTGAGGGCACAAAGGTATTTGATGCAACAAGCATGATGGGTGCGCCATTGGCGTGGATTTTATTCATGCTGCGAGGAGACAGATGCGCCAAAGGGAAAAACAGAGTTTATTACATGGCTTAGCCTCTCCTCAATCCTTTCTTTTCCAAGATTTGTTTGGGAAATAAAATGGTTAATCCAAAGGGATTCAGACCATGCTTTTAGAAGAACTTCCTCTACCAGCAGATCTGGAAAGAGGGGGAGGGATATGGAAAGACAGCAAAGGGGGAGGCTAGATCAAAATTTCAATATTGCCAAACTAAAACCAGACCACCAAGCACACCAAGAACCAAAAACGTAAAGCGCACGAGAGAGAGAAGAACCTCTTACCCGGATAAATAGTGAGAAACGTGCAACGGGTCCACAACGCGTTGAAAACGATGAGGCAGGGGCTGACAGGCTCAGAGAATAAAAATCACGTGCTTTGTGTCTGGTGAAAATGACATTTGTGGGCGCGCAAATGCATATATATATAGGTGAGCAAGTCATAAATGCACCACCAACTTTGTAAAGGGCGCATGAAAATTGCTGTCGACATAGGAAAGCATGCGCCCTTTGGCGCACCAAAGCATTCGCCAGCATGGAACTAAGCGCGCCTTTGGCGCACCAAAAGTTGTGTCGCCATGAGATTATGTGCGCCTCTGGCGCACCAAAAGGTGGCGCAACAAAAGTTTTGCCAACATGAAGGCGCATGCGCCTTGGCGCACGCAGGGAAGACTCAACATACAAGGCGCACCGAAAGGTGTGTTGACACAGGAAAATATGCGCCAAAGGCTTTAAAGGGGGCGCACCAAAAGTTGGTGTTACATAGTAATTCCATGCGCCCAGCCAAAAAAGACCAAAAAGACTAAGTTCGAAAACCAGATTTTCCCGGAAAGGGATTTTGCAACGTTCCGAACGCAAGGGATCCCTAACGAGGGATCGAAACAAAATTTTCGGTATGGTTATCGGTAAAATTGCCCTTGTCAATTTTACGGGATAACAGGTTATAAGCTTCTTGCTCAGAAGTAGCTCCCTTTCAATAAGCTCAATGCTCGTTGGAGCTTACATTCCACCCGTTTTGGTTGGAAGCAACGCTTTCAGGTTGTTTGGGCCATTCCTATAGAGCCCAAAGTTGCTCACTTCCTTTGGTGTATTCTCCACCAAGGGCTTCCTATGGGCAAACGTCTCATTCTTATGGGAGCTCCTCCATTGCACTACCCTTTCTGCAACCACATTGAGACTCTTCTTCATCTCTTTTGGTTCTGCCCCCATGCTCAGTTTTCTGGCGCTGGATTCATACCCTTTTTCAACCTTTTCTGCCCATGTTCTTTACGTGGAAAATGGTTCTTCTGGGGACTCGACCTTTGTTCCTACAAAATTTTACAACATTTGGCATTCTTTTAGAGCTACTATTTTATATCACATCTGGAAAACTAGAAACTCAACTATTTTTAACAAGGAGACTGTGGATAGAACTTTTGTTATTTCTAACAAACTTGCTGTTATCTCCAATGTCTCGCTTCAGATCCAAGTTCAAGCGGAAAAAGTCCGCATTGAGGTGGAACACCTGCAGACCCTGTTGGATCACTGGGGGAGCACCCCCTGCACTGTCAGTCATGTTCCGCCTGATTCTCCTCATCATTGCTCCCGCTCACAAGGTCGCGCTCCCATTCCCGTGGGTGACACAATTTTGATCGGGTCCAGCTTGTGGGTGGCGGAGTGCCTCCCCTCATCGGTGGGGTCCTTCTCTGCCTCCATTTCGGCTCCTCCCACGCCAGGGGTGTTTGGCCGGCTAGGTGGTGGCGGTTCTGGTGGCAGGCACCTGATCACTCCAAGTTTCCTCGGCTCTCCTTAGCCATATCGCCCAACCAGCGGGGCAATGAGGAGGAGCAACCGCAGACTGACGGCTGGGAGTCGATTACTGACGCCCCTGTTAACCCTTCTGGTGTGTGGGGTGATCGTCTGAAGAGCCCCCGCAATCGCCTCCTGCCTCCATGTTCACCGCCGCCGCCTAGCGGGTTTTTTCTCTTCTAGTTTCTACAAATTTTGCTCCAA